>OY390712.1:3442500-4642500 GCA_959613345.1 Tolmerus cingulatus
AGTGCTGATTTCAGCGAGTGGCGAAGTTTGAATTAAAATCTGTTTAGGAAATACCTACACTTATATTATCCAAAGTCAGTAATAAATGCAAAACATCTGAGCTGGCTAACTAAATTCTAACATTTCTGATAGCTTCCGAAAATTGGTTTTCTTCTACCGCAACGAATAGTGCAAATGAAGAGTATAGACTTAAAATCAATACTTTTAGAATACGTCCTTGTACTACCAAAATAACTGATACCAACATACAATTAACCAATTCATTTTATTTATAACAAAACAATCCGATTTGAAAGTTTTGTTGAAGCAACTTGTTGTTTTAATTGTTTTTTTTAACTTAATTTTATGATGACGATTTAATTCCAAACTCATAAGCATTTGGAATTAAATCGTAATATTCAATATAGTGATGCTATGCTTAAAATCTGACTATATTTAATGTATTCCAAAAATCTACATTTCTCTAATGTAATTAATCGCTTGCGATAAAATCAATTTAACCTCGATAGACCCTTCCCGACTCGGTTTCCATATGAATTATCCCAAAAATATAAAATTTTAAATTCTTGACAGATACATAAATGTACATACATATATGTATATTATATTATATTTGTGTTACATAGAAAATTCCCTCAGCAGGAAACTTGGGGAAGATTGTTTTTCCGTGCCAACATTTCTCTGGAGTAAGCATACTGTGAGACCTTCGAAATTGGTGGTGGGAGCGGAGCCATGGTTCTTCGCCTGGCTATAACAAAGCATAGAAAGTTTCTATAGATAAAATCAGGTGGAAGGAAGGGCTTCTATATTTAGAAGCAGGCCCTATTTCAGGATATTCCTGACGTGCTCACTATTTTACAAATTATTGAAGGTCGAGATCAATTACCGCTCCAGTCCTTGTATTACCTGACCTTTTACGTATTTTTTTTTTTCAAACTTTCATTTTAACCCTTTGTGAAGCATGTTTTTATCGGAAAGAATAAACATTTAGGGCAATTACTATCTGATTAAAATATAATCTACTAAACTAAATTTTTATGAAAATGTTATCTAATTCTAAAGTAAAATTTAAATAAGGTAGTGTCACACAGTATGTGAGCCTTCCCCTTTAATCCACACACGTTCATTTTATCTACTGTCATTCAAAAAGAGTGGCAACTAACATTAAATTCTGCTGAGTGTGCTACTGCTGATATGATGGTTTATAGGCTTCGGGGGATACAAAACCCACAACATAGCGGGTTTTTCGAATGTTGCATACTCCGTACAAGCGAGGAATAGGGCTGCAAGGGCTTTATTATGCCAAAGGATACGAAATTTGAATAGCAACAAATTAAGGAAAACGATCCCTACAAAGTATTTCAAACATCCTAAACCCTCTCCCACCCTTATTTTGTGCCTATCCAAATCGAGTATTTCGGTATTGTGAGGACTTAGTGGACTTTTCGTGATATTATTATAAACTGAGAAGATTTTAATTTAGTTATGAAATGGAAATTTGCCATTTATAGATTTAAAGCCTACAAACATATTTTTACAACACGACCGAACGGAGGAAGTATATGCGTTCAAGGTGAGAGGTTGTTCGTTTGTTTGCACACTCGAATATTGCCAAGTATCTCCAAAACGGTTTGACCGATTTAGATGCAGTTTTCTGTAAAGGCTTTGTGATTCATCGACGTTTGTTTTTATACATGAATATTTAAATACAAAGGTATATATAGTTATTACAGCAAACAAAACATTAATATTTTAAAAAATATCGCTAATCCAAACATCACTTCCATTCTCTCTCCCTCTTCAAAACAATATCCGTCGCACGAATCCTCGTACCACATTAAAAATAAAAATAATATATTGCAAGAAATTGTTGAAAAGTTTAAAATATGTAATAAACAAAATTAAAAATTTCGAAAAAACAAATGGTTAATGTAAACGCTGTAATCAAAAAAAAATTAAATGAAATTTTAAAACCTTCCAACTAAAAGGAGGTAAAACCGTCTTCAAAGTATGATGATCCTTTTATCACAAGCGCCATTTTAGGCTTGATGCGTGTCTTAATATAGGATTCAGTTAGTTTTCATTTCTCAATAATGATGTCAAATACAGCGCAATTATTGAAATAATTGCGAAATATGTACTGTAAGTATTAGATTAAGTAATTTTTCATAGAATCACTACACCTTTAAGTCATTAATTACAAAATGTTTTGATTTGTGAAATTTTAATGCTGTCCCTACCTCTAGTACAATAATTTGATGAATGGGCGACTAGTACTATGTGGTTAGAACGCACACATGAAAAAGTTAGTCCGGTTAACCAAAACACGAGCGGGAGGGAATATGAGGCCAATATGAATGTGGGACGCTGTGAGGCGATTTTGGTTGGTTGGTGGTTGGTTGATCCGTGCATTAGAGAACGGCCTTATAACCCGACATTTCACAACTACATTGCTATTATGTGTACAGACTTGATGTGTCAGTAAATAGGAGTTTGGTTTTGGTTTTTCATAGAGATTAGGGTCAAGGGCTATGGAACCTACGTTCCAAATTCTTTGATTAGGCATAAGGAGCTTATACCAACACGAACGTCTTAAACAAAGCAGATCTTCTAAGATGCTGGCGTGTTACTTATCTGGCCATCATAGGGTTAGACATCACCTTATAAAGTAGGTCTGTCAGCTGAGACTAAATGACAACTATGTCAAAGAATATGGAACCCAGTAACGTAGGTTCCATAGCCTTTGACTATGTATAGGGAAAGAGAAAATTGCAGCTCACATTGTGTGACTGCCCGGCTCTTGCGCTGATTAGAAGTAGCACCTTCGGTAAGAAGTTCATAAACTGGGCGGCGGTCCGTAATTCTGCTGTAACTGACCTTCTGGCTTTCGTTAGGTAGCGAATCGTCTACTCCACTAATGGTACTTTGGCACAAAAAACCGTTCGGTTGCAGTAGCCACCAAATGGGTAGTTCTTCACAAATAGAAAAAAATAAGAATTATTAAAGGTTAGTACTAATCTAGATTTTTGGATAACGAACCTAATGATGTTAGATTTTTAAAATCGAACGAGTAGAACTGCAGGCCTTTCTCGTACGATTTCAAGAAAACACAACACTGAGATAAACGCGTTCAACTCTGTGATGTTAAGGAAAGGAACCTATGATAAAAACAAAATAATCGATTTTTTTTAAATTCTAAAAGGAAAGGTTTTCTTAAGTATGAACTCAAATAAATTAAATCTATTTTGAAGTAAAGCCAAAACATAGTCGATATCTAATTGTGTTTAAAATTTATAGCTTATATAAATTCGAAAACTTTGGTTTTCGAGAAAATTTTGTGTATAAACCAGCATAACTTTTTCAACTTTCAAGATTTTTGAACGTTTGTTTCGGAAAATTATTCAAAAAGGTTCATAATAACGCTAAAATGAAAAAAGAAAAAAAATCATCGTTCATAAGATGTTTAATGAAATTTCTATCTTAAATCTCTTTAACTTCAAAATCCAAACATAATTAACTATGATCTCATTTATTAACTTTTTATTTTTGAACCATAAAAGCAAAAATACTGAAAGAAGAAACTGTGATTTTAAAAACTTTTCATAAATTCAGACTTAAAAAAAATAAAAAGTAGGTATGTTATAACGTGAATTTCTGAGAAAAGTGGGGCGAAAGGTGAAAAATCGAGAAATAAAAGTTAATTTATCAACTTCCAGAGGTGATTCTGGCCAAGGGGTTGGGGGTAGGGGAGTGGTGTTGACCTTTTTGGAAAGGGCTTCAAGATAGTGATTTTTTGAGACCGGTTTGGGGTCGCTGCGATGCGTAGAAAAAAAGATAAAAATACAATAGCTGTTCCCATATAAGGCATCATTCTGATTTACGAATCACCCTGTAACTGCCGAAAGGTGCAAGATGGACCGCCCCATCCATACGATGTTTTGCTTGTCTCGGCCTGACCTTTCACCTCCTGCAATATTTCCGTCCCACCTCTGAACACCCTGTATATACAGTGGCGAGCAAAATAATAGGTGTGCTAGAAAATCAAATGAATGAGAGCTCGAAAAATTAGATAGAAACGAATGCTTTTATTTCTTCCGGTTATAATTACATAGAATAGTAATAGTAGAATAATAATTAATAGAAATTACCCAAAGCTCTGAGTTAAACAAAAAAAAACAAAAAAAAATGCTAATCCTTAGCGGTCAAAAAAATAGGTGTAAAAATTTCAATGGTATAAAATAATGCTTAAACAGTCATGATATGTATAACATAATAATATAATGATAGGTAGAAAATAATATGTACTTAATGGTATAAAATAATACTTAAACAGTCATGATTATCATTGCAATATTAATATTTGGTAGTATGGCCTTTATTCTTCACAACTGCATTGCAACGTCTTGGCATTGAGTCTACAAGTCGTTGACACCTTTCAACTGGAATATTCTCCCATGCGTGCTTCACCGCCTCCCATAATTCATTTCTATTTTTATATTTCCTTTGTCCAATCGCATCTTTAACATCCTTCCAAAGGTTCTCGATTGGGTTCAGGTCAGGTGATTGAGCTGGCCACTCAATCACTCTGACCCAGGGGCGGCTCGTCAGAGGAGGCAGGGGAGGCAATGCCTCCTCTATCAATTTTTAAATGTTCTTAAGTACTTAAATTGTAAATTAAAGAAAAAACGTTAATACAATTTTTTAAAGATTCAATGCATATCGCTGAAAACTATTGTTGCAAGTAAAGTTGCTGAAATATCAAAGAAATTCCTTGTATCCTATGGCAATATTTGTAATTTTCGCCTTGCCCTGTGCCATGAAAGTTTCGCATGAAATCAACGTGAGGCTAGCCTCTAGAACCCACTCCATGCGAAAAAAAGAGCTTGAGCTGTGCAGTCGGAACTTCTAAGTCAAATCCAACAGAAAGTTCCCTTTGCGCAAGCTCTTTTCTCCGCGGCAAATCAGCTTTGCTTTCTGTGTGTGCGTGCCAGAGGAGGCAGTGCGCCGATTGCCTCAAGGAGGTTTTAAGCACAAGTCATGGAGATGCAATAAGTTGTGGGCCTGAGAGTTCTGCGTGTGCGTGCCCGGAGGCTAGCCTCATCTGAGCAAAAGTTTTGAGATTGAGCTTTGGTCGTTTAAAAGCGAATCTGCATAAACTTACGTGTTAAGCTTGATGAGTATGAAATGCATTTTTCCCACTTACGGAAAATTCTCAATTTTGTGTTTCAGAATTTTTAGTAGTATCTGTATAACGACATTAGTTAAAAAAATAACGAATTTCGACTCTGTTAAACTTAAAAGTGAATTAATTGTATTTTATAGTAATGAAACTTTGTAGAATGATAGGGATACAGTGTCATCTTTGTTAATTTAATCGAAAATAATATTACTGACGTTATGGCGGAGTTAACAAAATTATTTGAACTAATATTAACAATCCCTGCTACATCAGTTATCACAGAAAGGAGTTTTTATTTTTCTTTTTTCTTTGAAAAGAATTAAAGATTATAGTAGAAATACAATGAATCAAAATTGGCTATCGGATTCGGCTCTTTTGAGCATAGAAAAAACTTTAGTTAACGGACTGGAAAAAGACCCGCTTTTGTGTGACAATATTATAAATTATTTTGCAACCATTAAGGAAGGAAGAGTAGATTTTATTTATAAATAGCTATAAATGTATGTATGTATAGAATGTATGCAGAATCGCATGAAATTTGAATTCATATTATTTGTTGTTTTTTTTTTTAAATATATATGTTTATATATGTAGTGTAGAGGAGACAATGGTAGCAAAGGTGATTGTCACATTTGTGGCGAGCATGGGGCCACAAATTATATTATTGAATTTTCTGCCTCCTCTGTTTAGGATACCACGGGCCGCCACTGCTCTGACATTATTCCTATCAAACCACTCTTTTGCTAGTTTGGATGTGTGCTTTGGGTCTCTATCCTGTTGATATACCCAAATTAAAGACATGTTTTCCTCGGCGAAAGGCAGAATTGCGTTTGCCAATATTTCGACATCCGTATATTGTGTCATGATTTCACGGATCCAGACTATAGGGCCTACGCCATACCACGAGAAACATTCCCATACCATTATACTAGCTCCACCGTGTTTAACAGTCTTCGTAGTATAACGGGATGCAAATTCCTGATTTCGTGGCCTCCGTACGTATCTCCTTCCAGCAGAGCCTATTAACTTTATCTTAGACTCATCACTCCAAAGTATATTCCTCCATTTTTCCCCAATTCGGCTCCAATCCAATCCTTATGAGCTTCAGCAAACACTTTCCGTTGTCGCACATTTCTTTTACTAACAAGAGGGACTATTCTTGAAGACCGACCGAAGAGGTTATTATCTACGAGCCTTCTCCTAACTGTCCATACACTGACATTTGCATCTATTTGTTCACAAATATCAACAGCAGTATTGAACGGATTTTTTTTGAAAGTGTAACAATTCTGTGGTCGGTAGTATAGCAGTAGTTTTTCGTTTTCTTCCTCTTTTTTCTGTTTCTTTTTTAACCTTTAGAGCGTTAGTTACCATATTTTGTGAACATCCAACAATATTTGCTATTTCTTTATACGTTTTACCAGTCTTCCGCAAATTCCTTATTATTTCTCTTTCAGCCTCAGAACAATGTACGCCGCGACCCATTTCTATTATATAAGGGACAAGGTTTTCAATTAATGCTCCTGCTTTTCAGTAAACTGAAACTCACCTATTTGAATTTTCTGTTATTTATTAAATTTTATATTATTTTTAATGCACACATGTATAGTTGATGTAATTCACACCTATTTATATGCTCGTTAAACCACCACGTGAAGCTCACCATCTGATCACTTACCAAATAAAAATAGCAAAATTCTTGGATATCGATCTACTTTGAGATAGCCAGACATAACGGTAAGGCTCTGCGAGAAAAGATCAATTTATTTGTGCGCAGTTTAAAGGTCTTAAAGCAAAATAATTATTTTACTCATGCTTGCACCTATTTTTTTGCTCGTTACTGTATATATATATATAAGCAAAACGAAAACTGGTATTTGGGGATTTTTGGAGATCCTAATTACGATTTCATTTTCGAAATTTCATAATTTCAAGATGGCGGAACCAATATGAGTAGCACAATTTTTGAAATGCAACGAATTTAACTCAAATTAAATCATACGATAAGTCGGTATCAGTTTCTAATTGAAAAAATTGCCATGGAAATTATGTAAATAGATAGAGAGTTTTCATGTATAAAAACCTGGAAACAATAGCAAAGGCTTTTGGAAAACTTGATTGCGAAACTACTTTCGAAATTTGAAAAATCTATGATTGTAGATCAGATATGGCACAAAATGTTACGGAAATTAAACGAAATTGGGTAACAATTAGTACTGAGAGTACTTTTGAGCCACTCACCAGGTCTTTTATTTGTACAAATACTCAATTTTCTCTCGAATAATGTGAAATAAAATATAACTAAATATTAATGTTATAGATGAATGAATTGTAAATACTCGCACTAATTGTGCCACTCCTATTGTATATACTTATAATCAAATTCAAATAAGAAAAATAAAAAAATAATAAAATTAGAACCTGTTAAGCTTTATATACGTACATAAGTATATTATACCGACTTTAAATCCCATATTTATATGTACATATCAACTCGAAAGTTTTTCTGTTTATTTGAATGTTTCAGTCGGGGCAAAACGACTGATTTGAAACATATTTTTCATTTTTTGTCTGAAAGTACTACATTCTTCAACTTTACATATAGTTTCAAAATTGCGCACTTGATGATAGCCAGGAAATGTAAATTTCAATGGATTGCCATGAATTTTGGAATTTGAAGTTGGAGATGCTTATTACGAAACGGCTTTCAAAATTTAGAAATCCTTATATATATAGTAGATTCAATATAGTGACCAAAAATTTCAAAGTAAGGTAATATGTATCATGACAAATTAATTACAATGGTTGATTTAATGTAAACTTGCTAATCTAACGAATAGTATTATTTTTGATACACTGGGTGAAATCGGGTTACTTAACTAGTAGAATATAAACACCAACAAATTTTAGAAATATGAAGTTACAAAAAATACGCATATTTTATTATGTTTTGCAACTCTTCCTCTAGTTTGTTTTCTTTTTCTCATTACGCGTCCATAGGGTTCCATAGGCCCACATACCATAAATGTTGATTCAGCAATATGCCAACCTTTTGCCTTTCAGAATATCTCTTAGTCTATTGATTTTTGCTCAGATCCATTTTATATGTGTGTTTTAGAGCCCATCTACCGTTCACACATCCTACATATGATGGAAACAAATGAGGCAATCGTAAAGACCAGCCTTCAGTTGAATAGCAATTGTTTGATATATTATACTATATAAACATATGTACATGTTCAATGTACATATGGATTAAAATTCGTACAAAAGTAACTCTATGAAATTCCTGATGCCAACTCTGAGAATTGTGCAATTTTTTTTTTTGATTTTCTTTTCTAACCCATAAACTTTTGGGAAAACCACTATCAACAAACCTGGGCATATTGAATAAATTTGTTATTTTAAACTGAATTAATATCATTATTTCAAAACATCAGTTATTTGAGAATGACTGAAAACTTAGATGAATTAATAATTAATTTCAATATAAAATACGAATTTTGAATTAATAGCGTTGTAAACACAATATATCAAATTTGACTGAAAGAAAAGTGTTTTAATTGGGAGTAATTTATATTAGTTAAAAATGGCATGGTTTTACTGAGGTAAATGCAGGAAATTAATATCGGTCTAATTTTTAACTGCTAATGTTTTTTCATTGAAAACACTTACTAGCGAATACCTGGCTTGCGTTGCTATGCTTCAATAAATAAAAAACTTTTACTTTTTGATATGATATATGAAATATTTTGTCAACAAACATTTTCAGATTATGAAATCAGCGACCACGAAAACCCCCAAGGACCAAGTTTGGTGGAAATCGTAAAAACTTCAAAATTATACAGGGCACTCTTCGTTGTAATTTCAATAATACATGGTAGACATTTTAGAATAATCGCTTAATGGGTATGTATAGGAGTGAATTTGTTCCAAATCAAACAAACAACACAAACATTCGCTTTCATATATCCCCTCCTATTTTTAATTGCAATGTATACCCGATGTCACTTAGAAGGTTAAGTGCAATAGGCCCATAGAATTTAGCCTAGAAATTAAAATCAAAGTTGACTTAGAAATCGATATATCATATTCCATCAACTAAAATTTTTCTAAAAATAAATAAAGCCGCTTCAAAAACATCCCAAGCTCTAAAAAGTATGAAATAATTATATTAAAATTCCTTTGCTACAACTTTCAACATTAAATACAAAACCTGACTAATATTACAGTCATCCAATTCTAGGTAACCAAGAGAATCTGATTGCCTTAATTATTTAGTATTGAGTTAAGATACGAAAGTCAGGTTTTACACCGACTTCAAAAATCTAAAAAAAATTAAATATATACCTAATTGCATGAAAATCAATTCAGCCGTTTCGCAGCAACAAACATTACGCAAACTTTCGCATTTATAATATTAATTAATAGAATATTGAATTTATCTTAAAATTGAATTTAAATAATTTTTTATTTACACTATTTATGTTGAATAACATGAATTAAAATTTTATTTAGAAAAAATTAGTTTTTATTTTGTTTCAAACAAAAAAGTGCCCAAAATGACTTTCTGCAATTAGTGTGAAATAAAAAAAATTTTATAAAATCAATAAAAAATAACACAACTTACCTGGAGCCGATTGAAGGCTTTAAGGTTGTTTAGCTGTACAAAACATTTAATAAACCATTGTAACGATTGTCCTGAAAAAAAGTATTTTTAATATCAGTTGTAATTAATTAATTAAAACATTTTCAATAGAACGGTATTGCTAAACAATTTTGCAGAGTGTCTAAGTCCTTATTACATAAAATTATAGCTTGCGTAAGATATCACCTGTTCAATGACTAATAGGTGTATATTTTTTATTCTTACCAATAAAACTTGAAAGTAAAAAGAGTTTCACAAGGAGAAATGATCTAAAGGATCAAACGTTTAATGACTTGAAGCAAACTAAACCAAAATTAGGGAAAATTGTGGGGAAGAAACTTTTCCCATCATGGTTTTGTTGGCTTCTCAACTAAAAGTTAATTAAATTTTTCCTGACGCATTTTAATTGCATCTATGAAATCCTTGCAAAATCATAGGAGAAGCTCTGTGTATTTTCCTGGAAAACTCCTGTTAAAATAGCATTTGCATCAGGGGCATTCCGCCCTCGCAAAATATTCATCATCCCAAGATCGTCGTGTAGTTTTCCTGGAAATCCTTAAGAATCTCTGGGTAAATTTTACGCCTAGCATGCACCTATGAGTTTTGCATTTTGCCATAAGAACGACATGGGGGCGCTTCTATCATTTTGCAATTTTTCCCCTATCGCCAGCACGATGGAGGGCATTTTGCCGTACAAAGTTTTAACATGAATAAATTAACTGAAATCATCCATCTCTACACCTCTATAAAATACTTGGAATTGAAAGTTTAACAAAACAATACGTGGATTAAATCTTGTTCACTGCATTTGTTAAACGTATACATAGAGGAATCGTATTTTTCGCAATCGAGTGATTAATTAGACAATTGTTCGGCTTTTTATGTTTCGAATGAAATCTTTATTATTGCAATTGATGATTGATGGAGGATTTTTTGCATCAGTTATGCCCATAGACCCAGTGCGCATTTTTAATTTTTCGTGCCTGCTTCGGACGCATATATGTTTTTTTAATTTATGGGCTAGGCTTGAGCATACTTATGCCTCGAAGAATATGCTCCTTTTGGTCGTATAACATATGTAACAACAAAAATATTTCACTCAGGCACATTTTTGATACATATATACAAAGGAAGAGTACGTATAAATAAATGTGAAAGGATTGAAAAATTTGAGCTTTAATTGCTCCATCCAAAAGGATTAAAATAAGCAAGTATGTGACTTAAAAAAAAAATATTATAGAATAATTAGAGTAGAATTTCCCAAACAAAGTTTCAGGTGCAATGAGCAGGACACAAGACACATAGAATCCGATTAAATGAAAAAGGAAACAACGTTTCTTCTATACGTTTACATATAATTCTTTTGGTTCTCTTTTAAATTACTATTAAAATAAAAACTCTATAAAAGTAAAGCTTAGAAGCTAGGTTTTAGTTAAATGGAATGAGAAAAATTTTTGTGATTTATATTTTGAAAAATCGAAATAATTCAATAATGTATTTAATGTTAAGTAAATCAACGCTTACTAAAATTGTTAGAAACGAAAAGCAAAACAGGGAAAATCACGAGTTTAAAAAGGAACCCAAGTCGCATTTTTATTTCATTAGGACTAAAAAAATAGGCTAACTAAACTAGGGAATTTTGTTAATTCGATTTTTTTACTTTAATGCGTTTTTCTTTTACTTTTAATTAGTGCAATTAAAGGGATTTTGCAGGCTCTATAGCCAAATGATGGGAACGGATTATTATAATTGTATCACTAAAGCTAAGTTTGGAAACGTCTATACTTTCAAATACATGCGGCATTTCGACGCATACTTATGTATCAGTGAAATTTTTTTATTCGGATGGTTTTTTTTATTTTTCAATTAATAAAATTTAACCCCACGTCTGTCTAGTCAGGCGGTCGCTGTACAGGGTAATGAAGATTTTCCTAAAGTTCATGCATATCGCATATCGTACACCTCGTATTAATTCAGGGGCGGCGGATGAGAGCGTGGGTGAGAGTGATGATGGCAAATGGGGATGATGACGAAGACAGCTGTGATGGGGATGCCCTAGATATTTTGGAAACGGATATTGAAGTAAAAAAAGGTTTTTTCCTCTCTCTTCTACTCCCTTTCATTTTTTAATTGCTTTCGTTCAGTTAATGCAGAGAGCCTGAAAAAAAATCGGAGGGTATTGGGAGGTTGGAAAAGGGTGAAAGAAAAGGAGTATAAAAACTGAAATCAATTTCAAAAGTGCACGTTTATCAGTCGGCGGCCAGAATCATGAAACGTAAGTCGGAAACGTGTCCTCTGCAAGTTTAATCTTATTTGGATTTAAGCTCGATATTTTGTTCACCCTGTGCTGCTTTTTTCATGTTACTTTTTAATGCAGCACATATACAAATGAACTTTTTAACCTTATCAAAATTAATAATCTAGAACTCTGGCCTACATATATCTTTCGGCTATTTTTTCTTCTCTTCTCTTCTCTTCTCTGATATTACCTCCCATGCGATCCAGGGCTAATATACAACTTGAAAGGTAAGCAAATGACCGCCTAAAATGCCTCACCATACCGAACACTATTTGGGTGATGATCCGTGACCTAAAAATAAATCTGAAGCGGAGATTTTCCTATAAATTGTCCTCTTTTTCTCTATATATAGCGCCTTACTAAAGCTTTAGACCTACCCTGTATTTGGTTAAAATTAGCAATGCCAACACAAACCGCAATATTGGATGATTGCAAACTCTTAAACAAAATTTATCTAACACCCTTATATCTTAATCAATATCAAAATTTCATGATATTTAATAACGTTTTTATCGAGCTACATGTGGCCAGTTCAGCCATGAAAAATAATTCCAAATGTTTTTTAATTGTTATTATTGAGCCGAATTCCAATTATTTTATTTTATCATCTAAAAAAACAAAATTTAAAATAATATTTAAATAAAAAAAAATTGTATGTCCCATTCTTTTAAAAATCTTCCAAAAATTTTACTTCTTGGCCTTTGTTGATATTGTGACTATGCACTATTAATATTATTATTATTTTGTACTGATGTGATTGTTTATAATTTATATATAAGCACTGGTGAACTAATTACCAACAATAATATAATTATCAAAAGCCTTTTCTCGATGAAAATTCCTTAACAATAATCCTAAAATCTCACAATTTAATTCCTTTTTGCTATTGATTTCTATTATGTAGTTTTTCCTACCGAATCATTTGAACTCATTTGCATGAAAACCTGAACCGATATTAAAGATATAAATTAATTAATTTTTTAAAACTCATCAATTCTATTACAGAATTTTAAGAGATGAAACATACAATTAGAAAAAAATCATAAACTTCAGTTTTTGTTTACCCTACAGTGATCTAAGAGTACAAAATTTACATAAATTATAATTAGACAATGGCTAGAACATAGAACACTTAGTGTTATCATTTTCTCAGCTAACACGTGCTTGAGGCATCATCTGGTCCCCTGGAATGTATTGTTGAAATTAAATAGGAGGTCGGAAAACAAATTCTTGCATTCTATTTTATTTTTTTTCTTCCTTTTTCAACTTCACGCATGAAATTCAAAGACTTTCGCATATCTCGTGTGTTTCATTGAAAGCATATTATTTAATACATAATCAAAAATAAAACTTTTTCGTACTTTATATAAATTAATTCTTTTACGAATTTTCTAAAGCACAACAATCGAAAATTGCAATCCATTACTTAAATAAGCCGCCGAAACGTTCTTTGAGTCATCGCACTGTCAGCAAATAGAAGTCATGTCATACAGGAATTGCGTGTGACATCATTGTAGATTCAGCTAATCTAGAGCGTTTTCGAATGACAGAGTAAAAAAAAGGTGTTAGTTTAATTTCTTTCTAAATTTTTTATTTTGACCGCTTTTGAATCACCATTCAAAAATAATGTTTGTAATTTGGCTTAAGGGGGTATTCTGGTCTAGAAATTTTAAGACATCAACTTTTTTTTTATGTATTCTTATAGTATATACTCTTAAGAATATGTTGTCCAAAGGACATTTTAAAATTTCAATAATTGCCGTTAGTTACGGCTACTTTGGTGACGCAGCAAATAGACGGGGCCTGCCGAAACTACTATACCCTGAAATGTTTCAACGCGTTTTTCTCGAAACCACTTTTTTCAAGCCTATTTACACCATATCTCAACTTCTTATGAGCCGATTGACTTAAAATTCGGTACACACCTTCTTGATATAACTCGTTATCGGCGATACCACGATCGTTAAAAACAAACAAAGTTTTACTATTTTCAAAAAATTTATAATCGGAAAACAATAATGAAAAAACGCAACATTTTTTTCAAATAGTTGCCATTTTGCGAAAAAAAATTCCGAGGACGAATGTTAAAGTTGGGTGTGCACCTAACGGTTGCGAGGTGTAGGGTTGCCAGTGAAGCATACTTCAATTGCAATGAACTATACTACACTCCTCTCTCTTTTGCATTCGTCCTTCACAACATATGTATTTAAGCAATTTTAGAATTCGTACCGCTTGGATTATTCTTATAATGTCGTTGTACAAGTCTTGGGGATACCCTGGATTTGACATACAATTTTTCGGTATAGAGTTTACGCCTTTTCTTATGACTAGGATCTTCCGGTTTTGGCGATTCGGCTCTGCTACATGGATTATTTATTGTTTTGTTAACACCTGGATGATATTTGTTTTCTAATTTGTGAAAATTGAACAATACGTTTCAAGCTATTAATAAAAATTTCGTATAAAACTGGGCTTATTACATTTGTTACAACCGAAGGAAACCATTTAATATAATTTTTATTATGATTTGCATATAATACTAATTCCCCTTTTTGAAAGGTATTGATCTCATTTGATTTTTTGAACTCCTTGTGTTGTTTACATGTAATTACTTGGATATTTTTAGAGTTCACATTCTCGTTTAGTTGTTTCCAATTATTAATATCTTTAATTTTTGGATTAACTAAATCTATTGGTACTCTGGGTTTAGTTTTAACGATTATTTCAGACGGTGACTGGTTGGTTGAAGGAAGTGGCGTGTTTCGGTACATTATTAAAAACTGTAGAATGTGTTCATCGATATCAAGTTTAGAATATTTTATATCTAGTAAAAAATTTTTTAACGAATTTTTTACTTCTGCTACATATCTTTCTGCAAGTCCATTACTTTGTGGATGATATGGAGGCGACTTAAGTACTTCTATTCCGTTTTTAGCACAAAATTGTTTAAAGGCAAATGACGAAAATGGCGGCTCGTTATCACTACAGATTTTAGCTGGTATACCCATAGTAGAAAAAATAATTCACAATTTTTTACGACGGTTTCTGCGGTGTACCTTGGGACTTGATGTACTTCCACCCAATTGCTAAATGAGTCGACTGCAATTAGAAACTCGAACTTCCCAAAATAAAATAAATCTATTTGTATTCTTTCGAATGCGGAAGAACTTGAGGACCATTTGACTGTTTCCGACTTCCGAAAATTTTGTGTCTGTTGGCACACTGGACAAGTTTTTGTAATATCTTCTATTTTATTATCCAACTTTTTGAAATAAACATAATTTCTAGTCAGTGTTTTCATTTTACTATTTTCTAAATGGTCGGCATGTAGAATCTTTAAAACTTCGCACTGCAAGCTATTCCGTAAAACTACACGATTACCATAAAACAGACAATCGTCCTCCACCGATAACGACTTTGATTTGATGCAATATTCCAGAATGGTTTAATTTCTGATTTCTGCCTTTTTTGGCCATCCTTGTTGGAAGTAAAACATTATTTTTCTGATCGTAGGGTCTAGTTTTGACTCTTTCCTAATGTTTTCAAAATTAACGGACTCGTTATCCGACAAGGCGACAAGTATGGAATTGATAACGAAATCCTCCTCTTCTTCAGATTGACCTGGCAATGGTAATCGAGAGAGACCACCTGCGTGACTAATTTGGGACTTTTTTTTATAGACAATTCTGTATTTATAGGTAGATAAAATCACGGCCCAACGTTTAAATCGAGCTGCCGCCAATGTTGGTGTGGATTTATTTGGGTTGAAAATTTCTCGTAGTGGCTGATGATCGCTTTGAATTATAAAATCATTGCCATATAGGTATTTATGAAACTTTTGCACAGCAAATACCATTGCCAGCGCCTCACGATGTAATTGTGAGTAATTTTTTTTGGGTGCGCTTAATGTACGGGAGGCAAACAATACTGGTTTTTCTCTACCGTTGACTAAGTGACACTTATTGCTCCAAGCCCGTAAGGAGACGCATCTGCAGAAACGATTATTATTATCCTTATTCGGATCATATAATTCGAGGACTGAATTTTGTAATATAAGCTCCTTGCTTTTTTTGAAGGCTTTATCACAATTATTTGACCATAAATACGGAACGCCTTTAAGTAATACGTTATAGAGAGTATAATTCCCTTAAGTCGGTAGCAATATTAGGAATGTATCGACAGTAAAAATTGAAGAGTACCAAATAAGCTTGTAATTCTTCTACATTTTGAGGGGGTGGTGCTTTTATTACTACCTCCACTTTGCTAGGGCTCGGCCTTATTTCATTATATGAAATTACATTTCCTAAGTATTCGACCTCAGGGACAAAGAAAACACATTTTTGAAGGTTGACTCTAATATTATGATCTTCTAAGCGTGTAAGCACCTCTCTTAAGATTTTTTCACATTCTTCTTGATCCTTGCCGCCCAAAATAATGTCATCTAGATAGCCAAAAACTTTTTCTAAACCATGTAGGATTCTGTCGATGATACTTTGAAACGCAAAAGGTGCTCCATTAATGCCGAAGGGAAGACGATTAAATATCCTTATGGGTATTTATTACCAAATACCGTTTGGACTCTTCTGAGACCCCGACTTGTTGATAGGGACCAGTTAAAGCTAATATGCAAAAATATTTGCAATTGCTGAGCCCTGCGAAAAGATCATCACTTCGGGGGAGTGGATAGTACTCCATTTTTACATATTTGTTTATTGTTTTTTTTAAATCAACACATATACGGATCACATTGTCTTTTTTTGGCACAATTACGATCGGACTAGTACTTTCGGCATATTTAATGGGAGAAATAATTTTTAATTTGAGTAATCGATTAAGTTCTTCCTCAACTTTCTTTCGCAAATGGAAAGGAATAGCATAGCTTTTATGAAACACTGGTTTATAAGACTCATTAACGCAAATTTCGGCGGTGAATTTGTTTATGGTCTCATCAAAATTATTAGAAAAGGTTTTCGGAAATATTAATTCTTTGTTTGATAATTCGTGTAATTTTTTTCTTGATCGTTGCCCATTAACCAAATTAAAACTAATTGACGTACTCGGGAATCCCTTGCAGATTGAATTTCACCAATTTGGGGATAAAACATCTAGCCATGGACGACCAACAATAGGAGTAAATGGTTCTTTTGTAAGGTTTCAATAATGCGCCACTTCCTTCATCACACGGCCACTTAACATGCACATCAAGGGCACTTGTGATATCTAGACTATCACCTGTCACTACCTGCAAAGACTTATGAAAAGTTTTAAGCTCAAAAAAGAGAAAAAATAGTTCTGATAATCTACGTAACTGATGATGGATTGATCCGCTCCACTATCGACTTCCATTGCGACGACTTGGCCCTCCACTACCACTGATGTGATTAACCGTTGATTATCACTAAAGCTGTGTACTTGGTTGCAGATTCATTGTGAGCAATCCGATGGACGGCTGTTAACAATAGGCTCGGATTTGGCTGCTGCCTCTCCTTTGACTGCTGACTCCCCGTTCCAAATGCTGTTAATTTGGGGTTTACTATTTCGCCTACACATTTTGGCGAAATGTCCTCGAATTTTGCAGATATGGCATGTTACATTTAATGCTGGACATTGACTACGGTGTAATGAATTTCCGCATCTCGAACACACAGAGTTTGACTGCCCTTTGACTGCCAAGATGACTTCGAACGAGAATTGGCTTTGCTTGAATACTGACTTGGTGTTGGTTGACTATTATATTTGCTGGAATTGGCTGTATTCTTGGTGTTAGTGCTCTGCTGCAACTGCGACGCAAAATTTGCTTATACTGACTTTAATGTTGACGATTGTTGTGATATTCTTTCAAAACTTAACGCTCTGTCACAAACTTGTTCAAACGTAGCGGTATCATCTTCAAGAAGCTTTTCTTGCCATTTCACATTCGATAAACCACACACAAATTTGTCTCTAAGCGCTTGGTCGAGGAATGTTCCAAATTTACAGTCTGTGGCCAACAATTTAATGCTTACAATATACTCAGTTATTGACTCGTTTTCTCGTTGATTCCGGCGATAAAACTTAAATCTTTCCGCTATCGTTAGTTTTTTTTGAGCGTATATACTTTTCAGTGTATTAACAAGTACCTCATATGTCTTCGTGTTTGGTGATGCCGGAGCAAGAACTGTTTTCAGCGTTTTGTATGCTTCCGGGCCAACAACGGCAATTAATAGAGACACTTTCTTGCCTTCTTCGACGTTATTACACTTCATGAACTCTTCCAATCGATCGATATATTCGCATATGTCGTCGCCCGGAACAAAATGTTCAATTGACCCGATTAATGTGGACATATTTTTAACAACAGTCTTTTCACTCTTTTCCAAGATAGTTTTATGCGATCTCCTTGTGATCCTCGTCGCCAGAATGTAGTACTTTACTTTATTACAGTCAGCAGAGAACTAACTAAACTCCGAGCACGAATGTTAAAGTTGGGTATGCATCTAAAGGTTGCGAGGTGTAGGGTTGCCAGTGAGGCATATTACAATTGCAATGAACTATACTACAGATAACGACACTTATACTAATTCCGATCATTAGGAGACTCTAAATCGTATCAACCAGGACGCATGGTTTTATTTCAAGGCCTCTCTTCACCACCCTGTAATTTTCAAAATTGACGAAATTTTTGTTTAAATTTTTTCTATTTTCATTCATTATCTTATATTTAAATATTGGCCAAAAATCCGAGACTAAAAATATGTTTCGTTTTTTTTAAACTCAATTCCAAAAATCGTTCAAATGTGGCTTTCTAGACCAGAATACCCCCTTAAATAAAAGCCTAAATCCTAATGTAGGAAAATCGTGTGCCGCAAATTTCTATAGCCCTTTTTGAATATATTGGCAAATAATTTTTCTTTTTTGACCGACTTCTAAAATTGGAGGAGGTTATCAATTCAACCCTGTGTATTTTCTTTTTTTGTGTAAATGTCCGAGCATAACTTTTAAATGCGTGAATCGATATTGATGATTCTTTTTTTGTACGATAGTTTACGATTCTCGGGGCTACAATGATATGTATGAAAAACCTGAACCAAGGCGCGCCACAACAGAGAGGTAAATCAGAATAGAAATGGTAAATGTCCAGGAATTCATAAACAAAATGACCATGTCCTTGATTTAAGGGTCATTGATTGCACGTTCAGTACCAAATTGCACGGATTCAAAATGGCGGTTTACTTTAAGCCAACTAATAATCTCAAAAATGTTAAAAGATACAATAGTACTAAAAAAATAAGAATTAATAATTAACAGGGCAAGACTCTGAACTTCCAACCACAATGATATTTTAATTAACGATATTGCATTTTAAACTAACATCGTTTTGTATTCAATATATTGCTAAACAAGACTTATTCAAAATATGACACTAAAAGAATGAAATAAAAACAATTTTGTAAAAAAAATAGAAGCGATTCTGACAAATCCCAGGCCCTAAAAAGTATAACATATGTAAATATGTATTTTAAAAGTCCTCTGCTGCTACTTTCAACATTAAATACATGCCTTTCCTATCCTAGATTGTTCAAGTCGATATGAAAACCTGACTTACATATATTAATCCAATACTAAATAATTAACGCAATCAGATTTTCTTGATTACCTAGTATTGTTTTAATATCAGTCAAGTTTTCATTTTATTTCGAAAATGGGAGTTAGGAAATTAGTTATATATTTCTTTTAGTCCAATTAAGGGAAATATTCTCATCAGGAATTTAAGAAAAAACATACATATGTATATCAACTGCTTTTAAATAGACGCAATTATTCACAGCACTCCGTCGGATTGAGTGGATTCCATTTTATATTCAAACTATGAGAATGTACATATGTAGAGAGAAATATAAGGACATTACATCTGATTTCCTATTTTAAAAGTAAAACGACAAACTTATGAAATAAATCGTATATCTGTAATCACAAAATTTAATATCCAGCGGAAACTGAAGATTGCGTTTTTTCTCACTTTCAAATTAAAGAACGATAATAAAGTTAAAAACAACATTTTAATTTTTTTCGGCCTATAAGTTGAAAATAAATTTCCTTACGGAAGTTCTATTATCCAATTTCTTAATTTTCGTTATGCTCGTCGAGCGGTGGAAAACGAAGGAAATATGTTTGATGTGTGTGGCGGAAGCACGGAACATATTTCAGCATAAATATGTTGGCAAATGAAAGGGCTTAAGGGGACGGGAATGAAGCTGCTAGGAAACAAATCAACCCCTCCGAAGGAAAATATAATTAATATAGTTTCCTGGTTTCTTTTTTTCTGAAGAGAATGTTGGTGGTGGGGTGAATCTCGATTCGACCCGAATCTGGCGAATACATGTTTGTATGTATAACAATAAATATAAAAATCAAAAATATAGTTGCTCTTGTTCCATTTGTTTCATACATTTTTTTAACAGTATTTCTTTTAAAAAATCTTCGAGTATAAGTAGATTTCGTAAACAGATTTTAAACCCTTTTCAATCCATTTCTTTCAGTTTTTGTAAATTAACTTTCTCCCAGATGTGGTTGGGCTTGTTTAATTTCCCTGTTATAAAAAGCTTTCAAAAATCTATAGAAGGCCATGAGAGGGGTAAGAGATTAAAACAATAAACAGCCCTGGAATTTTTCTTTCATTAGTATATGACGACTCTTCCACATAATTAAATCAAATTAATAAGTTTTAGAGTATTTTTATTTAAAGATAATCGAAGATTGAAAAAAACGCTCCATTTTTAGATTTGGTCGAAAAAGGATATTGATATTTCAAAACAGATCGACTTTGACCGTAACATCGCAACATTCAAATTTGCCTTTTGTCACTTATCATTTTTTATTCGTTATTTGGATTTTTTGGGAGAAGGTAAAAAATAATAAATAAACAAATTTTTAAGGAATTTTTCTCGTATTTTCAAATCATAAATAAGTTTAAATTGGTGTTAATCAAACTGTTTACTTTAAGTTTAGTAAGCCGAATTTTTTAGCTTTTAATGAAACTACCAGAAATTTATAAGGAAAGTGTATACTGGAAAAAATTGATTTTGCGAAATTTTAAAATTATAATTTTTTCCAAATTAAAGATTGCCCCTCTCATTTTTTCTTCGAATTCGTTGATTTTGACCTAAAAGGAATGTTTTCCCCCAATTTTATTAAATTCTGAGAAGGTTCGCACTTTTTATAAAAAATTGTGAAAAGTGGATTCTCCCACTTTAATTTTTTTTTATATATATACCAAAAAGTTCTCTAATGATTAAACAAAATTTTCATCTAAATTGGAATGAAGACATATAAATAATTATCAAAAATCAACTAAAAAAAATGCAAAGAATCGACAAAAGTTAATATTGTAATAAATTTAAAAAGCAAAATAAAAAACTGTTTGTTGGAATTGATTTAATAATAGAATAACGATATCAACCAAATTTCATCAAAATTGAAAGTGGACCGCTGACTGCCGATTATCCATGAAAAACGTAACTTTTACAAATCGAAATGTACTCATAAAAATTATTTTATTTAAATTAATTTGTTTACAATTTTGATCTGTTGTACATGTGTGTAATCAAAAAAGCTTAATACGCTGATACATTAGTCATATCAGATATGAAAATTAAATAATTTTCCCATGGAAACATTCATAAAAGGCCCACATGAATGACAATCACTTGGATCACTAAACTTTTAATTCCAACTACTGTACAAAGGGAATAGAGATGGATATTTTTGTTTATTTAAACGAACATTTTGAAAAGACGACTTTGTCATGCTATGAATTTTTACGAAAAAGGCTCATAGATGAATACCTACCAATTTTAAGTAAGATTTCTAGAAAATCTCACAAAAGTTCCTACGATTTGTTCATGAGGGAACAAACAAATAAGGAGAGGCTATGTCATGTGAAAACCTTGTACATGAGATAAACTTTTTTGCTTGTCGGAACGGTGCAAAATGGGCAAAGGGGGTATCCCTTATTTTGACATCTGCTTGTGAGTTAGATGCATGTTGGATTATTTATGTGCGCAAATTAAGGCTTTCTACCGAATTTAGAATAAATCAAAGGATTATTAGTACGTTTAGTGTATGTCATTTGTTAAAATGCAAGAAAAATTCTTAATTACTTTTATTATTAAAGGTAATTTTTAGTATAAAAGGCGCTGGGCCCTGCTATAAAAACAATGGTCGTTATACCGATGGAAAAACCTTTTTCAGGGAAGTTAGAGTGTTATATAATATTTTACAAGTATTCCTAAGTGAATGCCAATAAACAAATTTGCTGGCATAAATTATATAAATAGGAAAATTAAGTTTTAATTTAGGTGTTCCATCTGTTTACTGATCAAAATCTCCCATCTTTTGTCACCTTATTTTTTAGTGGCGGTACATTTTCAGGAAAAATAGATAGACATCGAGAAAGATTTACAAGAAAACTTTAAATGCGATTAATTCCAAATCTAATCATAGTGCTTTGTTTTATTACTAAATTTTTAAATACAGTTTTGGAAATAGTTACTTCCTTATTTAATAAAATTTTCATCAATTAGCATTGTAAAAATTAAACACCCCCCAAAAATGCCACTTTATAAGTACCACAATGCGAAAAACTTGAACAATCTAATCCCTCTAACCCAACTGGATAAAGGATAAGGATAAATTTTCATTTGGTTAGGATAAAGTTTCTATAGTTTCATAAAATCTCTGGTATAAAAACCTAAAATACATAGTTTTAAAGTTTGAGAACTACTTAATAAAACAATTAATGTTAATGTAAAATACTACCGAAACTTAATATTTTCATCGATTTTTTATTCTTAAAATATAATTAGTATCGGTTTTGCATTTAAAATTTCATGATTTGAATTTTTTTTATTTTTTTTTTTGAGAAAATTTTAACTGGTATTTCCCTGAGACACAGATTTTAAATTTGGAAACTGACAAAATATTTGATTGACTTGATAAAACAATAAAAGCATGCACGTCTTTCCATTGTCCGATCGGGTAGATATGCGTTGAAGCAAATACAGATGAGTTTATATATGTTTAAATCGTATACAGAAGTACTCTCGACGCTACGCACATATTTGTCGATAAAAATAGATTTTCAATTTCTCAATAATTTATTTTTGGAATATAATCGCGAATATCAAATCCCCAGAAGAAAAGGAATGCTCTTCGGGCTCAGGGAGGAGGACGAGGATGGACAAAACTGTATTATTTAATTTGTTAAAGTCTTTAATTTTACATTATCCGAAGTTGTATAGCTCCATCCATTGGAAGATTTATTTCTTAATTTATTATTAATAACACTTAAACAAGAAAGATACATATGTATTTGTCATCAGAAGTTTTTCCTTCTCAACTAATATAACAAAATCATAATACGAAAAATAGTATTTCAATTTTCGTTTCTTACCTTTATATAAAATGAATATATAATATAACTTATATATATATGTATATATATTTTGATATTTTATTTTGACGTCTGGCAAATTTCAGGCTTCTTATGTAACACCAAAAAAAGTTTTACAAATTGTAACCAAACGTACGAGAGATATTTTTGTGTAGACATTAGTAGAGTTCTATAGCTACCTATTATATATATATATATATATATATATATATATATATATATATATATTATATATATATATATATATTATATATATATATATATATTTATGTGTATTTTTTTGTGGAGGACTTCCCCTAAAAACACCCTAAGTAAGGCTGAGTTTTCGGGATAGAGAGAACATTTTAGGGGAAGAAGTTCAGTGGATAGAAGAAACCTTTTCCATAGAAAGAAAGCCTTTTCTCGTCCTCTCGACGGCGACGCAGGAACAGACAAAACTCCTCTCACCTGACACATGCCAAAAAGAGAAATTGTAGCAACACCAGATCCATTTGAACCATGCAATTATAAAAAATATAATTTAATGATGAAACAGGTTAAGTTCATTTTTTGCAAAACTATTCCAGCTCGAAAAAGCAGGAAAGGAAAAACTTAAACCGCACTACTGAAAAGGTTAGTTCTTCTCGCCTCTCAAACAGGTGATCGTTATTCGCACACAATTTCATTTTTTTATTTTTGAACATCTACGGAAAAAACAGTTTTCTTACTAATGGTTCTTTTCCATAGAAATTGTAATATGCAACGTTTCAAGTTCAGAAATAAGTAGTTTTAATGAAACTTTCAAAAATAAAAAGTTCTCTCAAGAAAAAGGCACTATCAAAACTTTCAAAAATAAATAAATGAAAAACCAAAAAATCCTAAATGCAAGTTTAATTTGAAATATTTAAATTTATTCAAAAAGGATTTGAAGGAATGAACCAGATTTTTGGGGTTAGGTCATTTTATGTGGAATTTTTTTAATACTTCTCGTTGTTTGCATTTTTCATAACATATAATCTTTACACCTGCTTTGACTAAAATAAATAAATAAATAAATAAATAGGGATTCCACCCTTCCGGTGGGAAAACACATGTGCTTATAAATTGCAACGAGCATGTTAAATTAATGAAATTGAAATGTTATCCCGAGTATAACAATTTTCCTTAACCTTTTTATTTTTCCGCCTTTCCGACATTTATTAGTCAATTCTTTAATAACATTTCATTTATATGTATTTCTCTATGACATTTATCAAGAATTTTATCGAGTTGATGCATATTCCATTTACATATACATATGTATATATATGTATATACCACAATATCAGAATTAAAATAATATTAAAATTCCAATTAAGCCACTAATTTTCTTTTACTTCAATGTAAAGAATAAAATAAAAAAAATCAAAGTAACAAAAACATGCGAAACTTTAAGAAGCACCACTAAAATTATCCTAATTTTACAATCTTTTGCTCACCAACATTTTCGGACCAATTAAATTTTAATTTCCGAAAATCTTTGATATATTTTATATATTTATAAAAACAAAGTGCTTTTATTTGATGTTTTATTAAAAGAGCAATGCATAATTACAAAAATACACAAGAAAAATTAATAATTAATTAAAAGTCCTACGAATTTTATTGTTGTATTTTTTTTATTATTGTTGGTTATAAAATGTGATATTTTTTCAGTGGGCTTAGTAAAGGTTATCATGTTTTTACAAAACTATACATTCTGTTATATATAAAAATGATATTAATACCAAATAATATTGAAAAAAAAACCTTGAAACATACCGCAAAAACGAAACGGATAAAATCCATCCACCTTCTCTCTCTGTCAGTTTGTCCGCGTCGAATCTCTTGTCAATTTTTTGATTTTAATATATGTATATTTTTTAAATTAATTTAATTTAAAACATGGGAAAATACTTTTATTTATTTTTTATTTATTTATTATTCAATTACTTTCTAATTATCGATTGATTACACAACAAACACAAGCACTGAATAGTAAAGAAAATGGCATAACACATTTTTTTTTCTTTTGTTAAATATTTTGAGAAGGAGAATTAATTTCTATAAGATTTAGTTAATTTATATTACATTATCAGGTTTTTTCGCTATTATCTCGAAACTGAATGATCACACTTCTTTAAGAGTGGGAAAAAGTTATTTCTGAAATTCCTTTTAAGAAACGAAGAGTTTAGGAGAAAACATCTTTTGAAAGATTATGTCATTCATATATCATTTATATATATATAAAAACCTCGCAGACAAGATACGATTTTTCTTAATTTCTTTTCGAATAATGGGTAAACCATCTAATCTAAAATTTCTTATTTCAAAGGCAACAAACCGAAACGAAAATTTAACGAGGGCGACAGTGTTAGAAATGCTTTTATTGAAATACAGATTCATTATTTTTTTTTGCTTTCATTTATTTTCATGCAGTGCTGCTACCAAGGGCTCCTAAAAATATAACTTGATTTTTACTAAAATATGCCTTCGAATAATTAAAGAATAACTACAGACCCATTGTAAGCTTGAAAATAATGGAAAAGTACAAAAAATTATGAGAGAAAAAAAATATAACAAAAATCATTTTTACCTGTCGTTTATTATTATAATTTTTTTCATTTTTTGCTTAGCCCCTAGATATGGAGCAATCGATTTTCTATGGCAATCGTATGCAACTACGTAATGTGAAAAAAAAGAGGTTAAATAAATCAAAGGAACGAAATTTGTGTGGGTGAGTAAGTGGTGATGTGGTAAGGCCTTACCCCGGTGAACGGGTGAAGTTCGGGATCTTATGTCAGCGTTAAGTCGACACCTACCCTGTGACCATAAACGAATGATTTAAGATGAACAAATAATTTTTGAATTATGATAAGCAATTTCTATAATTAAAAAAAAAAAATAAATAGGCTGGTAAACAAAATACCTTTAATTCCTCCCGAGGGAAAGTTTAATAAGCCCAAGTGAAGCCTAATAGGGACATAGCAAACCCGTTCCATACCCAAATGAGGCACGGTGCGTCGGATCAAGTATTTACGTTGTTAAAATGTAGGTCTCACCAAGCACATTCAACTCTTAAGGGGCCAAAACAGCCCGTGTTTTTAATTTTTCGTGCTAATTTTAGGAGTATTTGTGTTTGAGAAGGAGCGTATTTTTACACGATTTTTTTATTTCTTCATTAGATGGGCTCGATTCGGGTGCTTTGATGCTTCTAAGTTTGTGCCTTATTTAGGTCACACATATGTGCTTTCGAAAAATTTTTACTCTCGAGAAGGCGAATGGTATAATAGACAAGAATAATTGAGACATTTCTAATTTTTTATGTAATGTAATTAAAATTCCCATTACACTGTTCAATTACTTTAGAGCATCGTTCCTTTAATTTATGGCATTCCGCTCATCTGAATTCTTTTCATCATATTTTTTTCTTTTTTGTAATTAAGGAGTCTTACTTGAAGGCGGAAAAAGAATCTATTGAATTTTTCTTCTAGAAAAACACACGACGACATCATTTTTCCTATTTTTCTTTTCTAGGGTATAGAAATAGACTGTAGCATCGCATCTCAAAAGAAAAATAACAAGTGGGAAAACTGGTTCCATATCAGCAGGAGTCATTTTCTGAAGGAAAAAACAAAACAAATCCTAATAGCACCATTGGTTAGTTGTTATGAGACTTCCATGGAATCACGAACGTACTTTTTTATGTTTTCCACTCTTCTCCAAGATTTTTAATTTCAAATTAAGTCAGTTTGTCCTGCAATTTAACCTATCGAATTAAAGCCTTTTATATCATTCAAAATACATATGCATATTTGCGATATATGTATATTTTTTAAATAATATAAATTTTTTGGAATAAAACTTACATAGATCGTTCAAGCGCGGAAGAATCAGATTCTTTAATTTTTTATATTCAAATTTTACTTTTATTTTTGGCCAAGTAATATATTTTTAAAACACAAAAAATTTTAAAAATCCAAAATAATAAAATATAATGTTTTATATTATGAAATAGTAGAAAGTGAGCGAAATTAGAGTTTATTTACCTACGCATCCGAAGGGACAAAACAAACGTGTCATTTAAAATGACAAATTAATAAAAATGTTTTTATTTATAAGATGAAGAACGCAACACTTTTCAGTAACATTTTTAAATATAAAAAAAAATTTTTAATACTTTGCTTATTATTACTGTTTCATTAATTAAACAAAATCGAAGAAAGGGTTAAACAATTCACTCGAATTTATACGTGGAGTTTAAATAGATGTAAAAAATAAGAAATAAATAAAAAAAAGGACATATAAACTTGTTTATTTTTGTTATACCGACTGTACAAACAAACTTCATGAGAAAAATGTAAAAGAAGAGAATTCCCAAAGTGACTAAATGACGAACATGACAAAACCAGAGGGGTACAAAATCGGTTGAAAGGATAAAATTTTACGAAGAACTACGACGCCTACGGCAAAAGCAACTAAATTCTATTACACTCGCTTATTTAAACACCAAGACGGCGGCTTTGGAATTTTTTCTAGTAAAGAGGGTTTTTTTTCTATAGGTTGTTTGACAGAAAATTGCATGAAACAATTTTTTTGCCATATTAAAATAATAAAAATTTCGAATTCTCATTAAACTCGAAATTTTTGGGGAAAAAATTTAGCACATTTCGCAGGAAAATTTATCGATTTACTTTTTATTAAAGAGAACAACTTTGTTTTGTCCTCAAAAAAATGAGATTATACTCCCTTTTTATGTTTTGTCCGATGTGTTTTTTTATTGTTTAGAATTCTGATTGAATCTAAACAGAAAAGAGCTTTACAAGAAATAAAAGTAAATATGGAAATTTAGTTACATTAGAACAATATTTTCTTAAATGAATTTCCTCTAATTTTTTTAATTGTGTTTTTTCTGCATTCGATTATGAAAATTCCTTTCTCCTTCTCAAGCATTTAAGATGTTAAATAATCTTCAAGATTCATTAAATTTTGTTCCGGTATTTTCTTTATTGTTTTTTAATAATTTGTGTTTAAATCAGGAACCGAAACATTGTAAAAATTTAAGTATATTTTGATTGAACATTTTATGTCAATAAGTTTACTTTATTTCTTCTTCAAACTTCCACTGATTTCACGGCACGTGAAGAAAAGGGAGTTTTATATATATATATATATATATATATATATATGCATATTTTGGTGATTTTGATTTTGTGACACTTTTAAATTAATCAGTTATTAATTAGGTATTAATTCATAATCATTCACATCTATATTTATTAATTTTTCATTAAAGACTTCGTTTTAGATTAAAAGGAAACAAAACTTGAAAAATATTCAAAAATTACTTTTCTATAGAAATTGTTGAGTCAAAAAACAATTTTTTTTTATTCTATTATTTTTTTTTGTTTGTTTTTTGTTGACACTTAAATTATAATCCTGCTTACTTCCATCTACAGCACAGCACTAAACATACGACGCTCGACGTCTCGATGCTGCCAGTGCGAGATTCGGTTTTCCGTTGCGGCTAGGCTAGACTCTCCACACTAAAATGTTGTACCCCAGGATAAATTCATATTAACTTACCCCAAAAATAAAGTTCTATGGTGCTTTTCTCCCCAAGTTACAAATGTGTGTTTGCAATTGTATTGAACTTTTTTTATTGGAAAGGGGGTATTGGGAAGGTGTGAAGAAAGACGGTCGTCTCACTCTATTCTCAGTATGAAAGTTTTCTCCAGACCAGCTTTTAAAAAGATTATTTTATTTTTGATTTATTATTACAAAAAGAATACTCTATATAAAATCTATAAATAGTTGGCGCCGAAACAAATTTTATTTATATTATTTTGCTGACATTTATTTTCTATAGAGAAAAGATTGTCAATAAAGCGCGGGACAAAGCACAAAGGGAAGAGAACTTGAAAGTTCTCTAAAATGAGACCAGGATTTTGTCATAACTTTCGACCAAAAAAAGGGACATTTTCAGTAAGAAAACAAAACGAAGCTTTTCATTTGTCTCCAAAAGCGAATTTAAGTTTTTACCCCTCGCACATTTTCATGATGATTACCTAGTTTTTCTGCAGAAAAACTTCGCCGTGCATTTATTAAAAACTTTTAGTCATTTTAAGCATGTAGCTAACCGGCTTACCACAGCTATACAGCTATTTTGTAAGGCTTCTAAAAGAAAACAAACATATTTGAGAGAGTTCGTTTAGTTGGCAGCAAATATCATTTAACCCATTCGAGACAACGAATTTTTACAAACGCGGTCCCCAGGAACGAAAATTTTTTTTTCCTTGTATCGCTCACTTTTAATAAAAAAATCTTGTTTACTATAGAAAACGCCGAATTCATAAAAGAATTCGCACAAATAAGGTGATTGCACACCGTGTGTGCAACTCGATTCTCAGAACATTTTTACTGCGAAGAGCGGATTGAACACCAAGTGTGCGATGTAATATAAAATTGAAAGACATCATCTCGTGTATTATCAAAAGTTTCTATATTATTGTTCATGTTTTCAAAATTCTCTAAATCATCATCATCATCATCCATAATAACAAAATTTCGATTTTTCTTGCTATTTTTTGGTAGTATAAAATCATCATTTTCATTATCACTGAAGGTGTCCTGCATTTCTAATTCTCCTGTCCTTGGATCAGTCATTTTAAGGGCTAAGTTAAAACCAATAACAAATTTTATTTTTCTAGACTTCTTCTATACTTTAAAACACGTCTTCTATTCACGATCTTTATCAAGAATGAGTGATAATTGCTCATCGTTATAATTGCACAGACGATTGGAAATTTGTCTCAAACTGTTAAAGTGCAATAAAACACCTATTCTGAGAAAAATAGGCATATTTTTTTCTTATATGTTCTAAGTAAAAACCAATGTCAAATTTTGGTTGTCCATACCGTACAGATACTATAAATTTAAAAAAAAGTCTTTTCTTGACCGAAATTTTACTCAGAATATCGGATAATTGGCCATTATCATTAATGGAAATGCATTGCACACACGGTGTGCAATCGGTCTCGAATGGGTTAATACCCAATTGTATAAACCCACCCTGCCTCACTTAAATTTACTTAGTACGAAAAATATAAAATATATTTTGTCTCTAAAAAAACCAATTAAACTATGTACCTTTCTTATATATATATATAAGAAAAGGAATATTTTTTTTCATTTTCGTCTTCTCCTTCTAAACTTTCTTTGGAGATTTTTCTACGAAAATTTCTCCAGACATTCTTGTATGTATCCTAAAACCCTACAGTGTGCATATACAATCACAAAAAATAGTAAAAAGTAAATAAAAAGAAATTTCGAGCTATGCTTTCAAAGATACAAGTTACCCTCCCTGTACCCTTCTACGGAATTATTACAAACCCATCAACCCTTCTCCGCTACCAGGCCGACCCCTTCCCCATAGCCGATGAAATCCAGTCTACGGAGAGGAGAGCAACAAGAAAATTTCCAACCCGAATATTCCACCCACTATCCAATTCAATTCTCTCTCTCTCTCTCTCCCTTCCCCCCACCTCCCTGGCAAATTTGAGTAACTCGTAGAAATCCCTCTCACAATTTATCTCACTTTACAGCTTTTATAAGGCAAGTGCAAGTTTTCAGGTTAATTTAAAAACGACAAGCGCAGTAGCCGATGAAATACTTTCGGAATTAGTAGGCATCCGACTTTGACCACTTTGCGCCGGGATATTTAATTTTAAATTTCTTTATTGTTATTATTAAATTTTGAAAAAAAGAAAATACACTTTGATGTTGTTTACCACAATTAATCTGAAGGGATATAAAGAACTGGATTTACATTTTAGGGTTTGGACTTCGAAAAACAAAAAATCTTTTATTTTTTGCGATTGAAAATCAAGGATCAAAAGTTCTGGTTAAATATTCCTTTCAATTGTTTTTATATATATTAATATATGGCTTAATTCGGATACATAACAAAAGAAAGACGACTTCTGTTATTTTCATGAACAACTAATAAAAAGATATGAAAAAGCATTTCTTTCTTTTGATCTAATTGTTTTTTGTTTTAATACAAAAGGTAACAATTTAAGAACCGTAATCGCATTAAATGGGATCCTTTCGATGTAGTGTGGCCAATGGCCGGGAAATGAATCAAAGACCTGATGTAACAATATAACAAATATTGTAAAATGCAGCAAGCTGGGTTTTTGGAGGGGTTAGGGTAGGGGAAGATGTTAGCACTTGGTGGGGGTAAAAATTCCCACTTTTTTGCTTCGTTTTTTTGGGAGGAATATAGTCAGAAACATTCCACTTCTCAAATCTCCTAATTTTGTAGAGTTTTCATATTATTAAAGTGAGCGCAGTTACTTTTGCGCCTGAGACGTCATTTTTGAAAGAATATTTCCTACGGAAAAGGTATGACATCATACTTTACTACTCGCTCAAAAGCATGCTATCAAGCCTCGCCCCGCGAGCTTTTACAAACTCGACAAAAATAATGAAAGTATTAAAAGAAAGGAGCCAAGGAAATAGCCCTTACACCACCAAGAAAAACAATGACCCAATCCATGAGCCATCGGCAGAGTCGCGACAACAAGAAGATACATATATATATTGAGAAAAAATAGGGCAAACATAGAGGCGAGATATAGAGGGTAAATTTGTCGACCTATAATTAAATTGCACGACCTTTTTAAGGGTTTTGAATTTGCCTAAATCGGAAACTAAAACTGCGTGCACCCGTTGAAATAAGTTGCTGATTATGAAAAAGCCTGTGAAATTCTCTGAACTATAGAATTTCTTTTATCCGGCTTTTTACTTTAATAACTATTTTTATTTTAAATAGTATTAATCCTGGACCATAACTAAAATTGATCCAGTTGTATAGAAAAATAAAAACAGGTACTTACCAGTCAAACTTGGCACCTGGATAAAATTCTAACATTTTTTATTATTTTTATGATACATACCACTTACACTAAATATTGGTAAAATATAAACGTTAAATCACTATATAGGCAACAGTTTTATTGCGATTAATTTTAAAACTAGTTTTGTCTTTAAATGTAATAACCAATTTGTTGAAACTTAATATCGTTTCAGTTGTTTTTGTTTCTAAATTTAAAATATTACTTAAATTACAAAATTATTTTTTTTAAAGTATCTATGTTTTATTCAAAACCGGAGCATTACTTACAAAAGATTTTATATGTTTAATTTGTATAAAAAAATATATAAAACAATTTTAAAGTGTAATGTAGTATTAAAATGCCTTCTTTTTTTTTAGATCATTTTAAATGCTCTGGTTTTATTTATTAAAACAAATATATATATTACAAAAATTACCGGTTTTCTTACGTATATTTTGTAACATTAATAATTTTTATTTACTTAGTGGAATCCAAAAATAGTTTAATCGCACTTTAAATTATTTTGGCAAAAAATATACACGTGGTTACGCGCACTGATTTTAATTTTATACAGTTCTCTTAGCTAATTTAGTTATAATAATATATATTATATATATATTTTTTTATGTTCTACTGTTTGATAACCCTTTTGCTTTATAATTTTATTTAAAAATTAAAAACATTTAAAATTCAAAGAACCTGACTTGAAGTGTATTTTATGAGTTGAATATAATTTTTTTTTATAGAGTATTTTATAGTAGCCGGTGTGAATTTTTTTATCTTTAGAATTATTGCGGAAAAACAGTGCAGCACCCCTGATAACAATTTTTTTTTTAACTCTCTCTGTTTATATACATATATTTGTATATGATTTTTCTTATTTTATGAAAATGTTTCAACTAATTGTTTAACATAAATAGGTAGAAAATGTATTTGCTTTTAAGGATTCTTACTACAAATTTTTAATTATTTTTTATATGTATGTTATTTATCAACATTAAATACTATTTTGAATTGAATCACATCGGCGAGAATTTCCCCTTTTTGGGGTGTCACCTACCGCCCACTTTAGAGAAAACTAGGCAACGTTTTCAAGTACCCGGAACTTCTTTTTAAGACATTTTCACTGGGAAGGAAAAACTTTCCGCGGGATAATTTTTGAAGAAGATTTTACTTTATTCTATTTATTTATTTATTTTTATTTTTCCTCCACATGTTTTCCACCTTTGATAGTGGAAAGAAGTCGTATTTTTCCTAATTTTTAAGAATAAAGTAATTTTCCTTGATCCACTTTTTAGAGTCGTTTTAAATAATGCTTTTACGATTTTCTGGCTTGATTTTGTTTATTTTTTACTCTCTAACTTAAATTAATGGAATCATAAAAATTCACTTAATCAATCTGAATTATTTTGGTAAAACTTATTACACAGAAACTTTTGTTTTAAACAATTTTTCTATTCCGAGAATAATTGTACTTATTTATTTTTTACATGACTAGGAAATGACTTTTTATTAATGGCAGGGAAATATATTTTAAGGAACACACTCGCACTGGGTCTAGCGGAAAACACACGCGTAAACATTTGAGGAATGAAATTACGTTTGTGTGTGTTTACTTATGATACATGTGTAATATTTATGTGTAGAATTTTTCGGGCTAATTTTTCATTTCGACAAGCCAAGAACGAAAAATCTCTGAGCTTTTCTTAGGTATATCCAGCGTCTTTGATTGAAATTTCCCTCTTTTATCGGTATTTTAAATGAAAAATTATAAAAACGAAAGAAGAGCAAAACATTGATAAATTAAAAATAAAACCAATGAAGTTACTTATAACAATAGCTATTCATTAAGTTGAAAATAAAAATAAAGTAAAGAAAATAAAATAATTAACAACTAATACATTACTTTTCAAAATATACCTTTAGATCTTAGCAGAGGTGGCGAAACATTTTTTTGAATTTTCTAAATCCTGCGCCAACACATCCATTGCATTTTCATGCGAAGTTTGGTGGTAAAACGTGATATGAAAGCTTAACGGGGACGCATGCATTAGGTTGCGAGTTTTTCTCTCAGGGTATGGATAATTTTGTGACACGAATCGAAAACCCTTTCACAATTTAAACAAAAAATGCCCTGACGTACAGTGTTACATTGTTTTAAAAGTTATAATACCATTATAACATTTTTTTTATTTATAGACAACTTTTTATTCGTCGACTTCAAAATGGCGGACCTAAGATTCCCGGCCAATAATTAAACATTGTAAGGGATTTCTACATACACTGGTAATTGGGTGTTTAAAGAACTGAATTTCAAATACTCAAGATCGACAGTCCAATATGGCGGCTACAATTTCTGAACTCGAAATTAGACGACAATTTGCACTTTGAGACAGCGGATCCAATCTAGCGACCGCAGTTTTCGAACTTCAAGAAATTTTTCTAAAAATTTAGTGAGAGATCCATGATAACAAAATGAGTTTTGGATTATGGTTGATCTTAGCAACACTCCAAATCTGGATAAAGTACCAAAAATCTAAGTATTTGAGAAATTTTAATTTAAATTGTACTTAAAAATACACTGGGTGACACCGGTTTGCTTAACTAATATAAAATAAAATCAAAGCACCCTTTGTGTCTTAGATAAATTTTCCAGTTACAAATTTTCTCATCTGAAAACTCGTACATATATGTATGTATGTATCGATTTCGAAACCTAGAGTTGTACGCTTGACACATTTATTTAACTACTAAATTGTTATGAACTTTCGATACACTAATGAAATACTTGAAGATACACTTTAATTATTTATATTAATAGAAAAATGTCAAGATTCTTTAACTATTTTAATTTATTTTGATATCAAAATTCAGACGTTTATGTTTGAAGAGTTTTGTTGTGGTCTAGAGTTTTCTTAAAAACATATCATATCATGAAAAATTCAACTTATAAAAATAAAATAATTGACCCTTTCTTAAAAACTGGAACTGATTTTTGGCGTTCTAAAGTTGATATTATACTTTTTTCCGTAATTTAAAATATGGTAGGCGTAATATTAGATTGCTAAAAATGTACGTTATATTGGTTCATCAGAATTTCCGATTACGACGATAGAATTCAAAGATTTTGGGGTTGGAGTGAGATCAGATAAATATCAGACTATCCAAAGCATCACCCAGATGGAGGTGGAGAATGAGCGCAAAGATCATTGTCATCTTGAGATAATCGCTTCGTGCGCAAATGCTGAACAGAATCCTCGAATAAAACATTTCACTTCTTTTTCTATAAAATAATCGAAAACTGTGTGTAACATTTAAATCAAATATTAATTTATATCATCCTTACAAATTTTTCGAAAACTCCTCTAGTTAAGGTGGGTCTAAGACCTTCGACACAAAAATGGAGTTTTAGGTCACATTTTTGACTTGTCCTCGAGAGGAAAATCCTTCGAGATGCGCGTGTTGCGTCCTCTCCTGGATCAGGAAGAGAAGAAGGGTGTTTGCGATGGTTGCAACGGTTGCATGGTGGGGGGGGGGGGGGGGGGGGGGATTTGCGCTTTCGAAAGGAGGAGATAGTCCATGGGTTCTGTGAAAGCCACAGCATGCCTGCGGGGTGCCAGAAGGATGCTGCTGCGTGGATCACACGATGATTTTGTTTTTTTTTTTTAGTGAAAGCTCCTCGCTCCTCGCAGGCTTGGTGTTTAAAGCAGCTTTAACTTTCTTTAGTCGAATTTTTGTCTACCTAGCTACCTGTGACTTAAACGAATAATTTACGTATGTATGTAAGAAAAATCGTAACGAAACCGCACTTTCTCGCGTAGAGTGGCTAGATGAAAAAATAAAAAGGTGTCTTCTCTGGTGGAGAAAAATGTTCTAAAAAATAAATAAATAAATAGTGATGCGAACAAGTTCCTCGGTTTATTGTATTTTTTTTCCATTTTATTTGGTAGCAAATCAATTCACAGAAACACTTGCGGACAGGATCAAAATCTAGGTGCGAGGGTAGCCCCAAACTGGCCGTAAAGGAGCATGGGTGTGTTAAGAACGTAAACCTCCTTTAAGAAATGAGAAACGCGAAATTAAAATCATACCTTCGGTGAAGATTTTAAGTTTATGTTTTTGTCTCACACCCTCAAAAAAAATAAAAGATTCTATGTTCTAATAAAATTGATGGTACGGAAAATAAAATGTTTAAACATTTTTTCGTTTTCAAGTTATACCCCTAAAAAAATGTGACAATTTTAAGAGTTCGCGAATTTTGTGTGATGGTTTTTTAATTTGTGGATTTAGCTCACATTCCTACCCCTAAAACAATTTCATCCTCGAACGAGTAAATTATGCATATGTATATATTTTTTCTTTCCTATGTAGTTCCTTCACTTTGTAAAACGAAATAAATAAAAGCAATTGAATTCAAATTTACAAAAAAGTTTGTTGCTTCTCAGTCAGCTGTCGTCCAAAAATTTTCCAGCATCTCCAGAGCTCGTTGACCTGACCGATTTTTTTTATTTTACTATTATTATTATTTTACATCATACACAATAGATTCTAGGAAATTTACGTGATACACTTTCCCCCCGAGATAAAACTAAGAAGCTGGTTAAAGTTGTACAACGATAGCTCTCGTTCCTATTAAATGAAAATAAAAAAAATAGTTTTAGTGGAATTTAAAAATTTTTAATTAAAAAATAATTAGAAACGAGAAGTGCTATAAGAGAATACAAAAAAAGTTCTCTAAAAACACTGTCGTCCGTGAAAAAGACCGCTACAAAAATTATTTTTCAAGGAGTCATGTCATGGGAGAGTATAGCGTCCAGGGATCTTCTTAGGTAAACTATAAAGTTTTAATGGTTTTCATTTTCATTTTTTTAAATAAATTTATATTTTAAGCATACCGCATAGTCACAATCTCTCAGCAACACATCTTCTCGCTTCGCCAGATGGATCCAGACATCCTCTGGATAATTCAACAGGTAAGCTTATACACACAGAGAAATTTAACGATCATATTGAAAAAAATGTATATTGAATTGAAAAATCCCTTGTCAATATATGGTCAAAAGAAAGTGTCTTTCATTACTAAAATAATTTTGTCAATTTCACAAAACTTTGGAATTACGTAAAATATTCTTATATTGAAAAATACTTTTCATCATGAAAATGGTTTTAGAAATTTTTATTTTCCAGGATGAAAATAATCCGTCAATAGGAAAATTAATCGAAATTACGAATGAAAGGGTTTTTGTGGAATTTTACAAATTCCAGTTTGTTGAATAGAAAATTTCCTTTCCAATTATAAATTATCCAAACAACAAATCCCACTTTGTTGCATTGAAAATAACTTTTTGATTTGTAAATTTCATTCCTATGCTGTTTGTATATTATCCATATATATATCTTGAAAATAAAGCTGAACTGCATATATTTTGGAGATATTTAAGAATATACAAACAGCATAGGAATGAATTTTACAAATGAATATGAAATAAAAAATCAAAATTTTACAAAAAACAATATATTTAAGTATATATTTCATTCACATTTTGCAAACTTAATATACATACAATAAGTACATAATCTATATATATATAAAATAGGTATATAAAATTCAATGACAGGAGAAATGGGTTACATACTAGGATATTATTTTAATTACAAAAGAATAAGTGTGTTGAAATATACATATGTAAAATAAAATTGATTCTTGTTGTCCTCAATAACAGTTTCCCTGGTCGTGGGAACAAGTGCAGCGTGCAGAAGATACAATATAGAAGATGAGCTCATATCTAAGAAATTTAAATAAGAATAACAAATTATTTTATCAAACACAACGTACTTTCCGTGGTATGTTCGTGTTGCTCATATTGCTTTAAAATCGATCACTTACTCCCGCAGACGGCCCTCCTCTCCCCCCAGAGTCTATCATCTGTATGGCAAACCCATCCCCTCTGTATCCTCTCTCCGCGATCTTGGAGTCATCTGTGATAGCGAACTCAACTTTCGTGAACACATTGACTACGTGATTGCCAGAGCCAACTCGGCGCTTGGTTTCGTGAAGCGCTGGTCTAAGGAGTTCCTCGACCCGTACGTAGCCAAATCCCTCTATGTCACCTTCGTTAGGCCTCTCCTGGAGTACGCTTGCCAAGTCTGGTCCCCCTTCCAATCCAACAGCATTAACAGGATCGAAGCTGTCCAACGTAGGTTCCTTCGTTTCGCTCTTCGCGAGCTCCCCTGGTCTGCCCCTCATGACCTTCCGCCCTACGAAAACCGCCTCTTACTTTTAAACCTGCAGCCCTTGTGGATGCGGCGCGATCTTGCCGATATCGTCTTCATCCATCAACTGCTTACCGGCGAGATCGACTGCCCTTCTCTCCTTCAGCGGGTCCCTATTTATACCAACCCCCGTAGCATCCGTTCGGCCCCTCTCTTTCGCCCTGCTTACCACCGCACCAACTATGGCCTCTCTGAACCCCTAACGCGAATGCTTCGCAAAGCCAACTCCCTCCCTTCCTTCGACTTCCACCTGAGCAAAGCGTCGCTTAGGAACAGTCTTGCACACCCTCCTAGACGCTCTGCCCGCCCCTCTTCCCTGAATTAGCTCTTTTTGTCCCTGTATAGTTCTAGTTCTTAGGTTTAATTACTAGTTTTTAAGTCCCCCTTGTATTTCCGTAGCTTGTATTAAGCGCTAAATAAATAAATAAATAAATAAATAAATAAATAAATAAAATACGCAGACCATCAGCATCTTTAACTTTTTCTTTTATTATTTTTATCATTGAGGGTATGGCGTCATGGAAGCTATTAATTAAGCTACCTGCATTTGGGTACATTGTTTTAAAATCGATATTAATCTAAAATATATATAATAAAAGGAAAATTCTGTTACAATTACTACAAAATGTGAACAACAATAGATTTTTACCAATTTGAATCCTATAATTTTCTTATAGTGCTGCCATTTCTCCATTATTTCAGCAGTTGAACTTGTATATTGTATGTCACATATGTGATACTGATTAGTTGAAATCCAGTGTTCTTCCAATTCTGCCCAGCTACAGTGGTCGCACTTTATTTTATTTAATACTTCTTTGAGGTTTTCATCTGGTTTTGAAAAAATAATTAATGTCAAGATGTATTATACCTACAAATACCAGCTATCCCATATGAAATGATTTATGTTTTTTCTTGAACATGTGAAATATATACAGGGTGTTCAGAGGTGGGAGGGAAATATTGCAGGAGGTGAAAGGTCAGGCCGAGACGAGCAAAAAATCGTATGGGTGGGGGTCCATCTTGCACCGTTGGGCAGTTACAGGGTGATTCGTAAATCAGAATGTTGCCTTATATGGGAACCGCTATTGTATATTTATCTTTTTTTCTACGCATCGCAGCGACCCCAAACCTGTCTCAAAAAATCACTATCTTGAAGCCCTTTCCAAAAAAGTTAACAGCACCCCCTACCCCCGACCCCTTGCCCACAATCACCTCTGGAAGTTGATAAATTAACTTTTATTTTCCGATTTTTCACTTTTCGCCCCACTTTTCTCCGAAATTCACGTTGTATATTAACATAGCTACCTTTTTTTTTTAAGTTACCTATCTAATTACCTTTCCAAACGTTTGTTGGGTTTTTGGAGGAAATATTTTTTCAATATGACAGCGATTTTTCTCTCAGTGCATGTATAGGTAAAATTCGGAGGACATAAAAGTACAAAAATCTAGCTCATATAGTGAACAAATACGCCCGTAGAAAGCACAAAAATGCCCAAAACAGGCACAATCATTTAAAACAATGTCCTTTTTTGGACGCAATGCGCACCGTGCCTCATTTATATACAGAACGGGTGGGTCCGTGTCTCTTTTAGGCCTATTTAAGTTTTACCCGAGGATCCTTGGATTTTTGTTATCAAATCTTGAAAAAATCTCATTAGTTACACTAATAAAAACGAAAAATTACATTACAATACATAAGTCTAATTAACAAAATTCTCTAGTTTAGTTGGTTTAGTTTTGTAGTGCTAGTGAAATATTCGTCTTGCGTTTATTTCAGAAGTATTTATTTATTTATTTATTTAATTATGATAAGGTATAAAGTAAATTTATACCCTATCTACATAAAATTAAGCGCTCTCGGGTACAGAGCCCATATGGCGCACCCTAGGTATTCTAATTAACATATTCTTAGTTTACCGGTATTAGTTCTAAATAAATTAACTAATTTATTTAATCTAATTGAAAGATTCTTAAATTTGACGGTATTAACTATTAACTTAAAAAAAAACTAATCTAATCTCTTGTTTACTTAACGTATACCTAAAAGTTTTATTCTTAATTAGTGTCTACAATACAAATTTCTCCAACCAATACAGTGTCTTATATATTTCAGAAGTAGTAGATGGCCTCTGCTTTGTTATTCGTTTTTAACAAAACTTTTGTAAGGACTAATTTACTGATCTGCTAAGCCTTCCCATGTTTCTACACAAGCTGGAAATATTTTTTGATATCGCAAAATGCCTTTTTTTCTTCGTTGATATAAAACAAAAATTAGGCCAAGAAAAATATTTCATTGGCGAATCTGCGGTCAAATGAGGCACAGTCGTGGAGACCCATATGGCGAACAAATTAAAAAAATTGGTAACAATACATCCTTTTGCAAGCACATACGCACAAAAAGCTGGGATGTAAAATTGAAAATAGACATCGTGCCTAATTTAGGCTGTCTTCGGCACGTTGGGAGTTTATATGTGGTCTGGTGCCCTTTCTCCAAATTTCGTATATCCCAAGTAACAATTCTGCGCACTCGAATAAAATACAGACTCCAAAGCATTAAAGTGCCCACACTTAGCACATATGTACATTTGTATATCCAAAAAATACGCCTACAATAAACAGACACGAAAATTAAAAAATACGTCCTTGTTCAGGCGGGTGTGTTCATGCCTCTTTTTATTTGGGATAGTTAATTTCTTTGTACCATATAGACCATGTTTCGAAGTGCCCGTGTTTTTAATTTATGGACATATGTATATAAATTAGCCTTTATATATTGTCAAATAAGTTAAAATTCTCTAAATTTATGTTATATTTAGATGTCTGCCAACTGGACGACAGTTACTCTAGACTTGCTGGATACGGGTCAAGTCCGGATGGTACCTCATTATGGGCCCGTCATGGTCTTACACGATCCAGAAATTCAGTCCTGGATTGTTTTTTAGCATGTCAACGTAGCATTAAGCAATATTTAGCTAAAAGAAAGGTATACCTTCATTACAAAAAAAATAGAAGATTATTCGAAAAGTTTATATATTTTTTTTTAGATAGAACGAGGCCTTCGGTTATATGAGCAACACAATCAAAACGCAGCAGTACGTACCTGGCGAAGCGCCTTAAAGGCGACTAACAAGCGAGAGGACCGCTTCACCCTTTTGGGGTACCTTTACCAGGCCCACATGGATTGGGGCAAGTACAGGGAAGCTATCGAATTTGGACACCGTCAATTAGGAATATCCGAAGAGCTCGATTCGCCCACAATGCGAGCGGAAGCCTATTTAAATTTGGCGAGGGCGCACGAAAAACTTGGGGGCCTCGAGAGGGCTCTAAGCTATGCTCGTCACTCGCTGTACAACGAATGCGGTTCACAGTGCCGAACTGGCGGCTTAGTTCATTTAACAGTAGCCCGAGTTTATCTAGAAATGGGGGGATTTTCTCGGGCATTGGAAGGACTACAGGGTGCTCATAAGATTGCAACATCAATTGGTGATCCATCCCTGGAGCTGCAGGCCTACGTTACACTATCTGAATTATTTGGACGGTTACAGGATAACGATAAAAATGCTAAATACGCATCGAAGGCCTACGATTTGTCGAGATCGTTACAGTTGGGCGATCTTAACTCATCCCATCATAGGTCAGCCCTACTTCGAATGGCAGCTGCACTCAGGAAGCAAGGAGATTTGGGTGATGCACACGACTATTGCACTGTATGGCAGTCCCACTTATTTGTTTTATAAAAGATATTAATTTGGAATTTATTTTTCTCTAAAAAAAATCAAAAACACAAAAAAAAACAAAATCTTTTTAGGAAGCCACAAGATTAGCACTAATTTCTGGAGATCAGGCAACATACACAAGGAGCATACGGATCATGGGTGACATATATCGGAAAAAAATGGACATCGATGTAATTATTTAATATATTACTAAGTTGATTTTGTTTTTTGAAAATATATTTAATTTAGAGAGCATTTCGCCAGTATGAACAAGCGATGGGCACTGCAGCGGCATTGGGAGATCGCATGGCCCAAATGGAAGCGATGGATGGTGCTGCAAGGTGCTTAGAAGCTCTTCGATTACAGCAAAAAATTTGCAATTGTCGTCCACTAGAGTTTAATACTCGCCTTTTGGAAGTAGCTAGCTCAGTGGGAGCCAAAGTTTGTTTTTATAACTTAATTAATTTTCGAAAGAGTTTTTTTTTTATAACAGCAAAAATTTCTTATAGCTTTTAGTCCGAAAAATTCGTGCTCGTTTAGCCCTAATCTATCGTGCGCTTGGCGATGAAGAACAATTTAAGACCCATTCAAGATTGGCAACACAAACCGAAGCAGCCCTTGGTCTTAACTGTGGGGCTTGTGGTGAAGTTTTTGGAATCGAAGCAGATTCCCTTGAAGCTCTTCCATGTGCTCATATTCTACATGCTAGGTAAATATTTCATATTAATTAAAGCGTAACTCATTTAGCTAATAAAGATATCGAGATGTCGATATTTTTAATTTATTTGTAATATTTTATTGGTGATTTTAAGCTATATTTAAATTAAAATACAACCAGTCACTCAAATCTAAACAAACACATGTTTTTATGTTAAAATTGGTCCTTCACTCTGAAAATCGCAATCGAAAATTTAAAGGGATGAACTTGAAAAATACTTGAAAAGTTCTTTCAGAATGGTTTTTTTTAAATGTGTAAGAGGATAATTCTCTTACCCATAGATCTCAATTTGCACTCACTAACACTACTTTTTTGTATTAGAAATCGTGTTAAAAGTAGTTCGAGTCTCGGAAACTATTGAGTCGATTTGCATAATCATTTCATTTGCAATAAATTTAAAAAAAGTTGTTATCCCAAAACTAACAAAATTGTAATTAGTAATGAATTATAATTGAATTATAATAATTAATAAACTAATTATATTTCACACAAAAATGGTAGTTAGCAGCCGATTTTCGATAAAAATCACAATTTGCTACTTTTACATTCTCTAAATTGCAATAAATGTACTCATTAAGATTACATATATTAATAAATGCTTAGCATTAGGCCGGCATAAGTTTGGATGTCACTTAACGTTTTTGTAATCTAGTTATAAAACAAAATAACTGAATAAAAATTAATAATAATTTAATTAAAAAAGGTGCGCCCATGAGATTCTTCGGAGACGTGATAAATCTTCATCGCGAGCGTGTCCCGCCTGCAACAAGGTACTCAGCTCAAGATTGCATTTGTGCGGGGAGGTGTCTTCGACGCTAGGTGGTGGTGGTTCGAGTGGAATTGGTGGTGTCGGAAATGGAACCTTAGGCGGAACCAATAGTGGGTCAAATATTGGCAATGGTCTTAACGTCGCTATTCCAACCATTGACAATTCACTTTTATTAAATTCATCGCCGCGGCCGCTCTACCGAAGCAATTTGTCACTGGCATCTCTTAGCTTGAGAGCGTCTAGCTTAACAATTGATAGTGAATGTCACGCAACTTCATCTGTTTGAATATTTTCATAAAATCTCTTTAGATAAAACAATTTAAAACAAGAAACATATACAAATTATTTTTAACTCTTCACCTGTATGACAAAATGTTAAAATTAAACCAAAACATATTTTTATGTTTTATAAAGTATAATATTTTTTGTAAGAGTGTAAACGAACATTCAATTATCATTATCAAGCAATAGAGAGAAAAAAAGAGCCAAATTAAATGAATTGTTAAAATTTAGTTAGACAATCACATGTTATTCCGGACATTTAAAAAAACAATTAATAAATGTAATGCAAATACTACTACAAAAATAATTAATTAGTAATTTCACCATTACTGTCCAGCGAAAGTTAATATTATGTATAGTAAAACAAAAAAAGGTAAAATAAAATCAAAATTAAACGGAACCCACAATTCACTGCCAAAAAAAATTTTTTTTTAAATTGTCTAAGAAATAAACTCACAGCCAAGAGAAAATAAATCCGTATGGTGTATTAATCTAACTTAATCTTAACAGCTTTTCCTTAAACTCTCCATATCAAAAGGATAATTTAAAAAGAAATACACTTATTATTAATTTCCCTAAAATTTCGCGCTATTTTAATTAGCATACATGCAAAATTGTATTCCATTTACCAGAAGCATTTAATGAAATGTGTTCGAAAAACATTTGAAAGAGATAGAAGAAACCGAAAATTTGAGAATTGTAATAGGAACTATAAGCAAACAAAATACTACTGTGTCCAAACAGTAAAGTGACATTTGAATTTAAACTACACGTGCAGATGGATTTGGAGAAATGCTTTTAGTTTTAGGTTGGTAGTCGTGCCAAGTTTAATTTTGAAAGCGATGAGGTTGATTTGGAAGAATAAACAAGGATTTTTCAAAATATATGCTGTCACCTTACTTTTTGGTCACTAGTATAGTTAACCCTCTAACTGGCAAAACTGTAAAAATCAAATTAAAACTTCGGGAATTTTTTTTCTAATTAACTATGACATAAGAAACGAGACAAAAGTATGCTCGAATCAATTATGCGTTTTGTTTCGCGTTCAGGTAAGAACAGGTAAATGCTGCCTCAAGGCACTCTTGCCAGTTTGAAATAATTTTTATTCAAAAGAGAGGAAATAACAAATAACAATTTTAAATTATTTTCTATGGTGATAATAATAAAAGCAATTTTTGGTGTTTGAGCAGCTTAAATGAAGGCTTCATTTTTCACAAATACATTGCGTTTGGGAAGATTTGCAGAATTTGCACCTATTTTGCCACCTTTCCCTAACCATACTGGGAAGTGGTCATATTTGTCAAACTCAGTTAAAAATGATTCTTGGGATCTAAATACCAGAAAGAAACGGCTATGATAAAAAAAAATTCACCTGTTGAGTAAACGTGATTTAAGCAATAGCTGCCTCCAGGCAGCCTTGCCAGTTAGAGGGTTAAAGTAAATAAAAATCCTTACAAAAATATGAGTTTTCTTTCAAAATAAACAAACTCCACTAAACGAACAATAAAATGAGAACTGTACACACAATTATATTTTAACTAAATAGAGAACATATTTAAAATATTTAAAAAAAATGTTATTTAAGGAATCACAAAATATAGAAATCAAGCGGAAAAATATGTAAACAGAACTTATTTTTATTGAAGAAATTATTGAAAGGGGCTGAAGTTAATCAAAAATTCTAAAATGCAATAAAAGAAGAAAATGTTGAAGCAATTTAAAAACTAATACAACTTAGAATCGTAGGTAAATGCGGGGACAAAGGAAGCTGTTTTAACTTAAAAATTTCTTTTTTGTCTTTAAGAATTATATAAATCGTAAAATTTTCATTAATTTATAAAAATATTTTTTCGCGTAGAATGAAACTGGGTATATCTCCAAAAATTACGGATCGATTACTCTGAAATTTGAAACACTCATTCGATTCAATTCTAACCATTCAAAGTTCCAAATATATTGAATATTGTTTTGCTTTTGATCAAAAGTCAACAATCTTTTGGAAATTTTGCTATCTTTGTTTTTTTGAATAACTGCTCTTATATATAACAATATAAACCAATTTACTTAAAGTAAATTATTTATTCAAGACAAAAAAACCCCTAACTTCACTTTATATAAGTGTTGGGTTTATTTCTCTTTTCAAAATTATTACTATTTTATTTAATTTTTCAGAAAACGTGTTTAGTATTGTACAATTAAAAACCAGCAGTTAACAGCAAAAAAGGAAAGTAGTAAAAGTCCATTTAAATTTTTAGCCTACAAAATGGCAAAAGAATTGAACCTACTTCCGCAAGAAATCAAATTCAAAATTAACATTTTCAAATATTAAACCAAGCAATTTAGTGTTAGACAAGAAAAATCAAGAACACGGCAACTCAAATAGATAATTAAAAGATAAGTAGATATAGTGCGAACCAAAGAAATAAATAAATAAATAAATAAAAATGTAGTAACAAAATAATCACAATTTCTACCTTTATTTTCTCGAAAACGATGAAATTAATGTTGATATAAATGTTGACAAGGTCGTGAGATATAGAGGAGAAGGTTTAGATAAAAATTTGCATCATGTGCTTATCAATTTAAATGAGAATAGTTAACAATTGTTACTCTGTGCACACTGTGATATGTGAGTATATACAAAGGAAAGTAAAAGGAAAATGTTTAATTAAAAGCACGTATAATAGAAGCTGAGAAAAATATTTAATTAAAATGAGATCTGGATAAAGATATATAAATTATATATGCTCAATAAAGCGAACAAAGTTGTTACAAACTTAATACAAAAACATATATATTTATTCTTAAAAGTGAGCATGCAGCCATCAAATTATCTATTAATAAAGAAAATTGCAGATGTTAAACCAAAATAATAAAAATATTTAAAAAAAACCAATACACCAATACAATTATGAGTTTACATTTATTTTATTTTAATTTTAATGTTCTAAAGTAATTTTCATTACGAGTTCAAAACAATATATTTAAAATTCGCAAACAGCAACCCACAGGAAATTGGAAATTTTAATTTTTTTAGCAAGCGTAATTTATAATTATTATCGTAAAAAAGACCAAAAAACGAAAAATTGTTGGTTACAATTTACAAAACTTGAAGAATATATGAATTATTTGTTGTCTTCGTCGATACCTTAAAAAGTATCCTAAATACTGTTAAAGATGAAATGTTTTATTCAGAAAAATAAATTTAAATTATATACATATGTATGTTATGTATGTTATATTAATACATATATATAAAAATGTAAAAGCCAAAAATCGTAACATAACTGGAATGAACTTCCTTAAAATTGCTAAAGAACAAAAAAAACACGAAAATCCCAGAGATGAACTATTGTGAATTTATTTTATTAAAAAAAAACAGGAAAAACAATGCAATTCATGAAAAGCAATTATTTTATTTAAATACCCACTCTTCCCTAGCCGTGCGAAAAATGACTGGTTCAAACCCAAGATAAACATTTTTAATAATTAATACATTTTATTAATTTCTGTTGCTTTTTACATTCGCATTTATAACGCAAAACATTTCACAAATTAAGAAATGTCCATATTTTATTTATGCGAGGTTTTTCTTCCAATAAAGTAGTAATTAAAAATATTCAAATGTGTATTATTTTTTATGTCGGTGTTTTTATATTCTGAATTTCAAGAAAAAATTAATAATAATCATAATAAGGGGCCAAAATAGGACAGTTTGGAGAAAACGGGAATCACTCGTCTGAGAGTAAGAAAAAAAAATCATAACGTATAGTTTAGTTGATGTGTTTTTTATTGTTGTAGCAAAGATTTTGTAAAATATAAGATTCACAATTACGTATAAAGCGATGACATCAAGAATATTTTATAAATTTTTTCAGACTCAACATATACAAACAATTAAATATCAACACCAAATATGGAGTCGAATGCACAGTAGATCATTTCTATATAATTTTTTCATAGCTTACCAATTCGAAAAGAAAAACACTAAATTTACTTCTGGTTTCAGTAAAAATAGAGTAAAATGTGGAAACACTGTATTTTATTTTAAATTAAAGCTTGAATCTTAAGTTGTTATATATAATAAAAACAAAGATTATAAAAATTTGTAAATTCAATAATCTTTGATAAAAGGCTCCAGAACATTTTGAAATACAGGCAACACAAGAGATGATTTTAAACAAGTTGCTTCGCTCATTTTTAATATTATATACAGGATTCCAGATACAAATGTAAACGCAACATGTCGTGGGATCTGATATCAGATTTCATGCCCTCGAGAAGTTGGGATACTTATTTGGCATCTTTGGCTTTACAAAATCTTTGGTTTAAGCAATTTTTGTTTTTTGTTTAATATTCTACTAGGTTTCATTACCATGAAAGGTTTCCTACATCATTTTATCTATATTTTTGTGTTCTATATTATTCAGACATTTAAAAAACAACATGGATAAATGGGACAGTTTTGAATAAACGCTAATAATTAAAATGGAAACAAAAAAAAGACTCCCACGAACATAAAAATGACAATTACTACATACATACTGTGCTTAGAACATACTAATAACAATTTTACTTTTGTTTTTAATATATACGCTGTAAACTTTGTTTTTAAAAGGGAAAAGATAAACGTAAGCGTATTTCTAAAAAACGTATTTTCTTTTTTTTAGTTGGAACAATTGTGCGAGTACTGTGGACAAAATGACTAAAGTGGAAAAAAAATGTTTCATCAGTAATATCACAGACAAATAAATATAAAGACTACCCACTTCGAACAAGCTTACCGCGACCTAAAATTTTGAGAGCTCCATAGCGATGCCTCTACTTGTGCGACGTCATGAGACGAGTTAACGAAGGGAATACTGCTTTGTTCGGTGCGTAATGCTGTGCGTGTGACCAAAGAGTACTGAGAAAGGAGGAGTTACGTTATTTCATCTCACTTTTGTATTTTATATTTTGTTTGCCAGCCGATGTTTGATAAATCTGAACTTCAACTTGAAGTTATACGACCGCGAAGCACTTTAAAGCGCTATTAGTAGAGAAACAAAAATAAAAATTGTTTAAATTCTTACCCGCTTCTTTGTATCATTTTTGCAGGAAGTTTATTAAACAACCTCTTTACATAAAATATCTTAATTTGTAATTCTTACTACAATATTAGAACCTAAGAAATAGTCAAATTTCGAAAGAAAATAAAACAATTTTGATTTTTAAAATTCTTGATTACTTTAAATAATCAATTGTTTAAATTCCACATTTTTAACTCCAAATCCTAGAAAATCTTATTAACTGGCATACCTCAGAATGTGTAGGTCTAATGTCAGCACTTAGTTCTCTCGAACTTGATGATTCTACCGAAAAGAACATCGTCTAGGGGTGTATTCTGGTCAGGAAATTTTTTAAATCGATTTTTTTTAAATATCTTCTTATAGTGTATACTGTTAAGAATATGCTGTCCAAAGGAAATTTTAAAATTTCAATAATTCGCGAAGTTACAGCTACTTTAGTGACGCGTCAACTAGACCAGTCCTACCGCAGCTACTATACCCTGAAATGTTTCAACTCGTTTTTCTCGAAACCACTTTTTTCAAGCCTATTGACACGATATCTCAAGTTCTAATGAAATGATTAATACACCTTGATATAACTCGTTATGGTCGGTACCACAATCGTTAAAAAGGAAATTTTTACTATTTTTAAAAAATTAATAAGCGGAAAAAAATAATGAAAAATTGTCTTCAAACAGGTGCCATTTTGCGAAAAAAAAATAATTTTTTTCGCCGAGGCATATACAATAACGACCCTTTTACTAATTAAAAATTCATTTTTGCTTTTTTTTCCGTTCATTAAAAGTCTCTAAATTGTTTCAACCAAAACGCATGGTTTTGTTTCAAGGCCTAACTTCACCAACCTGTAAATTCCAAAATTACATTTTTATTTAAACTATTATTTTCATTCGTTATCTTATAAATAAATATTGGCCAAAAATCCGATGATAAAGATGTTTCTTTTTTTAAAACTCAATTCCAAAAAACCTTCAAATTTGGCTTTCTAAACTAGAATACCCCTCCTTAACTAAAATAATCATCATAACACTAATTGTAAAAGAAAAGCATAATTCTCCAAATATAGAAATCTGGAAATGTTCTGGAGTCAGGTTAACCCTAAAATTTTAACTAAAAATTTGTTACTTAAGGGATCATTCTGGTTTACACGCTCAAAAAAGTTATTTTCACAAATTTTTTTTTTAGGAAAGAATTGTTATAAATATTTATAAAACGTTTATTAAAATTAACTAATATACTCTTCAAATACAAAGAAAAACAATTTTTTTCATTCTTCTAATACTTCAAAATGGCGGGTGACTGTGACTCCGTGAAAAAGTCGTTCGCTGGCGGTGATATCTCGATAATGGCTCACCTAAATTGAAAAAATTAAAATTGTTTAAACTCAGTATTGGTATAGCTCTAGCGTGATACGGATATTAATTTTTACCGATAAATAAAAAAATGGCGGACATTTTAAAACAAATTTCTAAAATTGCGCTGATTTTGGGTCAAAAATATAGTAAAAATCAATTTTCAGTTTTGAGATAAACACGTTTAGTTTTTTTAAGGGAAAAATATTACCTTAAGTTAATCAGCGATGCCTGCACCATATATAAAATGCCTTCTGTATCTTCGAAAACTTTATTTTCTTCCACACTACCCTTCCTGGCGTTTGTTCTGGTCTGTTTACATAATTGGGAATTGCAATGATTTGCTAACCGCACACACCCAACATCACAACTAAACAATATGCATACGGGCGAGCGCACTCAGGTAGTAAAAGTGGGTACGAACAAGTCACAAAATAATATGTTTCAACTGCTCCGATCATCTAAATTTTTTGACACAATACTTTTATACATACTTTGAAAAAATGCAAAAACACAAAAAAAAAACAAAAAACAATACTTGTAAAACCAGAATGATGCTTTAACCGAATATATCTAAATCTAACAAAGTTTTACATTTTATTAGATGAAATAATTTTTGTTAAATAGTTTTAATGAAAATATATATATATATATATATATTTCACTCAGCAATTCAGATAACAAACCAAGAAAATTCTTCGTGTTCCTGGAATATCTAGTCATACATCCCTTTACCAACTCCATCCTCATATATATATTATATAATTTTTTATGGCATGCTATTTGCTGCTTTGCTTAAACGTCGTAGGGTGGAAGCTATAAATAAACAAGCAGATGCGACTGGTAAAGGGATGAATGATTTGATATTCCAGGAATACGACGACTTGTCTTGTTTTGTCTTCTGGCTGAATTGTTGAATGAAATTGTCGTACGCAAACTCAGTTGCTTTGCTTTTCTGCTCCTTTCTCGGCACTCGCCGGTCACAGGCATGCCCATAAGGAAAGCATCGCGTGCCGAACAAATGTTTCGTTCCATTCGTTCAACTCGTCGCACATGTGGAAGCATTGCTGTGGAGCTCTCAGAATATTTTATCGAGCTTTTCTTGTTCGAAGTGGCTCATCTTTATATTTATTTATCTATGGTAATATCCATTATTAAATCATGCATTACTCGTAGTCTCAGGTATTTCTTCATATTTTGGTTTTATCTTAGATAAAAGTTGTTTGTTTAAAGAAAAATACCCGTTTTCGGCTAGGCTGTTTTTAATTAGCATTTACTTGATATTTACTTTCTCTTTTTTAAATTACTCTTTAGCATTATTTAAAGGATTACTTCATCAATTTAATTGTATTCGACAATTGTAAAAATAAGCCTCCTAAAACCTTATCCTTTTCTTTCTTTAATGATTTCTTTATTATTTTATTTCCATGTTTTTGAAAAATGTTCATAGTATGTATAAAGGAAAGTGACACTTTTCTTTTTATAAAGTTTTTTTTTTAGTTTTAGCATTAAAGTTTTCACCAGAATTGCTAGTATATCACAAGTATTTTCTATTTTCCTAATGTTTTCCTTAAAAACGACAGAGAAAACGTCAAATTTTGAAATGTTTCGTACAAATATATTCTATAAAAATTACGTGTATTCTTTTTACTTTATCTTTTATTTGTATTTAAATAAGTATAAGCAGATGGGAATAGTTTGTTTTTTTAAAAAGTACTTTATCTCATACTTATTTTTTTTTTTTTCTTCAACTTTTCTGTGGTACTTAAAAATAAATATTATCCGAATGGGCAGCATTACAAAAGAAAAATCGAAATTATCCGACAAAATGCATCAAAACAATTTTTTCTCTATTTTTGGAAATAATACGCTCTCTGATTTCTTTACAAATCAAATTATTACCCATATAACAATATTTAAACAAAAAATAATTATTTTAACGTAATGAATATCTTCCATTTTTTTCTTCATATAAATATCTTGTCTTGACACAAAAATGAATGTTTTCAAAGAGACATATTTAGGCTTTAGTAGGTGAAACAGTAAGTAAATTCCACTTAAATTTCCTTTTGTTTAATTATTTTATATTAAAATAGTTTTTTAAAGTTGTTTGTCCCCTCTTGGGGATTTATTTACTCATAATCTTCTGTCCAATCGGAATCTTCACTATCGAAAGGATCAAAGGTAAGCCAGTTGTAGTTTCTTTGATCAACAAAATCCCATAGATAAATCTAAAAATTTAAAGAGATTATTAAAATTTTTCTTGAGGAAATAACATTCATTTTTTGTGCTTACATCAAAGAGACTCATTATTTCTTCATCACTGCGTTGCAGTTTTCTAATGTGACGCTGAGGTAAACCGACATCAACACGTACTCCATTCGGCAAAGCATGTTTATAAAAGCATTTATTTCCAAATGGACATTTACCTTCGCCCTGTTGAAGAAACATAAAATTATTAAAATAAAATGAACATATATATGTACATGCAAAGTTAACTAACTAACCTTTTTAAAGTATTTACAGTCTTTTTCACCTAAAGCAGCTTTGTAATCGTTCAAGAGTTTATCCTTTTCCTCTTTCGTCTCCACCCAAAAGGCACTGGGACAAACATAATCTGATGGTGTCCTACACTCAGGACATGCTCTATAAAATGTAAAATAAAACTCTGCTCGGTTGGTTTATTTTGGCAAAATTAAGGGGTAATGATTATGGAGGAACAAACGAAAACGGAGCGGCTTTGTCGTGTAAAAACTCTATACGTAAGATAAACATTTGTACTTGTAGGGACGATGCAAAACAGGAATAGGGGGTATCTCCTTATTTTGATGTCTGAACAATCCCTGATCAAATCATAGTTTTGTTTCATTGCTAAATTATTAATTACAGTTTTCCAAATAGTAATTTTCTTATTTATGCAACTTTTTCATCAATTAGCATTGTAAAAATTAAAGATCCCTTCAAAAATGCCATTTTTTAACTACTATAATGAGAAAACTTACACAATCTAATCCCTCTAACACAACTGGAGAAATGCTTAAAGTTTTTCTGGATGCAGCTTCTCCGTTTTCGTTTGTTGCTCCATAGTGATGCTGCCTGGTGAGTACGAAAATATGGATTAATTATTTTTTGCAGTTTCGGAAAAATAATATTTTTAAAATTTAGCACAATTAATTTTTACCGACGTCTTCTCACTAATTTCGCGTCCTTTCAATAATCATTATCAACATTCTCCAGAAAACCAAAATGACAAATGGCAACAAATAAAACATAATAATATGTAATAATGTTGCGATGTTTAGACAACGGTAATTATACAATTAGAAATGTAGAATAATGTAAAAAGATACTGCATACTTCGAAGATAATTTTTAAATAATAATTCGCACACATTTTTTTAAGCATGTTTTTATATTTGTGCAAAATGGGTTTAAAAAATATACTTTTTTGCATTATTCTACATAACTAAATTAACTTCTAGTAGTTCTTATATTTTCAGAATGTTAGTAATAAATGCAAACATGAATTACCTACTACACGAATAAATTGAAATTCACACAATTTCTTACTTTTGGGCATTATTTCATGCAAGATTTACCATTGAAAATGGCACAAAACAAATGAAGTGGCGTAATGTGGCAATTAGTCCGAATTGAATTGCATATAAATACCCCACAACTGAAATTAAGCGATTATGGCGAGGGCACCAAAGAGCTTTAATTATTGCTTTTGAGTTTTTGAAAACGTTGTTTAGCGATATAAACTGCATTTACAAAAATGTGCATTTCAACATTATATTGAAAAATCTCCAATGAAAAATGTGGTATTCCAGAAAGTGGAAAATAATTATTTGAGATCGCATGCTACAATTTGAAAGATTAGATTTAAACGTCCGGGATAGAATTACAAAAAAATTAAAAATTAACACAATTTTTCCCTATATGTAAACTTTTTAGGTGGAAACTGTCATTTCAGACTACAAATTGAGTGGTAATATAACAATTACCTGGTAATTTTATGCTCAAATTGTTTTGCTTGTCTCCACTTTCGGATGCATTCGAGGCAAAATACATGGTTGCAATTCGGCAATATCCCGAACCTTTGCTCCCTCCCGTTTTTCTCCATGATAATGTCGAAGCACACACCGCAAGTTTTGTCTTGTGACCTTGCGATCGCAAATGAAAGTTCCATGTCCTTTTCGTGCCGCTGAATGCATTCGTTGAAATGCTTCCGGCGCTCCTCCTTATCGGTCGGATGCAACCGAAACTGGCCGCACATATCACAGTAATCGGCATGCAAATAACTGCATTTGAAATAGGGGCAGCGGTCCTCGTAGGGGCACATTTCGGAGAAGGAAGATGATTGCTGTGCCCTTAAACTGTCCGGAGACTGGCCACCGACAGCTCCCCCGAGGACCTCAGCATAAGATTTGTTCCCGTCGGCAGTTGAGGTACTACCTCCTCCGAAGCCCTGCTGCTGTTGGTGGCTGTTACTGTTGTTGCTGCTGCAGCTGTTTGTGGTCTGTTGGCTGTTGTTGCTCTGTTTCGGGACGAAAGGTTTCGCCTTCGCGTTCAACATGCTAACCATTGCATTAAAAGCGACATTATTTTCATCAACATCAGGCTGATCGGGGATGTTGTGGCTAAAGCGGCATATATTGCCAAAGCGACACATACCCCGCATGTAATACCGGCATAAAACAGTGTTGTTACTCATCTTAAGGGTGAAAAAGGTAAAAGAGGTTTCTTATATAATTTTAGTTTTTATCCCCAATATTTTTATGTCCGATGTGCTGATTATGAACCGAAATCGTTACAATAAAAAAAATTAGAATTATTAGAATATGTCAACAAGGCGTTTTAACTCTTTCATTCACCGTAAAAACGAAAATTATGCCTAAAATTTCAATTTGTGAAAGAATTTTATATGAGAAACTTGAAACCGTACCTTTGCACAATATTATAACGAATAAAAAACGAATTGCGTACTCTCAATAAACTTCTCAGCCTTTGTGTTCATGCTAACAGCAAACAATTCGCCACCATTTTGGTGCTGGAAGCAAAATTTGTAACCACTTGTAAATTTCTTAAGAATTTCCGACCATGTGCTTTCCGCGAATTTATAAAAACTGTTGCGGTTTGATAGCATCACGATATATTTTTTAAATTTACATACACATTTTCTTCACAATAAACTATGTTATTTTTCGCAAAAAATTAAAAATAAATTAATACACTTCTTTCTCTTTTCAAATAATACTTCTCCTACCTTAGCGAGTCTCTTCCTCAAAACCAAACATCAAACACCAAACAACACGCAGTCCCTCTCCTAACCAAAAAAAAAGCACGATAAAAATCTATTTCCTTCTGACTGAGCACCACTGACTTATATAGAAGTCAGTGCTGACTACTGAGCACATAAAAATCACGGTACATACCGACAGAAGTTAGTCGCAAGTTTAAAACGCCAAATATAACGGTTTATTTAAATTGAAATATAACAGTAAATGTTTTAGAAACATTTTAATAAAAATGCCATTAAAATATTTAAGAGAAAACTCAAAAACAATTACCTTAAGCTGAAAAAAACCCTTTTAAATTTCAAACTAGCAATCGAAAAAAACTTGAAAACTTTTTGTATACAACACTATACTCTACGATCGGTGCAAATTTCTGCTTCAACGAAAATACTCAGAAAATGAAAGTAAGGAAACGCGATATAAGTCCTCAAGCGTACCAAAGCCACTTATGTGTAAGTTCTAGCACTTTAGCAGTATAAACATAATTACAGGCACCAAAATTAAGGCAATTTGAATAGGGGCTTCACAAAATTAAGGGTAATTATACATAAATTCCATGAAAAATTATTTAAATTATTATTTATTCGTAATTATCAGTTTCGGTTTTATTTATAAGCAGAAGACATATTTCAAAACAGCAAATAACAACACATATTACTTTAAAAATTCCAAATACGTTCTGGTCACTGACTTACACTAAGTGGTTCTGGTATAAAGTATTCCAAACTGAAGGATTTAGTTAAATTCACGAACCGTCTTAAAAACAATAAGACCTAATATTAATTCTATAGCTTTGCTATAAAATTCTTTAATTTTTTTTTTCAGGTATGAGATCAAATAAATTAAGTCTATTTTCAAAAAAAATCAAAATAGTCGATATCTTATTTCATTCAAAAGTTATGCCTTACACACTTTCAATGTGGTTTTCGATAAAATGTTGTGTATAAACCAACATAACCTTTAGAATTTCCAAGATGTTTGCAAATTTCTTTGGGAAAATTATCCAACAAGTTTCATGAATAATAAATACATATATGTAAACAAATTAAAAAAACGTGATTTGATACTCTCAGAAATTTTGCGTAATTACCTTCGTTTTCTTTTCTAAATTACATGTTTACCCATTTTTACCTGAATGCGGCTACTCGTTGCACCTGCATAGATATCTTTAGATTTGTACTTTCATTTCTTAAAGATATTCGCGTGACGAACGCACGGTTGCAGGTCAAAATAATTCCCTCCACCATCGTTTGCGGCGATCGGTCAACTTTTCACACCACCATACCATCGTGTTAGACATTGTCTTGCCCTTACTCCTCGGCTCGAAAGCCGGTTAGTCATCACCTTATTGATTCGCAGAGAAACAGGTAACCGAAGCGAAGCCACCAAATTTTCTTAGGGGACTTAACACTCATACATTTAAACGCGATATCGCGGGTCTCTCCGTTTTATGAGAGAACACACGATATTCCAAAAAAATCTCATTCTTTTCGCATTTTCTTATTATTTTAACATATTCTTTTTTTGTATTAAGTCGACTACTTCGTTGGCAGGCGCAGATAAAATATCTTTTGTCCTCTACGGCATCTAGGCGGGCTTTATTCGAAACTTTTATATATATATATATATATACATTATATATACATCTGTATGCATACATACCATATATATTTTAATTTTAAATGGAATAAACACAAAACATAATGTTTGAATCGTTTCTCTTAAGAATGATGCTTTTAAGAAATTTCAAGACGCTAGTCATAAATATGAAATTATAATAATTTTTGTTGCTATCGAGTACGACTTTTCAAAAGTATTCAGGTATTTAAAACCAACAAACCTGGGACTTGTGATCGAGTTTGAGTGTACAAATTGTGATCAAAATTTCAAAAATTTCAAAAAAAAGTGCTTTCTTACACATTTAATCATTTGTCTAGTTTAATCTTTTTTAAATAAAATGAGTATTAATCGCTTCATTTCAACAAGGCAATCATGTGCAGCCCAATCCCTTAAACAACCAAATTTGGTAATATTTACTCTTCAAGTGTTGGAAAAGTGATAACAAAATAAATCAAATATAAAATAAAATTTGTGTATATGTAATAATAATCAATTTTATTTTTATATAACGATCATTAAAATGGCGAGAGTGGTGTTGATCATGTTTTTTTACAGTCGCAATAACATAATTTCTTTAAAACGAAATCCCCCCTTCCTCGTTTGCAAAACTAGAAAATATGAGACAAAAATACAACAATAATACAAAAAAAGAATTTATCTGCATTCAGGAAGTGCTAAAAACAATGGTATTATAGTTATATATGAGTTTCTTAAGATGTTTGTAAAAAGGCGGCTATTATCTTCACTAGTGCGAACGGATCAACAGCATTAGCCCCAGAGCCGCATAAGCATAAAATCGGTTTCTTATTACGATAGACACAACATAAGTTCACCTCACCCTCTTGAAGGTGAGGCATACTTTTCTTGAATTACGCAAATAATAGCGACGTGTGGGGAGGGGGTAGGAAGAAACGGATCTCATATACTACGGTTATATGTCGGATTGAGGACTTGACTTGAGATTGAACTGACAGTTCAATTCGCGGCCCCAGGTTGCGTACTTGAGAGCTTGACTTCAAGCTGGCTTGAAAATATATGTGTATAATGTGCCACGAAATACGTGTTGGAGGACACAATTGCTGCTTATTTATGTGCAGCTTATATAAGAAAAATAAATTTATTGGATCCGGATCAAGAAAATAATACACAACAGACGTGACAGACGACTGGCAACTAATGTCAAAACTCAAGCGCTCAAGCCGCGGTTGCATGGCTTTGGTTGAAGTTGATCGATAAATTTTTCGGATCGACTTGAGTTCAGCCGACTTGAAGTCGGTCCGAGGTTACATGACTTTCAAGTCTGCATATAACTGTAGTAATAGATAATTGCATGCTATGACTATTTTTTTTCTTCTATTTTTAACATCATTAAAACAATTTTCCACCAAATTGTACCTCGAAACAAGCTGCAATTTTTTTTGTACAATCCATCTATTATTTTCTAAAAATGAAAAATTTCGACAAAAAATTTTAGAGGTACTGGAATACAATTTTATTACAATAATTTTTAAAATATCTTAGATATGAAATTATAAAATAAAGGATTACGTTAGATTTCAGTTGCATTAAACATTTATATTTGACCTAAAACAACGCTTGTCCGAATGATAAATTTGTGTAAATGTGCGCGTCGGACGCTTAGCTATCGATGGAAAGTTTTTATAATTCTCTAAATTAAATAATTATTTATATTATAAGTGAAAATAAACAAATCCTTAGATACCTGCAAAATGTTCTCAATTTGTGTTCAAAACTTACCGCTTCAAAAAGAATGAGTGATTTCATCGATTCCCATTTTGTAAAAGCGCTTTCCTGTGAACCAGACAAAAGGACACTTCAGGTAAAAATTTATTTCAACTTATTAAACATTTTATAAATATTTATATATGCCATATAATAGGAGCTGCAAATGATTTATTACGGACTCCATGCCCTCGAACCACTTTCATCTTACAGAGATTCGGTTTTGCGTGCTCTTTGTAAAATAGTCAGATATGAAAAGCATCAAGTTAATGAAGTTTTATTTTAGTAAGTCAATGATTAAATTCCCATAAATTTAATAAGTAATTTCAATCATTTGTTTGTTCTATAGCACTGGTGAACTCGCTCACTGTTGGTACATTTTGCTGTCAGGGGCTGTTTTCATTGGAGGGTCTATGTTTCTTCCTGGGTCAAGGTATGTATTTTAATTCCTTCAATATGCATTCACAGAAAGCGAACGTGAGGTTTTATTTAAATTAAAATCAAACTTGAGCCCGAACGTCTCTTCGATAATTTTTAGTTTGAAGAAATATTTGAACTTCCGACTACTGCAATTTTCGGTTCAAACATCTACCACTGTTACACAATACTGATGCTTGAATTTAGAGGACGAATTTGATTTTAGTGTAAACATTTATTTAGATACTATGGAGCTGGGTAACCCGATTTCACCCGGTGTACAAATATTTTGGCCCCCCAATTAAGTCCGCTATTATGGATTTTCAACATTTTATAATAAATTCGAAACTGCCTCAAAATATCCATATCAAATTTTCATTTAAATTCGTAGAATTTCGAAAATCATTGTACGCCGTATTGAATCCGCCATCTTGATTTCTAAATTTTGAACATAGATTCGCAATAAAGACATCTAAAAACCCCCACAATACCAATTTTCATACCAATCCCTTAATATTTTCAATTTTTGGCCGCCATCTTGAATCCCCTATTTTCAAATTCACAAAAAAAGTGAATATGATCGGATCCAGCGTTTAGGCGTGATGGGTTTCAACCGTTGATATTTTCAATTGTTTGCCACCACCTTGAGTCCGTCATTTTGAAATTGGGGAATAAAAATCAGCCTATATGCTGGGGCGGAGTATGTATTACCTTCACCCCAAAAATAAATATGATCGGATCCAGCGTTAAAGCGTGATGGATTATCCGGTTTCACGCGGTGTACACAAATGTTGGTCGTCGAATTGGGTCCCCTATTTTGAATTTCCAAAATTGTATAGTAAATTTGAAATTACCTCAAAATATCCATAGTACCAATTTTCATTTAAATTCGTGCAAGTTAGGAAATTCGTGTACGCCATATTGAATCCAGTACCTCTAACTGCAAATTTTGAACATGGATTCGTAATAGACATCTAAATACCAATTTTCATGGCAATCCCTTGATATTTTCAAATTTTCGCTTGGGTCCGCCAGTTTTTAATTAGCAAATAAGAAGTAGTCTATATGTTGGGTCAGGATATGTAGCATCTTTACCCAAGAAATGAATATGATCGGTTCCAGCGTTTAGGCGTGCGGACTCAGTTTTACTCGGTGTACAAACATTTTGGTCGCCATATGGAATCCGCTATCTTGAATTTCCAAATTTCGAACATAGATTCGCAATAAGACGTCCAAAAACCTCAAATAACATTTTTCATACCAATCCATTGATATTTTCACTTTTTGGCTGCCATCTTGGGTTTGCCATTTTGAAATTCGCGTATAAAAAGTAACCTATATGTTGGGCCGGAATATTTAGTACCTTCACCCAAAAAATGAAACTAATCGGATCCAGTGTTTAGGCGTGATTGAACCAACAAACAAACAAGCAGACAAACTTTCGATTTTATATACATATATACATTATGAAAGTGCCCTAAGGAAGTACAAATATTTAAAATCACACCCTTTTGCAATCACATATGCGTTCAAAGCAGCCATGAAAATTAAAAATTACGTCCTCTTGTGAACACGATGCACACCGTGGCTCATTTGGTTATATGACGGGCGATTGTATCTGTTCTTCGGGCTATGTTTGCGCTTGCTGAATTTTTTTCGGTGTCGCTCCATTTCGTCTTATCAAAACTTCTTAAAGTAATCTCAAAAATATCGCGCTAAATGCACTAATTGAATGAAGAAAAATCGCATTAAAATTTAAAATTTTAATTAATAAAATTCCCTTGTTTAATTAGCTTAGGTGTTTAGTGCAAGTGAGGCTTTATTTGAACATCTTCAATTTTTGCTGTAGCCCACTTTGCTCATTTGGTTATAGAACGGACCCACGCCAATTGAATTTTTAGTTTAGATAAAAAATACTTGACAATTTCGGTACATATTCGAACAATTTGAAAATACTAATAATTGTTTGCAAGAAGTACCCCCAAAACACAGAATATGAACGTTCTCAAATGCACAATCACAGATCTCAACATTTTGTAATTAATGACTTACAGGTATAGTGATTCTATGAGAAATTTCTTAATCTAATACTTACAGTGCATATTTCGCAACTATTTCAATAATTGCACTGTAAATGAAAACCTACGTTATGACGCGCATCAAGCCTAAAATGGCGCTTGTGGTAAAAGGATCACCATTCTTTGAAGGCTGTTTTGTGGCATTTTTTGTAGCACAACTACAGGCAAGGATATGTGCTCTACACGATAAATTCCCCAGCTTAGCACTTTTTTTTGGGCCGTGGTTGGTTGGTCCGTGCATTGGAGAACGGCCTTTATGTGTGAGTTCTAGCGTTTTAGTAGTAGCAACATCAGTGTAGCCAAAGCCTGTTCACTCCTGTAACTTAGCTTTTCATTTTTCGTGACATTGGTACCGTTATTTCTCCCAACCCCACGATTTTGCTAGAAGTCGATAGCATGCTTACGCATTGTGGTGTAAACGAGAGAAATAATGCTGAGGCGGGGCTTGGAATTTAGAGGAATTGATATAGAGCTACAGGGTCCCCAAAAAATATAAACGCACAAATTTTTTATAAGTGGTCCTTTATGCCAAAAATTAATTATTAATTCACTATATATTTCAGCGCAATGTTTTTAGATATTCATAACACAATTTAAAAATAATTGGTCTAATATGCAACCATTTAGCATAAATTCAGTAAAACCTCAATCTGAATGAAGCACCCTGTCCTTTAAAGCTACCTGGGCCGGGATTTTGATTTCGGGTGAGTGGTGAGTGCGAGTCACCATGCTGCCTGTCAAAGCTACTCACCATCTCACTTTCAAGCGATTGCGATAAGCATGGTGAGTTCGAACTTTCGAAAAGGTTGCAATAACAGAAGCACGGCAATACTAAACGTCAAAAACGTTCATATAACACTTATTTATTATTAATAAATTAAGTTAACATGTCTTTATTCGATTAAAATCAATTGTGTATTCAAAACTAAGTATTAAAACGATATTGTCATAAATTCAATAAAAACCGAAATAATGTCAAAGTTTTAACGGCCATATCTCAGTAAATTTTCATAAATGTAAAGTAAAATTTCAAAAATGTATTACCCGTCAATTTGTAGGAAATTTTATATACATACTTCTTTTTCTATGAAGCAATGCCTAACCTATTTCTGCTCAGAAAAGAGTTATTTGCATAAAAGAAAAAATAAATTTAATTTGTCCAATATATTTTGAACTAAAAATTTATTTTAAAATTTTTTAAATAAGTTATTTCGATATAAAATCTTATTCTCTACAGAATTTGCCAAATAAAAAAATCCCAAATTTTGCTTCGTTTTCGAGATATACTCAAAAACCCGTAAGGTTTGCATTTCCACCCCTATTTCTAATTTGCTCCCTCTAATTTAATAGCACTCTGCGGCTTTTTCATCCTTAATAACCTATTGCATGATTCGTGCAAAAAAACCCCTTGAACGTCTTAGTTCCTTTTGATAAAACATAATCAATAGCCTATTGTCGCACATCAAAGCGGCAGGGAGTAAATTTGACAGTCAAAAGTGAGTCCCACTCACTAGTCACCATTGATCGGAATCGCTTTTCTGGTGAGAAAATTTTTCGAAGTCACCACTCACTAGTCACCATTGATCGGAATCGCTTTGGCAGTTTGAAGGGTGAGTGTGACTCGCACTCACCACTCACCCGAGATCAAAATCCCGGCCCTGATCATCGGGCGCATCCGCATACAGTCGCATTTGCTTAGCATTCGCCGTCGATACGCATAAGGGAAACCTATGATGAAAAAACGTAAACAAACTTTTATGTGAATCCCTTCGAAAAACGCAATGCTTTGCCGATACGCAAAGTAATAGGTGAACTCGTTTTGCGTAGTGTTTGTCGGCACTTGTAACTGCTGCCGTCCTACTTGTTTATTAGGAAATTTAAACGAGAATTTGGAACTGGAACCAGCTCTCTTTTCGACTAATGGGTAAATTTTTTGTTTTATTTTGCTGAAAAGTGGTCATAGAGGGGGTAAATTGCGTCGCAAAATTAGAGTGAACATTCTTTGTAACTGGGTTCCATATTCCTTGGTGTAGGCGCCAAAAATTACGGCAATTTGAAGAAGGGCTTCACAAAATTAAGGGTAATGATACATAAATTCATATTTCACATTTCATCAATAGTGAAATGACATATGTATACTTTCTAAATTTGTAGAATATTTAAGTAAAGTAATAAGTTATTCTTTAAATCTTTAATGCGTAACCCTCCTTAAAATCATTTTTACTGGCGTCTTTGACCGAGAATACCCCAAAAGAAATTTGACAGATTACTCGATATGTGCTTTCTCAACGTTTTCGTTCTGTCTCGCTCTCCAGAGCATCCCAAAAAACGATCACGTACACTATGTAGGAACGTTTCAACGGTTATGCTCATGGTCAGAGCCCCAAAAACTACCCAGTGGGAAATATCAAGTCTTCAAAACAATTCTATAACTACTTCTCAGGGAAGTAGAAGTGCTTCTCAACTGGATTCTTTTCCTTCCTCATTTTTATATGCGATGAGACTGGAGGCAACTAGTACATATTTTGCCGTTTTGGAAGTGATTATAGAATTAGTCATGTATAAATAATTGCGGAAGTACTCATGTAGGGTTTTCCAATAAGGACTTGACAACTTTTTTTCAAAATAAAATGCAAACCATTTGAGATATTTCAAAAACTTTATTATCGGGTTGAAGTACAATCAAAACATTTATGAACGGAACTCGATTTCGTTCATATGGCCACCGCGGGCACGTTTGCAGCGGTCGATTCGTTGGACCCAATTTTCGATGACCCGGCCACACATTTCGACAGAAACGGCTGCTATTTCGCGTTCAATGTTGGCTATGAGCTCTTCCAACGTCGTCGGCTTGTTGGTATAGACCAATGACTTGACGTAGCTCCAAAGAAAAAAGTATAGAAGCGTTAAATCGCACGAATGAGGCGGCCAATTGACTGGTCCATTTCTTGAGATAACACGCTCATCAAACTTACTCTTCAATAAATCGATTGTAACGTGTGCTGTGTGGCTTGTGGCACCGTCCTGTTGAAACCACATGTTGTCCAAGTCCATATCTTCCAATTCGGGCCAAAAATAATCGGTAATCATGGCGCGATAACGATTACCATTCACAGTAACGTGACGATCATTATCGTCGACGAAAAAATATGGCCCTATGACGCCGCCGGCATGCAAACCGCACCAAACAGTTATTTTTTGTGGATGAAGTGGTGTTTCATGAAGGACATGTGGATTTTCACCCGACCAATAACGCATATTTTGCTTATTGACGAACCCATTGAGCCAAAAATGAGCTTCGTCACTGAAGATGATTTTGCGATGAAATTGATCATCTTGGCGCATCTTTTCCAGAGCCCAATCGGAGAACGTACGTCGCTTCAAATGGTCCATCGGCTTCAATTCTTGAGTCAGCTTGATCTTGTATGGGTGTAAACCAAGATCCTTACGCAAAATTCGCCATAACGTGGTCTGGGCGATGCCCAACTCTTGAGAACGCCGTGGAATTGACTGCTTTGGATCATTTGCTATGGACGTTTCAACGGCAGCGATGTTTTCGACACTTCGACCAACCCGTTGTCTCACTGGCACAGTAACATCACACATCGAATATGTAGACTCAAATTTTTGCACTAAACTTGTTACTGCCTGTCTACTAGGGCGAGAATTACGACCGATAATCGGAGTTAACGCTCTTAAAGTAGCGGTCACCGACTCCGAATTTCTGTAGTAAATTTTTATAATTTGCAGACGTTGTTCGTTCGTGTACTTTACCATGATGAAAATGTTAAGTTTACTGATAAATTGACAGTGACCGTTCAATGATTAGTGAAAGGGTGCGTTCACAAATTGAATTTATAGTTGTCAAGTCCCTATTGGAAAACCCTTTACAATAACCGCTTGCTGTAAATGGGTTTTAGAATTACTTACTTAGAATGTCTACATACCCCACTTGCTATGAATGAGTTTTACGAGGAGTTAAAATAATTTAATGTGATTTATAAAGAGTCAAAATATTTTTAAACAAAGTATATATTTTCCTTCAATAACAAGTTAAGCAAAACTACCACTTCATTAAAAAATAAATAACAATAATTCATTATGTAGTAAAAAAAAATACGTTTTTTAAAGCCCCAGCGTAGACAGTCCTCGTTATTGTGTCTTTGGCAGCAACTTCTCTTAGATAAATAGAAAAATTAGTAAAACATAATATCAAATGGAAAAATATTTACTGTAAACTAATCATCAAGGACAATGTGGGCCTTTTTAAATATACCACCACATATTTATTTCCTGAACCGTCACTTACTCACTGCACTGTTTCTAATTTGGTGCAAACTGAACAAGGAAAAACTAGTCGCGTCGGTCTGACATCCTCTAGCTATTTATTTTTTCTTCAAACCCGCTTAGCACACGGGGAATTTCGTGTACTCCTTACCTGCTCGATTCTCTGGAAGCAATGATAGAATAGGTTCCAGAGGAGTAATGTGGACATGCATATTTACACAAGCAAGAACTAGTTATACTACTAGTTCTTATGGTATTGCTTGCAATATTTCCTACTGGGTAAAAGTATAGGCAATTTCTCAAGCGAAATCGTTCGAAGTTGCAAACCTTTTTGTTGAGAACATTTTTATTTTCATCAAATGTAGGTGACATTTTTTTTCATGAACTTTACCAAAAAAATTATTGTTATATAATGCGTCTTGTAACTATGAGTTCACCACATACCATATTTCTATTGTGATTGATTTATGACCTCAAAAGAACCATTTTTACCACAATTATATGGGAGAAAAATCGATAAAACATAGGTGCTTAAAACTTTCCCATAGATAGTGGGGGGAAGTCATAAGAAAAATATTTTCATTAAACAAATTGATAAATTTTGATGGCGGTAGAGTAAAAGAGTATTTTTGTTTTTGGAACTATGTGGTTACCTCCTCCAAGGTTTTATAGCTCGGTTTGTGACATATCCGAATCATCGGCTCTGCTCTCTCTTTGAACTCGATTTAAGATTTAAGCCTTTTAAGTGCTTTTCTTAAACAAAGAGCCGTCTTCTTATGAATCAAAGAAATTGTTTTAGAGCGGCGTTTTAACGCATACATAAAAGGGGACGTGTATAGACACTTAATTTTTACACGGCGGGGTTCGATTCAGAGAAATTGTTGTATAAAGCCTGCTGTTCTTTAAGCACATTTCTTTCCGAGCTCAGGTAGACTAATTTCCAGCTCTTCATATCCTCTGGCTGCGTGTTTGTAACCTATTCTTTGTCACGTTTTTACGCTAGGGAGGGGGTAATGTTTTATTTCAATGTTTCTTTTTGCTTTTCTCTTTTTTTATAGGCAGTATATCGCGAAAGCTAGCATGAATGAAAATGCAGGCTTTGCTTTGGTAGTGTGACCGCAACTCGTGGGCATGGTAGTAAAACACACGGGATGTTTGATGGAAATTCTTTTTTCGATCTGTTGTTGTAGGGGATTTTGAAATGTTTCGAGTGTAGTTTGTAAAAATCAACAATTAAAATTTTACGACTTATTTTTTTTTTGATCGGGAAATTTTTCTTAAATAAAACAGCCGGTAATAAAATTGTTTTTTAAAACTGTGTCACAGCGGTAACTATGGCCGGAATTGGTGTAGGTTTTACCAACTTTTGATAGATTGCCCCTGCGGAGCGCACTTGCGTCAGCTTCACGCGATAGTCGCCTCTGAGTCAGGGCGATAGACCAGTTCGTGCGTTTCGCCTTTTTCGTGTTTTTTCTACAAAAAAGAAAGCATTCTCTACGACTGGCGACGGTTGTTTTTTTTTTGTATACAAAATCATTTTCTATACCTCATATACATTTTTATTCATGAATTTATTAATCCCAACGTCTTAAAACATCTTGTAAATGCTTCTTGTTTTTACCTTCCATATAAAAAATCTTTAAAATTGTTGATGTAAAGAAAAAAGAAGTGCTAGATAGAAACCTTTCAAGTGCTTTTCACATTGCACCAAATTTTCCCAAATGCGTGTGCATTTTTTTATTTGTTAATTATCGTGAGATATATTTATGCTAACACATAAAATAGTAAACGATGGAATTAAAGCATCTTCTAAATATACAAAAAAAGGCAAATTCACAGAAATTTAATCCCTCTTCCTTTCCCGCCGTCACAAATCGAACAAATTTTGTAACATGAAAACTGTCACGAATCTAGAGAATTTATTTTATTTTTTGTTTTCATAGTGTATTCAAACAGTCAAAGAATGAAAAGTAAAATAAATTAAAAATAATATATATATATAATGACAAGAGCCTCAGTGTGAGACAATTTTAAGTGAAATAAAAGTGAGTGAAGTGCATTTGAGTGCGGGCGTATTCCTTACAGAATCTTTCAACTCAAACAAGCTGTGGGTAGAAGAATAGTAAAAACATTTTATGATTATTAAAATCTTGTAATGTTTTTAGAATGAAATTTAAGTGTTGAAACAAAAATCAAAATATAAAAGGAATCTCAAGCAAGTTTCCCATAAATTCAAAAATAGAAATGTTCACGCACACCCTGTAGTAAAAATCTACCGTGTCTACTTTGTGACATTCCGTTAGATATGTGAAGAACGAATTTATTTAGTGTTATTTTTATTTTCATGCAGCATAAGAAAACCGTCTTCCTCATTTTATGTGGTTTTTGTATAAAACGATAAAATTATTAAGAATGTGCGAAATTTAACCAAGCGATTTTAGTGAAACGTCCGCTAGAAAAATCAAATCAACTTGTATTAAGCGGGAAAATAAACAAAAAAGGTAAGATTTGCTTATATTTTTACAACAGCGGCGTCATTGTGTACACTTTCCCATGTAAGTAAGTAAGAGAATCCGGCTATTTAGAGGAATAAAACAGAAAAATGTGCAGGGACTTGTTGTCTAGTAGTTTTATTAATTGTTTCGTATGTACTCTAAAATCAAATTAAATGAATGTAGGAATTTCACTCAAAAGGAAATAAATAGCACATTTGAAACAATTTCGGGCTTGTCGCCAATGTAGAATTCACTCGATTTGTTTCATGTTTTTATCTTTTTATCTTTATGTCTTTAATCCACTCAGGAAGGGCTCCAATAATTCGCTTGAGCTGCCCAAACCCCTCACCAATTATTCTAAAAAGCTGGGCTTAGTCATGACCAGGATAGGAATTAAACATTAATCCAAAAATAATGAAACAATTTTATTGTAAAAAATAAATTTTAATTTTTGTGCTTTGCCCTAGTGGACTACGGTTGCGTGCCATAAAAATAATAGAATTCCAGAACATGCAAATGATTCATCAAGTTCCACCCCTCGAGTTGAACAATGGGCTGTTTGTTATTTCATTTAGGCCTTCCGCCACCAGTGTTGGGTCTCCCCTCACATTTTTTAGTTAAATTGCGAGAATTTTCTGGACATGCCATGTTAAAAGATTTCATTTTCATTTTTTAGTTACAAAAACGAAAAAATGAAGAATGAGTTGGTCCAAACTCAATTTTCAATCAAGACAATGTAGCCGTGAATAGTGTACAAATTATAAAAGATTTTTGTAGAGAATATGAAATTCTGGGCTTAAACCCAGTGGAAAATTTGAGCTGAAAGCCGGAAAAACATGGAGCTAGATTTGTCCGGTTGTATATATAAAAAAAAAAATTAGTAAATTCAATGCCAAAGCTGCTTTTTGAAATAATTCTCAACAAGGATGACTCAGAGAATAATTATTGAACCAAATTTCACATCATTCAACATAAAAAATAACACAATAATGCCTTTATTGCAATTGTTATGGTTTTTTCAGCGGCCGAAAATAATTATTATTTTTGAAATTTAAAATAAGGAAATTATCCTTTACATATGAACCTAAAGTCAATTATAGTCTTACTTTGATTCAATAATTATTCTCTGCATGAAAGGCTAATTTTTTTTTTGTTTATATCGCTCGATTAATGATTAAGACTTCATTGTTATTTTTCGATTGCTCGATAGCGATCAAGTAATAATTAATTATTATAACTACCAATAAGAAACCACTTTTAACTAACTTACAAAAAGAATATGTTATTATTTCGAAGTATAGTTATTTTTTTTTTCATTTCCACTCCTTAAAGGAAGAAAGTAATCAATTGGGTTTTATTTAGAACACTTAATAAAAAATTAAAAATTACTCGACAATCATTATCGACCATTTGAAAAATAAAAACTATTCGATAATCGTTATCGAGTGATTGAAAAATGAGAAATATTTCATAATCATTGTTAACTGATTGAAAAATGAAAATTACTTCGTAATAATTATCAATTGACCGAAAAATAAAAATTGTTTATTAATGGTTATTATTATTGTACAAGTTTAAAACACATTTGCTAAAAATGGTATATAAGGTACTAAAAAAGGAATAAGTCTGACAAAGGGTACAACGCATTAATCTATTTTATTACTTAAAATTATCTCTCAAAAGTTCGGAAAAATTGATATTAAATTGGAAAATGAAAAGAAAATATCCGTAGATATACATAAATGACCTTTACCAATATTTGTAAAACCAATTTATTGTTGCGTTTTACCCAAAGATGCATTTTCACTCCACGGAATGCGCTCGCTTTTCCGACTACGTTTGAGCCACCACACAAATATTTTATTTAACAATTTTCATCATCTTCACTTGGGCACAATGTGCTTTACGAATAAACCTGTTTCGATATATGGGCGGAGTTTTTATTTATTTTTTGTTGTTAAATTACCATTGCAGGTATAATTTGCTATTGATTCCTATTTTAAATTCAACGTGGGAAAGCCGCGCCACCATTTCTAACATCTATATATTTCAAAATACCTAGTTTAATTCTTTAAAAGGATCGTCAAAATTCTTGTTAAGATCTCCTGATAAAAGGTAGAATCGGAACTATAATTTTAAAGTTAAAACTTTTGGCTTGATTTTAAGTCACACTGTGTAAAATCCACCCCAAAACCCTTGCGTTGGGAGAAACAATCGAAAACAAACGTTGTTGTAACTTTTAATGTTTTTAATCTATGAAAAAATAAAAACTGTTTCTTGGACTTGAAATTACTTTCTTTTCGATGAATTTTATTGATTATAAAGACATTGAATAAATTTCGAAAATAATTAAATCGATCGTATATAAGTTCAAAAAGGACTTGGGTGGATTTTACCTAGTGTCACTAATTAGAGTTTATAGTACTCATTTATTTCCCGATATAAATCAGTTTCAGAGTTCGTTTTTGTTTTTAAATTGTTATTCTCTTTAAAGAAAATTTTAATCTGGATCTCGATGTATAAATTTTACGCCTGCACTGAGTGTTGTCTATGAGTTAGTAAACCAACTCACTCATCTTTGAAGTGGCTTCACTTTTCTCGGCTTATTGTCACTGCAGTATGTATTTGACATGGTTGTTACACTTTGTATTCATTCATTCCTCAGAGGATTGCCATGAAAATTGGTATTTGGGCTTTTGCATCGACGAATAAACGGAAACGGAGAGACTGCGCCCAGAAAAACTTTAAGCATTTCTTCAGTTGGTTTAGAGGGATTAGATTGTGTAAGTTTTCCTTATAGCAGTAGTTCCAAAGTGACATTATTGAGGGGTCTTTAATTTTTGCAATACTAATTGATGAAACAGTTAAACAAATAAGAAAATTACTATTTTAAAAATTGTGATTAAAAATTTAGTAATGGATGAAAACACTATGATTTGATTTGGGATCACATTTGAAGTATTCTTGCAAAACTTTCTCGATGCCCCTATCCTTTCTTCTTGAAAATGCACTGCTACTAAAAAGTGGGAGATTTTGAAACGTGAACAAACTGGAAAACCTAAACTCAAAACTTTCCTATTTATATAATTTGTGTCACCATTTCTTTATCGGGATTCACTTGAGAAAACTTATAAAATGTTAAATAATTCTCTAATTTCCCATCAAAATCCCCTTTGCCCGTTTTGCATCGTTCCCACAAGCCTCTCCGTTTTTGTTTGTTCCTTCATGGGTTTTTGGATGGCTTTATTGCAAATCTACATTCGAAATTTGGAAATTCAAGATGGTGAATTCAATATGGCATGCGCCATTTTTCGAACTCACCCTTGAAACTGCCAAAGCGATTCCGATCAATGGTGACTAGTGAGTACTGACTTCGAAGAATTTTCTCACTAGAAAAAAATTCCGATCAGTGGTGAGTGGTGAGTTGAAATCTCTTTGGACTGTCAAATTTAGTCACTGCCGCTTTGAGGTGCGACAAAATAATTTGTTTGAGAAGTCAGCGTTTAAATACAAGCACAACAATAAATTATTTGTTAAAAATGGTATGTATTATATATATGAATATCTCAAGCATGAAACACAATATTTACAAATTTGAATATTTAAAATTTTACATTGCGAATATTTTATTTAATACATACATATGTAGGATTTTACGAACCAAAACATGTGGAGGAATGGCATTTCTCCGAATAGTCGTTAGAAGATGTGCAGTACTTTCTTCTATTAACTCCGCGCAGAATCCTTTGGGAAACCTATGCAATTCTACAGTACTAAATTTTCACATTAAAGTTTGCACTGCGTTGCATTTCAAAATGAAATTACTAACCGCACATCCTAAATATCGAAAGGGTGCTTGTTATCCCTTAATTCTCCTCTCTTGAGCAGAATCTTCTTATTTTGTTCAATAGCAGCAGGCACTAAATCCATTTTGTTGTGAATACTCTATTGCTATTGTAAAGTAATAAGGAGACGTTTTATTTCATTTCAGTGAAACAACATTTCTTAATTTTCAATCGTGGTATAATTCATGTCACAAGTGAATTATTATTATGTCTACTTACCTAAACTTGCTTCAGAAAAATTTCTATTACAAATCACAATTCGTAAAATCTAATAGGCATCTAACGTTTAGTATTGTCGTGCTGGGGTTATTGTATCCTTTTCGAAAGTTCGAGATAGCGAGTAGCTTTGACAGGTAGAGTTATTGACTTATACATATTGGACTACTAACACTCGTCAGAAAAATGGTACTAGTTTTAACTCAGGCTCAAACCTTTTTGGTAAATTATGCCAATTAAAATGCTCAAAAAACCCCGTACAATTATGATTAAGCATAACTAAATAACAAATAATGAAATTGTCAAGAACATTGATTATATATATACAAATAGATAAGGAACCTTGCTGTGGGGTTGTCACAGTAGATGGCCATACTTGTACCTATTTGGGAATTTAAGAGCTTTAAAAAATAAAACTGTTCTGCATCATAACAGGGGAAATTGATTTAACTGCTTGAGGTTATAATGTATCCTAATTTATAAATACATTTTAATGCTAAATAGCAAAAGCTTAGCCTGTACACTCTAATTGTGGGAAATATGCGGCATAATTCAAGGATTTAAGGAAAGTTTTGAGAGTGGCGCATATTTTCTAATTCTACTTTCCATTTTTTTTGCAATTTAAAGAATAGTTTTGGCTATGGGAAACAAAAATAATTTCAGATGCCGGCACATTTATTTTATTCTGCACCTCGGAGAATATTTAATCGTTGCCTCTTAGATGTTATTTTAATTTTCTTATTAAAATCTCTTATTTTTATTCGAGTAATTGTGACTACAATCATTTGAATGGCAGCAGTCTTATGGTTGCAACCTTCCCACTGTGGTATTATATTATTTATTTCCGGAACAATGCATTTTTGAATTAAATGTTCTTTTTGTTTATGAAGTTCAAATAATTCTAAACATTTGCAAAAAATCAAATTTAATTCTGCTTCGAACACGATCGTTGGAATTTTCAGTGAACCATATATGTTTTCCCCTTTGCTTGTTTTAAACGCTTTATTTTTTTACTAGCTTGGTTACCCGGTTTCACCCGGTGTACGAATATTTTGGCCGCGCACCGTATTGGGTCCGCAATAAGGACAACTAAAAACCCCCAAAATACCAATTTTCCTGCCAATCCCTTGATATTTTCAATTTTAGAGCCCCATCTTGGATCTGCCAATTTTCAAACTCGCGAAAATAGTAACCTATATGTTGGACCGGAATATGTGTACCTAACTTAAAAAATGAATATGATCGGATCCATCGTTTAGGCGTGATGAGTTGCCCGATTTTACCCCGTGCACAAAAATGTTGGGCGCCATATTGGATCCGCCATCTTGAATTTGCAATTTTCGAATATATATTCGCAATAAGAAAATCTAAAACTCCTAAATACCAATTTTCACGTCAATCCCTTACTATTTAACATTTTTGGCTACCGTCTTGGTTCCGTCATTTTGAAATTAGCGAATAAAAGGCAGCCTATACATATGCTAGACGGCAGTATGAAGTAAGTACACCCCAAAAATAAATATAGTCCGCTCCAATATTCAGGCGTTATAGGTTACCCGGTTTCACCCAGTGTACACAAATTTGCGTCACCGTGTAGGGTCCGCCATTTTGAATTTCCAAACTTTGATAGTAAATTCGAAATTACCTCAACATATCCATAGTACTACTTTTCATTTAAGTTCCCTGAAGTTCGAAAATTAGTCTCCGCCATATTGAATTCGCTACCTCTCAGTGCAAATTTCGAACATAGATTCGCAAAAAGGGTATCCAAAATCCCCCAAACACAAATTTTATGGCAATCCCTCCACATTTTCAAATTTTTGCCATCATCTTAGGTCCACCATTTTGAAATTCGTGAATAAAAAGTAACCTTTATTTTGGGCCAGAATATGTGGTACTTTCACCCAAAAAATGGAAATGATCGGACTCGGCGTTTAGGCGTGATTGAGCAACAAACAAATAAACATGCAAACAAACCAACTTTCGATTTTATATATATTATTTTTTATGAAACAATATTTATCTGAATAATTTTCATCGCAGTTTATCATATGTGTCTCACAATACCTACATTTCATCATATTGGAATTTTTTTTGGATAAATAGCCATAAAAATATAGCACAGAATTTGTTTTAAATTTCACTATAACGCCCAAGTAATTTCCATTGACATGACCAGCTAAATAGCCCACACATTGCATCCAATTTGCATTTACTCTACGGATCATAAGAAGCAAAATGCTGAATGCAGTCTTATTTTTTCCTGTCTTAAATCCTCAAAACCAAAAACTAAGTCATCCTTGATGTTATATTCCAGTTCGGTGTTACTAGACATTTCATCAAACAATAAAATGCAACACCGTTTGTCAATGGAAATATCAGAAAAGAGATATAAGAGAATTCAACATTTGGATTGAGCTTACTGAGGGCAAAATCAATCCTAATTTTATCATTTCCCTGTATAAAGCAGGTGATTTGTAAAAGAACTGTAAAGCAATTTGTTTTTCGCTTTCCAACCAATAATTTTTATTTTTGTGGAATAACTGACTTTTGACAAATGTTTTTACTTCTTCGCTTTTATTTTCCAACAAAGTGTTTAAGAGAAGTAACAAAACGCTTTTTCCTTCTTCTGGTTTCCTACTCTTCTTAGGCGACTGGTACACATAAGATCACATAAGGTACAGATAGTTCGTTTTCATCACATTTTAAATTTCTTGTAGGTGAAGGAAATTGAGAATGTGATATATCTGCTGTCTCCAAAATTTGAGGGATACTCCAACACCTACTATAGGTTTTATCATGAGGACTCTTTTTTACCACAAATTCTGCTTCGAAATCATTTCCTTGATAAGCTTCGGGCATTGTTAACGATAAATTGTTATTAATATGAGACAGTGCAGGTGTACTTTTCCGTTTACGGGTTTCTTTGCTAGTTGTTGGAAATATTGACGTATCTGACGATATTCCATGGTTTTCCGAACAAGGGCAAACTAGTCCATCGAAAACCTTTGGAATTGCCGTTTTGTTATTATATCATCCTCAGAAAAATGCATTTCACAAAAACAAAATTTTTTTATAAGCATTAATTCACAGTTGCAAATAAGGATCTCCAGAATGCTTTAGCCATATTTGGCGTCTGTAATCATCTGGTGCCTTGAAAAAAGTTAAAAAGGAACCAGGACAATGCACATTTGTACAATTTTTGTAACAACAACAATATTTACTCATTGTGTAATTTCAAAAATAAATACAAAGTGAAAACAAACTCTAAAACAAGACTGACTAAGAGGAAAAAAATGGCTTAACATCCTCAAGAGAAAAGCCAATTTTCTTTAAAAAGATAATGAAATATTCACCCAATAATAAATCCCAATTTAGAAATATTAAAATCAAAAAGCAATATACAAAATCGAAGTCGGTAATCGAAAAAAATACTTATTAAATCGCAAGATCGCAAGTATACTCAAAAACAGACGTCCAAATCGCAAAACCCTCAAAATGAGAATGAAAATTGAAAGGAATAATTTCCTGGAAGCTAAACAACACTCATATGGCTATTTTGCAATGCATATCTGAGGATTTTTGCTATCCATACAATAAAATTATATCACCGTCAAACACACCTTCATTTAGTTATGAGAATGTATGTAGTTTTTCAGCCAAAAATCGAATCGCATTGATTTTATTGATTATATTAGTGTATGTAATCAATTCCTTGCATCTCATGTCCTGCACACGCATGTTTAGCTAACTTATCTATGAGATAACTTACAGCTTTCTAAGTTTTTCCATTTTTTTTTTTAAAAGTTACTTAAATATCATTGCTTCGATCTAAAACTCCTACCGAAAACGATAGTGACGCACCAAACGTGATAGCCTTAAAACTAAAAATTTTCAAGTTTACGTATCTATTTGTTTATAATCAATGTCAAGAACCGATTTCTGCTATATCACGTACAATTTTTAGTTTTCTCATAAAAAAATTCCCGAGCATTAAACCGCTCGGACGACAAAGATGAATATAAAAATTATTTGTCTAACCTTAATATTTCACGAATATGGCAACGTAATATAAAAGTTCCGGCAAAATTTGTCGTAGCCCCGAAAATAAATTGAGTCATCCGGTGGCTGTTATTCTTGGGAATTGGCGCACTTTTTGTAAACATTGTTATTGCGAGCTCGTGTGCAAATAGCAAATAAGGACTTTTGTGCATTATTTATGTATAATAATTAAATCTGGTTTTTTCAAAACAAATTAATTCAATAATTCAGTGAAAAAACAGCGTTATGTGGAAAATTGTATTTATAATGTAAGCTTTAAGGAAAGACAAATAAAATTGTTTAGGTATGTTATTGTACTTAGTTCTTAAAATGTTGAGACAAGTACTTAGAGCTAAAAACATAATTCTAAGGTTTCCCACGGACTTAAGGCATCGCGAAGAATGGTGCAAAGCAACTAAAGTAAACTTAAGTGAAATAATTGGAAAGAAAATATATATCTTTGTGAGATGGGGCGTGTTGTTAAATTCAGATTCTTTAAGAATCTTCAAGACAAAGTGTTGCTATATTCAGATTTTCTGAAATGTCAAGGGTTGCTAAATTCAGACTTAAGAAAAATTCTTTAAAGAATATTCAGGCAGAATCAATCGCAGTTGAACCGTTTGGATGTCAAAAACAAGTATCAGTGCCACCAGTTTGTGATTGTTATTATTGTGTTCCTGTGTCCTGTTTTGAATAAAATAGTAATGTTTCTTTTAATAAAGTTTGGCACTCCATTATGATTTTATTTTATTTTTCACAAAATTGGATATTTGCTGTCGAACGATTGTTAGCTGTCAAATAATAATTGCAGCCAAAGTGTTGCAGAATTCAGCTAAATCACAATCCAGTCAGTTTCAGCTGACAGATAGTTGACGGAAGAAAAAATCTGAATTTAACAACACGCCCATGCATTTATCAGAAGATGATATTAATAAGTCTAAATTTAAAGTGAAGGTTCGCAATAATTTTGTTCCAATCCAAGTAAAATATTATTGCTGTGTAGACCATAAATTGAAGGTAATTGTTGGAAAAATTATTTTTGGTAAAACGAATCTAATCGCAGCTGCGCCATCTTCATTCTAATATTGAAATGAGGCTTTGTTAAGTTGTCCGTCTGGGGTATCTAGGGGGAGCGACATAGTTACATTTTGGCCAATATTTGATACCACTTTTAAAGTGAGTTTTTGTATGGGACCAGCAGTCCAATATACAGGATGTTCAGAGGTGAGAGGGAAATATTGCAGAAGGTGAAAGGTCAGGCCCATACAAGCAAAACATTGTTGTTGGGGGAGGGGGTCATCTCGCACCGTTCGGCAGTTACAGGGTGATTCGTAAATCAAAATGTTGCCTTATATGGGAACCTTTATTATATTTTATCTTTTTCTACGCATCGCAGCGACCCCAAACCGGTCTCAAAAAGCCACTATTTCGAAGCCCTTTCCAAAAAGGTCAACACCGCTTCCCTACCTCAATCGCCTTGGCAACAATCATCTCTGGAAGTTGAAAAATTAGCTTCTATTTCCCGATTTTCACCTTTCGCCCCACTTTTCTCCGAAACTTACGTTATTAACAAACCGACTTTTTATTTTTTTAGTTACCTATCTAATTATCACGTAATCACAATCCCAGCTATGGATACTTTGAGGTAGTTTGGAATTCACTATAAAATGTTGGAAATTCAAAATGGCGAAACTAGGTAACCCTTCTATGGCAGTATTCATGTAAAATTTGCATTTTTCTGTCCTGGGCTTCAAAATGACTGACCTAAGATGGCGACCAATTATTGATAATTTCAGGGAATTTCCACAAAAACTGGTATTGGTTATGTCGAAATATCCAAAAATTCAAGATGGCGATCACATATTTCGAATTCAACTAATTGAATTGAAAATTTGTATTTTAAGGCAATTTCAAATAAATTATCAAAATTTGGTAACTAAAAATAGTGGATACAATTTTGTGACAGCAGTTTTCGAAATTCATGGTACAATACTGAAGAAAAGTTTAAAACTGCTATAGTTCTTGGGGAATAAGTAAAAAAAATACGTTGAAGCTAATTTCGCATTTACTATAAAAATGTACAGATCCGAAAAGTAATTAATTTAATGTAATTTAAAGAATAAGAAATAGAAGTCATCCAGAAGTAAATAAAAATCTTAAAGTCAGCGAAATGCTTCCATAAGAAGGGGATGGTGCCGCAAACTATGTCATTGGATAGTCAATCAATGCAAAAATATATGTAAATGACAGAAGAACGATCCGTTTTGGTTTGATTTCTTATTTTCAGTAAGTTCTGTTCGATATTGTTTTTGATTTCGGGACTTGATGTGAATCTGATACTTGTTACAATTTTTACATGAGCGCTTTCAGTTCTTTTTGGAACGTCCTATCCTTGATCGATCCTCCACAGATCCAATTTCTTTGTACGTATGCTTTCTAATTTTTAATGATTTTGCAATGTCTCTTTGACATCGACCCTCACGAATCAAAGCTACAACCAAAGATTATCATCATCATGTATATACAATACTCTGCCATTAAATTATTACCACTGACAAAAAATCAGAAACCAAGAGTAAAATTCAATGTTTTGCTGCCGGAGTGAAAATTAAACACTATAGTTTTATTAAATCTAAACAGCTATGCTTATTGACTACATTTCTATATCAAAATGAATAAAAATTAACTAATATTTAGTATATTTTTTATTACTGCCTCTATACGTCGCGACATGCTTTCGATACATGAATTAATGCATTCTTTAATGGCTGGATCATTTTCCCATATATCCTTAATATTATTAAGCAATGTTTCTTTGCTGGTGTTCTCCCTTGAATATACTTTATATTTCAGCAACTGCCATACGTTTTCGATGGCGTTAAGGTCTGGTGAGTTACCGGGCCATGGCAAAAGCGGAATATGCACGGAAGTGAGGAAATCTTTAACAATTTTTGCAGTGTGGCATGGTGCACCATCTTGCATAAAGAAGTGTTGATCATCGGTTGCCCGAAATTCATCGAAATAGGGCAAAAATATGTTCTGCAGCACTCAAATATACTGTTCTTTCCTCATCGTACCTTCGACAACGTACAGAGGACCTGGTCCACTCCCGCTTATAACACCCCAAATCATGATGGACGATGGATGTTTCACAGTCCTTTGAAGACAAGACTCTTCAAACTTCTCTGAAGGTCGACGACGAACAAAGGTTGCAGCTTCCGTCATCGTATTAAAGGTGGATTCATCGGAAAAAAAAAACCTGCCGGCATGAAGAAAAATTGGTATTATTTTTTGATTCTTCTTCTTTGCTCAAGAAGAAAAATTATGGATGTCTACCTTCTTCCATTGCTCAACTGTGAAGGTCTGATGATCTTTTTCCCATATTGGTCTAGCCGATTCCATCCTGGGTGTCAGCCTTGGCTTCTTAACTGGCCGTTGGCATTTCAGATTGTTTTCTGAAAATCGTCTTCCCAAAGTTCTTACTGACAGGTTAATCCCTGAAGCCTCTAACTCTTTTTTTATTTCCCTAGCTGGAAGTCTTCTGTGTTGCAGAGCTGTGGATAGTACTTTTCTATCCTCCCTCGGTGTGGTTTTGCGTGGGCGGTGACAATTTCTTCTTTTGTTTGCTTCAATTAGAATATTCTCCTTCATATTTTTTGCTATTTTTAGCACCACAGGGTGTGATACTCCTTCTCTTCGAGCAATTTCTCGCGCAGAATGTTGCCCTAATTGAAGTAGAGTGCAAATACTCGCCTTTTTCATTGGCGAAATATCGGCTTTTCTTCCCATTCTGAAAAATAAGCAATTTTTAAGAAATCTTTAAACATGTTAATAATTAACTCTGATAAAGTTTAGTAAAAAAATACAAACCTTGCAGAGGATACACTGGTGATCCTGGCAATAAAACACACAACAAATTTTTCACTTATCTCACTTATTTACAAAGAAAGACTTCACTTAATGTGATGTTCACTGGTTGAAAGTCGCACCAAAATTGAACCTCTATTCTAAAAGGACCTGGTTTTATAGGAACGTCCCCTCAGGTAGAAAATCTTCTTTTCCCAATTAGGTAGAAAATTCTAACGAACCGATTAAGATCACAACCATTTTCAAATCTACTTCATTTTCCGAGAAAACTACCTAAATATGAGAAAGGTCGTAGGAGTAATAATTTAATGGCAGAGAGCTGTATATGTATAAAATCGTAAGTTGGTTTGTTTGTTTGTTGCTCAATCACGCCTAAACGCTGCATCAGATTAGTTTCATTTTTTGGGTGAAGGTACTGCATGTTCCGGCCCAACATATAGGCTACCTTCTATACGCGAATTTGAAAGTGGCGGATCCAATATGGTGGCTAAAAATTGAAAATATCAATGGATTGGTATGAAAATTGGTATTTCAGGGTTTTTAGTTGTCCTTATTGCGAATATATGTTCGAAATTTGAGAATCAAGATGACAGACCCAATACGGCGCATGGCCAAAATATTTGTACACCGGGTGAAACCGGGTAATCCAGCTAGTAAAATATAAAGATTTCGCACTTAGGCTAAAATCCATTTGGTGCTTCAGGGGTTCAGTACTGGGCCCCCATAGACTTTAGTGACGCACGTACAAGAGCTCGCTCTCAATTTTAAATTTTGCAGCATCTGTTCTTTGCAACAGTCTCTGTTTCTATGGTGATGTTGTGTGCGCGACATGGCGAGATGAAAGGAGGAATGGATGACGTGGCGAGACGCTTGGGATTTGCGAGGATGACCGATCGTTCGATGAACGATCGGAAAAAACAAACAAGGCCTGATTTTGCCGAAGCGGGGCATATTGTGGGGTAGCTCGTGTATTTCGTATTAATTCCCAGAATACTTTTAAATATAGTTACTTCAGCTGAGTGCTTGAGTTTTTCACGATGCCACAAAAATGCGCTAAGATTTGTAAAATACCTACATATTGCTAAGTACATTTGACAATATCTTTAAAACAAATTCTGAAGCACATTCTATGAAGCAAAAATGTATGGAGTAATGTATGGCATAGAAAGAAAAAGTTGAAATTGCCCTAACAACAATACCAGTCATAAAACAAATTGCTCCATCTATTGATCTAATAGCAACTTGAAAATATGAGCCACATGTAGGATGAGAAGCGTAACATTTATTTGGAAAAATGTAACAGAGAAAAACATGGCGTTTTTATAAATAACACTGGTCTTAAACTTTTACGCATTACTTGAAGTATTTTTGAGTTTATAATTTTTGGTTTTACTGTCATAATGAAAAATCAAATATAACATTTTGATGCACAAATCTTAAAGATTTTGTGTAATTTAGTCTCTTCGAAACATGTATATGTATATGTACATATATAAAATCGAAAGTTGGTTTGTTTGTTTGCTTTTTGCTCAATCACGCCCAAACGTCGAGTCCGATCATTTTCATTTTTTCGGTGAAGGTATTAAATATTCCGGCCCAACATATAGGCTTTTATTCGCAAGCGATTTCCATGAAACTTAGTATTTGGGTGTTTTTGGATATTCTTATTGCGATTCTATGTTCGAAATTTGCAATTCAAAATGGCGGATTCAATATGGCGACTTAAATGTTTGAACACCGGATGAAACTAGGTTACCCGTCACGCCAAAACGCTGGATCCAATCATTGTCATTTTTTGTAGAAAGGTACTATACATTCCGGCCCAACATACGGGCTTCTTATTATTCATGATTTTAAAAATGGCGGACCCAAGATGGTGGTCAAAAATTGAAAATATTAAGCGATTTCAATGAAACTTGGTATTTGGAGGTTGTTGGATGTCCCTAGGGGGAATCTATGTACGATTGCTGGAAATTCAAGATGGCGAATTTAATATGGATTACATCAATTGTTGAACTTCAAAGAATTTAAATGAAAATTAGTATCTGCTATGGATATTTTAAGGGCATTTCGAACTTACTATAGAATTTTGGAAATTTAAAATGGCGGGCCCAATTCGGCCACCAACATTTTTGTACACCGGGTGTAGTCAGGTAACCCATCAAGCCCAAGCGCTGGATCCAATAATCTTCATTTTTTAGGTAATGGTACTACGTAATTCGCCTAACATATAGGATATTTTTACTCATGACTTTCAAAATGGTGGACTCAAGAAGGCTGCCGAAAATGGAAAATATCAAAGGATTGCCATGAAAATTGGTATTTGGGGGGTTTTGGATGTCCTTTTTGCGGATCTACGTTCGAAATTTGAGTTTTTCGAACTTCAAAAAATGTATATGAAAATTAGTACTATGGATATTTTGAGGCCATTGATTTCAAATTATTTATATACATACATATGTATATAAAATCGAAAGTTTGTTTGTTTATTACTCAATCACGTCTAAACGCTGGATCCGATTAGTTTCGTTATTCGGCTGCAGGTTCTACATGTTCCGGCCCAACACATAGGTTACTTTTAATACACGAATTTCAAAATGGCGGTCGCAAAATGTCGGCCAAAAATTGAAAATATCAACGGATTGGCATGCAATTGAGGTTTCTAGATGTCCTTATTGAGAATCTATATTCGACATTTGGAAGTCAAAATGGCGGATTTAATATGGCGACCAAAATTGTTCTACACCGGGTGAAATCGGGTATCCCATGACTCCTAAACCTTGAATTCGATTATATTCTTTTTTGGGTGAAGATACTACATACTTACATACCGGCTCAACATATAGGCTACTTTTTATTCGCGAGTTTCATTATCGCGGACTCCAGATGGTGCCGGAAAATTGAAAGTATCAAGGGATTGCCATGAAAATTGGTATTTGGGTGTTTTTGGAAGTCCTTATTAAGAATCCAGGGTCGAAATTTGCAGTTCAAGTTGGCGTACTCAATATGGTGATGATGATTTTCCAACTTCAAAGAATTTAAATGAAAATTAGTAGTTACTATGAATATTTTGAGGTAGTCTTGAATTTAATATAAAATGTTGGAAATTCATAATGCCGGACCCAACACGCCGGCCAAAATATTTGCACACCGGGTGAAACCAGTTATATTGTATTAAAGAGCTGCACACACTCAAAGTAGACTGTAAACTAGTCTAAACTTTTTTGGAAGACTGTAGAATTCTTAAGTGTTTAATTTCAGTTACCTTTGATTCCAATTCATTATTTCGTTCAAAATGATTAAAATAATTCGGTAGAAAAGTCAACACAAATTATTTTGATGTTATATGCTGAAACCTAATAAAAATCAAAGGCAAATAAAAGTAATTTGTGAAGTTTAAAGATCGTTTTTGAGGCATTTTTATCCAAAAAGGACAATGAAACTAAAACTATTTACTTAACAAAAATAATTTTAAATTAATTAATTATTTCCACGTGTGTTTTTCTATAAATTATTAATAATTACTCCAATAGAAAATAATAATATTATTAATATTCAATTGTGAATCTGTTCAAAAGCATGTTCTACGTTTTGTTCTGAAGGATTTACCTTCGTGGAACTGTCCTGAGTTGTCGAGTTACGAAAGCAGGCTAAAGTTAATTAATCTGCAGACGTTGAAAGTCGTCGTAAAATTTTTAAGATTGTTTTATTTCCTTAACACTTCACGGACGGGCCCCGTAGATTTACGTTTTCCCATTCTGACTTCCTAGGACGGGCAAACCTAGATCTACGTTTTTGCTTGAATTTAGGTACATTGCGTTAGTTTTTTTTATTTTACGCACATTGTGTTTTTTTTCTTGGTGCCATTATTTAGTACTATCTGCCTGTTGTTCCTACGGTGTAGTTTTGATTTTAGGAAGTATTTCCAAATAATTTTATAACGGTAAAAATGGCAAGGAGCGAAACTAGGTTTGTTTGTCATTTTTGTCAGGTTCCACTGCATAAAGGTGAATGTTTTTCAGCATATCACACGCTTAAAAAATACTAAACGCTTTAATAAATACTGTTATAAAATATAATAAGAAATATAATTGATTTAATTAACTTTTATTGTAGTTACAACAGTTTAAATCCATACATTAATGTTTAATTCCCCTGAAAAATGCCGGGAAACTAGGAAAGACAGAGCAGATTCGGCCCGTCCGTTAAGACTGGTGAAATTAGCCGTCGTGAGCTTTTGTCATCACTAAGCATTAACATGCCTTCTAGACTCCTTAGAAAACATAAGTTTTTACAAATTGAAACCCATGGAACATGGTACAAGATGTTCACCCCACTAGGGTCTCAAAAGACTTGTTATAATAACTATCCTAACTTTGTCGATATTAATATGCATAAATTGCAAATTAAACATACAGTCCCTAACCAATGAATTAGACGCACAAGCAAATTTTTCAGAAAATTAGTGAAATAGTAAAAGTTTGAATAAATCCTGCCACATTTTTTTAGTTTTAAATTTTTAATGATATTGCTACTTATTTTTCTTAAGAATAATAACAACATTTATCAATAATCAATGCAAGATCCTTTATTTTTAATAACTTTGCTGATCCTCCTCGGCATGCTCGAAATACAAGACTGTATAGCAGCTTTTAAACCGTCGTCATTATTCCAAATATCCGTGATATTTTCCTTCAGGACATTTATGTTAGGGTTTTGTCGTTGATATACTTTTGATTTTAAGTAAGCCCAGCAATTCTCTATTGGGTTTAGGTCCAGAGAATTGCCAGGCCAGGGAAGCACCTCCAGATTTTCTTCCTCGAAGAATTTGGTTATTGTTTTTGCAGTATGGCATGGTGCTCCATCCTGCATGAATATGAAGTGGGATCGTAGGTATAGTTGTGCATTTATATACGGTAGCAAAACGTCTGAGAACACGGTTTTATATTGCTGTTGCCTCATTGTTCCTTCAACAAAATAAATAGGTCCAGGGCTTTGATCGCTAATGCAGCTCCAAATCATGATTGAAGGAGGGTGTTTGATGGTTCTTATGCTACAGTCCTCATTGTAACGTTCGTTAGTTTTCCTCCTAACAAATTGAGTCATCTCTGTCACCGCTTCCAAGCGGCATTCGTCGCTAAAGATGACCTATATGAACACAAAAATTGGATCAATTTTTTGTCATTTGGAAAATGTTGATTAAATTATTATTTAAAGAAAAAGAATGAAATATACCTTTTTCCAATCATCAACTGTGAAGTGTTGATGCATTCTAGCCCAAATAAGTCGCCTTTTTTTCATGATCTTGGTCAGCCTGGGCTTTTTTGCCGGACGCCTACATTTTAACCCAGCTTGCCATAATCTTCGGCGCAATGTTGTCGTCGATATCTCAATTCCCGTGTCCTTAAGGATGGTTGTTAGGTCACGAGCTGATGCTCTACGATGGACGGCTATAGAGATAATTTTCCGATCCTCTCTTGATGATGTCATACGTGCTTTTCGGCAGTTTCTTCTTTGACTTTCGCTACCAGAGTATCCTCTGGCTAATTGTCTAGCCTCTCTATCAACTGTAGAGGCAGAAACTTTGCACAATCTTGCTATTTCTCGATTGGACAATTCTCCAGCTTTAATTAAATTCACCATTACACTCTTTTGTTGGGGATTTATGTCCTTTGCGCGACCCATTTTCTAAAGTTTTCTCAATTAGAACAATATTAACTTTAAAACAGTTAACTTTCAACAATAATGCACTTTTTCACGTAATATCACGTAAATATTTTTCCACACACCCTTTAGACAAAGTTCACTAATTAACTCGTTAAGAAACACTTGTATAAACAATAAAAGTACGACTTAACCCGTTACTTGCAAACTCAGAAATGAACGCAAAAAAATTATCATCTTAGTTAAATGCAACTTACATGCCTACCTGCAAGCGTTTTAGGTTTTTCCAGTTATAAAAAGGTTCTTAGAATGCTAACATTGGACAATTTAAAAAAACCAAATGTCTAGAACGATTAATTCGAAAAGAAAACAGGCGCCTTTTTAAAATTCTCATTATTTTAGTCGGTGCGTCTAATTCATTGGTCAGGGATTGTAGGTTAAGAGACATGCATATGCATATAATTAGGATTAAGTTCTATTGTTAATTCGTGTTTAGTATTATTTTATACATACATGCATCTGTTAACTTAAATATATAAATATTAGTGACTACTTCTACGATGGTCAAGGATTATAATTTGTAGTCCGTTTTTGCATGTAACTTTATAGAATGCTTCTCATAATTAAAGGTCCATCAAACATTTTGATAAACAAATAAAATGTTTTGAATAAATCAACATTACTATTTTCCAGCACTTCTTAATAACAAGTATTTTTGAAAAAAAAAACAGTCAATCTACGTGAGGGGAGGTGAAGTTGTTTAAGAATCTTAGCTCTCAACGATAAGGGAATTATGATTCGATCATAAATAAATAAATCAATTTTTATCGACTGTTTCCACGATGATTTTTTTTGACTCTAAATTCATTGTTATCGATGCTGTTTATGTAGAATACATCCTCACTCTCGTGGTATAAATTTTGATATGAAACATCTATAGCCGCGGGTAAAACCGATTGCTGGCGTGGAGACGCATGCCGTGGCGACGCGTCACCACGCTATGCGATGGTGTATATATACAGTCTCTATGCCGTAGTGTGTACGGTCCCAGTAGGAAAAAGAAGGGCTAAGAAGAAGTGATATAACTGCTTCTCAAGCAAGCAGTAGTGCTTCCCGACTCGATTCTTTTCCTTCTTCTTTTTTACCCACGACGGGATTGGAGGCAAGGCCTTCCACTTTCGCTTCCACAATAAGCTGGGATAGAAGAAGTGACTCGAAATTAATGGAATAATGACTTACGCTGAATTACTATTATAAGAGGTATAAGGGAAGCGCTTCTGCTTTCGCTTCCCCAACAATCAGGGATAGAAGAAGTTATTCAAAATCAATGGAATAATGAGTTATGCTGAATTACTATTATAACAAGTGCAAGGTAACCGCTTCTTCTTTCGCTTCCACAATAACCAGGGATAGAAGAAGTTATTCAAAATCAATGGAATAATAGGGCGTATTCTAATAAACTTAGCAAAAGCAAATTCTCAATTTTTAGATAGAAAACCCAAACCATCTAAATTTGAATGTAATGAAATTCAATGTAAGATGAAGTTCGCTGCAGTGTTCTATATAAAAGTCGAGACTTAGCTTTTGCTTAGTTTATTAGAATATGAACCATACATTGATTTAATCAAAATTTACAAAAAACTCTTTAATTGTAGGATGATTATTTGAACTAAAAAAAAAATTATGTTTTAATTCATTTATTATAGTTAAAAGCATAAATAAATATTATTTTAATTCAGTAAATTAACTAAAACATAAATGAAATATTGCATTTAATAAATAAAAAAAAAATATTTCAGTTCTCAAATAATAAAAAATAGTTGATTTCATGATTAAATTAAAAAAATTTAAATAAAAAACAAATTAATTCATATATACATATCACATTTCATTTGTAATTTTTTCAAACTCTATTTTACATATTCTTTTTATTTTCCAAACATTTTATTTTATGGAATTTATTTTTACTTATTCTAAACCCCTTTTTGAACTCTGCCACATAGTTGTCTTTTGTTATTACATCTTTTTCTACTGCTTCTGCGAAATAACAGTAATATTTAGCTGGATTGTGCGAAAATAAGACTGAGAAACAACTTACTATAAAAAACGTTGTTTATCCCTAAATATTTTTTAAATGCCTCTTTATTCTGTATTCCATCATAATTATATGTTAGTATGACGTCTTTTTCCAATAGATTGTGAAGATTTTTGGCTAATCCACCCCTTCCAATGATCTTTTGAATTGCAGAAATCTATAAAAGACAAGAGAAAAAAAGATAAATCATTGTAGTTGTTACTTTTGGGAAATAACAGAAAATAATTTTTAACATATGCGTTTGTATGGAAAAATTATAACGTTCACTGTCCTTACTTTAATTATATGAACTTACCAAATCGTGTTCATCAAAATTGTGTATCTCCCGCTCAAATTCCTCCAATGAAGTTTTAGATTTGAGAGGAAACCACTTTGTAATTGCATTGTCTGTCCTATGTTGCCTCTGCAATTGTCGCATAGTTACTTTGATTTCCGCCAATTCTTGCACAATAAACTCATTTTGTTTTTTTATTATGCTCTTCAAATCTTGAAGCTCACTTTGTAAAGCTGTAAAATGTAAATAAGTTAAGTAAAAAAAAAAATGTAATATATATAAAAAAAAAACATTACCATCTTGCGATGAGGATGGAGTCCTTCCATACAACGCTTCACCAATAGCGGCATCCATTCTTCGAAGCGGCACATATTGCTGTTGTTCCTCCATTTTCGTTCGATACATCTAATACAAATATTTTGAAAAATTGGAATTTAAACTTGACATTTGTTAGCAAGTATGTAGCAGAGGAATCAATACATTAGTATTTCCACATGGTAAGGTCATCATTTTAAAAGCGATATTTTTAATTTCAAATAATTCTTCTTCTTTGTCTTCATGGTTTAATTCTCCTGTACAAATTCCTAGTGCAGGCATTGATTGTACAGGCTCTTCGAAAAAATTTCTTAAATTTCGTACACGGAAACCTTTAATCATTCCCTCATTTTCATCAAAAAAACCGGTTATTTTTACAGGAATAAAAGGTTTTACGCAACAGAAGTTATCTGGCGCATTAAATTTTAAGAGGAAATCATTACTTTCGAATCCTATAATTTTGCCATGCCGATTCCTTTTAAAACCTTTTCTTTTTTCTTGTTGCACAATTTGTTTTCCTGCGTATTTGTTGAATATTTGTTGCAGTATTTTTGAAGGTTTACGAATTTTCCTCTTTAAATCTTGCATAAAATTCTCAAATTCATACGCGGTGAAACCAGTTATTATCCCCATATTCATTACAGAATCAGTCAGGTGGAGAAGACCGTGGACGTTAAATGTTACGCTATTTTCTCCAAATATAATTGGGAAATTTTCGACAAAGAGTCGAAGCATCTCATTTGCCACACTTAAATTTGCTTCAAAGTTTGAAGGCGTTGACAGTAGTCTATATGCTGCGTGTAACAATAAAAATTGGTAGTAACAATCACCGTTTAAGATGTTTTTTAATACAACTGGTCCAGTGTAGAGAGCGAATTGGCGAAATTCCGTTGCCTTCCATCTTAAAATCTCATCAATGGATCGCGGTTTTCTCTGAAATTCTTTAGGAATATATGAGGCAAGAGATGTCAAGTTGAGCGATAAGTTTTCTTTCATAGCTGCAGTCATTTTTTGTGTACTTTTCCCATTCAATAGGTGCAGCAACATCTTACGTGTAACACCTAAATCTACCAAATGCATTGGATCGAGAGGAAACTGGGTTATCATTTTAACACCTATTTCCTCTAGTTTGCTGAATGTATTCTTATGCAAATGTTGGTGGAAATCCAGTTGCTTCCTATCGGAGAATTCCTTATCCGTTCGTAAAGCAGATGATGACGTGCTAAAGGTAGTTACCTTATTCATGCGACGCCCTACCTGGTAACATTTGCAACATCCAATGCACGAATTGTGTCCAACTATGCTGCACATGAACGATCGAGCAGGTGTATCACACACAAAACATCTTATTGCAAGCTTTAATTTCCTGTTATGCAATATTATTCGACTTTCAAACAGTGTTTTAAGTTCTTCAATTAAATCATGTAAATAAATATCTACATTTTGAGGCTTCTTTGGACCAAGGTATGAGCCAATAAGAAAAACAATATTGTTTTTCCCACATCACCGTCGAAAGTTCATTTTTTTACCCTACTTTTAGGGAACAAAGTAGCGTTTTTTTGCCCTGAAAAATGGTTTACCACGGGAGTAAAAAAGTACATTTTTACCCGGGTGTTTGCCAACCTCGCCTACGGCTCGGGTGGCAATTTTACACCCGGGTAAAAATGTACTTTTTTACTCCCTTGGTAAATTTTTCAGGGCAAAAAAACGCTACTTTTTGTTCCTTAAAAGTTGGGTAAAAAAATGAACTTTCGACGGTGATGTGGTAAAAAAAAGTATGCTTACCACGGGAGTAAAGTAGTACATGTTGACCCGGGTGTTTGCCACCTTCGCCTACGGCTCGGGTGGCAATTTTACACCCGGGTAAAAATGTACTACTTTACTCCCTTGGTGAACAATGTACTATTTTTAGGCCAAAATCCTTTACTAATTACCCACTCAATTCTCAGAAATGAAGGATGTAAGGGGTACCTGCAGAGCCATGCTAGAGGAATATGGAAAATGCTTCGAAGTAGTTATATCAGGCCTTCTTAGGGTAAGCCCTTGCTACATTTCCTACTGGGGTGTGGCAACGCGTAACCATGCGCAAGCGACTGCGCGATTCTCTTTCCTCTCGGTTCGGTGTCACTTCATCTCGCTCGCCACATCGAGCTTGGATACCTATAGTGTATACAGTGTTGCTTACTACGGTACACAAATCCTGTGTTTTACTTTAAAAAAATAATTTTTAACAATAAAATATGGCTGACAGTAATTATTTAGTAAATGAAAGTTAGCAGCCTCCTGCAAAAAAAGCAAAATCACACTATGGCACACTATAAAGTCATCAGTAAGTTAATTATATTTTTATAACTAAAGTGTGCATTTATCTGTGCATTATGCCCACGTGTATGGTCTATTTCAAGCGTCGGTAAATGTAAAATCTACTCTCTTGTTAGATTAAAATGTACTCAATTTTCATTGCATATATTATTTTTAAATTAATTATTAATTAATTTTAATTTCATTCTTATTTAAAATAATGCACTAATACAATTGCTTGGAGAATAAATTCAAAATTTTATAAAGACTGACAAATTTGTATTTCAAAATCGGCTGACAGCGAGTAGCGCACGAAGATTTTTCTTATTTGTTATTAATATGAACATCAAAAAATTGATTTATTTATTAGTTTTCTAATCATGGTGAAGTTTATATTGAAACATTTAGTATTGATATTTATAATTTAAGATCTTTAGTAATACAGTATCTGGTCATTGAATTAGAAACATCAGCAAATTATGGGAAATTGCTGCATGTTAAGTAAATATAAGCTATTAAAATTAAGTTTTATTAACAAATATTTATTACACTCCGTTTTTACATTTATTGTTAACAATATTTCATACAAATTTTTTAATATTTTGTTGCACCTCCTTTTTCTTTAATTAAACTCTTTATGCGCGATGGCATGCTTTTTATACATGAAGAAATCATGTTTTTTAAATCGTCACTATTGTACCAAATATTTTCAATATTTTGTTTTAGAATAGCAACCGTTGGATTTGGCACATTATACACCTTGGATTTGAGATATGCCCAGCAATTTTCAATTGGATTTTGATCCGGAGAATTGCCGGGCCATGGTAGCACATCGATATTTTCATCAATTAAGTAATCGGTTATTAATTTGGAGGAATGACAAGGTGCTCCATCTTGCATAAACGTATAATGTGATCGTACGTAGGGTAGGGAATTTAAATAAGGTAAAAAAACGTCCGATAGAATACTTTTATACTGCTCTTATCGTAATGTTCCTTCGACAAAATGTAAGGGCCCAGGTCCGTCCGCACTGATACACCCCCATACCATTACAGCGGGTGGGTGTTTAACAGTTCTGAGTATGCAATCCTCGTTGTACCGCTCTCTTGGTCTTCTCCTCACATATTGAAACATTTCTGTCACTGCCTCTAAGCGGCACTCGTCACTAAAGATGACTGAAATTTTTGGTTTGTGAGCATATTTTTAAATATTGCATAAACTTCAAAGAGTTAATATTGAATAACTTTGGAATTTTAAATTACCTTATTCCAATCATCAACGGTATAGTGGCGGTGCGTTTGAGCCCAAATAAATCGTCGTTGCTTCATTTTCACTGTTAGTTTCGGCTTTTTTGCCGGACGCCTACATTTTAAATTTTGTTCGCACATCCTTCGTCGAAATGTTTTCTCGGATATGTTGATTCCTTCGTCCTTAAGGTGGTCTACTATTATTTTAGCTGGTGCTCTACGATGTTGTAAGGCCCTATTACGGATTTTCCTATCATCCCTTAGTGTAGTTTTTCGAATTCGGCGACAGTTATGACGTCGACTCCTTCTAGGAGACCCACTTTAATTAAGTTTTGTAGCTTCCCTTTGCACGGTAGCGGCAGATACATTTTCTTTTGTAGCAATTTCCCTATAGGTGAACCGCATAGTTTTTAATAAAGCCACAATAGCACTCCTTTTTGTTTCTACTATATCTTTTTTACGACCCATTGTAAAAACGCGTTAATCAGCATACTTAAAAAATCAAAATGAAAAGAAACACAATATTAAATTTATTTTTCATTATTTTTATTTTACAAATATGTGCTACCCATTACTTACAATTTTAATCCAAAACACTTTTGAGAAAAAACAACGTTTCCAAAAAATACTTGATAACTTCACTCTTGCTCATCGAAATACGAAATGAGTCGAGAAAGGGTTGAATACAATATTTGTAATTAGTACCGGTTTATTTAGTAACCACTAAATTTCTCGAATGGTGAAAATTCTTAGAAACTACCCCGAGATTGCAGATTCCCGAAAAAGAGGGCCATAAAACCTTTCTTTAGTAATAAAAATGCAGACACATTAGGAAATTCCGCAATTATGAGTGGTGTTTCTAATTCAATGACCAGATGCTGTATATTGCAATAACTCGCTAAGATTCTTAAATTTTTTTGTATATTAAAGCCACGTTAAAATGTTTTCCTGTATATTTTAATTACATATTTTTCATAAATATTTCAGGAGCCATGAATGATATCATTTCATTTTTACATGAAAGATTATTTCCGTACAGTCACAGAGGTTCAATAATTTTTAAAACCAATAAAGATAAACAACCATTGATTTTAGCTCGAGGTTTCAATGTAAATTTTACAAAAGATGAGTCAATCCCATTACTTACGTTCCTCCAAAACGAATTTCAATTGCAAATTAACAACAATCCAAGAGAACCTACTACCAGATATGGAACAGCAATAGATGCTGTATTTATAAGATATCTTGATAATGTTATGTCCAATACTTTTGTAACATACTTCAGTTATCATCGACCAATTGTGACAGTAATACCGTCAGAGGCTACATCGAATGTAACTATTACTGAAATCACTGATTAAAAGAATTGAGTTGTTGCAGTTAAAAATAAATTTTTGAATTTTTGTATTTAATGAAAATAAATGTTTATTAAATAAACAGTCATCATTTTCTAGAAAAAATTCGTAATAATTTATTTTTTCATTATGCCATATTTAATTCCTGTCGTAATCTGTTCTTTTATGCATATTACTTGCACAAAATAATTTCGATGTTTCACATCTGCCAGGCGTCCCGTGACGGCTCACAATTTTTTTATTAATTTCATTCACTTGACGTACTTTTTGCTTCGATTTAAAGCAATCGCGAAATGATTTTTACAGTTACACTTCATACAGTTGGCTCTAAATGCTGGACACTTCTTAGGCTCATGAGTACGCGCACAGTATTTTCAATTTATTTGTCGATTCTTACTTTTTCCTACCTGCTCTATATTTTTATTTCTAAAATTAGGAAAATTATTAGCAGATGTGTTTTATTTTGATTAGAACTTTTCTGAGATTTTGTGATCACATTTAGAGTGGTTGACCTCCTCTTCTGGAGTTGCTGTGACTGGTTCGGCGACACTTCTGTTGCCCGAACAATTTGGATTGCTTTGGCTAGGTTAACCCTTTCGCGGACACTTAGTTTATTTGGTGGTTTCTGAGAGAGCCACTTACTATATCTCCACTTTTAGAGAAGATAGAGACATGCCGTAAAGACTTATAGGTTTGGAGTGATACACAGAATTTTTCTGCACTGTTAGTTCGAAGTGGTTTCTAACGGCTGACAACGTCTTCGCTCTTCTCAGAACACATCAAGATCGTGACGTAATGTGCCGACATGGCAAAAATTGAACGTGAAATGCCGTCGTGTCCCACAGTAAACACTCATCCGACGTGATTTCACGTCGCTGTCCACGAAAGGGTTAATAGCTGCTGTCTCCAGCACTTTTTTTTGGATGTGCTTATCTGTGGTGCCAATCACAATCTTGTCTCTGATCCTCGTCACTATAGCCACAGTTCCTGACACGCTTCTTTAAATCAAGAAGAAATGTATCGAATGGTTCACCTGGCTCCTGCATGCGGTTGTTGAACAAGAAGCTTTCGTATATTTCATTCTTCCTTGACTTGCAGAAATTCTCAAAAGCGCTAGTTACTTCACTATATTTTTTCTTTTGATCAGCAGTAGGGCCAAAGGAATTAAAAACTTCAACTGCTTCAGGACCGATGGCATTCAAAAATACCGCAACTTTAACCTCATCAGGTTTCTTGTCCACATCGGCAGCCGTACAAAAAATTTGAAAATTTTGCCAGAAAATCCGCAAATTTTTGGCCAGATTGCCTCCTTCCAAATTAAGCTTTTCAACTTTCCGGACGTAATCCATTGGTATGATCTTAGTTAGGTATCTTACCGGCTTAGGCGGTCGTCCACGTGGTTTCCGAGATGTGGTAGGAATCTTCGATCGTAGGTTAGAAGCAATTCCCATCAATTAAGCCGCTCCTTATCTCCGTGCGCATATTCTCTTAGTTACCTCACGAGATATGTATTTAGAGCACTACCGACTGTGCCATGAATTAGTTATGATTTTCCAAAATAATACGACCAACGTCGACCTAGAGTATTTTTTATTCTTTTTGCTATGAGTTGTCTGTTTCTACTGGCACCGGATATATCTTCTACTAGTCTTATACTAAATTTGGTACAGGGATAAGTTCAGTGCTTCTGCATAGCAATATTAGACTATTGTGGCCAGTATTCTAAAATAGTTATAAGGTAAATTTAACTATATATTTAAGGTACTCCTATTTACAATTATTACTATTTATAATATATTTTATTTATAGTATTTTAATTCACTTATACTTCACCTCATAAATATCGGTGCATTATCAATGTCACCACTTATAATAACGTGTTTGTTGCGATCAGATAATTGATATTTTGGTCAAATTGTGCTAATTGTTTTAAAAAGATGCTGTGGGGAAAAATATAGAGCGAACGTGAAATAGGCCAAAATGAAACGTATACAAAGATGGTAAAAGCGTACATGCTATAGCAAGGGAAATAAAAAGATCGCATAACGCCGTGGGTAATTTTTTAAAGAAATATGGACGACACAGGACGACCCCAAAACCTTCAGAACTCGCTAAAAGGAGAATAGTGATGATGGGTTAAAATTCGACACGATAAACTTCCGAAATAAAGTGGAGCGGAGTTGGCGCGTATGAACAGCGGTCAACAATGAATTACTGTAATATTCAAGTTATTGTTACACGAGGAGGTAGGATTTTTGAGAAATTAAAATATTTGAGAGGGTAGCCCTAGGACAGTTTCGGGCTAATGACTAAAAATAGACGCATGGGTTTGTTTAGGGTATTGCGCTGTTGTTTCTGGTGTCGCTGGATCGGATGCCTCTGGGATGAGAAAGGGTAATAAAGCTCGTCTGAGCGTGTGCGGCAGAGTCTTATCTCGTTGGGTTCCTTTGCGACGTGATGGAGTTGCACCGCAATAAAAGGAGGTAAGCGCCTGAGCAAAACGGCCAGGGTGCAGGTAGCGAGGTACTTCATTCACGGCAGAAGTTGCAAAGCGAAAAGTTGTGCGCAGAGGAAACTTGTTAAAAAGGAAATAAAGTGGAAAAGTTGTGTTGTGCCTTATTTTGTGAGTGAAAGTAGCTTTATTATATTTTGCATGTAGTTATAGTAGATTAGTGAATAGTAGAAGAAGGTGAACGAGTGACCCATTATGTTTGAATGTGATTCACCATGAGGCATGTGTTGCCTATAGGGTATGGTGAAGGGTGCCCGGCCGGAATATGTCTCCAAGGAAAGGCCAGGACCCGTCATATATGTATGGGATGTGTTCTCATGGTGTGTGTGTGGGGCGTATATCGCCCACCGGACGTAAGTCGCGCTGCACAGTCCGGGGTTGGGGACTGTGTGACCCCTTTGTGTGGGAGGTTTGGATCACCTCCGTAAAGATGAAACGTGTGTGTATTAGCTGCATTGCTCACTGAGTTTTGTACTCAAGATGTGGTTTTGTTTATTTGCAGGGCAGGCGGTAGTAACAGCTTCGACATCTTCAAAATAAATTAAGATTAAATAAAAGAAATGTTAAATGGTTATAGATTAAAAATCATATGTGAAACACAAGACTAGGCGTATCTTTTCTCTTCTTTAAATGGGGGTTTTAATACTATTATTTTTAATTAATTTGCCGTAATTTGTTTATTGTTTTAATATTTCTTATTAGAAACTTTATGGAGGAAGTTATATAGGGTCGACAGCTTTCAGCTCATTTGGCGTACTTTATCTCACCTTAACTTTTTAACCAACTTCCAAAAAAGGAGGAGGTTATTAATTCGACCCTTATGTTTTTTTTAAAAATGTTTGTTCGTGCATAACACTACGCATGAATCGATTTTGACGATTTTTTTTTTTGGTGGATAGCCTAAAATTCTTCGGGAGTACAATGATATGTAATGTATGAAAACCCGAGTGGCCAAAGGCCGCCACAATAGAGAGGTAAATCGAAAAAAAAGATAAATGTCCTGGAACTCATAAACAAAATGACTATGTACTTGACCTAAGGGTCATTGATTGTACATTCGGCGCCTGATTGCATGGATTCCAAATGACACTTAAAGATTGAAATAAAAAAAATAAAAAAATAAAATAAATCCGATTCCAAAAACTCCTAACCCTGCAAAGTATAAAATAACTAGCTGGGTTACCCGGTTTCACCCGGTATGCGAATATTTTGGCCGCGCACCGTATTGGGTCCGCCATCTTTATTCTCAAATTTTGTACATAGATCCGCAATAAGGAAAACTAAAAACCCCCAAAATACCAATTTTCCTGCCAATCCCTATATATTTTCAATTTTAGAGCCCCATCTTGGATCTGCCAATTTTCAAACTCGCGAAAATAGTAACCTATATGTTGGACCGGAATATGTGTACCTAACTTAAAAAATGAATATGATCGGATCCATCGTTTAGGCGTGATGGGTTGCCCGATTTTACCCCGCGCACAAAAAATTTTGGGTGCCATATTGGATCCGCCATCTTGAATTTGCAATTTTCGAATATATATTAGCAATAAGAAAATCTAAAACCCCTAAATACCAATTTTCACGTCAATCCCTTACTTATTTAACATTTTTGGCCACCGTCTTAGTTCCGTCATTTTGAAATTAGCCAATAAAAGGCAACCTTTACATATGCTAGGCCGCAGTATGAAGTAAATTCATCCCAAAAATAAATATAGTCCGATCCAATATTCAGGCGTTATAGGTTACCAGGTTTCACCCAGTGTACACAAATTTGCGTCACCGTGTAGAGTCCGCCATTTTGAATTTCCAAACTTTGATAGTAAATTCGAAATTACCTCAAAATATTCATAGTACTACTTTTCATTTAAGTTCCCTGAAGTTCGACAATTAGTCTACGCCATATTGAATCCACCATCTCTCAGTACAAATTTCGAACATGGATTCGCAAAAAGGGTTTTCAAAATCCCCCAAACACCAATTTTATGGCAATCCCTTCACATTTTCAAATTTTTGCCATCATCTTAGGTCCACCATTTTGAAATTCGTGAATAAAAAGTAGCCTATATTTTGGGTCGGAATGTGTGGTACGTTCACCCAAAAAATGGAAATGATCCGATTCAGCGTTTTGGCGTGATGGGCTACCCAGTTTCATCCAATCTACCAAAAATGTGGCCGCCATATTGAATCCGCCATTTTGAATTTCCAAATTTCCAAAAGCACCCAAATACCAAGTTTCATGGAAATCGCTTGATATTTTCAATTTTTGCCCGCCATTTTGAAACTCGCTTATAAAAAATATCCTATATGTTTGGCCAGAATATGTAGTACCTTCACCCAAAAAATGAAAATGATCGGACTCGGCATTTAGGCGTAATTGAGCAACAAACAAACAAACCAACCAACCTTCGATTATATACATAATTATCTTAAAAGTCCTCTGCCACCACTTTCAACATTACATACAATACTTTTCTAGATTTTTGAAGTCGGTGTGAAACCCTTACTGATATTAATCCAATATTAAGTAATCAAGACAATCTGAGTTCCATAATTGTTTAGTATTGAATTAATTTACATACCTACATAAGTCAGGGTTTCATACCGATTTCAAAAATCTAGGAAAATCTTGTATTTAATGTTGAAAATAGTGGCAGAGGACTTTTAATAAAATTATTTTATACATTTCGGAGTTTGGGATTTTTTGGAATAGGCTTTAATTTTTTTATTAAAAAAAAATTGTTTTCAAGGATGAATTGTGAAGAATATCAGGAGATCTTAACTTTAAACCATATTTAAGAACGTTTCGCCAAATTCCGCTTGCCTTTCAGTTAGACAATGCTACAATTCACGTTAGCAACAGCATGCGACAGTGGTTTGAACGAGCAAATATGCAACTTATGCGTGATGCTTGTGCGTAGGACATATGATAACAACTTAAAATACAACTCCATTTCAGAGCTTAACACATTTATTTATGTTTATTTATTTGCGCTTAATACAAGCTACATACAGGAAAGAATTAAAAAGTAGAAATTAAACCAAAAACTAAAACGAGAACTAATCAGCTAGGGAAGGTAATGGGGCGGGCAAAGCGTCTAGGTGGGTATGCAAGGCTGTTCCTAAGTGACGCTTTACTCAGGTGGAAGTCAAAGGAAGGGAGGGAGTTGGCTTTACGAAGCATTCGCGTTAGGGGCTCAGAAAGGCCGTAGTTGGTGCGGTGGTAATCAGGGCGAAAGAGAGGGGCCGAACGGATGCTACGGGGATTGGTATAAATAACACGCTAATTTGCAGTGCGTGGAGCAGTATAAGTGATGGTATCCTTTCAAGTATGGAAAATAGAGTTTTTGGTTTAATTTTAAGAAGGAAAAACCAATAAAGTACTAAACACAGCTTATTTAAATTCAACTATTCAGATTTCCTTACATCAAGTGCATATTTTTTGACTATTTGTTAGTGGACCTTTAATTATGTGGAACTGAATTTTAAGTTTTTGTATTTTCATTGACAAATTTAAAAATACATAATTGAAATTAATTGCTATTTTTAATGCTACATAATAAGAATATCTTCTTATCCCTTATGTCTTAAGAAATAATGAAATGCTCGCAAAATTTCGGTGGACCTATACTTATGAGGAGCAGTGCATAATATATTTTTGTTTTATTAATTTATTTTTATCCTTTGACATTTGACTGACATTTTAAGTTAGCGAACGAGGATGTCGAGTCTTGTAAAAACAGCGAAATTCGTCCAAAATATAACATCCTCTCTTTTCCTAAAAAGAGGATTTGGGATTTCCACCGTAAGAACGATAAAAGACATACAAATCACCCAAGAAGAAAATGCAATTATTATCAAAGGTGTAAACACGTCCCTAGTCCGAGAGAAGATAAATTGCTGAAGGAAGCTTGCAGGGATCGGTTTTGCCCAGAATGCACCTTAGGTCTTCAAATTAAACACACCGATGTCCTCATCCTGAGCCAATATGTCCGGTCAGATGGATGTATGCTGCCCAAAAGAATCACTGGACTGTGCAATCGACAGCACCGGCGAATTGGAATCATGGTTACGATGGCACAGAAGGCGGGTTTAATGCCCAATATAGCCCCAGTTAATAGCAAAAGAGATCCCAACAAAAGGTACCAGTGGAAGAAATTCAATAAGTACTTTGACGAGATGATGATAAAGTGGTGAATTGCTACAAAATGTTAATAAATGTTAATAAACAACTTTTAATTTGTTTAGAAATACATACTAAAATTCAAACTTTTAAGAACTGTCCCACTTTTTCTCATTAAGTGAGTTCATGTGGGGGACGTAATTATTTCATTATTTTATTTTGGTGTTTAAAATGGTTGACAGGCGACTCAATAAAAAGCTTTCATCGCTTTGGTTCATTCGTGTTCTATAATTTGGTGTAAGGAGTGGGTGGATTGTATACTAGTTTTTGTATACCAAAGTAGAGAAAAAGCTCTTCTAAAATGATAAATCTGAAGACTGTGTGCTCCCAAAAAGGGATGTGTTTATCTTTGGAGCATCTCGCACGGTGCACGCAACATCCCTAACACATTCTGATGCAAAACGAGATGAGCTTTGGAGATGCTCCTCCGTAATGCCTTCAGTGGTATGGGGGTGGCTTGTGGGGTACCTGTCCTTTTCCAACAGTAAGAATGAAAGGGCAGAAAAGCAGCACAAATCGTTTCAGCCCTATTCCGAAGTTGTACTATATGAAACCGACATTCGGGTCCAACAAATTCGGCTGAATTAATCAAAGGAAGTTTACTTCGGTTGTTTAAGGTGTTCCTGGTTGCTGCAGGGCTACTAACGAAATACAAAAATAATACAATTTATTTTATACTTGTGATTTTGCTACCTATTCTTAGAAACGTACATTTCTTCTCTTATTGTGAGCTGTTTAATTTTATGCAGTATGAAGTTGTGCCCATTTTTCGCGCTCTATGCTGAAATTATGGTGAAAAAGGAATGAACAAAAAAACAATGTTGTTAATAATGTTGGAAAACATAAAAATTTAATGGGTGTAGTGAAAATAAAATTTGAAGCCAAACTAAATGTTTCAATTGTTTGTGGCTGAAAGAAAACAATGTTTTATTTAGGCAACGGATCAATCTAAAAAAAAAACATCTTCATTTCACCTCTTAACCTTCGAAAAAAGACAAAATTTAATTGATATCGCACAGTGAACGTTTGTTTTTTTTTTTGTTGTATTATAAGTAATATGCTAAAACACGCAGTGAAACCATCAAGACGACGCCATCACTCTCAAAGTTCTGAAAATGCTATCGATGATTTAATTGAAAAAGATAAACAAAAATATTGCCCCACATTGTCGTCAATATCCCCTGCATCATCGATAGCCCCTTCATCGTATGCATTTTCTGGATGTTTTGATGGCAACAAGTGGTCCTCAGTTATTTTATCAGGTGTTGTTGGGGGCAAGCAGAGCCACGACGATACCACTGATGAATCACAATTGTCGACCCCATTGGGGTCTGTGTCTGTTTCATCACCTGTTTCGATAGCGAGTTCCACCTACATTTCATCGACAACGATTAAGTTGAAACAGACATTTCGTTTACCTCGACGTCGACCATCGACATCGACATCGACAACTGGAAATGAATCATCGGGTAACAGTGCCGGTGAAACAATTCGACGATGGAATTCATTCCATTCGACACGTGGTGAATGCCATCCGAATCGATTTCGACGAAATCGAAAATCGACTTCACCCCACCTTGAAGCGGGCAAATCAAATAAATTTTCCGATGAGGGCGGCGATGGGGGGGCGGCAATTTCACAATGTCGACATCTTAGCCACCCATCGGTGGTAGCCTGCGTGTACTCGACGAAGGGTTGGTCCAATAATGAGACTGGTGGTCCAGGGCAGAGCACCTCAACGACACAGTGTTGGTAAGGACGTCGATTAATTTTTATTATTAAATATCAATCTAAATGGTCATTCAAATTGAAAGTATTTTCTTAAAAGTACTAGTTATAATGGAAATATGTTGACAATTTGGCAAACTATTGCAATTTTGAAAAATTATGAGGCTTAAATAATAAAAATGAAAGTCATTTTCGACCTCAATAAATTGTTTTAAAAAATATTACAGAAGTATTGTAATTTTTTTTTTACACATACGAATACGAAATAGTTATGTACAATGTCATGCATAATTGTGCGTTAATCTCGAATTTACCTTTAAATAATGCATGGACCCTCAAATTTAAAGTAACGGCATAAAAACGGTAAGATGGTCCCCAACGTAAGAATCCCTAAAAGAAAATATAACCGCAGTACGGGGAATTTTCTTAAAAATATAATAAGTTGCATATTTTAAAAGTATTTGAAAAGCGTTTCTAGGGGTAATATTTATGTGTCACAAGGTAACAAAGAAAAAAGGGGTCAGTGACCAAGGACATCCTAGTACACTAGGAATATTTTCCAAAATTTTTCTAATTCTGCAGAGGTATTATTTATTTTGTAGGGACATTCCCCCTTGTTTCGAGGGCTATTTATAAAAACCCCAACAGATGATTTTACTTCTTAAACGATTGAATCCTTGTTTCGTAGAGAAATCGCCATCTAGAAATATTTTCCAGATATTTTAAGAATATTTAATTTTGTATATTCTTAATGAAAATTCACTCAATTGCAAGTGTGGTTTACAACCCTAGCGATGGATTTTACCTTTCTTATTTCCTACACAAATCTCCAAACAGAATCTTTGTTAGAAATTTCAGTTCAATTGGATGAAAATTTAATTTTTTATACCGTACGCCATTATTTATAATATTTGGTAAATAAAATAAAAATTAGATTTTATTGATACTACTTTATACATTTTCTTAGGGCTAAAATCAGAGCCGGATCCGGCTTAGCATGCAAATTTTATCATTATTAAAATGTTTTTGTAAGTATTACAACAATATTAATGTAACAATATCACATTTTTGTCTCGAAATATACATTTACTGAAATAACTATAAAAATATTACTATTTAAATTATCGGAAATTAATATTAATTAACTTGCATATATTAATAATTATCAATTATTAATATATGCAAGTTAATAACAGGACCAGAAGAGATTAAATGAGGCATTTTGTGAACAGAACTTATGTTATATTCTAAGCAAGAAGGCTGAAATTAAGACTAACCTATTTTGTACATGATTATATTAACTAGGGTTTAACTGCACCCATAACAGCCCAAATGCAGTTTCGTGCGTATTATGTCGCACAGAAGGATCTATTTGGAAATTATTGTGCTTGCATTGGGCGTTTGTCGACAAAAGGGCGTACTTTTTAAACCTTCATACATATCTGCTTTGGGCATTTTTTTGTCTGTTACGGATGTTTTGATTTTTGCTTTGAGTTATGTTTGGGCACCATATATGCCAACGAAAAATGTTTAATCCATCTATTTTTTGGTTGTTGTATGGTTTTATACTCGATAAATTTGCCAAGATTTATATGAACTACTTTCACTCATTGCGATTGAAAATGTTTCGCTTTCTTTCCAGCTTCGGTCGGAGAAATGGAGGAAGCGTTAGGCGACCGAACGAATGTTTCGTTCTTGAGACATCTGAGATGATAGTGGTAAGTGAAAAAATTGTATGATTATGTTTTGCAAATTCAACTATGCATGATACGACTCAATTAAAAGTATAAACTTAAAAGTGAAAGGTAAGATTGCTGAAAAAATCTGTTTGTATTTTACTTTGCGGAAATGTCTCTGTTAATGTTTGTTTTTTTAATTATTAGTAATTCTAGAGATTTTTTTGATTTTGAGATGTTTTATTCAGTCGTAGAAAGCTGCGAAGAGTCAAGGGGCCATGAAAGACTTACATTTCACATAGCTGAAAGCATGAACATATTGCGATTTCTCGCTTTTACTTCTGTTCCAATAACGCATTCAATTTTCTTAATATTTTTTCTCTTTAAGTATGTATCAACATTAATCTTTTCTTCCCTTTTGAAAATAATGTGATTTTTAAGTCTATTTTCAAATAAAACTTATTATCCTTTCTTTAGATATAATTCTCAATTAGTGAAGTTTCTTTGGATATAATTCTCAATTAGTGAAGTTTCTTTCCAAGTAAAACCGAAACTGGGTCGATATTTTATTTCGTTCAATAGTTGTAGCTTATATAAGTTCAAAAAATGTGGTTTTTGAGAAAATCTTTCCTACAAAACCGCATACCTTTTTTGATTTTCGGAACTTGTTCAAATTTGTTTTGGGAAATTATTCAGAAAGGTTAATAATAATAATAAAACGAAAAGAACAAAAGTTCTTTTTTTAAATTCATGATACGAATAGCCCAAGAGGTACTTCGTCCTTAAAAAAAAACAAAAGAACATTACATCTCAAAGTTTTTTATCCCAAGATTTATCAACTTCGCAGATGCGCAAGATGCGTCATATTCGCAAGGAAATATCGTTGTGACACACATTTCCTTGACCATTTAATGCGACTTCAGCTAAACTTAAGAAATAATTTCTTGGTCTTACTTTTTCATTTCTTTCCGTTATATGAAAAAAAACGGAAATGGGATATTCCCTACACCGATTTCATCCCACACATGTTCTGATCGAGAATTGAGTAAAGAACAAACAAAACGGCGAGCCTTTCCTAAAGTTCAAGGCTTTTAGTAACCACTTCAAATTCTTGAGGTTGGCGGACAAATAATTTTCAGATTTAATTCGTAGTGTTTATTCCAATTTAAAAATTAGGGCATCTTGCAAATAATTGCTCTCTTTATATATTTATTGTTTTTTCTTGCAGCCTAAGCTTTCCTTTTTACCAGTCTCTTAAACATTGTTTTGAGGAACCATAATTGTTTTAAGTTTTATAATAAAAATCCGTCAATAACTGTTATATTTTGTCTTAAATATAATTGGTTATCATATAACCATTATTTTGCAATTTATCTATTTTGATTATGACATAAAAATTGTTGATAAGCTTCTTACTTGGGGCTTTTTGAAATCGCGGATTCGCTGATTTCAACTTAACTGTTAGAATTTAACAACTATTAGAATTTACGGATTTAAAATGGAATGTTAAATTCTAAACCTTGTGCATTTTCTAGTAAAATTAACACCTGGGAAAAAAAGGAAGCTTTCAAAAGTTTGCAGTTAATACCTTAGGTACAAGCTACCTAAACATTTGTGTTTCACATATTTATTACTAATGGACCCGAATTAATCTGTCAGGAGATCTCAATCAAATCCATCTGATCCGAAAATTTTTTTTTTCTGTAGATTTAAGATAGTGGTTGTTTTCACTTCCGGATTTTTTTTATAATTGTCAAAGATTGTTACATAAGTATGAATAAATATTTTTCAATATTATACAGATAGACTACCCAGAGGTATCACAACAATCAAATTTAATAAATCCCCTGCACTGCCATATCCCGCCATCATCAGCAAATCTGGCGAATTCTTCAGGTAGTGCTGGAACGTTTAATTCAAATCCATCTGGTCTGGATCCTTTAACCGTTTCAGCCCTCAGTTGCAATAGCGGCCATAGTTTGACAGCATCCCCCGGGGCATTGTCAACATCGTCCCTTGGTATTGTGGTTGTATCGAATACAAGCAAAATTACGTCGTCCTCGCCGTCGTCATCTTCGACAACTACAACACCGACAAATGCAGCGTACCTCTCATATTCGGGAAATAATAGCACGTCTTACTACTACCAGCATAGGAACAGCACCCCCACCGTCGGGAGCACTGGACAAATTTTAAATTATCGAGGATCACCAGGCAGTGGTGGCGGCTGCCTCGCAACTACAGGTGTGGTAACGATGGAGACCCACCATTTGAGGCATAATACAGGGGTATGTTTCTATTTTTGCAAATCCTATATTAAATCTACAATTTACCAAATAAACTTATACTTGGCAGGTTTTACCCTACGACGTTTGTTTTAGTTTACACTCAACCAAGTTCCCTGGGAAAATCAATAAAGTTGGGCATGAAGCCCAGAATCAACCATAATTCTTAAAATTTTTATTTTAAAAGAATGAAAAAAGTCTCAGGGATTTAAGGAAACATATAAAACAAATATCGCCAAAGGAAGACTTTTAGACTTCGGTAATCTAAATTAGGGATAATATAAAAATTAGTTAAAAACGTACCAAGAAATTGCAAAATTCTCCTTTAAATTGCTTAAAAGTACAAAAGAAAAGTTGTAGTCCTTCTTTACTCAACTTAAAAAACCAAGTTAAATTTAAAGGAGCGCTTAAATTTGATTAATTTTGTTAGAAAATGCGTTCATACTATCCAAAATCAGTCATAAATACAAGAAATTTAGGCTAGCTAACTAATTTCTAACATTTCTGACAGAAACCGAAAATGAACATTTTTCTATTGTAGCGGATAGTGCAAATTTAAGCGGACGAAGAGCTTAGATTTAAAATCTGTTTAGAAAATGCTCCAATACTATCCAAAATCAATAGTATATGCAAAAAATTTGAGCTAGCTTTGCAATTTCTATCAATTCTGGTAGTATCTGAAAATCAGTCTTCTTCTATTGCAGCAGATTATAGCGTTGGAGAGATTTAGATTTAAAATCTTTTAAATGATCCCCTGACTTCTATCAATTCTAGTAGTACCCGAAAATCGACAATCTTCTTTTTGCTTCAAACTAATTTTGATTGAATACTTTTTTGGTAGAAAAATGAGACAAGCCATTTTTGTTTAATTTTACCAACACTTTTTTCTTCAGTGTGTAATGATAATTATAGTAACTTTTTGGGGTATGCTGAAAGGTTGTTTATTTTCATTTACTTATTTTTGTTTTTTTAATTCAGTTCCCTGGAAATAGGCCTGAACTATATCAAAAATGCAACAGAGGTTCCCACTCCAGCGACACAAGTTCTGCATACAGTGGGAGTGACACGATGACCTCAGTTCACAGTTCATCTTTGGATGCTGATGAAGTGGACCTCAGTGGCCTCGTCGAATCTGTCGTTGATTCGGACGAGGAGGATCTTGCAGAAAGTATGGACGTAGGTGTCTTTAAAATGTTTACAATACATCAATTTTTTTAATTAATTTTATTATTATTATGAAAAAGAGCTTAAATGTACGAGATGCTGTCCGTGAATGCCTGGAGAAGGATCCATCTGAGAGAACAGAAGATGATATTGAAACCTTACTAGACTTTACCCAAACCCTTAAAGCTTTCACAAATATGACCCTTTCTGTAAGGAGGGCACTATGCTCAGTTATGGTGTTTGCTGTCGTTGAAAAGGCGGGAACGATGGTCATGAGCGATGGTGAGGAGCTCGACTCATGGAGTGTCCTCATAAATGGTCATGTTGAAATCGAGCATAATAATGGAGAAAAAGAGGAGCTCCAAGTTGGAGATAGTTTCGGAATTTTACCAACGATGGATAAATTGTACCATCGTGGAGTTATGAAAACGAAAAGTGATGATTGCCAATTTTTATGCATTACCCAAACGGATTACTATCGGATTCAGCATCAAGGTGAGGAAAATACGAAGAGACATGAGGAAGACGGAAGGCTTGTTATGGTTACAGAATTAAGACATACAGGCACTGAAACTGGGACGACAATTCGCAAAGGTCATGTCGTAATTCGTGGCACTTCACAGCGCCTTATGCTTCAGCTGATCGAAGAAAATTCAATGACTGATCCAACATATGTTGAAGACTTTTTACTAACCCATCGGACATTCATTGATAATCCTAAAGATGTTGCAAAACAGTTGTTGCATTGGTTCGATTGTGGTGACACATCGCCAATTCAAACGCCGGCAACACCATCTGAGGTCCGTGATAGGGTCACAAGAGTGATTCTACTTTGGGTAAATAATCATTTTACTGACTTTGAGACAGACACTGAAATGATGGAATTTCTTGAGACATTTGAAGGCAATCTTGAGAAAAAGAGCATGCTTGGTCAGCTTAGATTGTTGCACATCGCCTGTGCAGCAAAGGCGAGAACAAGAAATGTAACATTGGCTAGATCGTCTAGAGATGAAGATTTACACTTTGCTATAATTGGTGGTTATGAGCGGGGCGGATATGGAATTTTTATATCAAAAGTTGATAAGAAAACAAAACCTGAAGATGTTGGATTAAAGCGTGGCGATCAAATTTTAGAAGTGAATGGTCAAAGTTTTGAGCATGTAACAATTGCACGTGCGATGGAAATTTTCATGGGATCAACGCACCTGAGCATAACGGTTAAAAGTAATCTTCTTACATTTAAAGAGATGTTACAAGCACCTGATAATAACTCGCCACGTCCCCGACCGAATCGTCGTCGATTATGTGCAAATGAAATAGCCAAATTGCAGGTAACATCTGTAACTAATCATAGGGCTGCCGCACGTCTTTCGACTGTTGATTGTTTAAAACAAGATCAGCTCGATTGCTGTCAGCCACAATTTAAGGATCTTACAGGATCATCGAATTTCGGTTCGGGTAGAAAAGATTTATCATCTTTAAATAATTCGTCATCGTCATCACATAAAGGTGGTTTTATGACCTTAGGACCAAAACGACGCATACAAAAAGCGCTAATTAAAATGAATCTTTTACCAAAGAACACGGCTGTCGATGCCAACGATGAGGATCAGTCATCGTCGTCTGGGATCGGTTCGACAGCGAGTAACCACCCTACGACTTCAAGTGCAACAGTAAGCTTAGGTTCGACTGGTAGTTGTACAAATAGTAGCTTAAATAATAATAATAATGTAAGCAGTAATAATAATAATTCAACCGCATTGAGCACAGGCTCAACGACGCTGCAGCAGCAGCAGCAGCCCCAGCAGCTTTATCATTCCCACAGCAATCCCGATTTAACGACCGTCTTCTACGAGGATACGAGAACAGATTATCCAGAGCATGTCCTCAAAGTCTATAAATCAGATCAAACTTGCAAGTACCTGTTAATTAACAAAGAGACAACCGCCCATGAAGTTGTTATGCTCGCTCTCCAAGAATTTGGCATTCATGAAACAAGCTCAAATTTTTCACTATGCGAAGTTTCAGTCGGTGATGGTGGAATGATTAAGCAAAGGCGATTACCAGAACAATTACAAAATTTAGCCGAACGTATCGGTTTATGTTCCCGATATTATCTTAAAACAAATGGAATTACAGAAACATTGGTACCTGATGATTTAGCACCAGAACTAGTCCGTGAATCGACCGTACAATTTCTTCAATTAAATGCAAACGAGGTCGCAATACAATTGACCTTTCAGGATTTTGCGATTTTTCGGCAAATTGAGAGCACCGAATATGTTGATGACCTTTTCGAACTTAAATCAAAATATGGCATACCAATGCTTAAACAATTCGCAGAACTTGTTAATCGCGAAATGTTTTGGGTAGTCACTGAAGTCTGTAGTGAACATAACATGGTGCGGAGAATGAAAATTGTTAAACAGTTCATAAAAATTGCTCGTAAGTACCTTTATTTCTAATTATTTTGATATTGTTGTTTTTCGATCAATGTTTAAGAAGCTGACAAATTCAAAAATTAGGCAGCTTTTTTCCTTTTTAGGGTTCCGTATCTTAAACGAAAATATGATCATTCAGATCACTCGACAAATCATTTTCAATTAAGATGGTGATCAAATTCTTAAATTTAATATGAAAAAAAAAAATATTTCAAATCAAACGTTTTGACCTTTAGCTAGTAAAATATCTTAGACAGAAAACACGCTAGATCATAATTTACTAAATTACTTATTTAGCATAAATTTATAATTAGTGAAGTGGTGACAGACATCAACTTCTTAAATAGAAACGAAGGCCTTTTAGTTGATCCTGGAGGAACAAACGAAAAGGATTGGCTACGTGGTGTGATAAGCATTTTTGCTTGTGGGAACGGTGTAAAACGACAAAGGGGATACACCTTATTTTGACTTCTTCTTGATAGTCGGATTGTTTATGTGTGCAAATTAAGGATTCATACACTCCGCGACAACTGGATAGCACACCCCTTGAAAATCACGATTTAGAGGTATTTTTCTATAGAAGGGTATACAGATTTTTGCAGGTAGGCATCCTCTCCGTTGTTTAAAGGTAATTAGGAATTTTCTAGCTCTCCTACCCCTCTCCCATTCTGAGAATTCCTAATTATCTGTAATTAGGGTGCGACAAGTGGATAGCACATGCTATAAAAACCCACATTTTTTTGCGATCCGGCACAATTCTAAGTTGCACTTTGTAGTGACATCATTAGTAGAGTGCATTATAGATAATTTTTGGAAAAAAGAGAAGAACATTTTCAAACATGGGCCGCGGAAAAAGTTTAAATGTAACCGAAATTCGGTTAATCGGTCGAATGCGGGGTGAGGGGTGTTCCATAAGCCAAATAGCGAAACACTTATGCCGGAGCCGTAAAGTCATTCAAAATTATTTGGCTGACCCCGAAAACTACGGCCGGAGGTACAAACCCCGCAAAAAATATGCTCTTTCTGTTAGGGATGAGAGGGCTTTGCTACGAGAAGCGTCGAATTCAGCGTCAACAACAAGGGAAATTGCTACAACAGCAGGCATTACGGACGTGCAAAAGAAGCTAAGGGCGTGCCAACGCCGTTTAGCAGAAGCAGAACATCTTCAGAGGAAAAGACTGAAGAGAAAACCTCGTCTTCAACAACGTCATCGTGAAGCTCGACTCGCCTTCGCAAAGAGCCATATCGGTTGGAAGAAACGCTGGAGAAAGTTCATTTTTTCTGATGAAAAGAGGTTTTGCCTCGATGGTCCTGATGGCTTGCGACACTATTTTCATGACCTAAGAAAGGACGAATTAATATCAACACGGCGACAGCAAGGCGGAGGTGGAGTTATGGTCTGGGGAGGTATTGGGTATCGTCAATGAACGAATATTCGTTTCGTGAGTGGCCGTATGAACAACGATGAGTACATCAAAGTTGTGGACGAAGAGATCGTCCATTCCACAAACAACCGGTTTGGAAACAACTACATTTTGCAACAGGATAACGCCGCAATTCATACGGCTCGAAAAGTAAAATAATTCTTTGAGTGCAACGGAGTTCAGATGCTTGATTGGCCAGCGATTTCTCCTGACTTAAACATAATAGAGAACGCGTGGGGACATCTTTCACGGATAGTGTACCAAGGAGGAGGCCAATATGCCAATGTTGAGCAGCTCAAGGATGCCATAAAGTCTGCATGGAACACGATGCCAAAAAAATATCTCAAAATGCCCTTTAAATCATTAAGATCTAGAATGCTAGAAGTAATTGAAGAGAAGGGTGGTCATACACATTATTGAAATAAAATAATAATATTTTTCGTAAAAAATTTGAGTTTATTTTCAAAATTCGTTTCTTTGTGCTATCCACTTGTCGCACTTTAATTCCAGATAATTAGGAATTCTCAGAATGGGAGAGGGGTAGGAGTGGTAGACAATTCCTAATTATCTTTAAACAACGGAGAGAATGCCTACCTGCAAAAATTTGTATGCCCTTCTATAGAAAAATACCTCTAAATCGTGATTTTCAAGGGGTGTGCTATCCAGTTGTCGCGGAGTGTACAGAATTTAGAATAAATCAAAGCATTACTAGTACGTTTATTGTATACTATTTGGTGTAGCGTAAGAACAATTCTTAATTACTTTTACTGATAAATGTAATTTTGAGTATGAAGTGCGCCGTATTCTTCTGTAACAACAATCGGGGATATGCCCATGGAAGAACATTATTCAGGGAAGGTTAGAGTGTTATATAATATTTTATAAGTATTTGTATAAAATTGTTGGCATAACTTACATATATAAATGGAAAAATTAAGTTTTAATTTAGGTGTTCCAGTTTGTTTCAAATTCTCTCATTTTTTATTTCCCCTTATTTTTTAGTGGCGATATAGTTTTAGGCAGAATTGCATAGAGTTATGATGCAAGAAAACTTTAAATGTGATTAATCCCAAATCAAATCATGGTGTTTTGTTTCCTTACTGAATTGCGAAATATAGTTTTTCAAATAGTAATTTTCTTATTTCTTCAACATTTTCATCAATTAGCATTGTACAAATTAAAGACCCCCTCAAAATGCCACTTTTTAACTACTCCAATGATGAAAACTTATACATTCTAACCCCTCTTACACAACTGGATAAAAGCATAAAATTTTTCTGCATGCGGCCTCTCCATTTTCGTTTGTTCCTCCATGGCTGTGATATACAAAATGTGTTTAACTTCTTGTAACAAAATAATGTAATGTTACTACTGCTGTATAATTACAAAATCAGCTTAAATCTAGTATATTATTACTCATTCAGATATAAATGTTGAAAAGCACTGCAAGTTTTTCGTGATTTGGCCTAAATTAATAGTACAAACCATCAATAATTAGTACTAATCATTAACTTACATATGCTGTTTGCCAGGATATTAAGTCTTACCAAATACAAAATGTTAGCTGAAACGTAGAGCACAAATTTAGATCTACACCTCCCAAACTCGCAAAGGCTTACTATTGCTTTTTTTTAGTCAAAATGATAAAATTATGATGTGAAAATTGAATGAAATTGAAAAGTAATATGTATATAACAATATAAAATAACTACTTACCATATTTCGTTTTAAACTGAAATTAAAATATGATTTAATATAATTTTACATAGGACACTGCAAGGAATGCCGAAACTTTAATTCAATGTTTGCAATTGTGTCAGGACTTGGTCATGCGGCCGTGTCACGACTTCGCCAGACATGGGAAAAACTACCTACAAAATATCAAAAGCTTTTTGCTGATCTCCAAGATTTAATGGATCCATCAAGGAACATGTCTAAGTATCGGCAATTGGTCCAGGCTGAACTTTTGGCCCAGCATCCGATTATACCATTTTATCCTGTCGTAAAGAAGGATCTCACCTTTATACACCTGGGAAATGATACACGCGTTGGGAATTTAATTAATTTTGAGAAGCTCAGAATGATCGCAAAAGAGGTCCGAACCCTGACCCACATGTGCAGCTCCACGTATGACCTTTTGACGATGCTTGAATTTAAGGGACAACCCCCAAGTTCAGCAATGGTTGCTCTAAATCAAATGTCTGTTTCCACGGGCTCCTACAGTTTGCACGGTCAAGCGACAGTCAAAAGACGGAAGAAATCTACAGCCGCACCAAATCCCAAAAAAATGTTTGAGGAGGCGCAAATGGTGCGACGTGTTAAGGCGTATTTGAATAATATGAAAGTAAGCTTTGTAAGTTTTTATAAATAAATAAAGTCAACATAATTTATCCCCCCACCTAAGCAGGTAATCACAGATGAAGATGCATTACATACTCTTTCCCTCGAATGTGAGCCAAGTGGTTCCGGCGGAAGTAGCGGGGGTGGTGGGGGCGGCGGTAGTGGAAGTGGATCAGCCCCCAGTTCTGTCAGTATACGTAAAAGAAATCCATCACCAACTCTTTCAACAACAAGTAGCACAAGCTCAACAAGCGAAGGTAAAAAGGGCGGAATTGCTGGTCCAAAATTTGGTACAGCATCTCCACAGGCGGTGAAAAAGATTCTATCACTTGCCGAACAGACAAAAACTAGACCTCACCAATCGAGACACGCAGGAATACCTTTGCCACATATCGGACACCCTCATAACCTCCATCATCCCCTCCACTCGTCAATTAGCCCTTCACCATCACCCGGCGCACATCGAAGAATGGGCTCCAGCAGTAGTGCAGGTAAAAATAAATTCATCTTATAATCCCAAATCAGAATCCTGCAGCTCCTTTCTGTAACTAGCAAATGGAGAATTTTCCACTACCATTCTCTATTTGAGATTATTTTGACGTCATTTTTCAGTACGGTGGTTCACAGAGAATCATCTCAACTGATAGAGTTAGGCATGCTGAATTCGCTTAACGTCACAGAATAGATAAGTTTCTAAACTGAGATACATAAACGAGCTGCTGATGACGATTCTACAACAAACAAATGGTCCTCATATCAAGCAATTGCATGAAATAACTTTTATGCTATGACCATCTCCCGGATCGTTTGGCTATGAACTTTTTGGGTGCCTTAGCTAAAAATCTAAAGCAAACATCTGAGTTTAGCATTTGTGAAACACTTTTTGCTCTTTTTGTTTAATGTCAAAATGTTTAAATCTCCATACCAAATCTGTGACGAAGTACTAGTAGATAAAAATACCCAATAAATGAAAAAGTGCATTGCAGACGCAATTTGAAAACATCCGGATTCGTTACATACTAATCATAATTGATTTAAACATCTTTTCCTAATTTTATACGTTATGATATTACTACTTTTAGGAAAAATGTTAAATGGTTTCTTGACAATTATAAATTAAATAAAAAGACATCTAATCGAGTCCTTATTTTTGACGAATTAATTTTCATAAATCGCCCAGATTTAAAAAAGTCACGCAAACATGTGCGACGGCATGCGACGAGTTCATTCGGCGTACGATGCTTTCTTTGTGGACATGCGATGCTGTGATGTGTGTATCGAAAAAGGTGCAGGAAACCAAGGCAACTGAGTTTGCGTACGATGGCGTCTAAGATTATATTTATATTACTAGCGGATACTCGGCGTTTGCTACTACGCTAGAAAAGAAATTGTAGGAAATTTTGTTAAGATGTGTGGTGACATTTCAGATGGTTTCAAAAAGTTAAGAAATTCTATTGGATAGTTGAGAACTTGTTCCACCCGTTGTTCGGGTGTTTCGGCTGCTCTTTCGCCTTTGCTGTATTGCTTGCAATTGCAGCTCTTTTCGGTTGCGTTTTTGATAACTAATATTTTTAAAATTGTTTAATGTCCATAGAGAATTTTGTTTTAACAATACTTAAATTTTTGCAAAAAACTTCAAACAGTACACAAAATCACCACCAAATTTCACGAAAACAAAAATTTGTTTACTATTTATGTGATTTTTAATATTTTCTAATTCGATTATTTGCATTACAAATGAAACCGGTTTGGAGCACATGGGTTGGATGGTTTCAAAGTCTATAACGAACATAGGTAGACGCATTTTTTGTTTTATGTATATAAGTTATATAATCTTTGATGGGGTGCTACCTGTTGCTTTGCTTGCATTGGATGGAAGCAATAAATAAACAAACGGATGGGGTTGGTAAAGAGATATTCAAGATATTCGAGGAACAAGCAGAATGTTCTTGCTTTGTCTGCGTTTAGGGTGAGAGGTTGTTTGTTGGTTTGTTTGTGTGTGCAAACGAATGTTACCATTTTTCTCCAAAACAGTTTGACCAATTTAAATGGTGTTTTTTGTAAAAAGTTTGTGATTCATCGGCAATTGTTCTTAGATAGGTGTTATGGTGTCAACTTGCTGCAATATTCAGGATGGCGGACCGTCAAATTTTAAAGTTTATGCGATTTGAACCAAACTTGATATTTGGGGGTTTTTTGGGGTCGCCGATCTCAAACTAACTGTCAAAATTTATGAATTCAAGATGTCGGATTGTCAACTCTTAAGTTTGTGCTATTTGAAACAGATTTGGCTCTTAAGGGTTTTCGGGGCCGCTGATTTTTACCAACAACGGAACCGAGTAGGTGTATGCGTTTAGGGTAAGAGGTTGTTTGTTAGGTACATAAATGAAGTTATAGGACCAAGTAAGTGAAGTTCGACAATCAAGTGCGCTCATTTGTATAGAAGCGGTTTTTGGTTCGCGCACCACTGTTCGACGAGCGGTGTTGTCATGTATGGGCGTCTTAACGTAGGAATTCTCTAAAAAGTTTAAAATAAAAAAACAAAATTAAAAATTGTGAAAAAACCCACGACGGATGTAAACGTTGTAATCCAAAAAGGACTAAATAAAATTTATGAAAAACCCCCGATTATAAGGAAGTAACGAAAGATAAAAAAAATCATCTTAAAATGGGTTGACTTGCCGCGAGGTCTATATATATAAACAACCAATTATGACTTTCCTTAGTCCTTCCTACCTTTATATACTTATTTGTTTCTCGTAGAGATAGACATAGCAATAATATCAAATCAAAGAAAGTATAACCATAAAGAACTTGCATCCAGTACAAGTCTGCGCTTTACGAAATTCTTGCTTCAGAGGGCCTTGTGCGGTCGGCGCAAGGGGGTTTGTACAGGGGAAATGTTGTGTTCAGCTGAATGCTGTAGATTCTGTGGAGCGCGATAGTGAGATTGCTGAGAATATTCTCTCCGATGTTTGAGCGGGTGCATGAGACGGGTAAAATTCACGCAGCTCAGCTGAGCCTTTGTTCATTGAGAGGAGCTGAACTACTTGAGTTGTCCCTGTGCCTCAAGAATTCCTAGAACCTGAGTTTATGTTCATAAAATATTTTTCCATGACGAGCTGCTCCTTATGCGCGAATTTTATCTTGAATTAATGAATTGATTAATCTTTTAAATTATACAATGTTTGCAATGTTACATATCATAACATACATACATATGTTTCAGGTATTTTATTTAGGCATATAACATATTTATTTATTTATTCATTTCAGCTTCACCAAAAAACTTATTACTACAATATCAATTATTAAAATATTTCTTTATTTCTTTATAAGCATTGAAAATTCCATTTCATAGATATAAACTGGTACAAAAATATTGCAAACACGTAACGTTGTCAATAATCAAAATTTAAAGGTAGATATCCTCATCACCAATTTCCTCCATTTGTTAAAGAAAGTTTGTGAGCATTATTTTTCCACATTATGATTTTTTAATATATATTGGAAGAAGCCGTTACAGGAATAGTTTTATGAGAAATTATTACTTTTATAAAACTTATATATAGTACGAGTTTTAGGCATTTATAATGTTAAGTTTTTTTGATTTTTTTTGTCTCTTTTTTGCACGGTCCATTTACAATTTTTCTTTAATAATATCAAAATGAAGTAATCTAATATTTTGATTCTGTGATCGTAACATGTAATTTTTTCATCAAACCATTCCGGAGTAACGGCTTCACATTTCTCTAGTATATATTTCTTGATTAATTTCATTTCAGGATGATTTTTAAAAATATCTTCAAAAGTGTTCAGTGAGCTAAGTGTGAGAACTAATTCGAGAGAACTTAGAGAGAGTCAAGAACTTGAACGGCTGAAAAGCAGCTCGCAACACACGACTGGGGTTCTATGGGGTCGGCTCACGATATGCTGAATGCTGAGTTGTATCTCTGGGGTTCTTATATAGCGACCCCAGTCGAAAATTTTCATACAAAATTCCTTGTGCGGCTTGCAAGTACTTTATGGTTATACTTTCTTTGATCAAATATAGGTACTACCATAGACTAAGAAATAACATAAAGACTGTGCATCCCATACAAGAAACTATGAACGCTTTTGCCTCAGCTCGAAATTCGCGATGCCTCGAAATTTCCCAGTTCCAAAGGAGATTCGGGGAATTTTTTGAGGCTCTCTCTGAGCTGCTCGTTTTTAACTGATTATGATTTGCGAGGGTAGGGATATTTGGTGCGGTGGGATGCGGGTGCTACAGCAGGCAGCGAGAGCATGTGCAGTCGGCTTATATAGATTCTGTTGTTCGATGATTTTATGTATATGCTTGATTCTGGGATGGGATGGGATGAAAAAATTTATGTGTCGTAATTCGTAGATCTTTGAACGTTTCATTTCATTTCGGCTGTTTGATGAAAAAGGTTAAGTTTTGGCAGCGAAGAAACATTGAACAGTTTTGCATACTTTATCAGGTGCATAGATTAGTCTGTATATACATATATTTGTAATACTGTGGATTACAACAATATTAATATATACATACATATATGGAATATTTTTTTTTTCAATTATATTTTTTACACTTTTGAATTGTGTTCTTGGGGAACACTGCGTTTTTTTTTTGTTTTTTCATTAATTTTACGCACTTGAATTATCATTATGAAAGTTCACTGCTACGACGTCTTGACTGCAAAATTTTCTTAACGTTGTGTCCTCAATTGTGTTTGAAACGAACACGCACGCTCGCAGTCGTTCCGTTTATTCGTAATGAAAGAGTTGCCACCAGTTGATCATACCGAGACCGCAGATACGCTTCCTGCATATCCATGGTTCCTGCATTAATACTATTTGGGGGACTGTCTGCAGTTTAGTTAAACTTCCACTGAGAATAGCAGTGGCCAATTTACTGTGCTGCAGGTAGATTTGAGTGATATTCAAGTCAGTGGACATAGTATCGACGGCTTCGCATTTCACTCGTTGTCCGCATTTATTTCTTGGCAACGTGAAATTTCACCCTCCCAAAACCTAAATGGGGACGAAGCGCATAAACAGACTCCAGGACTTTTCGCGACTCCGTGTCCACGCCCAGAGCAAGAGTGGAGCATTCCGGATCACTGGGGTTTCGTCCTCTTGCTACTGAATGCACGAATGCGCCAGCACTTGGTATCCAGTCCCGGGTTCTGGTTACGTAGCCGGGCAAAGACTTCACCAGGTGCCTTGCGAGAGCCTGGGATCCAAATTACTAGCCGAACCAGTTTAGGCATGTCGCTACCTTTTGTAGCAGAAAATTGTATGCCGTCCAAAGCTGGAAATTTTGCCACATTTGTAAGCAGCCATTCAAGAGAATGTTCATTCGTGCATTGAACTTTTAGGGTTCCGTCACGAAAGACCATTCCCTCAAACCTGGGTGCCTCTTTGGTTTCTTCCAAGTAACTTCCAAATGTGGTCGTCCACAAAGGTTAACTGTCGTTGCGACATTTCTCTTTGTGGGTTGTCGGCTTCAATTACAACAACCAGAGCTTGGGAAGCAGCCTCAGCGAAGCTTTTTCCACCTCCTCCGGCCGTTGTCTTGGAACCCGACAGAGTCACACCTTCTAACGACTCGGTACGAGGATCGGGTTTCTCTTTTGCCTCGTCCGGTGAGCACATTTTTGGGAGACCGGTTTTAGCGATTTTCCTCCGTTTATTTTTGCTCCTGGGCTGCGTGAGCTTCTTATTGACTGCTCCAGCGCAACCCCCACCAGTCGAGGTGGTCGCATTGGATGAGTCTTCCTCCGACCTACCTCTCTTGGCGGCGGTTGGCACCGGAGTCGAGCAGCAAGGGATAGAACCCTTGACAATGTCTACTTTCGCTTCCTCAGTCTTAGTTTTATTCATTTTACTCGTCAACCGTCGCAGCTGTCGTTTGGACAACCGCCCAGCCTTTTTGATATTGGCTAGAGGGGGGCGTTCTTGTTCGTGACGGGAACAGGATTAACCGTAGTCGCAGCCGACTGCTTTCGGTCGTTTCCTGTTCCAGGAGCAGGCTCTCCATTGACTGTGCTGCCGTCGACATATCTCAGTCAATCATCGACGCACACAAGCTCCTCCACCACGATAAAGTTAGGGTACCGATCGAAGGAAGAGGTGTAAACAATTGCTAGTGATCTCATCGCAGGTTGATTGTCTCTATAGATACGTATGTTGACTATGGGCTTCGCTGCAGCCCTCAGGCGCGCGATAACCTGCTGTCAGTGAAAATCTGAACCGACCCTGGTTGCAAAACTAGACCCACCTTCCATTCTTGCCCCTAGGGAAAGGAGGCAGTAATATCCGTGCCGGCTTGGGAATCATATAGTCCACCACCAAGGTAGCCTAGAATCCTAGCATGCCCGTAATCCGTAAGTGTCCAGCAGTGAACCGCATTGAGCCTTATGGCTGAGGATGTTGCCGTTTGCTTGCTAAACAGGTCCAGCAGGATGAAGTGGAGGATAGTGGTTAGTGTTTTCCTTCCAGCTTAATTTTGTATCAATGATCAGGCCCAGGTATTTAACTTAATCTGAAAGTTTAAGGCTGACACCCCTTAGTGTCGGTGTAACGAAGAAGGGAGTTCAGTGTTTCCTGGTAAACAATACCAGCTAGGTTTTATCCGGATTGACTCCCAAGTCGCATCTGTTACATCACCGTGCAAGCTTAGCTAGAACACGTTGAAGCACCTCCGCCAAGGTATTCACATGTTTGCCCGAGACGCCTATTGCAATGTCGTCGACATATGCAACCACTTTGCACCCGGAGCCATCTAACTCCGCGAGATTAATTGAGAGCAAGGTTTCAAAGAACCGGCGACAGGACACCACTCTGTGGGGTACCCCTAGCGGCAAACTTCCGAATGGAAGCAGTCCCAATAGTGGCATTAATGACTCTGCAACCGAGCATCAAGTCAATAAGTCCAATGACCGACTCGCTGATACCCAGACCCCTTACCTCGTCCGTGATTGCCTCTGGCCTTATGTTATTGAAGGCCCATTCTATGTCAAGGAAGGCTGCCAGAGTGAATTAATATTAGATAAGAGATTTCTCTACCTGATCAACGAGAGTATGTAGGGCGGTCTCAGTGGATTTCCCCTTGGTAGTCACGCTGGGATTAAGACAGCCTACTCGGATTAATGTTATCCTTGATGTAGGCATCCAAAAGCCTTTCCAGGGTTTTGAGTAGGAAAGAAGAAAGAGTAATCGTCCTGTTCTGCTTCATCAGAAGACCGGTGTCGTGGCAAATATTTTCTTCAGTCGATTAGCCTTGGATACCATTCCACTCCGCTGCGGAATTTCTCCCATGAGGGCCTTTTAGCCACCCTGAGAGAAGTTCCTTAGGCTCTCCTTACAAACAGACCATTAATTGGTACTCTTGGCCTTTTTGAACTGGTTCCGGCATTCCTTCCCGACTGCCGTGATTTCATTATTCCACCATGGCGGCTTGTGTCTGATCCTGGGTTTGCACGAGGGGCAAGCAATTTTGGCCGCCCTATTGTAGGCTCCAGTCAGTACGTTCACTGCTACATCAATGTCCTGTCGTCCGCTGATGATTGCTGGTCCTTCAATTCGTTCTCCTCCTGTTAATAAGAGGGCAACGTTTTGGTTTAAGAAACTCAAGTCCGAACTAAGTGTATGAGTGATCGGACATAGAAGGCTCCTTGGAAACCCTCCAGTCTTTAACAATGTGGGCGGAGATCTCAGTACAAAGGGTAACGTAGAGAACCTCCCATCTCACAGAGTTAGCAAAAGTGGGCTCATCACCCTAGTGGCATACCTGATGGCTGGAGCTACGTATAAAGTGAAAAAGAAACTCATCTCTATCATTTATGTCTGAGCTACCCCAGACAGTAGGGTGGGCATTCGCGTCTGCATCGATTACCAGCGCTTGCTTGCGCCTAGCTGCCTCCACGACGTTATTCTGCAGGGTCTCACATGGAGGGGGCTCCTCATGATCATGGGCCATGTACGAGGATACCAGCCAGATACTGTCCTATTTAAGTTCCACCATTACCGACACCGTATCTTTGTCACTGAAATGGTTTAGCATAAAGGCATTGTAGGTGGTGCTCACTAAAATGCAAGTTCTAGGTTTACGTACTCCCTTTGTGTAGAAGTTGCAGTATCCCTTTAGATTTACATAGTCCGCAAACCCGGTCACCAATGACCCATGGTTCTTGGACGAGAACAACATCCTTCCACTTTTGAGATAGGCGCAGGAGGAGTGCAGCGTACGCTGCGTTAGAGTGGTGTAGGCTAACCCCCACCACTCTCGGCTTTCTCGCGCTGGGTAAGGGACGCCTCTATCACCGTCACCTCGGCTTCATCGACGTCCAAAAGTAGGATGTCCTCTTCCAAGTCATCCGGTATGAATAGTTCTCCCAACAAACCAGAAGCTGATAGCTACCTTCATCCTTGGATGTTGAAGGAGATGGTGGGAGGAGTTTTTCAGCCCCAGCCAAAGTCTTTGCTTCTGCTGCGGTGATGATCTCCCCGCTCTGTTCAGCGATGCCATCAGGTCTATCGACCCTATTATCCTTTGAATAAACGGACAGTACAATGGAGTTGAAACCGTAAAAGATTTTGCCGCCCTTAGCCGCTTGGGATTGGTATCATTCAGGATGACAATGGCCTGCCTAGTTTTACCCTTGCCCTATTCGATTTATACAATCCTCCAATCCTTGGTCGGAAGGTTTCGATTGCACATTTTTATGATGGTCAAGATCTTTTCCGGGTTCGCCAGGATCCACATCCTGGCTCTCGGTCTCGTCGCTGGAAACAACCTCGAGCTTGGCACCTGGTCAAACATCGCCCAGGCAGGCAATCGCAGCTTTGGGAAGATCAGCAGACCGCTGATCCTCACTAGCGATGGGGTGGGCACAAAAAATTAAAGATTGTTCAGTTTTTGAATACAGCTTTAAAAAACGCAAAAAAATAATAATGAAAATGCGTGTTATTAATCATTAAATTTCAATGACAGTTATACTATTTATATACCCCCTTACAGAATGTGTTTTTTTCACGCCTCCACTGTTCGCCTAACACAAAAATTGTGTACACTAACACTCGTCGGATTTTAATACACGTTCCGAGAATGATATCGCGTTTCCTTAGGCTTTGTCTTCAAAGGTCGGTCCCTTGATATTTCCTATTTTTGGCCGCCATCTTGGGTCCACCATTTTGAAATTCCCGTATAAAAAGTAGCCTATATGCTCAGAGGAACGAATGAATATGGAGTGGCAATAAGTCGAAAGCCATCAAAGAAGCCATTTCAAAGATGTATGAGTGAAACTACTAACCCACAGGCATCACTAAGTACAGGCGTAAAGGTAATCTCAAATTAAACTTTTATAGCCACCTGTACTCCATCGAACATCGTTTGGGAACAAACCCAATAAAAACAAAATATTAAGTAAAGTTACATTTCGGTCAGTATATAAATTTATCTTGTATCCCCCCCAAACAAATTTTTATTGCGACATCTTTGTCGCCCATTTTCCCAAATCTGACAGTTCTTCGGGAGGAAAACGCGTTTCAGATAATAAATTTTTAGGCAAAATTCAATCATTTTCACAATTTTAATCGAATGAACTTACTAAGTATAATTTTCTTAAATGTTTACCTGTGAAAAGTAACCCCATAGGAATCTTCCAGACAGGCATAAACCAAAACTTAGGGATTTTTTCTTAGGTTTTTCTATAAAATAACCCACAATAGATATAATTAGCGCGTTTCACAAATTAAAACAATTCTAAATCACCAATATTACACCTTATAACCCACATTTAATGGAATTAAAACACAAAATTATCTCTTTGCTCGTTTACTCACTGCACAAATCTAATATAAATTTCCCACTCTTTCATTATTTGACAGTCAGTTTGACAGCCACTATCCCTTTTTGACATTCAGCATCTATATTATATTATATCTTATTTGTAAACCCCCCCCCCATAAAGAATGTGCTTTTTTCTCCCCTCCATTGCTAGAGTAACACAAAATTGTCTTCACTAACACTAGTCGGATTTGACTACGCTCCGAGAATGATATCTCGGTTCCTCTGGCTTTATCTTCCATTCGAATGAAGATGGCGCAGCTGTGATCAGACTCGTTTTACCAAAAATAATTTTTTCAATAATTACCTTGGATTTATTTTCTATACAGCATAAATATGTCACTTGCATTGGAACAAAATTATTGCGATCCTTCACTTTAAACTTTGACCTATTAATATCATCTTCTGAGAAATTGTTGGCAGAGCTGAATAACTAAAAGACTCCTGTTATTATTAACACAAACTTTATTTCCATATTGGCAATTTTGATTAGAGCGCTTCTGCTCGTGCTGACGGTTGACAGACAAGAGATAGAGACTGGGCAGTGAGCAAATGTCACAGGACAGGAAAAACGGTTTACCGTACGTGGGTATTGAGATCACGAAGTTGCTGGGTGAATTCGGCTAATATCCCAACACCTCCGCTCAACTTTGGAATCGTTGAAACTCCCAGTGTTGACAAATTAATCAGTTAAACAGCATGGCAAGACCCTCGAAGCATTCCCTATGACGTTTTGCTGGTAATGGCTTCGTCATTGCATCAACTGGCATCTCCTCCGTCCGAAGAAAACTAACCCTTATTGAGCCCGTCGTGATTGCCTCCCTGATATAATGGTACCTTATGTCCAAATGTTTCGTCCTTCCCTGGTTGGATTGAGCTGCGGCGATACATTGTGCACTCTGACTATCGTTGAATATTACAACTGGACCCTCATGTAACGGAAGTTTCACCATCAGATGTCGAAAATAGGCTGCGTCCTTCGCCACTGAGGAAAGGGTCACGTACTCTGCCTCGGTGCTGGAGGTGGTCACTATGTGCTGCTTCCTGGACGCCCACGCTATTGGCCCACCGGCAAATACGAACGCGTGTCCAGACTACGATCTCCTGTCGTTCTCGTAGCCGGCCCAACTAGCGTCAGTATCAGCGTGGATGGGCTCGCCTCGCTCGGCGTACCGAATACCCGTCGTTGTTGTCCCTCTTAGATACCGCAGCACTTGAAATGCCGCACTTAGGTGTTGACTTCTTGGATCCTCGTTAAATTGACTTAACATGTTGACCGCAAGCGATATGTCTGGCCTGCTAAAGACAAATAAATACAACAACGAACCAATTAACTTACGATATTTTGCTTTGTTGACAGGATCTCGTTCACCCAGAATCGTCAGTTCACTCTGCAGTTTGACCCCTGCTGGTATTGGCAGTCTACTCGGCTTGCTTTCTTCCATGTGATGACTCTTTAGCAAGTTATTGATGTAGGCCGGACTGACGAATAACTAGGCCACTGGAGTCTCTTTCGATCTCCAGGCCTACACATAACTTTGGGCTGCCCACGTCCCTCACGTCAAATTGTGCTGATAATTACGGCGCTCGTATTGCGCCTCATCGGTGCTGGCCACTAATAGGTCGTCCACATATACGGTGATAAACGTCAACAGATCTTTGTTGGTCCGGAAATAGATGCACCTATCATATGCGGATGACTCGAACCCAAGTCCTCGCAACGTCTGGTCCTACTTGATGTTCCACTGCCTTCCAGACTGTTTTAGTCCGTATATGGCCTTGTGGAGTTTACATACCTTATTTGGATGGATGATAAACCGCTCCGGTTGCTCCGTGTATCGATTTCTCCATTCAAATAAGCCGTCGATACATCCATATGGTTTAGCTTCAAATTCCGCTCGACCGCTTTGGTGAGCGTTAGCCTTATGGAGCTGGCATTAGCGACAGGGGAATAAGTGTCGGTATAATCCAGTTCGTACACTTGATCGGAACCCTTGACCACTAAACGACCCCTCCTCCGCTCAATGCTACCGTCGGGACTATACTTTGTTTTAAAAATCCATTTACTTTTTCTCACATATTCGCCTTCCGGCCTATCCACGAGCATCCACGTCTTGTTCCGGTGTAACGACTCGTACTCCTGCATTGCCTGATGTCATTCCTGACTATCTTTCGCATCCGCAGCCTGTTTCACGCTCCTGGGATGCCCCATAATCGAGTTCGATGATTCTGCAACTTCCTGTTGTGGTGCTATCACTGTTTGATCCAATTGACTTCAGTCCGATAATTCTTGATTATATTCCCTTTCGTCCTCCTCATCCTCCCGTGCTTCGTCACCTGCAGCCGCTCGTCGATCGGTATCCTGTGACGTTTTTACTCCGTCCTGATTTGTGAGTACCTCCATCTCACATGATGGCCATTGAGGGGGGAGAATGTAAAAACTTTGCTGCTGTGTGCCGCCGCTGTTCGCTCCTTTTTGGTTCCTTGACTGTACAAGCTCGATGTAAATTCCATGTCTCGACTATTTACGACCGATCGTGTGCCCGGTTTCCACAGCCTATATGTCGTTATTCCATCCAAATATCCGACTAGAATATGCCTTTCGCTCCTTGGTTCGAATTTCCCCAAATTCGCTTTCTTATTTAAAACATAACAAATTGTGCCAATCTCTCGGAAGTGCTCCACTGAAGGTACTCCACCTTGCCATAACGCCTCTGGTGTGTCGTCAGCATTCATTTTGGTTGGGCAACGGTTGCGAATGAAGGCAGCCGTGTAGATTAACTCAGCCCACAAAAAATCAGGCAGGTTTGCATCAATCTTTAGGCACGTCGCCATCTCCACGAGGGTCCTGTTTGCCCTCTCAGCGATTCCGCTCTGTTCCGGCTTATATGGTGCAGTGACCTCATGTGCAATTCCTTGCTCCTGTAGATACGTCTCGAAGTTATTGCTACAGAACTCCGTTCCGTTGTCTGTTCGTATAGACTTTATATTTAAATTCAATTCATTTGCGGCGCAGTGTTGTTTCATGAAATAAACTGAAATTTTCCGTGAGTAGTCGTTTATGAATGTTATGAAATAGCGAGACCTTCCTATGGACTCCACTCGCATTGGGCCGCAGACGTCTGAGTGGATCAGTTGGAGTGGTCCAGTTGTGGATTTCTCGCACATTGTCATAAAAGATTTACGGACCTGCTTACCCTGAATGCAGGAAATACAAGAGATTTTATCATGATCGAATTCACTGAGCAATCCACAAACCATTTGCTTTGTTTGTATTTGCTTCAGTGAGATATTTAAGTGGCCCAATCTCTTATGCCAGGTCAGGGTAGATTGAATTTGGCCTTTTTGGGTTGAAGCGCTCATTGCGATTTCAGTGTCACTTAATGTGTATAAGCTCTTATTTTTGGTTGCTTTCAACAATAAGCGTCCGCCTTTGCTGAATATTTTTGTTTCCTTGTCTATGAACTCAACTTTGCAATGATTGTCCGTCGCTTTACTGACTTAAATTAAGTTTTCATTTAACTCAGGTACGTATAATGTATTGTATAATGTAACTTCTTTGAATTTACCTTCTACTTTAGGGTTTATTACTACTGTACCTATACAGTGTATCCAGAGGAGTTGGTCGTTTGCAAGTTTAACCAGACTATTATTGGCATATTGTTTCAGATTCACGCATTTTTCTCTTACAGCACACATGTGCGTCGTAGCTCCACTATCAAGACACCACATATTCCTTTTATAATCTTTTTCCGCACTTAATACTGATAAGTTGACATACTCGCGGGCAACAAAACCGCAGTCGTTCACACCTTCATCGATCTCTTTCACTGTGGGCCTAGCTCTGTCCTTGATCCAACAATCTTTCGCAATGTCGCCCCTTCGATCGCATTTCCTGCAGTTATACAGGAAAGGCTCATCTGAGTTTAATTTCGAGTGGATATTATGTGTCCGTTGTCCCTTCCTGAAGGGTTTTGTCTCTTTGCAACGATTAAATTTAGCTTTGAACGCACTACTCGGTCCCTATTCTTTTTGCGGTCGCCGACCTCCATTAACCTTGAATAAATCGTTTCCAGCTCGGAGTATTCACTTTGTGCATCGAACGCGGCTCGAACGTCCTTAAACTCGTCGGACAAACTGTCCAAGAGCAAAATCACCAATAACCACTCCAACCAATCACCACTACTGCTTTGAAATGTCTCACATATTCTTCTATTGACTGACCGGCTTCCATTTTGGTATTTAGCGTTTTGCGAAATTCCTCCACCTTCTGCCTCGATCCCTTTTTGTTGTATGATTTATCCAAAAGGTCCCAAATTTCTTTTGAGGTTTGCGTATTTTTGACTAATGCTACTATACTAGGCTCTGTTGCCAAAATCAATTCACCGCGCGCATCTAAATCCTTCTCATCCCACGTGGTCTGTAACAGTCCTGCTTCCGTTGGTCTCCTTTCCATTCCCGTTGCATATTTTAGTAGCCTCGACTTGTGAAGTACAGCTTCCATCTGTGCACGCCAAGTCTGTTAATTCGCTCCATTAAATAGTGGTATTCTTCCGAACAAGTTGTTGCTGGCGGCCATGGAGCACTCTCGACACATATCGATTTGATGCGGTTCCGCTGAATGGGGATATCCTAACTGAATTCAATTTGGTGCGGCTTTGGGTAGGAATTGGGCCCATAACCTGTTGGCAGAGTTGAATAACTAAAAGGCTCCTTTTATTATTAACACAAACTTTATTTCCAAATTGACAATTTTGATTAGAGCGCTTTTGCTTGTGGCGACGGCTGATACACAAGAGATAGAGACAGGGCAGTGAGCAAATGTCACAGGACAGGAAAAACGGTTTGCCATCCGTGGATATTGAGATCACGAAGAAGTGGCTGGGTGAATTCGGCTAATATCCCAACAGAAATGCATCTCACAGAGATATATATTTTCTTTGCTAATTATATCACTTTAGTTTATTTTAAGTGTTGTGCACCGTTCTTCCTGATGCTTTACTTCCGTAGGAAACGTTAAAATTATGTTTTTATCTCTAAGTACTTATCTCAATTTTTTAAGAACTAAGAACGTACTTGAAAAAGTTGATTTTTCTCTCCTTGCAGCCTCCTGCATTATAAATGCAATCTTCCACACAACACTGTGTTTTCATTGAATTAACAAAATGTACACCAATTCCCAATAATAAGGGCCACTAGATGTCTTAATTTATTTTCAATTACAATCAGCTCTTACAATAGTTTAACGACGACCGACAGAGGGTCACGGCAAGTTTTGCCAGAACTTTTATATTACGTTATCATATTCGTGAAATATGAAGTTAGACAAATGTAGCAAAAATAATTTTTATATCCATCTCTGTCCCCCTTGGATACCCAGCGGTTTAATGCTCGAGAGTGTTTTATGAAAAAACTAAAAATTTAGCGAGATATAACAAAAGTCGGTTTGTGACAATTGAATTATTTATTATTTAGTTATGCTTAGTCATAATTGTGCGGGGCTTTTGAGCATTTTAATTGGCATAATTTACCAAGAAGGTACAGCCTAAGTTAAAACTCTTACAATTTTTCAGACGTGTGTTAACAGTCTAATACATATAAGTTAGTGGTTGGGCTGGAATATGTAGTACTTTCACCCAAAAAATGAAACTAATCGGATCCAGCGTTTAGGCGTGTTTGAGCAAGAAACAAACTTTCGATTTATATACATGATTATATAATCATTGATGCCATCGTGCGCAAACTCGGTACTCACCGGTCATAGGATCAGAATCGCATGACCACAAGGAAAGCATCGCGCGCCGAACGCACCTTTCCCTTCGTCGAGCTCCTCATAAGACGTCGCACCGCTGAGGAGCTTACAAAATTTTTGATCGAGTTTTGTTTGTTTGAAGTGGCTAATCTTCATTTTTATATGTCTATAATTTTACCCAATGTGACTATCACGTAACTTTTAATATGTGTGACTGAATCCTATATTAATTTAATTGTTTCAAACTTGAGAAGTCAGAGTTTTTTGTTTAATTCTTTTCTAGGCTCGGGAAGGGCGGTACATGAAAGGTCGCACTCCGATACGCCGACACCGCTGCCCTCCGTAGACTTATCCGTTGAGAGCAGCAGTGTAACATCTCTTAGCAATTTGCCCTTAAGAAAAACAATTACTTCAGGTAAGTGAAGTTCTTATTTTTTCCTATTTTATTAATACCATATTTTGTTTTTTATTATCATATATATATACATATATATCTATTGTATATATATATATTTTTTTTTTTTTTTTAAATTTAATTACAATTTACATTCATCGTCTTTTAATACATTCCCTTATTCCATTTGTTGTTATCATGCATTAAAAAAAATAAATAAAATTATTCCCTTCGGAATTGTAGATCGCGAAATTTTGTTTTGTTTATGAAAATGTTTAATTTAGATAAATTGAAATAAATTAAATATAAACTTTATTAATGTGCTCCCAATTTGAATGAATTTAATTTGTGGTAACATTTTGGGAAGTAAAAACGAAATGTTGAAAAGCACGATATCCCATGCATTCCTATATCTATGTTTGAGTTTTGAAGTTTGTTGCACGAAAATATAATCAGAAATTAATTTAAAAAACGAAAAAAACAAACACGATATTCCATTCCCTAAAATTCAAATATAAAATTAATAAAATATATATACTAACTCAAGGGAGTATTTTTATCATGAAGTGTCGTTATTGTGAATCTTTCTGAATAATTTTCCGAAAGAATATTGTAAATTTTTGAAAATTAGAAAAGTTATGCGGATTTATAGGCAAGACATTCTTGAAAACTACATTATTCAAACTTGTTTAAACTATAACGTTTGAATCAAATAAAATATCGACTCATTTTGATTTTATTCGAATACATTATTTTTATGGATAACTATATGAGAATACCTCAAATCAGTTGCCTGTGTTTTGTTCTAATTTTTCATTTTCTTAATATACCCAAATTTACTTATATATATATAATAGATACATATATATATATATATATCTTTTTATATTTGAAATAACATAAAGAACATAATTAGTCACATTAGTGAAAAATGTGTTTGAATAAAAGCGACACAATAAAAATCACAGGGTCGATTACATCAAGCGATAGTGGACATGGGTCATGTGTGCAAGCTGATACACACTCAAATTGTTCTGAAGGTAGTAGTAGTGGTTTGTACCACGTAGCATCATCCATTGTTCATAATTTCCCTTCATCAACCTTGCAACAAAGACGACATTCAGCCATTCACGGTAAGATTTTTGTGATTTTTAGTTTCTTTGATTTTTGCTGTTTTGGTCTTATTTCAATATTTTTAATTTCATTTAAGTTTATTGTTTTATAACTTAAAATGTTAGCTATAGTTGTGCGATCAACATGTGGGATATTTGTTTTTCTTCGATTTTTGTTTGATTCGCGGGGAATGGGGGGATTAACTTTTTATTATATTATGTAAATTACTTTATACAGATAATTTTATCTTTTAGGATCACCTTAACACGTTGTCATACATATATGACGCATACTCACGTATATGTACGCAGCAGTGGCGGCCCGTGGTATCCTAAACAGAGGAGGCAGAAAATTCAAGAATCTAATTTGTGGCCCCACGCTCGCCACAAATAGTGACAATCTTGCTACCATTGTCTCCTCTACACTACATACATATATAAACATATATATTTTTTAAAAAAATAACTAATAATATGAATTAAAATTTCATGCGGTTCTGCATACATTCTATACATACATACATTTACAGGTATTTATAAATAAAATCTACTCTTCGTTCCTTAATGGTTGCAAAATAATTTATAATATTGTCATACAAAAGCGGGTATTTTTCCAGTCCTTTAACTAAAGTTTTTTCTATGCTCAAAAGAGCCAAATCCGATAGCCGATTTTGATTCATTGCATTTCTACTATAATCTTTAATTCTTTTCAAAGCAGAAAAACTCCTTTCTGTGCTAACTGATGTAGCAGGGATTGTTAATATTAGTTCAAATAATTTTGTTAACTCCGGCATAACGTCAGTAATATTATTTTCAATTAAATTATTTAACAAAGATGACACTGTGTCCCTATTATTCTACAAAGTTTCATTACTATAAAATACAATTAATTCACTTTTAAGTTTAACAGAGTCGAAATTCGTTATTTTTTCAACTAATGTTATACAGATACTACTAAAAATGCTGAAACACAAAATTGAGAATTTTCCGTAAGTGGGAAAAATGCATTTCATACTCATCAAGCTTAACACGTAAGTTTATGCAGATTCGCTTTTAAACGACCAAAGCTCAATCCCAAAACTTTTGGTCAGATGAGGCTAGCAATTGTGCTTAAAACCTCCTTGAGGCATTCGGCGCATTGCCTCCTCTAGCACGCACACACAGAAAGCAAAGCTGAGTTGCCGCGGAGAAAAGAGCTTGCGCAAAGGGAACTTTCTGTTGGATTTGACTTACTAGTTCCGACTGCACAGCTCAAGCTCTTTTTTTCGCATGGAGTGGGTTCTAGGGCTAGCCTCACGTTGATTTCATGCGAAACTTTCATGGCACAGGGCAAGGCGAAAATTACAAATATTGCCATAGGATACAAGGAATTTCTTTGATATTTCAACAACTTTACTTACAACAATAGTTTTCGGCGATATGCATTGAATCTTTAAAAAATTGTGTGAACGTTTTTTCTTTAATTTACAATTTAAGTACTTAAGAACATTTAAAAATTGATAGAGGAGGCACTGCCCCCCCTGCCTCCTCTGACGAGCCGCCACTGGTACGTAGTATGTGCTGAATTGACACTTCCAGATGTAATTTGCAGTAACGTGTTAAAAAAATAGTCTAAAATTTTCATGTTGATCGCAATAATATAAAAAATATATATATATATACGTATATATATTTGTATATATAAAGGAACCCCTTAACTGCTTTCTGAAACAACTTTCACTTATTTTTCTTGTGTTTTCTGTTTTTGGCCTCTATAACAAAGACTATGGAACCTACGTTACAAAGACTGTTCACTCCGGTAATTTAGCTTCTCATTTTTCGTGACCTTGGTACCGTTATTTCTCCCAACACCACGAGCTTTACTAAATTGTTTTTATTGCAAAATAGTTCAAAATTTCTATTGCATTTTTTAAGAATATAATATATTCTTTGTATACACATTTATTTTTTCTTTTTCCTGAAATATAAGTATTCTCAGAGATTAAAATGTTTAATAAATTGCATATACGGAGTAGTTCTTCGCTGGCCATAGATATAAGTTCCTTTTAATGTTTGCAATGAAAACACTGTAATTTTTCCCAAGGAGGAAAAAGCGCATGGCATAAAAAACCTCCTTATTTATTTCAACAACAATGTTACAAATTTAACAATGATCAATCTTAAAATACATCACAAACGCTTGATTAAAACTAATAGTAAATATTTAAGATTTACGCGTAATATTTTAAAAGAACACATAAGTTGAATTAAAATTATGAATCACAAATGTCTCATATTTAATAATTTCTTTTTACTGTCAAAGTTTTTAACATTTTTATTGTAATCTTTAATAGTACAATATATTCTCACTCTAATATATAGTTTTACAAGAAATTCCAATGGAAACATCTTACAAAAACAATATTTGACAAGGAATTTCTTGAGTGTCTATAATATGTATTAACAATTAATTTCTGTAACCCTTAATTAAATTGTTCCCTAAAATATTTAAAATCCGTTAATATCAAATAAATTTTAAAACATTATGTGCGGAATAATAATTTAAGACAAAGCTAAAGGAAAATTGGTTCATCTAAATGTAAGTAAAGTTATTACTGAATTTGAATGTAAACACTAGTTTTATATATTATTTCCGATTCATTTAGAACATATTAAAGATAAGTCAATGTAAATTAATAAATGAACTTATACATATATTTTAAATGGCAGGCTCACGTAATGATGATATACGAAAAATACTTTTTATATTAAATACCCCTGCATAATTATTTCATATATTTTACCTGTCATTATCCATTGGTACATTGAAAAAATTAAGTTGAGGATGATCGTCTTTTTTAAGGTCACACACTAAACACTTCAAAAGACGTTTTCCTCCCATCTTTCACTCGCACAGCAATTATTAGTTAATACCACAAGAAATTGTTTTATAATTGGTCTCTTATGCCAAAATATCAGTTTTAATGCAAAAACAATTCCAACACAAAATAATACAATTTTCAAAATCACGCGCGTAATTTCAAAAATTGCACAGAAAATCGAGTAAAACACAATCCAAATCAATCACCCTGTCCTTTGAAGCGAACGAGCTACCGCTGCGTATCGGCACACAATCGAATTTGATTAGCATTCGCCGTCGATACGCATAGGGAAAACCCATGATGAAAAAACATAAACAAACTTATATGTGAACCCCTTGAATGTGTGAGGCAGGACTTCGAATTTCGGCAGTTCCTATCTGAAAAGCCTTGCGTATCGGCACCAATCCAATGACAGGGAAACCCAGAGCTTCGCCGATACGCAAAGTAATAGGTGAACTCTTGTTGCGTAGTGTTTGTCGGCACTTGCACCTGCTGCCGTCCTTCTTGCGTATTAGGCAATTTAAACGAAAATTTGGAATTGGAACCAGCTCTCTTTTCGACTAATGGGTAAATTTGTTGTTTTATTTTGCTGAAAAGTGACCATAGAGGGGGTAAATTGCGTATCAAAATTAGAGTGAAAATTCTTTGTAACTAGGTTCCATGTTCTTTGCTATAGGCCGTTCTTTCTCAACCAACCACGAACCAACCAACCAAAGTGCTGAAATGGGGAAATTGTCGTGTAAAACAAATATGCTTGTCTGTAGTTGTGCTACAAGTGCCACAAAACCGTCTTCAAGGTATAATCCTTTTATCCCTAGCTCTATTTCGGGCTTGATGCGCGTGATAACGTAGGTTTCCCTTAATTTTTATTTCTCAATAGTGAAGTCAAATATAGCGCAATTATTGAAATAGTTGTGAAATATGTACAGTGAAGAGCAAAAGTGGAAAGATGATCCACACTTTTGCTTTTAAATGTTTATTACGAAGTAACGGTAAGGCTGACGGAAATGAAAACAATGTTGTAATTTACACTTATGGCTGTATATTAAGAATACATTGCTTTTATTTTTTACTTCATCTAAATACTAAGAAAAAATTACGGTTATGTCGAAAAAGTCCACTTTTCCACTTTTGCACCCTCAATATTTGGTCCAATATCCTTTAGATTTTTCAACTGCCTGTACTCGGGAAGGCATGGATTCATAGAGCTTAGATATGAATGACAATGGAATGGATGTCCAGACGTCCCGTACGCGTTCCCATAGGTCATTTATTCCTACCGGTGGTTCACTGTACTCGGCCAGTTTCCTTTTCATGTAAGCCCAGACGTGCTCAATAGGATTGAGGTCTGGGCTTTGAGCAGGCCACTTCAAAACTGAAAAGGATTGGTTCTCGAGCCAATGCTGCACAATTTTGGCAGTGTGTTTCGGGTCTCCGTCTTGTTGGAAAATTACCTGTGAGGTCCGAATTTCACTCGAATGGATGGCCGAAGGAAGATTTTCTTGCAAAATTTTCAAATATTGCTCCTTGCGCATGATTCCTTCGACTCTAACCAAAGGCCCAACACCCTTAGGAGTTATACAACCCCAAACCATTAGTGAACCACCGCCATATTTCATTGTCGCCTTCACACTTGCCGGATTAAATGTTTCGCTTGGACGGCTCCAGTACCACGATCTTCCTTCTGACTCGTACCGGCAGAATTTGGACTCGTCGGACCAAATTACCTGAAAGTGAACTATTAGAAATAATTACAAAACCAATTTCTTTAGAACTTACTTGATTCCAATCCTCCACAGTCCAGTTGCGATGTGCTTCAGCAAACCTCTTACGTGCTAAAACATTTTTAGCAGAGAGAGCAGGCTTCTTCTTTTTTTCTTTAGCCTCTAGGCCAATTCTCCTCAAGGCTCTACGGCAAGTCCATTTACTGGCTTCATTACCGATCTGTTGAGCAGCTTGCTGAGGAGTTTTTGCTACTCCAGACACTACAGATCGAGCCATTTCCCGGGCAGCTCGATCAGAAATTTTAACGGGTCGGCCATTTTTTGGATTTGGAAAGTCCTCACTCGCACATTTTTGAATTTTTTGTACTGTTATGTGGGATATTTTACATTTCTCAGCAATATGTCGCGAAGATTTGCCTTCGCGAGAAAGTTCAAGGACCTTTTCCTTAATATTCACTGCAATTGGCTTCATGATCACTTTAGAATTAATGCACTTACTAAGGTGCAGGTTTCACAATTTTATTTAACCTTCTTTGAAAGACTACTTATCTCACTCGATTGCCTTGCAAAGAGCTTACCAAAATAGCGGTAAATACGAAATGTTGACGTACACCGAGTGTGGTGCAAAAGTGGAAAAGTGGACCTTTTCGACCTAACTGTAATTTTTCTTAGAATTTAGATGACGTAAAAAGTAAAACCAACATATTTTGAATATGCATCTATTAGTACAAATAACAACATTGTTTTCATATCCGTCAGCCTTACCGTTATTTCGTAATAAACATTTAAAAGCAAAAGTGTGGATCGTCTTTCCACTTTTGCTCTTCACTGTATGTACTGTAAGTATTAAATTAAGTAATTTTTCATAGAATCACAAGTGTTATGATTTGCGAAATGTTAATGCTGTCGCTACCTCTAGTACAATAATTAGTAGAATGGGCGACTCGTACTAATTGGTTAGAACGCACACATGAAAAAGTTAGCCCGGTCGATCAAAACAGGAGCGAAAGGGAATATGAGGCCGATATGAATGTGAGGCGATTTTGGTTGGCTCGTAGTTGTTTGGTCCAAGCATTGGCGAACGGCCTTATCTTTCCGCGATACACACATTGTTCACATACATCTTCTGTGAGATTGAAAATAATGAAAAACAAAAAAAAAATTCTTAAATAAATCCTCAAATGATATCTCTTGCTGAAATGGATCCGATTAACTGGTCAATGTTTTGTAAATATGCTGAAAATTAAAGCAGCGCCAGGGATTTACATGTGTTCAGCATCACCATCATTTTCAACATCGCCTGCATCAAAAAGCACCCCTCCGCCGCTACCACCACATTATTCATTGTTTTCATCCGTAAATGAGCAGCAACTGCAGCCCCCACCACTTCCATCCCCTTTAAATTTAAATTGTAACAGCAGTAACATTCCAGGGGCAGCGGGTATTTTGTCACAGAATTCTCTTATAATCGGTTCTGTTGGTCCTTTGGTTTGTATAAATTTGGGAATTGGGGGTGGTGGTGGCAGTTGTCCAACTGGTGGTGTTATTAATTCTGGACCCTTGATTAATTGTAATCAAATTGGTGGAGGTAATGGGGATTGTATTAATGGAGGTGACAATGGCGGTGCTGCCGTTGTCAATCTTATCCCAGCTGGAACAGCAACAATTCAGCGAAATACATTACCATATCAACATATTCAGCAAACAATTGGTATGGCAACTCCAACATCGCCACCGCATTCAGCCAGCGATTACACACAGCAACAACAAAAACAGCACAGCCAACCACCACCTGTTCAATATCACACGACACCAAATACGGGTACGTAAATAAAATAAATGCAAAGTAAATAGAATTACGGCCCTTTCCATAACTTTGTCCGCGAAATTTAAATTCGTGTTAAATTTTGGCTGAATGTAAATTTCCTTTGAAGACAAAGCCAGAGTAAACGCTGTACCGTTTAAAAGCCCTGTACGTGAGCGTATTTGAAAGCGGGTGCTTGTAGAAAGAGGCACTCATTGAATAAGCGAGACGGAAGAAGCACCGGGACCTCTAAGCGAACATGTTTCATTGCAAATAAAACATTATGTTACGTCACAAAGTTTTGGATGCTTCCGTCAAAGACTGTGTTAAGAAAGAATTTTCGGAGGGGGAGATTTGTGCACAAAATATTGAAGAATATTAAACACAAAAAAGTTATAATGAAAATGCCCTTTATTAAATTTCAATCACAGTTATATATTATTTATATACCCTCCTTACAGATTGTGCTTTTTTCTCGCCTACACTGCTCAACTATCACAAAATTGTCTTCACTAACACTAGTCGGATTTTACTAGGCTCCCCCGAGAATGATATCGCGTTTGCTCTTGCTTTACTTCAAAGTTGATTTCATCGGAATGTTATAACCATTGCGAAGTTTGCTGTACTTCGCATTGAATTCAACACAAATGAATTAATTCGTATACAAAAACTAGAACAGGGGCCCGTAGAAGAAAAAATATATCAAACAAAAAACATTTTAAATCGCAACATTGAAATTCTAAATTTATAAAAACAGGGGAGATATACGGAGAAAAACCTAATTTTAAAATAGGTAACTTTGAAAAAATATATTAAATAGTCTGATTGTCTCAATTTAATATGTAGTGTACATATATATATATTGTTTTTTTAAAATGTGTGTTTCTTCTATCTTTTGTACATAACACGTCCTTTTTTTGTTTTTGGGCGCACCAGCCCTTTGCACGATAATACATAATATAATGTAGGTACAGTTTTTCTTTACAATTCAATCCTGAATTTTGAAATCGACACTATTGTTATTATTGTTTCTTATTTTTATTTATATTTTAAATTTTTACTAAGTTTTGATTTTTATGTATGATTCAGGCCATGGCTTAATGCCCCCACCACCGCCTAAAGGTCCAAGGCATCCACCAGCATACAGCGTTGCTGCTCAAATGGCACGCCTCCATCGATTAGGGCGCGCCCACAGTCACGAGGGCGTTACATCTTCAGCAACTGGTGGCTACTACCACCCAGAGCCAGGGGAAGAAGATGGTTAGTTACGAAAAAATAATTTGTGGTACAGTCCATAATTAAATTGCTATATTGTACTTTTTCAGACGACGAAAATGCCCAGGTTTCGGCTGTCTAAAGTGATAAACTCTGGTGTTTTTTTCTATGTTAAGTTTCGTGACAACTATGTGACTCGTAGCTAAGAAAAGCCAACATAAAATATTTGTAGAAATGAAATGTTGGAATCATTCTCAGAACTGAATCTACAAAAATAAAAAAAAATTATCAGACTTGAAGTGCATTAGCCCACTAAGCCAATTTTCTTCTTTAAACTAAAACGATAAAAATTTTTTCCAGACTTTTATTTTTTGATAAATCTATTTGATGAAAAAGGTAAAGAGAGATATAGTAAAAAAAGGGGACAAACTTTGGTAATATATAAGATAAATTAGTACGCAAGTGTTCCCTCTCGCCACTATTCGAAAAGCATAAAAATATATAATTATGTTCGTATATGTTAAGATTTGTATTATGTGTATATTATTTATATGAGCTAGACTTATTGTTGAACGAGAAAAAAAATCAAATCTTTTCAATTATCAGATTTTCGTGTATTAAACCATATAGCTGTTATTGAAATGAAATTTAAGTGAAACAAACAAAAAGTGATTTAATAAAATTAAACAAAAAGAAATTTAGGAAAATTATATGTATACTCCAGTGAGAGATCCAAAAAAGATAAACTTTAATCGAAGAAAAAAACCAAATCCCAAATAGGTCGAAAGTTTTTTTTTTTATATATATACTCAAGAATTTTCTTATTATTGCGACAAGCAAATTGATAGAACAAAAAGACATTGTATATGTGCGGAATAATGTATTTAATTTTTTGCAGCACGATGGTTATTAACTGATGATTTTAATTTCAGGAAGCTTTGTAATACAGTTCTTCAGCTTTCTTTATTACTTTTAATATAAATCTGTAAAATGTAAATTTAAATTCCCATTTTTCTTTCGCACTATACATCTTATTTAAATCACGTTTATTTTCAAGTGATACTTATTTTTTCATTAATTCTTTTCTCATTTATTATGTTTTATTCTGTCTGCAATGAGAAGCAAGAACAAACAAAATATATGTACTGAAATTATTTAATTTAAAAAAATAAGAAATAAAATTAAAAAAAAAATAATTTTTAAAACTTAGGTAATTAATTATTTTTGATTTGTGTTTTAATATTAAAGATGAAAAAAACAAAGTCAAAACAAATGCATTAGAAAGAGGAATTGTTTAAAGAATACGTACATACACACACAAACATACACACTTATAAACAAAACAGAAAAATTGAAAGAATATTTCAAATGCCAATTTTCCTAAAGATTTTGTAAAAAGAAAAAACATACTTTTGAATAGTAAACAAAACATTGAATAAAAAATAATATTTTTTAAAAATAAGTTCAATTTTGTTTTCATTTAGCCAACCATTTACAAGAAAAAAAATATGTTGATTTAAATTTTTAAAAAATCAAGCTTCTAGACCTGCTGGATTAGGATTTTGTTTTAGCCCAGAGAAATTATCAAAAATCAAAAAACTGTGTTTGGTCAGAAGTGAGTTCGCATAGAAAATAAGGCGGCTCTACCTTAGGGGCTAGTGGGGCTTAGCCCCACCATAAATTTCTTAAACAAAATTGTATTAAAAATTCCAGTCTATAGAAAACGTCTGTGTTGAAAACGAAATGAAATTGCATTTTTCTTTTCAAACGCACTATGAGCCACGTTTGTAGCTCCGACTATAATTAACACATTTTGCAAGTTACTGCATATAAGGTTAAAATATATCTCCCCTCCGCTACAAGAGCTAAGCAACTCATCATTATAAAACAATTTCCCTATGCAATAAAGGGATCACCGCAAATTCCATGCAATTCCAACAAGAAAGGGCTAAGCAAATCCAGCCCCAAGCCAACAAATTGTGAGGAATTGCTAAGAGACTATTCAATAAACAACACAAAGCTCTTAAGTTTTGTTCTTCCGATAACTTTAGTTTAATTTTTCTTCCTTTGCTTTACGCTTTTTGCGCGTAGGGCTCAAGCAAATTAGCCCTGCTTAGGAAGATACCAATTGTGTCCTAGGTCCAATTCTCTTTTATAATTTTAGGTTTTGTTTCTTTTCTGCCTCATGTGTTTCAAAGTGCATTGGGCTAAAATGATTTAGCCCCGCGGATGACAGAAATTTTATGTATGTGTGGAGGTATCCTCTAACACTTTTAACCGATTTGGCGTCCATAGATAGCTGTGAAAAGGATTCATAACAGTGTGATGGAAAAAATTCGCCCGTTTATGTAGTATTTATGAAAATTAAGAAGGAATTTGGCATTTGTACAGATAAGTTAATTCAAAGACTAAGATTTCTTTTCATAATAAAACGAATTCGGTTGGCAATTTAATTTTCAAACCATTTGTTTCGCTTTCACTCGAGGAAAAATTGGAAATTAAACGTTTAGGACAATATCAATATATGAGTTAAGAACAGAAATCGATACAGCAAATTTTACTTCGTTTCAAGCAGATGAAACAACAGATACTTCTTGCACTTCTCATTTGCTGATAATTTTGCGATTTGTGAGAAATGAATTGCCGTTAGAACGTTTTTTTTCATTTTTCGATCTTCCCGACTGTTCTGCGCAAGGGATGGTTGATATGGGTACCAAATTAATCTTCCAAATGTATGATGGAGCTGCTCTGATGAGCGGCGGAAATGCGCAATAGGCCTAAAATGAGCCTTACAAATAATATTTATTAATTATTATACTATTATATTTGTCACATAATATATATTTTCTAATTTTAACACGAATTGTAGAACTCCTTTTGAGAACACCGAACACTTTAATTCGGTTAACGCCCTGAATATGGTACCTCTTGTGTAGAGCGGAAACCTGCATGCGTTCATTGAGTTCCTTTTGTTTTGTTTTAGTAGTTAGCCCCACCAACGATAATTTGCAGGAGCCGCCACTGCGGCAAACAATCAGAAATTAGCAAACTGTTGAATTTCTATGGGATCATCTTATGCGCCAGACAGGAAAAGAAGCCTTTTTAAAAATTATTACATTGGTGATAAAGATAAAACAGCAAAAACATTGGGTATTACGTGTACACTCAAATAGTACACTAAATGAATTTTTTTATTTTTTTTAAATTGTAACATTTTTTATTATTGAAACGTAGCATTTTTGCCTCGTTGGAGGATTATCTGAAACAAAAATATCAAAGAGATTCTCAATCAATACGAACGATCCTCTTGGCTCTCATGCCTAGTAAATTTAAATCTTATTCTCAAAAATTTACGAAAAGGCGGGTATTGAAAGTTACGTTTTGTAAAATTGTACTTGTTTTCAAAGATTTTTTCAATGAAAAAGTATGAAATTTTCAACGTATTTGAAAGAACTTATTACAGATAGCTGATAGTATGCCTAATAACGTGGCAAAATTGCAAAAAGACTGATTTTCTTTAATTTGTAAGGACCCTGCTAGTTCATAAAAGGGGATTTCGAGAAAGCTATAGCTTGTAATACTTGATTTATATGAGCCCGAACGTAAAAGAATTAGTCCAGTCGTTGCTATTAGATTTTTTCGCAATTGAAATCTTTGTTATGGGTTTTTTAATCAGATATTAAACAGCCTATATGATTTAGATTATTCAAAGTGTTTACTAATAAAATCAAAACAAAAATAAACTTTAAACTCTACTTTAACTAAATTCAGGTGGAAAATAGTTCATCCGTATCAAGTACCAAGTATATCATGTAAATATAATTGGGAGATTCTTATTTACAAATTGTTTCATAAAAGTCTGAACAATCGATTTTATACACATGGTCTCCTTCCTGATCAACGTTTGTTCTGACACTCTCTTTCCTTATAACCGATCCGTCATCCCTAAAATCAGAATTGAGAATTTTCAGTAGCTGAGCAGAGATAATGCTTTATATTTTATTACAAAAGCATCGTATGAATTTGGTTGATAGTGTGTACGACAGTTGAATCTACAAGTTTTCTAACGACATCCGTCAATAAACAAGCGAGAGAAGCCACTGTAAGCATCAAAAAGGGTAATAAAGTCCAAAATAAATATAAAAAATAGACTGTCTGCTCGATATACATATAGCAGGTTTTAGAAGCTAAAATACTAGGCATTTTGGACTAATATTTCAATAGCACATTCTTCAAGAATCATACTTTCGAAATGAAAGGAAATAATTTTTTTAAAATCTGACGTGCAAATGATCCCTCACAATTTCAAGAGAATAAGCAATGGCATTATTCTAATAAACTTAAAATACATAGCTAAAATTAAAGAAAAGGGTTAAAAATCTGTTCATAAAATGTTTCCCTACCATCCAAAATTAGTAATACTTTATGTACAAAAATCGGAACTAAATAACTACCGCAGCCGATTATGTAGATTTAAGCCGGAGAGGGGTTTAGATTTAAAAACTTTTTAGGAAATTCCCTCTCCAAAATATGAAGTAAATGCGAAAAACAAAAGTTAGCTAGCTAATTTCTATTAATTCTGATAATTGTGTTTGCACTAAACTTAACCTTTTGGTAGAAAAATTAATCAAACTAGTTTCGCTCAATTGGATTCATGAAAGAGTTGTGCGAACTTAAGCAATAAATTGGGTCTAACAAAAAATTCATAATCATTCAGCTCTTGGATAAAGTAGTGCGATGTGTGGTGATGATCCTGCTAGATTTTCCTTGAAATTTATTTAATCTTCGTATAAAGCATAAAAAACTTATTATATTTCTTTAATGTTGCGCATGCGAAAAAAAATATCCCAACGATTTTGGGATCAATAATATAAAAGGCATTTTTTCTCCTGTCGAAATTTAAGATGCATAAAAAGAGACACCAAAAATTAAATTGTATATGCAAATTTTCTAGCTTTTTGTTTTGCCCTTGGGTTAAAAAAAATTATGCATTTGGCTATAAAAGAAAAAGGTTTCATATAGGAAAACAGTTTTGTGAATTTGTTTTTAATATAAGTCTAAATTAATAATTTTCTCTTATCCCTCTGTTGGAATACTGAGCCTAAACACACAAGAGTGTGGTACACTGAATTCCACTTCTGACACCATTTTACTTAGGATTTTAAAAACTGTATTTTCTTACACTAAAAGAAAGAAATCTTAGAAACCCCCAACATTAAACGGTTCAATAAGGAGGGGTTGCACATAACCCCAAAAATTAAACTTTTCCTGCGAAGTGGAAATTTTGTGTGGGTGGTATGAGTTGACTTTATGAAGCGGAGCAGATGTAAAAAGTGAAACATTTCCGCAAACAACATTAAGAGAAGACCAATGTAATTCATAAAGAGTAATTTCTTATTTTTGTCTAAAAATAGAATTACCAGGAGGTAAGGGATGTTGTCGAGCAAAGATTTTTCCTTAGCCATGAACTTTAAAACCCAACACTATCAAATATACCTACCTTAGAATTTCCGTATATCCAGCTTCTTCCTGGTTTAAAAAAGAGAGTTTAGTTAAAATGGGAATTCAAAAAGGATAGTCCGTTCTGCCCCTCTTCCCAGGAAAATAATAGTAACAATAAAGAGAAGAAAAGGTAGACTGAAGTGGTTTGAGATGAGGGATGTTGGCTGGGTATTCAAAAGTAAGTTGAGAGGTCGTTTAACAGCTTGTTTATTGCCTGAACATATATTTTCTACGGCATATCTACAAATTTTGCCCTCACCCCAACTCTGCTCTCTGTAGGAGTGAAAAGTAAAATGAGAAGAAATTTGTATTCTATTTAAGGGTTTATGTAGGCAATTATGGGCGATGGGTATAGGGGTGTTAAACAGGTTTTCGGAACTTAGCATTGTTATAATTTTGATCTAAAACAGCAAATGGACCTTCAGATTTAATAAAATGGCAAAATCTTCGAACAGTAACTATTCTTTTTTACTTATTCTTAAAACTAAATAACTTTGTTCTATGAAGATTTCCAAATAATTTTCCGACAGCAGTATGCAAAAATCTCAAAAATTGATAAAGTTATGCCAGTTTATAAACACCATTTTCTCGAAAACCAAATTTTTCAAAGCTTTAATTTTTGAACGAAACAAGATATTGACTCAGTTTTGGTTTTTCTTTGAAAATAAGCTTAAAAATGATGTAATTATTTTCAATCTTTGTACCAATTTTGTCTTAAAATGACAATGGTATGAAGGTTTTTAATATTTTGTGTTTTTTAAAATAGAAGAAAAGGTAAGCATTTTTGTATCTTGATATTCTTTTTGGAGGCAATTTGATTTTAGGATGGTAGTAAGGGGTCCACACAAAATCCTAATAAGCCTCTAATCCCAAAGACCGTATCCTCATGGGATCTTTTTTTTGTAGGAGGATAAGAAAATAACGCTATGATGTTTCTGGATGATTATGAGGGTATAGTAATTGCTGTTTTGGCTACCTAAGGATATATTGTGTCGAGCGCTTACAGCTTTAACTAAAGGTGAATAGAGTAATTTTTAACCCAGCTGCTAGCTAAAAGAAAATATTAAAATTTCCGTAGAATGAAGAAAATTACGCTAGTGTGTTCTTATTTTCGTCTGTAGAAACTAAATATTTTTGGGGAAAGCGGTCTTGCGTAAAAGCCATCCCCTCCGTGAAAATTGTAAAGGTTGTCTGTATTCACATTGAACCTTTCCACTTATAAGGGTGGGGGTAGAGAAAGCCACCTATGAATTTTTCTTTGCTTTTACCACACAATCTTGTCAAGTCTTGTGGTATGCTATTATCAATTGCGGGAACATTTTTGCATGTGTGTATTCGAATTATTGGAGGGTTTGCACAGGGGTTAAAATAGGTTTCCCCTCACCACCATAAAGCGATATGTTGGTGCTACTTCACCTTTCATGAAAAATAGAAAGGGGATAGTATTTTTGGGTATGTGTGTTCAATATGCGGAAAATTCCTTCGCTAGCGTCCGTATTTGATCCCCTTTTTTGAGATTTTCTGCGCCGTATCCAAAACTCTCTGCCGACGAAAGTTGGCGTGTATTCCGCTAGAAGCGTCGGAACATATTCGTCCCAAAAATTCGATCCTTTCTAGCGAATGGACACCAGCTACACACTCCTTGCCATTTCAAGGGGGGTTTTATATAGAAAATGTAGAGCTAGAATTTTATACGTATACGTATAACCCACATTTCACCAATAACAATATTTCCCTCTTTTTTTTTTTTGAGAGTTGAAATTCTGTACCTCATGGCAACGTAACTCAACACAGTACGTCTCAGTTACTAAAAGTCTTCTGTGGTGCTAGGGCAGTAGGCATAAAATGTCTGAATAGGGAAGAGTTTACCGTAGAGAAAAAAAAAATAATTAAAACCCACTTTCAGGTGCCGTCTTCTTCTTTACAAGTGTTAGAATTGCTAAAAGAATTTTTGAAACGAAATTGTTTTCTTGTTCTTAAACTCCAATGTTTATCAATTTTTTTATTTTGTGAAAAATTATTAAACATGAAGTATTATATCACTTAAATGGGGTGAAGAATTTTTTTAAAAATATTGTGCAAATTTACCAGTATTATTGAGATTTTCAATATCTACAAAGTATAATTTTCAAGTTTTGTGTGTTATAATTTCTTTTATTCATATTTTATCAAACCCAAAACATTTTCTCTAGGTTTTGTGGAATGAAAGGAACATTATTAATTAATATTTAATAAGAATTTTAGTTATATGTAATTTTAAATGCTGATTTAAAGACGAGTGTTTGTGGCGTTCTTTCTATTTCTGTTTAAAAGTGTACTTTCACAATTCGTCGGTAAATTTCACTTAAGTTGTCTGTTTTTATTTTTTTCTGATAATGTGTTTAATTGCGGACAAAATTTAAAAAATTAACAAATTAACCAAACATTTTGAAAAAAAATTTAAAAAATTATGATGTTTTGGTTGCTTCACATGATTCAAAAGTGTTTTTAAAGCTACAAAAATTAAAATTTTTGGGAGTGTGAGCAAAATAAAAACATAAACGTTTGGATTATCGCCTACTCAGAATTTGGCCCAAAACTTGTCATCGCCTTTCACCCGTGTGACCGTTCTAAAGGCGGCAAGTTACTTGCTTTTATGTGACACTGTAAGTAGTTTTTCCGTTTAAATTAAATTTTTTAATATTCAAATTCCATTATTTTTAAAAAAAATCTATTCAACAATTATGTTCTTCAAAATCAAAAAAGTTATGTTTGTTATGAAATACTCCCCACACCCCCTGAACCCTTTCCCTTCTTATGAAAATCCTCGGTTAATGCTTAATGATTTTTCCTTTTTTTGTTTTTTTTTGTTGTATAATTATAGTTAATGAGTATTTTTCACTTAATGACATTTTTAATTAGGCTTCAAAAAGAAAGAAAGGAAAAATAAAAGGTAAAAATTGTCACCCAGAAAAACGTTCTAAGCATCATCAAAACAGGAAAGTTGTGTCCTCTCTAAACCCAACAAAAATAGGCTGACAAACAATCTCCAAGAGGTAGTTGAATCAATATTACGAAAATAGTTTTATTATTACATGTTTTTTTTCTTTTATTATATTTTCTGTGCAACCCTTTGAAATGAATTTACATCTGTGCTTCAAAGCAGAAATTTATCGTAGACTTTTGATTTATTAAAAATTAAAGCAAAAATTTACATTTTACATATCATTTTATTTTACAGGATATAAAATGTTATTTGTGTTTTGATTATGCTCACTCTTTCAAAAATAAAAATAAAGTCCGTAAAAAAAGTTTTTGTGTGGTCTGTTTAATCCTTTGTTTGCATTTATAAATGAAAAATAAAAATTTTCATAAATTGCGTCAATACATGTTGACATTTTTAATTTTTTTTGTCAAACTAAGTATACAAAAAATATTCAGATAAGAATAAAAAATGCAAGCTCTTTGAAATACTATTGAAATTTGCCTAGTTTCCAAAAATTTCATTAGCCAGTGGGCGTTTAATTTTTACAAGATCTCTTTATCGGTAAAGAAGTTAAATGATGATAAAGGGAAAAGACCTTGAAAAGAAAACCGTTTATGCGATTTTTTGTGAATCTCAAATAATAGGTATTTCTTGAGAACTGTACATTTTCTAACCAGCTTTAAAACAACAAAACCACACTTTGGGATATTTCCTTTAGTTATTTAGTGTTATTTCGGGGTTGTCTGTGGTACATGAAATCCAAATCAGGCACAAACTGGGAAGCATAAGAGCGTCCAAACATAACTCATAAACGAAAAAATACGCCCACAAAAGACACGAAAATGGCCAAAGCAGGCCCGGAGATTTAAAAAAAAACTCCCCTTTATGGACGCAATGTGAACGGGCGTGCCCATGCCTCTGTTGGGCTACGATGGGCCTACAGAAATTTTACTCGAGTGTCGTTGCATTTCGTCTTATCGAAAGTTCTCAAAGTGTTTTGAACAAAATTTCTTTAATTGCCCTAATTAAAAGGAAAAGAACTCATACAAATAAATAAATTTAATTAATAAAATTCCCTAGTTTAGTTGGCCTAGCTCGTAGTGCTTGTGAAATTAAAACTCGTCTTTCTTTTTACATTGTTAAACAATTTGATTTAGTAAAGTAAATTGTTAATTATTCCCATCAAAAAGATTTCTCTCATTCTATTTGATTAAAGCCTGGTTTCTAAATTATATTTGTTTTGTTTTTGTAAGAGGGCTTTTTTAAAGTAATGTTTCTACTATTATTTCAGTTTTGTCTTTATTTAATTTGAATGAAAAGTAAAGCTAAAAATATGACATATAAACTAAGAAAGTGTGGAAGTCAGTTTTAAAAATTTTAATTGATTATATGATTTGTTTTCTTTTCTTTTTAAACCTCAATTTGGGTTAATTTCATCTTTTGGCAGGTGCATTTCAATTAAACCTCAGATTTTTAAAACATTTTGTACTTTCATACTCTGGCTTCAAAAAGTCTTTAATATCGTAAAATGCCTGTTCACTTTTTTCCCTGCACAAATTAGGAATAATAAGAGAAAAATGCATTCTTTTGGTGGCACATATGCGACTGCAGTTAATTAATCATGGAAATCGAGGATTTCGAATCAATTAGCCAAGACTTAGCTTAACAAATAAAGGTTGAAAATCGTTTTTAATAGAGATTCGAGCATAGACGGTGCATGAATTTTAATATAATATTTAATAAAAGTGTTAGCTTGGTCTTTTGAATAAAATTTATTTATATTATTTTATTTTTTTTGCTCGGACCTCGAAAAATCTGAACTATAAATTTTAAGGAAAAATGCATATGTGCTTTAAAGCTTGAGAGTTCATCATAATGGAATTTATTAAATTTTAATAGTCAGTTTGAATTCAGTGATCTGTAAGAACCCTAAAGTATCAATTTTTGGTGGAAATTGAATGTGGTATAAACTTTTACATCCCGGTCATGAAAACTCGAAAAACACGATTTCTGTTTCTTCTCGCAATGAAACCATAGCTTGATCGATTATATTGTATTTGTCTCCGCAAACCCCTATGTTCTAAATTTTATCCAAATTAGATTAAAGTCAAAATCAAGGTCGGCCAAGAAAATTTTGTAATATATTTTCGAAGTATCAACCTTAGTCAACATATCGTCAAAAATTCAAAGATTTTTACCAATCCAGCGTCTAGTCCACTGGCAGGTAATTAAACATCTCCCTAAATAATTCCAATTATTATTTGTGTCATTCATTGTTGTTGAGTGGTTTTATTTAACACCCTCGTCATTCCCCACAGGCGGCTGCTGTGAGTATATCTATTTCATAAAATCGTTGTATGTTAATCGGCAGGTGTAAAATTGAGCGAACCTAAAGTTGTTCTGTTGTCGTTCCTTTCACCTGTTATATCTTAACTGTCTAGGCCAGGTTTTGTGTGGTATGGTGGGAGTAAATATGTACGGGAAGGAGGGAAAAGGGACTTAAGAGGGGTATGTCTGTGGAATTGGGGCAACACCAAATAGTATATTTTTAAAGAAAGTCTTGTGTCATCGAATAATAACGTAAATTAATCTGAAAACTATTTTATTAATTGGTATAGTGCGGATTTTAGTATTATAGTCTTGTTAAGAAGTTTTTAACTTTTATTAAATTATTCGTAAATGATTAAAAATTGTGACACTTATTTATGCCTTTTAGTAAAATACCATAAGATTTCTGGTGGTATATGTAGGCTGCAGAAAAAAACAAAAATAAATAAATAAAACTTGAGATTTTTGATGCTTCATTTAGTTAGAAGTGGGTTATTGTCAAAATAAATTTAATTTTTAATAATAATAAAATTGTTTAAAAATAGTTCTGCATGAACTGGTTACAATTTTGTTATTTTTAAAAAATATTTACGATCAATAAATTAATTTAAAATGTATTCGCATTGTGGTTTACCGAAGCAATCCTTGAGACAATTTTAATTAATTACATCTTAAAATATCTATGGTCATCATGTTGTGGGATTTAAGAAAGATGTTATCTGGTTTTGTGACCCCACCTCCATATCAAATATACTGGTATGATACCTAATGTCCTTTTATCTGTTCTAGCTGCCTCTGAATGCCTAGACAAATTACCTAATGATTTTGAATTTCATTTAAGCACATTGGATGCATTAAAGGGAAATTGTATAAAATCCCTGAGAAATCATGGTTTTTAGCCATGTTTAATAACTTTCTCAATAAGTAATTTACGCCATATAAAATTAAAAAAATTATTTCCTGAAGACACCTTTTGGAGCAAGGTTTATTGTGTTAATGAACTAGTTTTTAAACACTTTAAAGGGAAATAGCAAAATATCCGAAAACATAGTAATTTTCTTAGTCAGCAGTTTAAATAACAATAAAAAAAAAAGGTGATATTCTATAATACACCTTCTGAAGTAGTTATTTTAGTATGCTTATTAACTTGTTCCTAATCAGTTTAATTCTTTATACTTATTGTAGCGCATGAGTCGGGAAAACCCGCCGACCTGGCGTAAACAAGACAATAAAACATCTGGTTCCGATTGTCTTCTCCCTGGCATGGGTGATAATAAACCTCGCTAGGAAGGGTTTAAGGGCGTAATGATCGGTTGAGATGATTGCGCCTGAATATTAGGCAGGACCAAGGGTTTAATTGCTCTGGCGCGCCATGCATTAGCGTGGTGATAAACTGCAAGGACTATGCAAATACTGCGAAGTTACGCTCCTAGAAGGTATAAAAGGGATGCGTTTCATAGCGAGGGATCGGCAGATCACTAGCGGGCATGCCATGGAGTTGATCAAAGAGAGTCGAAAACCAGTCGCGTTGTTACATTATATATAATATCAAATTAAGTTATTAACTTTTTAAGAAAATTTACACAGGGTTAGTTTGGCTTAACTACGTCTATTCTAAAATATAAATCTACATTTTCTAGTTGAACGAACCATATCAAGGAACTAAATCTGAATTTGGAAGTTGATTATTCTAAAATTATGCCCTTTTATAATGATCACATTTAATACACTCCATTAGCTCAAAACCATATTCTCTGAACTGTAATATTTCAAATAACTTTGTAAAGTTTATTTTCTTCGCGCTATTGAGTGCGTACTTTATATTCAATGATGAAAGGAGCTAAAATTTTTAGGATTAGGTAGTGCTGAATTATGATTATTTCTCTTACAAAAACGCAGGGGTAGTGCTATTGTAAAAGTTCACGAAGGCAGAAACAGTTTTTTGTTGATTGTACAAAAAAGAATATTTTATTTTGCCATAAATAGAAAGGCTAGAGGAAAATCTTTCCCTAATTGAACCCACCTCCATTCTTTAGACTTCAAAATTAGCCCTGTAAAATGACCACTTCTAACTTCTTTCATTCATATTATTTTCATGTTTTTTTTAAAAAATTCTCTTCTAACTTCGACAGAACGAAAAATGGAAAAGTAAAATGAGTATTTTAGTCAAGTCCCATTTAAGGGGATTATTATGTACCAAAATCTCATCCAGATTGTGGACACATTTTAGCTAATTGCATCACATAAATTGTCGGGGTAAAGACACAACATGTCTGAAATTTGAGGCATTTCATAATAATCGAAAGTCGCAGAACCAATAATGCCACTTCTCGATTTATGCTGCGTCGACCACCCGCGAGCGCATCGACCCAAGCGCATGCTGGGGCGACCACCCGCGCGTACGTCGACCCTAAACACTTGACCGACAATTTATGATGAAATGCAACATGCGCGCCACAAAAAGTGACGACGCGCACATTCGGGATCCTGGAACATTGGAAAATTTTAATAACTGATCGAGGCAATATAAATGCCCGATCAGTCCGAGTCCCGACAGTTGAGGTCACAATCTTGATCAGTCCGAGTCCTAGTTCGAGTCCTAACACGGAACGTTAGAGCTAACGTCGACGCAACACAAATACAAAAGTACTTAAGTCGTAACTAAGTATTCGAGTCAATAAGCGAGTCGCGAGTCCGGCGCGATATACATATGTTATTGTACACTAAAGTGGAAATTAATAGAAGAACGTTAAAGTGATAGTGCGTTTCACTGTCCTCAAGTCAGGACCCCAGGAGCATCACCAAAAAGAGAATTACTCCCCGCAATCCAGGGGATAATTCTCAATTGCTATATATTCACACCAGAATATATAACAGGATGCTCAAAAATGAGAAAATTAAACGGATGCTGGGTGTAGATACGAACGGGTTGGATCCCATCCAAGTTCAATTCCTTTAAAGTGATACCAAGTAAACGATTTACCGGCTGAAGCCACAATTTATCTTATGAATATGCGGAGGTAAGAATTGTAAATTATGATTTAGTGAACGCAAGGGGGATTTAGGGTCAGATAAATACAAATAAATTTTTGTTATTATCATTAGTAGAAGCACAAACATTTCTATGTTAGCTGCAGCACTCCTATGAAAATTATCTGAAATGAAATCTTCAAACATTTTCAAAAAATAAATCAAAGTTGAGTGAAATTTATACCAATGAAATTGTCTTGATTACCTAGTATTGGATTAAAATCAGCCAGTTTTTCACACTGGCGACAAAATATCGAGGAAAGTTTTGTATTTAGTCTTTATTATTATATACTGGACCATCTTTGACCATGTATTGAATCCATGGATCTAGTTATCCAGTTTTTCAACACTGTGGGGTTAACACCAATGATGGGCTCCGGTCCCATAGGGGGACAGTTTGCGCCCTCTTTCGCTAAAGCGTCAGAGGCCACATTACTGTCGATTCCTTGGTGACCGGGGACCCATATAAGATGGACCTGGTTGTGCTTGGCAGCAGAGTTAAGTCTTTTTTTACATTTTTGGACAATCCTTGACCTGTTGGTGGGTTTAAGTAGGGTGACAAGAGCCGCCTTACTGTCGCTGCAGATGCCAATCCTTTTACTCTTCCACCTAGGAGTAATTATCCAGTTAGTCACTTCGAGAATGGCAAACACTTCGGCTTAAAAAACCGTTGCGGTTGTACCGAGTGATATACTGTATTTGATTGTTTCGTTCAAATACCATCCAGCGCCCGTACCTGTTAACACTTAACGGACGGGCCGAATCTGCTCTGTCTTTCCTAGTTTCCGGGCATTTTTCAGGGGAATTAAATAAACATTAATGTATGGATTTAAATCGTTGTAACTACAATAAAAGTTAATTAAATCAATTATATTTCTTATTATATTTTATAACAGTATTTATTAAAGCGTTTAGTATTTTTTAAGCGTGTGATATGCTGAAAAACATTCACCTTTATGCAGTGGAACCTGACAAAAATGACAAACAAATTTAGTTTCGCTCCTTGCCATTTTTACCGTTCTAAAATTATTTGAAAATACTTCCTAAAATCAAAACTACACCGTAGGAACAACAGGCAGATAGTGCTATCTAATGGGACTAAGAAAAAATAACACAATGTGCGTAAAATAAAAAAGCTAACGCAACGTACCCAAATTCAAGCAAAAACGTAGATCTACGTGGCCCGTCCTAGGAAGTCAGAATGGAAAAACGTAAATCTACGGGGCCCGTCCGTGAAGTGTTAAGGTTTTCGATCCGTCTGTATAGAAGAAGTCAGTTAATCCATTCAGCAAAGTGTTGGGATCATGCCATTTTTCCTTTGCCGGAAGATTCATCTGAAATCTTCTTCCGAACATGGTAATATGCGTTATATCGTCCGTCGGCATGTTATGAGGAGCGGCATGCTCTTCTAGCCTTCGGGATAAGACGCTATGTCCGATAGCATGTTCATCATGCCATAGTCCACATTTTTTTAGTCGACATACAGCTTTCATTTCCTCTTCCTGGACTGCAATGTCCAGGGGCCGCAAATTAAGCATTGCGTTGAGGGCCGCACTAGGGGTCGGGCTAAATGCTCCCGTTATCCCTATGCAGACCTCCCTCTGTACTCTGTTGAGAATAGAACAGGTAATTTTTAACTCCGTTCTACTGCACCAGACCACTGATGCATATGTAATGATGAATCTAATAATAGCAAGGTATTTACATCCAGTGCACAATAGCGGGTTTTAGACCCCATGTCTTCCCAAAAGCTCTTCTGCATTGTCAGAAGACATTCAATGCGCGAGATGCTTTGTGTTCGACATGAGCCTTCCAAGTCAGTTTACTATCCAAAGTTACCCCTAAATATTTCACTTTTTTGGAGAGTTGAATGGTTACACCTTTCAAAGTTGGGAGCTTAAGGTTAACGAGTTTTCTTTTCCTAGTAAACAACACAAGTGTTGTTTTCAAAGGATTCACTGATAAGCCTGGTCGCTCTCACCAGTTCTGGATCTTGTCTAGGGTTTTCTGCATCTTACTGCAGAAAACCCTAAGCGAGTCACCACAAACAAGTGCACACACATCGTCAGCGTATGCCTGTATGTGTATATTTGAACTTGGTAGTTCATCTAAAAGTGAGTCTACTAAGAAGCGCCACAGTAACGGTGAGAGTACTCCTCCTTGTGGGCAGCCTTTCTCTACTTTCATTACCGTATCGGTGCCGCATTCCGCGAAAAGTAGCCTCTGTGATAGCATAGATTAGATCCATCTAATAAGCACGTTATCTACCCCATACTCGATGGTAGCGTTACACATCGATGGGAACGTAGCATTATCGAAGGCCCCCTCAATGTCAACAAAAACCCCAAGAGCGTAGAGCCCCTCATCCGAAGCCCTTTCTATCTTTGTGACTAGATCGTGCAATGCGGACTCGCAGGATCTACCACTCCTATAGGCATGCTGGTGTTCATTAAGGGGACGCCTTCTCAACGTTAAACCTCTGATGTATTTTTCTACCAGCCGTTCCAGACATTTCAGCAGGAACGATGTCAAGCTGATTGGTCTGAAACTTTTTGCCAGAGCATAGTCTTCCTTGCCTGGTTTAGCAATGAAAACCACTCTGACCTTACGCCACGCAGTTGATATGTAACCCCAGGTTAAACAGGCCTTAAATATCTTGTTTAGTGCTGAAACTAGGGGGTGACCTCCTGCTTTTAGCGTAGCCGGATATATACCATCCAGACCTGGGGTCTCGTAGTTCTCGAAGGAGGACAAAGCATATTCAATCTTCTCCTCCGTCACAATTTTGGATGCTATGTATCTGTCCCGTCTAGTGATGGTTACCCTTTCTGGAGATCCTACTAGACTCTGATTCGTTTGAATCTTATGACTGCCTGGAAAGTGGCTTTGAACCAGGATCTCGAAAGCTTCCTGTTTGGAACCCGTATATCCGCCGTCAGGTTTGCGGAGGGAGCTAAGTTTGGCTGTATTGTCTTTTTGAAAGACGTTATTCAGCGTAGCTGATTCCCTCATGCCTATCAATTCCTCGCAGTATCTTCTATAAGACGAGACCTTGGAAGTCCTTATCTCTTACTTATACTCGCGCTGCAAGGTTCGATAGGCTGTCCAGTCGTCTTCTTTTTGAGTTTTTAAAGCTCTATTTAGAAGCTTCCTGGTTTTCTTCCTAAGCCTAGAAAGATCAATGTTCCACCAGGGGACGCTTTTACCATGTCGGCACTTCCAAACCGGACAAGCTCTCTCAAAAGAATCTGTCAAGGTTCGACTCAGTTTCTCACTCTCATCCTCAATGTCTTTGGTTGAGCGGAATTTGGGTACATAGTTTTCTTTCTCCGAAAGATTCTGTTTGTACCTGTCCTTGGGTTACGTGCAGCCGGGATGAGTTTATCATCAATGGCTATTCTGTAATGTAGGTATCTGTGGTCCGAGAGATACTCCTCATCCAGGACTCGCCAGTTGGTAATGAAATTAGACATCTTCCTATTGGTAATTGTCAGGTCTATTACCTCCTGTCGCCTACTCGTGACAAAGGTTAGATCATTGCCCACATTGTTAACCACGAGATCGTGCGACAGAACGAAGTCTAATAATTTAACACCTCTAGGGTTGCATTTACTGCTACCCCAAATGATTTGCTGGGCATTGGCATCACATCCAATCACCAGACCTAAATTATTAGATTGTGTGTATCTTACAATTTCCATAAGTTCTCGCGAGGGAGGTGGACTGATGGATTCATAGGGTAAATAGGCTGAGACAATAATGGCCTCTTGTCTAGCCCCAGAAATCTTGTAGGATACTTTCACTGCTACGACGTCTTGACTGCAATATTATCTTAACATCGTGGCTTCAATTGTGTTAGAAACGAACACGCACGCTCGCGGTCGTTCCGTTCTTTCGTAATGAAAGAGTTGCCCCCAGTTGACCATACCGAGACCACACATACGCTTTCTGCATATCAATGGTTCCTGTATTAATGCTATTTGGGGGACTGTCTACAGTATACTGAACCTTCCACTGAGAATAGCAGTGGCCGATTTACTGTGCTGCAGGTTTATTTGAGTGATATTCAAGTCAGTGGACATGGTATCGACGGCTTCGCATTTCACTCGTTGTCCGCATTTATTTTCTGGGAACGTGAAATTGCACCCTTCCAAAACCTAAATGGGGACGGAGCCCATAAACAGACTCCAGGACCTTTAGCGACTCCGTGTCCACGCCCAGAGCAAAAGTGGAACCTTCCGGATCATCGGGTCTCGTCCTCTTGCTACTGAACGCACGAATGCGTCAGTACTTGGTATCCAGTCCCGGGTTCTGGTTACGTAGCCGGGCAAAGACTTCACCAGGTGCCTTGCGAGAGCCTGGGATCCAAATTACTGGCCGAACCAGTTTAGGCATGTCGCTACCTTTTGTAGCAGAAAATTGTATGCCGTCCAAAGCTGGAAATTTTGCCACATTTGTAAGCAGCCATTCAAGAGAATGTTCATTCGTGCATTGAACTTTTAGGGTTCCGTCACGAAAGACCATTCCCTCAAACCTGGGTGCCTCTTTGGTTTCTTCCAGTAACTTCCAAATGTGGTCGTCCACAAAGGTTACATGTTGTTGCGAATTTCTCTTTGTGGGTGGTCGGCTCCAATTACAACAACCAGAGCTTGGGAAGCAGCCTCAGTGAAGCTTTTTCCCCCTGCCCCGGTCGTTGTCTTCGAACCCGACGGAGCCGCACTTTCTAACGACTCGGAACGAGGATCGGGTTTCCCCTTTGCCTCGTCCGGTGAGCAAATTTTTTTGGAGACCGGTCTTAGCGATTTTCCTCCGTTTAGTTTTGCTCACGAGCTGCATGGGCTTCTTGCTGGCTGCTCCAGCGCAACTCCCACTAGTCGAGGTGGTCGGAGTGGACGAGTCCTCCTCCGACCTACCTCTCTTGGCGGCAGCTGGCACCGGATTCGAGGAGCAAGAGATAGAGCCCTTGACAAAGTCGGCTTTCGCTTCCTTAGCCTTAGCTCTATTCCCTTTACTCCTCAGCCGTCGCAGCTGTCGTTTGGACAACCCCTCAGCTTTTTCGATATTGGCTGGAGGGGCGGCGTTCTTGTCCATGACCGGATCAGTATTAACCATAGTCGCAGCGGATTGCTTTCCGATACTTTCCTGTTCCAGGAGTAGGTTCTCCATTGACTGTGTCAATGTGCCAATCGATGATAGTCCGTCTTGCGACATTCTATCATCGGAGTCCAGTACAGGGCTTCCTCCTTGGCCTGGACTCACAACCTCGGCAGTGTATGGAAGTGGGGCCTGCACATTCCTTGCCCCGGCCGCTCCTTGAGCGGGAGGATTCCCAGCAACAGGCTGGTTACCTCGTGCAGAAAGCAAATCCAAAGGCTTGCCTTCCATGGTTAGTTGTGTTGACCCTTCTTCGAATCGGTTTTATTAGTTTTTTTAATCATATTTTTTTTTATTTCGTTATGTATATTTTGCCTCTTAAGAAGCGACAGAAAAGCACTTGACGTGAGTTAAGTGCGCGTACTTCGCCCCCCCCTCCCCCCCACTACTTCCTTTTTCACGACCTGCAGAATCCAGCATCTCTGTGTACTAGCATTTGTAAATTTTTCTGTGATTATTGCTAACGCAGAAATTTGTCCTAGACAATGCCGCAAATAAAAATAACAACAAAATAAAAGAGGGAGTTCGATCGTGAATGCGATCGAGTGTGGACGTATTTTCCAATTGCGCTAAATTATAGTGAAGTGAGTGTAAAAAAAAAAAATTACTAAAGGTCCGGTAGATGGGACTGATGATCCCGGTGGGACGGTTTATAAAACTTCCAACAAGTATGAAATAACCGCAGAAACGGGAACCTATAAAGTTTTAGTTCAGTGTGTAAAGTCTGAGTACATAAGTAAGCTTCATGTGGGAAAACTACTACTTGAAACATTTAGTGAAAGCAAAAACTATATCGTAGAAGTTAAAAAAATATCCAAAAACTGCGTAATTGTTTAGCAAATGAAATAGTGGAAAATGGAAAACTTAAAAACGCGGGATATTCTGCTTTCATTCCGCTCAACTTTATTGCCAGACCAGAAATAATACGAGACGTAGATCTTGACTTAGACGAAAACACGATTGCCAAAGAAATTGATTCCCACCAATTCAAAATCCACTCCTTATATCGAATGAAAAGGCGAGTCAGAGAGAACGATCAAATCGTATGGAAGGAGTCAAAATGCATAAAGGTCTTTTTTTATGGAAATAGGATACCACAATACGTCTATCTATAGAAAGTAAGACTAATGCGCGATATTTACATTCAGCCCCTTAAGCAATGCTACAATTGCTTCAAATTTGGACACACCAGCAAATTCTGCAAGAGCATGGAGAAATGCCTAAACTGCGGAGAAAAACCCAAGCACATCCCCCATGCGCACGCTATGCAAAATGCGTAAACTACAACGAAAACCACGCATCAACCTTCAAAAGATGCGCTGAAAAACTAAGCCAAACAGAAATCCTAAAAACGATGGCCTTTAACAATCTGTCTTATGGGGAAGCAGCAATTGAACACCCTAAAACTAATAATTAAAACCTTTACTCCAACCGAGCAAGTAATAGATTCCTAACTCTAGAACTGGACAACGAAGAGGAATTCCCATACCTCAACCCATACGCAACGGAAGAACAAGAAAACCTCATTCCTCCGCTAACGGCCCCACATCACGGTTTTTTAAAAAAACCGATTAAACCACCGAAACAGTCAATCAAACAATCGCTACCGCGTTCGAGAGTTTCCTCGACCAGCAAACGAAAAAGAGAAAACGATGACGCAGAAATCAAAGAAGCAAAACGCAACATTGCTCAAACCGCTGCAGAGACCAGAAACAACCTGCTGGAGAAATTGAGATCCCACCAAAACACTGCAAAAATTTCGGACTACATCAATCCAGGAATCGAAACCATGGAAACAGAAAACACTGAACGAAAATACGAAACCGCAAAAAATACCACAGAACTCAGGGCTAATCTAATAGACAAAATAAAACAAAATTCAAATTCTACTCAAACCCCAAAGCAGCACAACAAGGAAGACGAAACTGCATCTACAACATCGAACAAGTCACTCGAAAGTAACAAAAGCAGACGTGGTCGACCAAAGAAAAATACGGAAAATAACAATCAAATAAAATCATAACACAATATGTCAAGCACTCTTATAATCCAATGGAATATGAATGGTTTCTACAGTAAGCTAGAAGAACTTCAAATTATAATAGCAATGTACAACCCTATCATAATTTGCCTACAAGAAACCAGACTTAAACCCCACAACCAACCCAAAATAAAAAACTACCAAATATATCGCAATTATCTTGGAGGCAATAATACCTGTGGAGGAGTAATCATCGCTTGCAGAAATGATGTTAAAGCGGTGAAAATAGACATTAATACTCAATACCAAACTGTCTCAGTCGAAATACACTACCCGTGGAAAATGACTATCATATGCGCCTACCTACCAAATTCGACACCTCTAAGCTACCAAGCCGTCTACAACTTTATCAACCAACTCCCAGAACGAATCATAATTCTAGGCGGTATTAACGCCCACAACACCATGTGGGGATCTTGTCGCACTGACACTCGGGGAAGAATTATGGAATCCGTGCTCTGCAACCAAGATTTTTGTTGCCTAAACACAGGCTCACCAACTCATCTGTTCCTAGCAAATTACAGCTTCAGTGCTATCGACGTTACATTTTCCCGTGGCCCATTTACCAGTAATCTTACGTGGACAGTCCTTCCTGACCCATGCAGTAGCGATCACTTTCCCATAGCAATTAACTTCCCTCAAGGCAGAACAAGTGAAAACCGCAGAGCCAAATGGAAGATAAATGAAGCAAAATGGGATGTGTTTAACAAAGAACTCTGCCTCAATTATGTTGAACAAAGTCCGGATATTAGCAGGTATTGCAAAAAGATTACCGACCAAATAATCTTAGCTGCGCAAAAATCAATCCCTAAAACGCCGGCCACGTCGAAAAAACCACTCGTACCATGGTGGAATGATGACATAAAAAAGTCCATAGGAAAAAGGAAAAAGGCACTAAAAAAATACAAAAACCACCCCAACCCACAAAATCTCCAAGAATATAAAAAACAGAAAGCAATAACAAGAAAAGTAACTCGCCAATCGAAGAAAGCATCTTGGAAAAACTTTGTGAACAACATCAACTTTAACACACCAATAACTGCGGTTTGGAACAACATCCGTAAACTCTCAGGAAAAAACAAACTCTCAAATATAACGCACTTGCAAATAAATAATAGAATAATTTCCCCAACCCCCCAAATACTAAACGTCTTTGGAGAATACTTTCAAAACACATCATCTACACAGAACTAAAACAATAATTTCAGAACCCACAAAGCAGCGATAGAAAGGAACGAAATAAACTTCCACAGCGACAACAAGGAACCCTATAACAAAGGCATAACCCTCCAAGAACTTGAGATAGCAATTAAAAACCTTAAGATCGAATGATCTACTGGGCCAGACGACATCCACAACGCCATGCTCAAAAACATGGACGCAAACAATAAAAGCAATCTCCCAAAATTTCTCAACACAATATGGGAATCCGACGATTTTCCAGAACACTGGCGAGAAAGTTACATCATCCCCATTGCGAAACCCAACAAAGATAAATCAGATCCTAACAATTACAGGCCCATAGCACTGACATCATGCCTGTCAAAACTTCTAGAAAAAATTATCAACCGGCGACTGATATGGTTCCTAGAAAAGCAACAAATCATAACGAAAAGCCAATGCGGATTCAGAAACGCACACTCCACAGTTGATGTACTATCAAACCTGACGACTGAAATCATGGAAGCCCGAGGAAACGGAGAACATATAATAGTTTTATCCCTCGATATCAGTAAAGCCTACGATATGACCTGGAGACATAGAGTTTTATCACAACTTTACAAACACGGAATAAGAGGCCACATGGGTAATTTCATCAAAAAATTCTTGCAAACCAGGCTTTTCAAAATCATAACGAATGGAGACCTATCAGATACGTACGAGCAGGAAAATGGCATCCCGCAAGGATCTGTACTAAGCGTAACCCTATTTTTACTCGCAATAAACTCTATAACCACCGCCTGCAAACACGAAGTAAAATGCCTTATGTACGCAGATGATGTCCTTATTTTCTGTAGAGGGAAAAAACTGCCAGATTTAACCCTCAAAATGCAAGATACACTCAATAACGTAAAACAATGGTGCTCAGAAACCGGATTTGTAATTTCAACATCAAAATCCACAGTCACCCATTTCGGTACAAAGCCAAGAAACTACAATATACACTTAACATTCAATGGCAACACTCTGCCAATTACGAAAACGCTTAAACTGCTAGGAATGATAATCGACAATAAACTCAACTGGAAAGCGCACATAGAGGAAACCATCAAAAAATGTAAGGAAAGATTAAACATCATGAAATGTCTATCAAACAAAGAATGGGGTGCAAAAAAGGAATGACTCCTAAGAATATACAAAGCGCTCATCCTCCCAATAATAGACTACGGCAGCATAATCTATGGCACTGCCAACAGCAGCACATTAAAAAGACTGGAAACAATCTAAAACACAGCACTCAGAATAGCTACTGGAGCACATAGAACAAGCCCAATTGCAAGTCTGCAAATAGAATCTTCAATACCACCCCTGAAAATAAGAAGAGAAAGGTTACTGGTAAAATATGCTCACAAAATCAAAAGCCAAACCAATCATATCAATTACAACATGCTATGGAATACAGACAACACCAAGGAAACCAAACAACAGATACTTAACAAAAACCCTCTACCAAAGATTGCAGAATACACTAGCAAGACTTAACATTGAAAATACAACCCAAACCTCTCACAAGCAACAGCCAACGAACGCCTTCTGGCTGAGTCCAAAACCCAATATCAGCTTCGAACTCCACAAGTTCACTAAAACAAACACAAATAACGAAATCTACAAAACCGAATTTACCCAAATCCTAGCCTGGCACAAGAACTACAAAATAATCTATACTGACGATAGCACTCTGGAATTTGAATCTGCTTTCGCAACAGTAGCAGAATCATACATTACTATACACCGACTACCATCACCGAGCACAATACACACGGCAGAATTAAATGCAATACTATGTGCAGTAAACTCAATTAAACCAGCTACTGATCACAAATTCCTTATCTGTTCAGACTCCTTATAAGCCTTACAAACAATAGAAGATCCAACTGCGACAAACCCCATTGCACAAAACATCCAGAGAGAATTAACACAACTACAACAAACAAAAATCATAAAACTACTATGGATACCTGGACACGTTGGTATCAAAGGTAACACGATTGCAGAAAAAGAAGCCAACTATGCAAGACAACTCACGCCATCCAAAGAATATCTCCACACCGCTGATGACGAATATGCATTTGCAAAACACAAAATATTCTCCAGCTGGCAACAAGAGTGGACAAAAACAAGCAACAATTTTTTAAGGAAAATCAAAACCACAACTTCACCCTGGACCCACCCGGGTGAAATGAACAAAAAATCTGAAACAATCAAGACTCAGGATTGGACACACTCGGCTGACACACAACTGGATTTTAGAAAAAACCCAACAACCCATCTGCGACACATGTAACACAATCATCAATGTAGAATACCTAATTAGGTCATGCCGAAAATACACCAAGGAAAGTACAGAATGCAAAATAAAGGGACCCATAGAAAGAGCACTTGCTTATGATGGAAACATGATTAAGAACGTACTAGTATACCTTTAAAGAACAAATCTAACCAACGTACTATAAAATCCAAACTATAAACAACTAGTTGTGATACTATTGTAGATAAAACGAGGGTCCATATAATCAATTTGGTTGGAGACCCTCTATAAATAAACACAAAAAAAAAAAAAACAAAAACAAACAAAAAGAAAGTTATAACAAATAAGGAAAAAGGCCATGAGCATCTGAAGAACGAATGCGTTAAAATTTATGTTTTGAACTTATATTAAAAAAAACCTTAAAGAAGTTGAACTGTATTTAGTTGAATGAAAAAATTTAAATTACTTATATAGAAAAATAAAATACGAGCAGTGCTCCTACAAATTTCTGTTCCCAATTTAAAGCCCAATTCTGTGAGCAATAGATCTATTTATTTAATTATTATTCATTTTCGTTCTGATTGCGTTTGAAAAATCTCCACCCGGAGGGGAAGGGAAAAAAAGCTTCGCTGCAGATTGGACCTAAATTCATATGTCAGCCCCATTAGAACCCCACTTCTCCTAAACATAAGTGAATTTGCTATCAAATAGAATTTCCGGTTGCATTATAAAAAGAACAAGTTAAACATATTTTCTGCCTTGCCTACATACATATGTATGTATGGGATCCTAGAATATTTTATCTACACTTACTCATAGCCAATTAAGTATAAAGATGACCCACTTCGAACAAGCAAAACACGACCAAAAATTCTGAGAGTTTCCCAATGATGCCTCCACATGTGTGAAGTCATACAACGGGCTCGACGACAAGGGGACGCTGCATTTTTTCGGCGAGCGATGCTTTCCTTGTGGATATGCGATACTGGTGCTAAACGACGCGCGCCGAGAAAGGAGCAGAAAAGCAAGGCAGCTGTGCAGCTCCCAGAATTTTTGGTCGCGTTTTGCTTGTTTGAAGTTTCTCATCGTTATATTTAATTGGCTATGACTAAATTTTCTAGAGGTTAATCATTTATGATTGCACTCGCTGGGTTACCCGGTTTCACCCGGTGTACGAATATTTTGGCTGCGCACCGTATTGGGTCCGTCATCTTGATTCTCAAATTTTGTACATAGATCCGACATAAGGATAACTAAAAACCCCCAAAATACCAAATTTCCTGCCAATCCCTTGTTATTTTCAATTTAAGAGCACCATCTTGGATCTGCCATTTTCAAACTCGCAAAAATAGTAACCTATATATTGGACCGGAATATGTAGTACCTAACCTAATATGATCAGATCCATCGTTTAGGCGTGATGGGTTACCCGGTTTCACTTACTGTACAACCATTTTGATCGCCATATTGAATCCAAAATGTTGATTTCCAAATTTCAAACAGATTCGCAATAAGGACATCTAACAACCCCCAAAATATCTATTTTCATACCAATCCCTTGATATTTTCAATTTTTGACCGCCATCTTGGGTTCGCCATTTAAAATTCTCGAAAAAGTATCCTATATAATGCGCCGAAATATGTAGAACCTACACCCAAAAAATGAATATGATCGAATCCAGCCTCTCAGCGTGATGGGTTCCCCGGTTTTACGCTGTGCGCAAAAATTTTGGGTACCATATTGGATCCGCCATCTTGAATTTGCAAGTTTCGTATATTCGCAATAAGAAAATCTAAAACACCACCATCTTGGTTCCGCCATTTTGTAATTAGCGAATAAAAGGCAGCCTATACATTTACTTGGCCGCAGTATGAAGTAAACTCACACGAATAATAAATATAGTCCGATCCAATATTCAGGCGTTATAGGTTACCAGGTTTCACCCAGTGTACACAAATTTGCGTCACCGTGTAGGATCCGCCATTTTGAATTTCCAAACTTTGATAGTTAATTCGAAATTACCTCAAAATATCCATAGTACTACTTTTCATTTAAATTCCCTGAAGTTCGAAAATTAGTGTACGCCATATTGAATCCGCCACCTCTCAGTGCAAATTTCGAACATGGATTCGCAAAAAGGGTATCCAAAAACCCCCAAACACCAATTTTATGGCAACTCCTTCATATTTTCAAATTTTTGCCATCACCATTTTAAAATTCGTGAATTTTTTTATTTTGGGCCGGAACGGAATATGTAGTACTTTTATCCAAAAAATAAAAGTGATTGGATCCACCGTTTAGGCGTGATGGATTACATGGTGCTCAAAAATTTTAGTGACCATTTTGAATGCGCCATTTAGAACTTCCAAATTTCGAACGTAGGTTCGCAATAAAGAGATCCAAAAGCACCAAAATACCAAGTTTCATGGAAATCGCTTGATATTTTTAATTTCTGGCCGCCATCTTGGGTCCGCCATTTTGAAACTCGCGAATAAAAAATAGCCTATATGTTGGTCCGGACAATGTAGTACCTTCACCCAGAAAATGAAAATGATCGGACTCGGCATTTAGGCGTGATTGAGCTACAAATAAACAAACAAACAAACCAACTTTCGATTTTATACAGGGTGTTCAGAGGTGGGAGGGAAATATTGCAGGAGGTGAAAGGTCAGGCCGAAACAAGCAAAAAATCGTATGGGTGGGGGGGTCCATCTTGCACAGTTTGGCAGTTACAGGGTGATTCGTAAATAAGAATGTTGCCTTATGGGGAAACCGCTATTGTATTTTCATCTTTTTTTCGACGCATCGCGGCGACCCCAAACCGGTCTCAAAAATTCACTGTCTTGAAGCCCTTTCCAAAAAACTCAACAGCACCCCAGTACCCCAAACCCCTTGGCCAAATCACCTCTGGAAGTTGATAAGTTAACTTTTATTTCCCGATTTTTCACCTGTCGCCCCACTTTTCTCCGAAATTCACGTTATTATCATACTTAATTTTTATTCTTGTTAAGTTACCTATTTAATTACCTTTCCAAAAACGTGCAACGTGCGCAGGTAGAAAGGGGTTGCAAAAGTCCTACAATTAAGAGATCCTCACAGGTACCTAATTAATTCATTGCGCCATAATGGAAAAAATCGTTAAGTAAAGAATTTTTGTGAGAGCAAGGTCGAACATGTTTGTTTAGGAAACACAGGTAATAATTTTTTATTATTTCACCAAAACTGTTATAAAATAATTAATGTAATCTTGTTAAATGGCGTTTTTAGTTTATGATATCCAATATTTACTCGTAAGTATCCTGACGCTCCTTTTCCAATACCTCCTATGAATTTTGGTATAAAAATGGGTAAGTTTGAAAGGACATTGACAACAGTCGAAGAAGCAATCGATAAGAACAAGTGTTTAATAGAAAAAATGAAGAAAAAATGGCAGAATTCAGTGTGGAAGAGCATGCCGATATAATTTACTTGTACGGAAATGATAGTGAGGCCATACGAGAATACCAAAGGAGATTTCCGAATCGGCGTGTACCCGATAGAAGGGTATTTTCAAGGGCTTTCTGGAGGTTCAAAGAAACCGGAAGTGTAACCACCCCTAGAGCAGTACCGCGATCAGGAACTTCGGCCGATTCAGCGGACACCAATCAACAAATCTTCAACATCGAATAGCCCTGAAGCAAGCATCAGGCAGGTCGCATGACGGTTAGGATTGTCTTCAGGGAGAGCTTGGTTCGTTGTGAGGCGAGAGGGACTACATCCATACGACCATATCCCTTTCCAAGCACTACAACAAGGAGATTCCGAAAGACGATTGTAGTTCTGCACTTGGCTGCTCGAGGCTGACATCGAAAACAGAATATTTCTAGACCGAATTCTGTGGACGGATGAATCGCAATTCACCTGGGATGGCATCACAAACTTCCACAACCTCCACACCTGGTCAGATGTGAACCCACATAGGACAAGGTGTGGGTCCTTCCAGCAAAGATGTAGTGTCAATATCTGGGCTGATATTATCGGCAACCAGTTGATAGGATCCTTCATCTTGCCTAAAGTGCTGATTAGTATAGTTAGCTATATTCGGACTTTTTGGAGAATACCCCTCCTGATCTCTTGGAGGACATCCCCCCGGCCACCAGAAGCGTAATGTATTTACAGTACGACAGAGCACCTGCGCATACTGGCAACATTGTAAGGGCAAGGTTCAATGAACATTATCCAGAGTACTGGATTGGATGAGGTGGACCGATTCTTTGGCCTGCTAGATTACCGGACCTTACTCCACTGGAAGTTTTCTTATAGGGAATGATGAAAGATGAAGTCTACTCAAGATCAGTCAACACCAGAGAAGAATTAGTTACCAGGATTAAAAATGCAGCGACAAAAAGACGGGAGAGACTGGCTGCCATAGACCTCAAACGCGGAATAAGACGACGTCTACTTGCATGCATCGAAACTGGCGGAGAACATTTTGAACAGCTTTTGTAGCACATGAGTTTTAATTGTAATTAGTTTTTAAGTGACTAAAATGTATTTTTTAGTTAACTTAAGTATAATTTCTTAAAAATTCTAATTGCCTTGATATTCTGTAAAAGGATTTTTGTAAATAAATTGTTGTATCCTTTTTCTACCTGCGCATGTTGCACCTTTTTGGAAAGGTAATTAGATAGGTAACTTAACAAAAATAAAAAGTAGGTATGTTAACGTGAATTTCGGAGAAAAGTGGGACGAAAGGTGAAAAATCGAGAAATAAGAGTTAATTTATCAACTTCCAGAGGTGATTCTGGCCAAGGGGTTGGGGGTAGGGGGTGGTGTTCACCTTTTTGGAAAGAACGTCAAGATAGTGATTTTTTGAGACTGGTTTGGGGTCGCTGCGATGCATAAAAAAAAGATAAAAATACAATAGCTGTTCCCATATAAGGCAACATTCTGATTTACGAATCACCCTGTAACTGCCGAACCGTGCGAGATGAACCCCACCCCATACGATTTTTTGCTTGTCTCGGCCTGACCTTTCACCTTCTGCAATATTTCCCTCCCACCTCTGAACACCCTGTATATATACATGATTGAAAGGAATGTACGTATGATGTGACTCCCACTGTCGAGGTGAACTGACTTCAACAATTACGTCACTTTTCGTCCGAGTGAAAAATTAACTCAAAATGTAGCTCACAAAAGTTACGATGCGCCCGAGCAAAATTTAATTTTTTGTAGTATAATCGGTAACATGCCACGTAAAACTCTTAATGCAGCCCCAACAGCCCAAAAGGGGCACAGCACGAATTTTTAATGTTTTGTACTCGTTTTGGATCAGCATACAAAAAGGGCATATTTTTACATTTGTATTCCTAATTTTTTCGATATATGGACTAGGTTTGGGTATAATTATGCACCCGGATCTGTACCTTGTTTCGGTAATATCTGCCAGCGAAAAAATCTTATTCGGTTTAATTTGTGTTTTATGTGAAGGAAGAAAAAATAAAGTAAACGGGTATTTTACGATATCAAATATTTCAAGCCGATGTATAAAAATGCGAAGAGCTTTAAAAATCTGAAGTACACCGCCCTTAAAATAACAAATCATAAAATAATTAAATTTAAGTTTATATCAAATAAAAAACAAAATTAAAAATTTTGAAGAAGCCCACGACGGATATAAACATCCTAACAGAAAATTATTAAATAAAATTTTAAAACCCCCCGACTAAATAGAGGTAAGTAAGCAAATTCCGCCTAACACTAACAATTTTGGTGGTTTGAGTTCAGTAGCATCTAGATAAGTGATTGGCGTTTTTTATTTCTGGACAATTTCAAAACATCTGTATGTACTCTGTTAAAAAACTAAAATTTATTAACTTCAAAAATAATATTAACAAGTTCATACTAATGGAAATAAAACAAGCACTGAATTCATGCGTCATTATATATTTATTTATTGAATTAGTTGAATATAGTTAACAGAATTGAAAATAATATTTTAATATTTTTTTGAACCACCTTTTGCTTTTATAACTGCTTCCAATCTCCGCGGCATGGACTCGACAAGCGTTTTTGTATATTCTTCAGATATTTTTTCGCATTCCTCAAGAAGTATTCGTTTGAGGCCATCTTTAGAAGTAATGCTTCGTTTCCTGATTTGTTTATTCAGATGATCCCATAGATTTACTATGGGATTAAGGACTGGGGAGAAAGGAGGATGATCTAGTTGCCTAGGAGTTCAGTACAGCAACCACTCTTATATTTTTGGCAGTATGTTTGGCGTCGTTGTCTTCTTGAAATATCCATGACTGACATAACCATAAATTATCAACACTAGGTTGAAGATTTGTTTGTAAAATTTTCAAATAATATTCTTTTTCATTGTGTCGTGATATGAATACAAGACTGCCGACTCCCGAGACCGCAAAACATGACGAGACTATCACAGATCGCCTTCCATGTTTGACGGTACATACTAAATTGCTAAATTCTCTTTCTGTAAAGCGCAGTTTTTTTTCCTCCAAATTTTCGGTGGTTTCCGCTGTTTCAAAATTTCAAATTTACTCTGATCTGAGAACAAAACATTCTTCCAAAAGAAAAAGTCCTTTTCGTTGTGCTTTTGTGCGTACTGAAAACGCTTTTTGTTATTGATTTTGGAGATTAGCGGCTTTTTCCATGGAATTCTACCAAAATATCCCGTAGCATGAAATGTTTTGCCCACTGTACTAGCTCTTACATAATCTCCTTTTACTTGACTAAGTCCCTGAGCCACTTTTACGGCACTTGTACATGGGTTCTTCCTCACTTCTTTAACTATAGCACTGATATCCTCTTCATTTAATTTTTTAGGTCGCCTTTTGTGGTCAATGTTTATAAACGTATTAAAATTTTCGTATTTGTCAATTATTTTTTTTACCACCACATGTCTTCTTTTTATTACTTCTGCAATCTCTCGCAAAGATTTTCCCATTTTAGACATTTCGATTATTATTATCTTACGCTCTTCTATTGTAATTTGCTTTCCCATTTCGTGTACTTTGCACTTTTAGATTGAACAAAGTATTAAATTGTAAGAATTATTACAAATATGATGGAAAATGCGAATTACCATCGTGAATGAGTAGTGGGTGCCTGACTGAAAATGAAATCTAAACGATGAACTTAACGATGCAATTACAATTCCACGAAGATGGATGCCCTTGGAAAGTGCATGTTCAAAAGTGTTAACTTTAAATTGACGCATGAATTTAGTGCTTCTTTTGGCTCTATTAGTATGAACTTGTTAATATTATTTTTGAAGTTAATAAATTTTGTTTTTTGAACAGAGTACATACAGGTGTTTTAAAATTATCCAGAAATAACAAACGCCAATCACTTATCTAGATGCTACTGAACTCAAACTCCCAAAAATGTTAGTGTTAATTTTATATTGGTGCTCAATGTATACCCAACGTAATTTTCAACCAGTCACATAATTAGGTTAGGTTAGGTGCAAGTGGCTGCCAAAAAGGCACACTTAGGCCCGTTGTGATACCACATGGGACGAAACCCTTAAGAACTAAGCTTCGAACCCTTTTGAATTTTTAATGAACTGCTCCAGATTTCTGATCCTGACAGAGATCAGTTCCGAGAGATCATTAAAGATCCGAGGCTCCGGTTTCTCCGCATCGCCAATGCTGGGTATTGACACAGGAAATGAAGGATATTCTCTTCTTCCTCATTGACGTTACTTCTGCAGAAATCGTGTGTAGTCGCCCCCATCCGCTGACCTCCGAACGCCAGTCCGCAAAGACCTTGGATGTCGTGCGAACATTTGCTGACGATTTGATCGCAGATTGACTGTCGGTATAGATACGTATGTTGACTATGGGCTGCGCTGTAGCCCTCAGCCCCGACCTAAGCTTGGAATACACTGCAATGGTTTGGCAGTCGGAAGGAGATTTCTATACCCATTTGTTCAGAGTAAACACCTCCACTCACTTTGACGTCATTCTTGGAGCCGTCAGTGAAAATCTGAATCGACCGAACTAGACCCTACTCCCATTCTTGCCTCGTGGGATAGGAGGAAGTAATACCTTGGCCTTTGGTTATCCGAGCAACCAGGAAAGTGAATGTCAGCCAGCAACTCCAGAGCTTCCATGCTCATCGAAGTCCAGTCTCCATTCTGCTTCATCAGAACACCGGGAGCACATGGTGTCGTGGCAAATATCTTCTTCAGGCGATTAGCCTCGGATACCTTTTCCACTCCGCTACAGAATTTCTCCCACGAGGGCCTCTTAGCCACCCTGAAAGAAGTTCCTTAGGTTCTCCTTACAAACCGACCATTATTGGTACTCTTGACCTTATTGAACTGATTCCGGCATTCCTTCCCGACTGCCGTGATTTCATTATTCCACCATGGCGGCTTGTGTCTGATCCTGGGTTTGCACGAGGGGCAAGCAATTTTGGCCGCCCTATTGTAGCCTCCAGTCAGTACGTTCACTGCTACATCAATGTCCTGTCGTCCGCTGATGATTGCTGGTCCTTCAATTCGTTCTCCTCCTGTTAATAAGAGGGCAACGATTTGGTTTAAGAAACTCAAGTCCGAACTAAGTGTATGAGTGATCGGACATAGAAGGCTCCTTGGAAACCCTCCAGTCTTTAACAATGTGGGCGGAGTTCTCAATGCAAAGGGTAACGTCGAGAACCTCCCATCTCACAGAGTTAACAAAAGTGAGCTCATCACCCTAGTGGCATACCTGAAGCCTGGAGCTAAGTATAAAGTGATGAAGAAACTCATCACTATTATTTATGTCTGAGCTACCCCAGACAGTATGGTGGTCATTCGCGTCTGCGCCGATTACCAGCGTTTGCTTGCGCCTAGCTGCCTCCGCGACAATATTTTGCAGGGTCTCATGTGGTGGGGTTCCCTCATGATCACGGCCTATATACGAGGATGCCAGCCAGATACTGTTCTGTTAGATTTACACCATTACCGTCACCGTATCTCTGTCACTGAAATGGTTTAGCATAAAGACATTGTAGGTGGTGCTCACAAAAATGCAAATTCTGGGTTTACGTACTCCGTTTGTGTAGAAAATGCAGTATCCCTTTAGATTTACATAGTCCGCAAACTCGGTCACCAATGACCCATGGTTCTTGGACGAGAACAACATCCTCTCACTTTTGAGATAGGCGCAGGAGGAGTGCAGCGGAAGCTGCCTTAGCTGCCTTTATGCGTTGCTGCGCGACTTAGGTACTTTTACCCGACTTAAGTACTTTTACGGACTATGATTTCACGGGATTCGGACAGATCGGCTGAGACTGACTGACTTGCAACTGTAGTGACTCTATTCTCGACTCTCTGGACTCGGACTGTTTACTGATTACCCTCTGAACTGCGACTTCGACTGTCGGGACTCGGACTGATCGGGTACTTATATTGCCTCGATCAGTTATTGGAACTTTCCAAGGTGCCAGGGTCTCGAATGTGCCCGTCGCCACTTTTGTGGACATGTTGCGTGTTATCATATATTGTCGGTTAAGTGCTTAGGGTCGATCACGCGCGGGCGGTCGCCCCAATATGTGCTTGGGTCGATGCGCTCACGGGTGGTCGACGCGGTCATCGATGTCTGAAAGTAGTATGTCCTCTTCCAGGTCATTTGGTATGAATAGGTCTCCCAAAAAACCACAAGCTTCATTTCAGGGGTGAGCTTAAATCATTGTCGACAATTACCATCCCAAGGTACGTAGGCTCCCAATCAGCAGCAATGAAGACCGAACTAAATGCCTTCTCAGACGTCAGTAGCAAAGCGTATCAAAAGGGAGTTCGTCTCTTGTGTTCAAAATCAAGAGTAGCACCACTGAGAGCGACCACACTAGCTCGTCTCGAACGTTCCGACGCGTATTTTATGGCAGAGCTTGTAAATAAGGTGAGAAATATATTTCAGATCGAAACTGTTTGCTTTTGGACAGACTCCACAATCACCCTATCATGGATAAAATCACACAGCTAATCTTTTAAGACGTTCGTTGCAAATCAGGAATCATATTTATATTCAAGAGCGATCAGACGTAACCCAATGGACACATGTGCCAACAAAATGTAACCCTGCCGACATTCTGTGAAGAGGTGCTTCACCGAAGGAATTGTTAACTGCTAAGATCTGGTTCAAAGGCCCGCATTTTCTTTAAGATGATGAAGCCCAATGGCCGAAGCAAATAAATCCCGCAAGTTACAACGATGAAGAAAGACGAAACCAGGAATGCAACTTGTTGGTCTCAAGTCTTCAAGGCGTCTCGAACTTGCTGTTAATCATAGGAAATCCTTCAAATTTCTCCAACACACCATCGACTTCATTCAGCGGTTTGCAAAGGGAATTAAAAGGTTTTCCGGACAACGAGACGCAAAGGAGGGCCAAAAATCTCAAATGCTTGCGCCGCCACTTACTTGTGCAGAACTATACGACTCCCTGCGTTTCACATTGAAGGAGGTTCAACAGCGATCCGTTCATGCAAGAAATACAATCACTACAGCAGGGAACGCCAATTCGACCCAGCAACCAATAAGCATCACTTACATCATGTTTAGCCGAGGATGGGCTATTTAGGGTTGGTGGACGATTAACGGAGGCGAATCAGATAATTTTGCCACATTCGGATGTAATTACCAAGCTGCTGCTGAGGCATTTGCACGAATAACACTTATACGCCGAGCCCAAAGCATTACTAGCAATCTGCAGAGAACAATTTTGGCCATTGCGAGGAAAACAGCTGACTCAGTATGTCGTGTACAACTGTATACGGTGCACGAAAGCAAAGACAAAACTGATCACCCAATTAATGGGTAACCTCCCACTAGAAAGAGTGCAACCTGCGCGACTCTTTAAGAACACTGGCTTAGACTTTTGCGGACCCCTTTGCGTACATTATAAAATTCGGGGAAAGGCACATACCAAGGCATATATTTCCGTGTTTGTGTGCTCTTGCCCAAAGAGAGTACATTTTGAGCTCATCTTAGAGCTAACAAAAGAAGCATTCCTAGGAGCACTTAAACGCTTTATTAGCCGACACGGAGGACCCACCAAAGTCTTTTACGACAACGCTACAAATTTCGTGGGGGCTGCAAACGAGATGAAGGAGTTACAAGATCTCTTTCAAGACGCAAGCATTCGCACTGATATAACACGTTACTGCGCAGACGAGCACATTGAATGGTGCTTCATGCCCCCCCAGGTCTCTGCACTTTGGTGGCCTGTCGGAAGCAGCGGTTAAGTCTGCAAAATACCATCTCAAGAGAGTTATCAGCGGCGCCTCGCTCACCTACGAGGAACTGCACACGGTCGTGATAGAAGCCGAAGCCATACATAACTCGAGACCTTTAATTTCAATGTCAGATGACCCATCAAACTTGAGGCTTTATCTCCAAGTTATTTTTTAATAGGAGAGCCGTTGACATTATTACCTGTTCCTACGGCACAGTTGACTAACATGAAGCTACTTCAGCGCTGAGAAATGGTGAAACATCTGCAACAGGAGTTTTGAAGCTGTTGGGCAAAGGAATACTTACAACAGCTTCGGCCTAGATCCAAGTGGAAGCAATCAGTAATCTCAGTCCCAAGTAACCAGCAACCAGGAACTTTAGTCATCATTAAGGAGGAAAATGTGACCCCCCCTAAAAGTGCATCTCGGAAGAATAGTTCGAGAATATCCCGGGAAAGACGATCATGTTCGAGTCGTGGATGTCAAAACAGAAAAGGACATTTTTAAAAGAACAATACGCAATGTGAAGACAGCAAGACTAACAGCACGACCAAAACAACAACAGTGATGCACGCATCGATGAAGAGGTGTAAAATTTGGCCTATTAACTCAGCCTGGCTAACAAGTCCAGCGCTTCACTTCAGATGCACCCAAATCAAAAGGAGTCAGGACATAAATAAAGATAATGAGCAGATTCACAGGAAACCTAGGATACGAGCCTCCCGTCCATCACTAGGAAATTTCTCCACCTTGGCGTTTACGCTACTTGTTGTCTTAATAGCACCCGCGTTAGCGGCACCAATCAACGAGCCAATCGAAGTAAGTTCATTCGAACAAAACCCACTGATGTACTTTGAAAACGTGTCACAAATGTCCATGACAACTGATACTTGGAACATAACGGTATTCTACGACGTAAACAATTACTGAAAAGACATGTACGAGCTTCAAGGCCAATTGAAAAGTTTGAAGGAGTTACATATGTAACTCTGCTAGCGGGAGCAAGGAAAATGCCTCTCAATGGCCTTCGAACTTCAGCGTCAGCTTAGGTCACGCTACATCGAGACTATGTCATGAGTGAGGAGCAAGTCGATCTGTGCGCAAATATCTATGAAGGTGAAAACATTTGCAAAAAGAAGCATGCGGTCTTTAGTAAGGAAACCGACTCAGCTCAATGTGAATTAAGCCTATTAAATCAAGCCAACAAGCTAGTAGATAGGCTATGAGAGTTCGTGGTATTTTACCCCTCCGCTGAGATCTTCCCCCTCCCCTTAACCCGTAGAGATCGACCGCTCCCCTTCCCCCGCTTAGATCTACCCCCTCCCCTTAACCCGTAGAGATCGACCGCTCCCCTTCCCCCGCTGAAATCTGTTACCCTCCACGGCTGAGATCTGTCCCCCTCCCCCGCTGTGATCTTTGTCCCCCCCCCTCCCCCGCTGAGTTCAGTCCCTCTTTCCACCTTTTACTTCCTTTTGTTTTGTTTATTATCTCTAGCTTTGGACGATGCGATCGCTGAATTGCAATATTTTTTGGTTGAAGGTGGCGTTGTTTACATTAGATTAGAATGGAATGAATTATTTTATTAATAATAATATTGCATAATGTAGATCTTGTCTGAGTATATTTAAAACTATGAGAATGCTTGATGCAGATTTTCTCAGGAGGCAATTATCAATCGTACGATCATATTTTCTTAACATATTGGATTTAATTTTGTCTAACTAATGATATTCATGAAACCCTACATACAATTTTCCTTCGATATACTTCACACTTAGCCTTGTAAATGAGCTTATACATATGTGGTGAATACACATGGCGAATTTGTTGCTCTAGTATTCTGTAGTTTCATGCGCAATATATTCGCTTGTTTGACAATTTTTATTTTAGTATTTACTTGTAATGGAATTGTTGTTATTGTATAAGGTCTTATAGAGATTTCGGATGGTTTATACTTTTCTTTCTTACTCTTTAATAGGACTTTATCTCCTATGTGGAATGATATTAGCTTGGCACTTTTGTAATAGCGTTCTTTAGATTTTTGTTCTTACTGGTTACGTTATTTGTTCATGACAGCTTGCCGTCTACAATTTTTCTTATTAATAGCGAGGTGAGAGAAACATTTTCCACAGGAATTTAGGCTCACAATCTTTATTACAATTCATATTGCTAGTTTGATTTCAAATTAAGTACATGACTGAATCAAGGTTAAACTTAAGATTCTTCCCGTATTAACAAATACTTTTGAGATCAGCAATTTGATGTTTAAATTTTTTCTTATTAATAGCGAGCTGAGGGAAACATTTTTCACTGGAATTTAGACCTTAATGTTCATTACAATATACGTACTTCGCTCGATTTAGAATTAAGCTTATGGTTGAATCAAGTTTAAAAATCTAGATTGAGAAATAAAACGCTGAATTAAACTTTTTCGCAGAAATTAATTTTATTTTAAATCATAATACTACATCTTTGCTTTTAGCCAAGAGTTTTGCTTTGATGCGAGTCCCAGCCAGGTCTGTACAAGTCTGTACAGAGCTATACAGGTCTGTACAGGCAAAGATCTCAGCGGGGGAGGGTAACAGATCTCATCGGGGGAGAGTAACAGACCTCAGCAGAAGGGAAGGGGCGGTTGATCTCTACGGGTTAAGGGGAGGGGGCAGATCTAAGCGGGGGAAGGAGATCGGTCGATCTCGACGGGTTACGGGGAGGGGCAGATTTCAGCGGGGGGGGGGGTAAAATACCACCCCAAACACAACCCCATCACCTGATGCCACCGCAAACACAACCCCAAACACACACAAAAGAGCTTTCAGCTGATCTTCCAAGACCAGAAGAAGCTTTGATGACGTCACACACCTCAAAACTGCTCGTCCAAGACCAGAAGAAGCTTTCAAACGCTCCTCCACTTCCAGACCGAGAGCTTTTGAAGCAAAAGTGAGAAGTTTTTGGCCCTGTACATTTCTTATGGGAAAAGTGTGTCCGAACTCTCATAGCCTATATACTCACGCTCTCATCAAGGTGCAAACTAGAACACATCAATCAAGCAATGCAATGGATTTAACTGCATGACAGGAATGTATGGATTTTTACCCTTTCGGAAACTATACCCATAAACATCGTTTGCCACGAACAAATTTTCCAAAGGTCATTAAAAGGGACGGGATTACTCCGATTCCGAACCAACTGCAGAATCAAGCAAACCTCTTTAACTATTGTAGCCCACCACCAATACTCCAGCAGGATCAACAACTCATACATTCCCTCAATTAATCTCAACCTTACCGCCTTCCTGGATCGAACAACACGACCACCAGCAGGCAGAATTCTACTTAATCTCACGAAGGACATTACGACACTCAAGAATGCTATTGGGAAACTAAAAGAGCTGGAACACCTCCCCCCAAAGAAGCTCCACCAAATACACCACGTCACGGCTGGCTATCTCTCCCTTGGATAAGTCTTCACCTTGATTGCCCCATACATAATCAGGAAGGTATACCAGAGGCACCGCGTCCCACATTCACCAGAACCAGCGCCTCGGAGAACAAACTTTCGTCTACGATCCTCACGGCGACGCACTGAACTTGGAACGCAGAACGTTCCAACGGCCAGGAGCATGTTAGAATCCCCATAGCTTTCCTTGCAAAACCAAAGTTGATTGAACTTGCACCTCTAGCAATAAATTAGTTCACCTGCGGTCATCCACTGCTCCAAAATGCAGCCACAGCTGATATGTCAGCAGCCCGTGCATAAGGTGCAAGCTCAATCAACTTTGGTCCAACTAAGCACAAATGCTTTGTATACAAATAGCAATAATTAATAAAGTTCAGATTCAGTCTAAAAGCGTACCAAGCCCTTTGTCATTCCGACTGTGAGGCTGCACTCGGCGGTTCATTGAATCTCGCGATCAACAGATAGCGTATCGCTAACCTCATCCATGGATGTTGAAGAAGATGGTGGGGAGAGTTTCTCGGCACCAGCCAAAGTTTTTGTTCCTGCTACGGTGCTAATCTCTCCGCTTTGTTCAGCGAAGCCATTAGGTCTTCCAATTTTCCTGTCCTTCGAATAGACGGACAGCACAATGGAGTCGAAGCCATAGAAGATTTTGTCGCCCTTAGCCACTAGAGGTGCCAGAGATTCCTCATTTAGGTTAACAATGGCTTGCCTAGTTTTGCCCTTGATCTCTCCGACCTGTGCAAACCTCCAAACCTGGGTGGGAAGGTTTCGATTGTACATTCTTGTGATGGCCAGGATCTTTTCCGGGTCAGAGGGCTTCGCCGGGATCCACGTCCTGGCTCTCAGCCTGTTCGGGACCTCGATACCCCGAGCATTTGAGCAATAGAGGGTAGGGCCGGGGTTTTTCTCCATTACGTCCATAAAGACTCCGAGTAGCGCAATTCGTATCGATCTCCAGTTGTCCAAGGAGATGGCGCCGTCCGGATCGCTGCGGTTAATGGCAGTCAAAATTAAGCTGTCATTCGCCACTTCCACTGAATGGCTTAGTCGGCTTGATTGTCTTACCAGACTGGGGGGCTGTCTTTGGCCGCTTCGTGGTGGCTGACTCTTGCTTGCCCTGCAACAGCTGCCTTTTGCCTACTGCTAGCACTCTGTTGGCCCACGCAAGAGAAGTCCTGTCCTTCCCAGAGAGTTCCTTCTGTGGTAGCCGTAGAGGCGCCTTGACGTTGCTTGGTCCAGGCTTGCCCACGGACGCAAACGCTGTCGACGTGCGTAGAGCATCTCCACAACCAAGCATACTAGCTGTGGTCGTTTTGCGAGCTGCCGCTGGTATGAGGTTCGGTTTCCGGACTGACTTCGGATTAGCCACGGAGGGTTTGGGGCAGGGGTTACCGATTGCGGCACTCTGGGATTGTTCGCTTCCCTTTGCCGGTCGGCCAAGGAACAGATGACTTCTGCACCTCTGAGTTATTCGAGGCAGGTTTATATGGATCCATTCAACTGGCTCGTACGACCACCTTCGTGACGAGGCACTACTAATGGTCAAGGGTAGAAATTAGGGAAAAAGGGTCCACCATGCAGCGACCCTTACATGGTAAGTCCATAGTTACGACCTGAGACGGACAGGTATCAGGAATGCTCCGTTCGTATACAGCCGGTATAACCCCCTGGTTGCAAACCAACCAGTGGGCACGGTTCGCATGACACCCTGGGTTAGGGAGTTGGCGGTCCTAGCACGTACTCGCCAATCGCCCGTCTGACAAGGGTGACCCTACCAGGAGATGCTGGCTCAGCCAAGACGACTCCGGTCAGCCAAATCTTCAACATCAACAGGAAATAAGCATCAGGCAGGCCGCACGACGGTTAGGATTGTCTTCAGGGAGAGTTTGGTTTGTTGTGAGGCGAGAGGGACTACATCCATACGACCATATCCCTTTCCAAGCGCTACATCAAGGAGATTCCGAAAGACGATTGTAGTTCTGCACTTGGCTACTCGAGGCTGACATCGAAAACAGAAGGTTTCTAGACCGAATTCTGTGGACGTATGAATCGCAATTCACTTGGGATGGCATCACAAACTTCCACAACCTCCACACCTGGTCAGATGTGAACCCACATAGGACAAGGTGTGGGTCCTTCCAGCAAAGATGTAGTGTCAATATCTGGGCTGATATTGTCGGCAACCAGTTGATAGGATCCTTCATCTTGCCTAAAGTGCTGATTAGTATAGTTAGCTATATTCGGACTTTTTGGAGAATACCCCTCCTGATCTCTTGGAGGACATCCCCCCGGCCACCAGAAGCGTAATGTATTTACAGTACGACAGAGCACCTGCGCATACTGGCAACATTGTAAGGGCAAGGTTCAATGAACATTATCCAGAGTACTGGATTGGATGAGGTGGACCGATTCCTTTGCCCATATAAGGCCCATATAAGGCAACATTCTAATTTACGAATCACCCTGTAACTGCCGAACGGTGCCAGATGGACACCCCCACCCATACGATTTTTTGCTTGTCTCGGCCTGACCTTTCACCTCCTGCAATATTTCCCTGCCACCTCTGAACACCCTGTATATATATTTTAAGGCCTTTCGGACTCCAGATAGTGTAAATCCTTATCAAATAACGTTAGTTAGCTGGAACGTGTAATGAACATATAATGTATACTCCAGCAGCTTGCACAGGAATATTATTTGTCAAATTAATAGAATTATGTGAATAGCCAATTTTTTCTGCTATGATTCAGTTTTAAATGGAAATATTATATAAAATAACTACTTAATAAGTTTTACGATTGTGTCGATTAATATTTGAAATTTCTATAGTTCCAGATTGAAATGAATCAGCTCATCATAAGTACAAAGGCGTAAAAAATATATGTATATACACACCACCTGTAAGGAGTTAAAATATCCGGCGTTTCGGACTAATAACAAAAAAAGCCTGATTATAAAAAAAATAGTTTAACAATATAATAATATAACGCCTTTAAAACGTAATTAATTTAATTAATCAGCCACAATCGAGCCAAATAAAACAAACGTGGCGCTACAGAGGATTCCATTGTAAAGCAATAATCGCCTATGCATGTTCGAATATTTTAGCCTGTAGAAAGTATAATAGAATATATAAAACAATAACTAAAAGCTTACCAAAAAATATAGGGGGATCTTTATAAACCTAAAACGTAGACCACAACTAAGTACAAATCAAGACAACTTACATCAGTGTATAGTTTGATCATAGTTTTCGTAGTTAAAGTAAATTATAAAAAAATAAATAAATAAATAAGTGCAAAAAACATTGTAACATTGTAAATTAATGCAAAAGTTCATCGAATATTGTAAAATCCACCGCTGTAAGCCTTATAATATTTAAAAAACACAAAAAAATAACTATAGTAAAATTGAAGTAAATAAAAATTTTAATAGAAAAATATTTTCATCAAGCAAAAACAAAAAACAAACGTTAAAAAAAATCGAATAGACACTTTCACCGTAGAAGAAAAAAGTAGAAAATGATTGATCCCAGCTCCAGTGAGGAGGAGAGCGAGGAGGATCAAGGAGGAAAGGGCGGACGCGGCACTGGCCCATCGAGTAAACCAACGCCATCTGGCGGCGGTAGTGGGGGTGGTGGACATGGGCCTGCCATAACAACTGGAGGTCCTGTGGGCGGGGCTGGTGGTCTTGGGACCAGTGGACCTCTTATAGGTGGTGTTACATCATCTGGCCACGACTTTCCACCACATGGCACTCCCCACCATGTGGGGGGACTTGGTGCTGCTCCAGGACAAACCCACCACCACCCCCACCCCGGGGGAAAAGATTTGCATTTGCATCATGGTGGAAGTGATACATCGGGAAGCCTCGAAGTGCCCAGCAGTGCAATGCCAAGGTAGGGCTAATTTGTTTATTGCACCCAACCTTTTTCAAAAACAAAACTTTTCTTTGAATTTGTATAGCCTGAGTGACCTAAGTAAAAATTGTTGGCTCCCAAATAAGACAAAGAATTGTAAGCATAAACGCATCTAAGCCTAGCCCATATGTCATACAACTACATCCGCAATAAGCATGAAAATACCCAAAGCAAACTAATTTTAAAAACACGCCCGTTTGTTAGATGTACGCGGCCAATCAGGCATGAAAATAAAGGTAGCGGGCCTCATTTGCGCTTTTTTGGGTGCGTTATATGTATATGTATGCGTGTGTTATACGTGCTCTAGCGCGGGCTACATTTTAACAACTTCAATTCTTGTTGTATAGAACGGGCGTGCCTCGTACTTTTGGGCGTTAGTTTGGGCCTGTTTCATTTTTATTCGTAAGAGATTTTTCTAACCTTTTCAAATACATGTTACTTACCCAACATTTGTTTAAGCATATTAAATTTATAATTAAAATTATTTCTAAGCGGCCTGTCACAGGAGACACTTAGTCAAAGTGTAGGTTCATCCAGAGCTAATTCGTTGCCTCGTCCGATTTCGCCTTCTCCGTCCGTAGCAAGTGAGAAAAATGAGGCTGATTTACAGGTAATTTAATTTTTTTATTGAATTTTATTTATGATTTATGACTGAAAGAAAACAATAAACAAATAAATAAAATTAATACAGGAAAAGCATGAAAGAGAGGAGGAAGAGCGTAAACGTCGCATTCAGCTGTATGTTTTCGTTTCTAGATGCATTGCATATCCGTTTAATGGTAAACAACCAACAGACATGACGAAGCGACAATTAAAAGTAACTAAACATAATTTGGAAACGATAATATCCAGATTTCAGGTAAATATAATTTATGATTCGATATATGGCGCTATAGTCTAGGTATTTTTTAAATGTTCACAATTTCAACCGAACTTAGTATTTTGGGAGTTTTTGGGGTCGCTGATCCAAACTATCAAAATTTATGAATTCAAGATTGAGAACTGTTAAATTTTAAAGCTTATGCAATTTCCATCAAACTTGGTTTAATCAATCATCTCGAAATTTTAATCGCATATTATTGAAATGAAGAGGTGCGTACTGAAATAGATTACCATCTTTTGTGCCCGTCTGTTTCTCCGGATTAATCTTCAAAACGGATGAACCGGTGTTTTTGAAATTTTACAGACATGAAATGGCGGTTGTTAGAAATGATATAGGCTTTTATTGAATTGCTTAATAATAATTAATACTTACGAACCTCGAAATGTAAGTTTTATGTTTATTCAGCTACACAAAAAGTACTTATTCGATTGAGATGAAATTTTTCAGGCATGCTACATATAACCTCCTAAGCTACATAATGTATATACGGTCGGTCGAGGGCAAAATTGAGAGGACAAATGAAAAACTGAACAATAAAGTAAAACTTGTGTATTTCACAATACAGATATAATGAATACAAAAATAGTACGAGAGACTGGGTTTTATTTCATAAAATAAAAACTTAACAATATAAATTATTTTTCCTTCAGAACAAAAAAATCGATATTTTTTGCTGTTGAAAAATTTGAAGGGAAACAAATTTGAGAAGACATCTAGAAAATAATATTTAGTATAATCTCTCTTAAGCTTTACTAACAGTTTTTCAATGACTTTTCATACTTTTAATAATTTTTTTTTAATTTGCTGAGATTAAACTCTTCATAGTTTGTCTAACTCTTGAAAAAAATTTTTTATTCTTTTATTGTTCCCTTTTTGTTTTGTTTCGTCAAACTCTATAGATTTTCAATTGGAGAGGACCGTTTTAAACCACAAATGTTTTTATTTGTAAAGAATATTTAAGTTTTTGCAGCAGTTTGCTTGTGATCATTATCCTTTTGGTGTATGAATACTTATGCCAAGGCCAGTTTATCCGACAGATCTTCAACATTTTCATTCAAAATCTGAATGTGAAGGCCGTTCTGCAGTGCACGGACCACCCAACCATGAACCAACCAAAATCGTGCCATCGAGTCCCACTAATAAGAAGACTCATATTCCCTCTCATTCGCGTTTTGCTCAACCTGATTAACTCTTTCATGGGTGCGTTTTGACCACATAGTGCTAGCAGAGATTATAAAATGAAATCACCCGGCAAACTTCGTACCGCCTCAGAATCAATAAATAAAAAAGCTGAATGATAATTGCAGAATGTTTCAACTTTAGTAAAAAATGTGGTCAAAACTTAACCGAAACAAAAAGAATTCGTAATCAAAAAAAAAATTCTCAATATGAATTAGGTTTTATTATTATTTTTAATTACACATGATGTTGCTTGAAAAATTGTTGTCACAGAGGTTAGGAGCTCACAAAATGAAGTTTGTAGTGTACGGTTTTAATTTGAAACGTGCTTACAATACAAATTAATATAATATCTTTATTTCCATTAAATACAACTTAGATTCAATATAGTTAATCAAGTTTAATTATTATTATATACACTTGATGTTACTTAAAAAAAATCACGACACAACGTGTAGGTACTTACAAAATAAAGTTTGCCAACATTACTGGCTATTTATACGGTTTCAATTTGATATTGACAGACACACACAGTTACAATACATTTAATCAATTTAAAGCTTTCTGATAAACTATATTTGTTGTCTTGTTTTTACGCACCGCAGTAAATAAACAAAAATAACGGTTTGCCGACGCGCGAACACGCGACGTATAATTGTCCATGTGCGAAACAGGGAAACTCCAAGTTTATTCCGCAAACTTCCAACGACTGACCTTGCGATTTATTTATGGTCATCGCAAAGGCTAGACGCACGGGAAATTGTAGACGTTTAAAATCGAATGATAAATCAGTTGGAATCATCGGTATACGCGGGATCAAGACGTCTTCTCCTTTGTATTTTCCCTTTATGATCGTTGCCTCTATGACGTTATTCAATAGCTTTTTCACAGCCAGTCTCGTTCCATTGCACAGTCGAGGTTGATTAATGTTACGCAGCATGATGAAAACTGATCCTACTTTTAATTGCAAAATGGGAGGTGGTAGTTCAGGCAATTCCAGTGAATTCAAAAACTCCGTGGGATAGTTGACTGCGTCATCCTGGTTTATAACTGTGTCAACTGATTTGAATGAAAACAACTCACCCGGAAGAAAATTCAGAATGGTCGCATTGAGATCATCGACATCTTTATTTTTCGCCGCTAATATTGCTCGTTGACCCAGCCAATTATGGTTATTGAACTGTTGCGCTATGTCCGGAAAAACACGTTAAATAAGCTCCTCTTTTGAGTCTGTGATGCGACAGAAATCTGTGGGTAATGTCTAATATTTTCGGTTGAGGTGTCCACTACGACTTTACCAGTTCCAATGTCTAACAACTGCTTCGAAAACACATTTGCAGTTTGATCTTGTTGCAAAAATACTCGCATGTTAGTTGTCAATTGGAGTGTTTTTACAAATTTAATGATTTTAGGCATGCGTTTAGTTCGTCAGCAACAGTTGATCGGGGAATAATTGAACGAGTCTGACGAAAATCACCTGACAACAGAATCATGGTCCCACCAAAAATGTTTTGGTTGTCACGAAGATCTTTCAGCGTTCTGTCCAATGCCTCCAGTGACCTCTTATGGGCCATCATGCATTCGTCCCAAACGATCAATTTGCATACCTGTAGGATTTTCGCCATTGCGCTATTTTTTGCGATATTGCAAACTGGTGTTTCGTTGATTTGCATGTTCAATGGTAATTTCAAGACAGAATGCACAGTTCGTCCGCCTTCTAACAGGGTCGCAGCTATTCCAGATGAAGCCAACGCTAGAGCTACATCATTTTGCGATCTGACCCTCGCCAATAGCAATGAAATTAGGAACATTTTTTGGAGATTGTTGGTTGTCAATGTCAATAACAAATGAAAAAAAAGCAAAAGTACTCTTTTAAATTTAATTTGATTTCTGAACGACTTTTAAATTTAATTGATTTCTAAACGACGGGACGAACATCAAATGTTTGACAGGTAGGAATAGTTTCTAAGGGAAAGCGAAATTGTTTTTTTTACTATATTCTAAGCATTTTTTTCATATTTACTCACCTTTTAAACCTTCCCTGGACTTCCACAAATAATTCAAAACCAAAATTAGCCAAATCAGTCCAACCGTTCTCGAGTTTTAGCGAGATTAACGAACAGCAATTGATTTTTATATATATAGTTGTCTGATCATACCTTGTATTTCCATACCGTGCAATGAAGTATTTGACTTGAAACTTCCGCCAGCTCAGTACCTTGGTTGATTGGTTCGTGGTCGGATGGTCGGCGCATTGGAGAACGGGCATAAGAGTCTGTTGGTATTCGCCTAGTTATTGCCACTTAATTTCCCACTTCTCTTTAGGAAAAACATCTCCATACAATCGACAAATGTTTCTTCCAGAGCTTTGTTTGATTACCTTCGAACTCTATTAGCAAATAGCTCAAGCTTGCTTTCGTCACTCGAAATTACGTGGGTATATTCCGAAATTACATCGGTTTTTTAAAGTATTTTTTACAAATTGTAATCAATCTTAAAATTAATAATAAGGACTACTGCAGCAGCAGCAGTAACAGTCCTTGCCTCTAACTTTTGAATGTACACCCTTGCACATTTTTCTGCCTTCGACTGCTGCGATTTTTAATTGCAATTTACTCATATCAGAGATTATAAAATATGAAGATGTAGCATCCCTTGGCTTCGAATAATCGCACTTTTCAACTGCTATGGTAGGTACCAGTAGGTATCACAATATGTTGAGAAGAGCCTTAGGACACATTTGTCAATTTCTGCAACATTTTTCAGTTATGGTCGAGATCCGCAACAGCAGCGCAGTGGGAAGCCTAACGGGAAGGGGACTGAAAAAAGTGCGAAAGCGGAATGAATAAAAGGCGAGCAAGTGACATGTTACGGGGCTCTCATACAAATCAACTTGGTGGCTTGTTGGACTATCATATCGTGAAACTCAAGAGTTTGGATATTTCTAAGAATCCTAGAAATCCTCTGAGTTGCGTTATGTGCTTCTTGGTATTTTATAATCTCTGCTGAAACACACTTATTGCTCAAACTCAAAATTGTTTTATCCTTTCTTTTATGTTCTCGACTGTTTGTATGGTATTATATTTTATAAAATTTCTACAGGCCTTTCTGAAGGGTGAAACACAAATAATGGCTGATGAGGCTTTTCAAAATGCTGTTCAAAGTTATTACGATGTATTTCTTAAGTCTGAACGAGTTGTTAAAATGGTGCAATCAGGAGCATGCTCGCAATACGATTTTCGTGAAGTATTCAGAAACAATATTGAGAAGAGAGTAAGGTAAGCAATATTTTCTGAAGTCAGTAAATAATTTTATTAAATTTTGTTTTATCTGCATTTATACCAGATCATTACCAGAAATTGATGGTTTAAGCAAGGAAACGGTCCTTACGTCTTGGATGGCCAAATTTGACTGTATCATGAAGGGAACAGGTAAAAGAATTTCTTTTTAACTGTATCTTGGGTTAAAAATTTTTTTATTATTTTATCCCAGGTGACGAGGATACAAAACGACCATCTAGAATGCAGCAGTCCTTAAACAGTGAACTAATTTTGTCCAAAGAGCAGTTGTACGACATGTTCCAACAAATACTCGGTGTAAAAAAGTTTGAACATCAAATACTTTTTAATGCGCTAATGGTAAGTCTTTAAAAATTGCCAAAGACTGAACAAATCGGTTTTATTTTATGATCCCAATCAGACAAAAAGATTAATTAATTTCCAAAAATAAAAATCTTTAGCTCGATTCAGCGGATGAACAAGCGGCGGCAATACGTCGAGAGTTAGATGGTCGAATGCAACGTGTATCAGAAATGGAAAAGAATCGAAAATTAATGCCTAAATTTGTCCTGAAAGAAATGGAATCGCTTTATATTGAAGAGCTCAAATCATCGATAAATTTATTAATGGCAAACCTTGAATCTTTGCCAGTTTCAAAAGGATCAATGGACTCAAAATATGGATTGCAGAAGCTCAAGCGATATAACCACAGGTATTGGTGAAGTGATTATAAGTTTTGAGAAATATTTTACTTTACGAAAAGATATTAAAAAAAAACCTTCCTTAGCTTTACAAATTGTAAAAAGAATTAACTACACGAAATTTTTTATTTGTTATTTTTTTCTAAAATAATAAGTGAAATAGCAGACGTTATACATAATACAAAAAAAAATATATATATATACATATATGCTTAAGTAGGTGGTGACCTTCTGTGTTCGAATTTATGTTTTTGAACGTTAATTTTGAGTTAAATTTCAATACAAAATTGTCTTCAGTTTTGTATAATTATATGTTTTATTATTGTTTATTTTCTATTAAATCCCTCTGTAAGAAATATATCCGATGGATCAATTGTTCCTGTCTTAATTCAAATAATTTATAGTATATTTCGAAATTACATGAAAACTGAATTATACTTGTGAAATTTAAGAAAGGAACAATTGGGACATGCTTTATCGGTTTTTATTTTCATGTATTTTTCATACCGCAATTTTATGTTTAACTAAATTTTTCAATTATTAAATTTTTAATTTTCGGTGTTGCAACGTTATTTGGGTGTTATGTATTTAATGTTTAAGAGAATAATTGGTTGTTGCCACATCAGCGAATTTTTTATTTGTTCTCTCATTTTCAATTCCATTTTATATAAGTTTACATCTATTTTTTCTGTTTTTGTATATCATAAAAAGTCTTATTTGCGACAACATAATTGAATCCTTGTATAAGAAAATAAACATTAACTAATTAGCAATTAACTAACTTAATAAAAATAAATTATTTCTTGGTTTATTGCATAGCCTTTTTACTTCCACTAAGACAAAAAAAAGAAGAAAACAGTGATTGAAGAAGGACTTTAGAGAAAGAATTAGAAGAGTGACTCGGTTTTATTAATTCTCAATATTATAATTAGCGAATATTTTTATCTCTAAAAGTTCATTTTTATTTATTTATTATTATTATTATAATAATTTGATGGAACTTTCCTTTAATGTTTTTATATTTTAATTTAAATGAAATCTGTTTGTTTTTTAATGCAGGGTGCAAACAAAACGAGTGATAAAAGTTGAATGAACGTAAAACTAAGGTTTTTGTTTTGATTATGAAGTAATTGGATGGATCTTACTAACTTATGACTATATGTTTTTTTTGTCTCGAATAAAACTGGCATGTCTGTTGCATAAAATTATATATATATTTTTTTTTCATTTCATATTATATTTTTTTTTTAGCTAAAATTCACTATCTTCGAAAACACCCAAAAGTTAATTTATTAATTGATAAATCTCTGATTAGATTAACTAACACAATCGAAAACTTTAGAAAGCTTTCGTGTTTATTGACACTTTAAATTAAGTTTTTCGCGAAGTTGGAAGCTTTAAAGCATATATAGGGGACGGTATATCTTTGACCAAAAACAATATATATATACAATATATTGCTTTTGCTTTGACCTTTTGTAAATCTTCAAGTTTACGCTTTATTTACTTTTAATAAGATATTAAGAAGATAAGGATAATAGAAATTCGACGAAAATGAAATAAAAGCTCGTATTCAGCTTATAGGTTAAATTTACGAAAATAATTTGAAAATTTAACTTTTGTTACTTTAGAGGGGAGTTACGAACTTAAGGCCTTTTAAAAATTTTACATTTTATTTACTTATTTATTTGTTGTTTTTTTTTTAATATGTTGTTTTCTTTTAGCTTTTTCCACGAAAAGGCCATTCGAGATATACACACATTTAGTTAAATAATTTGCTTACAAAAATTTTAAAAATTAACCGAAAGGAGACACTAAAAAAAAAATTTGAAAAAAAACAAAAAAAATATATAAATATTTATTGTAATTTTCTTTTTACAGCACTCCATCTTTTCTGTAAGTTGATAAATTAAATTGCACTTATAGATGAGTTGATACGTAATTTCATTGAAAATTCTAAGAAATTCAAGTAATTTTTTTTGCTGCTCCCTTTCATTTTTTATATTTTCCAATTTATGTTGTTTTTCATTTCTAATAAAAAATTATAACTATATTTTATACGAAACATTATTTTATTTTACTGTTAAACATTTTAACGTTTTTTATGTATACGATGATATAAAAGTACTCCTGTTATACAAACAAAACCACAAATTTTAAATTTTTTTTTCAAAAATATTTTGATATGTTAGTGCCTTTTTGGGTTTAGTTCATTAATATGTGCCAGTTCCTGGCTTCGCGTGTAATAGTTCAGTTTTGAAATTAAAGTTTGATGTCTTTTTCCAATTTGTTACTCGTTTTTAGAAGAGAATATTGTTCGCTTATTTTCATTTTAAATTTCAATTTTGCGTATTTGGAGAGTTAATGCAGTAGTAATTAATTGTTTGTAAATGTTTAATTTCAAATTTTATTGAACAATTAGAGGAATTAATTACTACATAGACAGTTAAAATAAATTTGTATTCCTTTTGTAAAAATTGTATACATTTTTTCAATCTAAATATGTTGTGGATTGATAAACTCAAATTAAAGTAGAATGTTTCATAGGACCATAATGTGTTTTCTAAAACGAAAACACACATGGAGGCGAGACAATTTATATTCTCATAATTTTTTCTAGACCTAATATTTTGTTTTTGTCATAAACCTTTTTACGTATATTTTTGCTATTTCTTGTTCTATATTTGTTCCTTTGCAATAATTGTGCAACGCGCTTTCGGTGATGAATCACAATAATTAAGTTAAGAAAATGTCACACAATTATCATGTTTAACTTTTCTGGTCCGTAAGATTTTTCAATAAATACTTTACTTTTGTTTAACTTACAACTTGCTAATCACTTGCTAACCACTGTTGGTGCTGCGTACGCCTGTTGCAATTTTTAGGAAATTTAAAACTTAATGAGCTTCTTTTAAATAAAAATACAAAAGCACCCTCACTAAAACAATTTTTAGTTTTAAAATGTTTGTTTTAAAATAACGATTATTTATGTACAATATTTACTTTAGCTTTTCACTTTTGTGGAAGTGTTTTTAGAAACGATTGCTTGTAAATACATTTGAAAATTATTATGTCCCTTAATTTCTTTTTTTTTAAAAATGTTTCACATATTTTTTAAATGTAGCACGCGTCAATGATTAATAACTAATCGAAATGAATCCAACAATTTTTTTCGTTTTTAAATAGTTGAAATGTTAGTGGTGTTATGTATGTATTTTTACCCCTAATTAGTTGCATTGCCTTTTATAAGTTTTCCGCTTTTAAAAATTTATCTGTTTACAATTATAGGTTTTTAATTTGTATTCCAATCTTTCTTTGGTATTATATTAATTTTTTGAAATGAATTTATTATTTGATTCAATGCCTGATAATAGTTGGAAAATGTTTTGTAATTATTTTTCATATATATATTTTTTATCTCCTTTTTCATTTGAAAGAGGAAGTTCTTTTTTTCATATTTATCTAAAAACAATAAAAATCGAGGATAGTTATGCTTCTTATTTACAATTTTAAATAAATTGATTATTATAACAATGAAAAAGGAAATAAAAAATCATAATGCTACCCTCGATTTAATTACGACCGGCTATAAGGATTTGTTTAGTACTTTATTTATCCTATTCAATAAGTAAAGTTGATGAGGAATGGAAACGTGTTTTTTTGTGTTTCCTTTTTTCCTACTCTCCATTAAGAAAAATCAATTTCAAAATGTTAAAAATAAAATTGGCCAATTAAAGGATTATAGGACAAAAAAATTACCTTTCGTTCTTCATCAATTTACAAATACAAATTCTAGAAAAAAAAATTTTATTATATCTACATAAATAAAATAAAACATTGCGCTCTCAGTAAACACATAAAAATTTTAATTTTTTTCTTTTTTTTTCTATGCATCCGAAAACGCAATTTGATTTGTTAAACGTAAACAAACATCGGAAAATTAATCGCAAAATTAAATTCAAAACTTATAAAAAAACAAAAAAATATTAAATTACTAATTCCAAAAAATGAAAATTTACAATATAAAAATATAACACTAATTAAACCAAAATAATACAATCCACTTTCGTCTGTATTTAAATGAACTTCTCAAGAAAAATGATTCTAAGATCGCAAGGATCCCTAGCGAAGTTGGAAGGGGACTCAGCTGATAGTGATACACAGCTAACGAAATTAGACGTTGTGTTGACGTTCCAGCTGGAGGTCGTCGTCATGGAGGTAAAGGGTCTCAAGTCGCTGGCAGCCAATCGTATCGTTTACTGCACAATGGAAGTGGAAAATGGCGAAAAATTGCAAACCGATCAAGCAGAGGCATCGAAACCAATGTAAGCAGGATTTATGAGGGCTGTCCTACCCTACTTAGAATGCAAATTCGTTATTGATTTTTAAAAGTACTGTGGTTTTCATAAAATCAAAGTTACTTTTTTTTTGATATTAGGAAACAAGTTTAAAATAGCACTCAAAGTACTCCTGATTTTGAAAAATATACTACACCGATCGACTTGAAATTTTAACTACTTCAAATTTGTGGCTATACCGGATACCAGAATTATTATTATTGTTCAAAAGTTCGTAAATCATTTTTCTGCAATAAAAGTGGTTTATCCTAGTACCCAAGATAGCCACAGCTATAATTAACGAGAATCTGCTGTTGGTTTTTTTTTGTTATTATTTCACATTATCGAGATATTAGCTGAAATGTTTTTCACTGGGGTTTGTGACCAGATCAGAGGTTTTACATGCAAGTGACTAAATCCTGTGTCTCACCAGGGTTTCGGTCATAAACCCAGATAATTAGTTCCAAATATTGTACTAGAGGCGCTGTTCCCATATTTCGTCTATATTCTGTCACTAATCCGGGTTTTTAACCTGAATCGTTTTTTTCTTTTGATCCTGATCTGGTCACAAACGCCAGTGAAAAAAAACACAGCTATTATTTGCACTGCAAACTAAAAATCACGAAAACCACTATAAAGCTTTCCTAAATAATTTTGTTTCTGCACAGAAAAGATAGTTCAATATCGTTAAAGTTAAAAATATATCATTTGTTAGTACATTTGAGTGTAAAAATTAATGTTTCTTTTAGTTTTTAAATAATTGAAAATTGGCGGAACTATTGTGGTCGGGTAACACAAAATTTCGTTTAATTCCAAAAATTGATCGTTTCTTCTGAAATTTTAAACACACATTCGAAACAGATTTATTTTCAATTGTAACCATTCAATGTTGAAAGTATTTGAAAAGAAATATTTTTTGTTATTGATTAAAAGTCAACAATTTGGTGGTAAAATCTAATGTTTTTTAAGGACTCTATTATATTTAAAAGTTAAAAAATGTTTACTTAAATTGAGTTATTCATCTATTCGAACGACAAGAATTTCAAATTTTATATAGGGTGATCCCCTTAAAATATGTTCAATTTAGTGTTTTATTCTCATTTTTGTAGGTGGGATACCCAAGGTGATTTTACGACAACACATCCACTCCCAGTAGTTAAGGTTAAGCTTTATACAGAAAATCCAGGAATGTTAGCATTAGAGGATAAGGAACTGGGAAAAGTTATTCTTAGACCAACTCCACTCTCTTCGAAGGTATAATACAAGAAAAACTGAATTTTGTATTCTTATAAGAATATTCAAAAAACAAAATTATTTATTTTAAGTCTCCTGAATGGCATCGAATGACAGTACCAAAAAATCTCCCAGACCAAGACCTCAGGATAAAAATCGCATGTCGAATGGATAAGCCGCTTAATATGAAACACTGCGGGTAAGTTTTAAATTTACTGCAAGTATTATATTTATTTTATTTCCGTATCTCATAGGTATTTATTTGCAATTGGTAAATCAGTTTGGAAAAAATGGAAAAAGCGATATTTTGTCCTCGTACAAGTGTCACAGTACACCTTCGCAATGTGCAGTTATAAAGAAAAAAAATCGGAACCGTCAGAAATGATGCAACTGGATGGGTATACGGTTGATTATATTGAAGCAGCAAGTGGTATGTAAATCCGATTTATTTCCATATTCTAATTACTTACCTGTACCATAGACAAACCAGATACTAGGTATGCTAATTACTAGGTATCTAGTTTGTCTATGCCGGTACATAGGAACAACAACAGAATCCACAAAGAAATACAGTTATAACAGGTAAACCTCCTACAACACATTTGTAGGTAACTGCTATATAGGAGATATTAATTCAGAAAAATACAACAAATTCGAGAAAAATAGAAACAAAAAGTACGAAACATTATACATTTTAAAAAACATAATCAACTACTTAAATGAGTGCAAATTACTCGCTGCCGATCCGAGTGCGAATTTTATGTTCGAGCGAACAGAGTTGTATTATTATTGTCAAATAAAAATAAAATGTTCCAAAGTTTCTCAATACTTCTAAAAACTTCATGGGAACCTAAGCTTTCAAAGGAGCCCAAAGAGGTTGATATTCGTTGGAACACTTTTTTGGAAATTCCCTTGAATTGTTATTTGATACCTACAAAACATTAATTGTCTATTTTTCTCCTTCCTAAAATTAATAAAATTAGGAAGTGCCTCAAGTTAAGCAAAAATTCTCAAAGGACTTTGGAACGAAATGATTAATGATAAATTATCAAAACTTACGATTTACTCTTAGTATTGTCGTTACACGGTTGTTTGGTGCTATTTTAGGGTCATAAAAAATACAACATATATTAAGTTAAATTCTATTTATCAGAAAAGATTCCCAAAATGGCGCCCTTCAACTTAGATTCTCAAGCGACAATGTCTTAAAAGATTAACTTTTAGGGTAATTAAATCCTTTTCAGGGATAATTATCCTTTCTCGTATTCCCATAAGAAAAGACGATAATAGCGAAAGAAACCCGACATTGACTAAGTTAATCTTGAAAATGCTTCAAATGGGGGTGATTTAGTCTAGGGGTAGTTTCGGACCTCGGGAGTAGAAGTCGACAGAGGTCTGTAGTGCTCAGTATCTTCGAAATCGGGCGATTGAATAAATTCAACACGGGTTCAAATTTTCGCACGAAATAACTTGGAACAACAATATCAAATAGGGGAAAAGAGCGCATTTTTTAAACAAACCTATTTTCACTTCCTTTTCATCGGATCAAGACCTCCTCCGGATAAAACTTGTTGTGAAACACTCAAATTTTGCGAATCCCCATCATGGAAAAGCATGTAGAAAACTCAACATCATTTCATATATTATGGCTTTTTCTTATTTTTTTCAAATGACCTTAAAATTCCGCTTGTCCCAGGACGATTTCAATCAAAAGGATTTTCGATCAGTATCATCTTCAAGCTCATTCCTTAAATTTTCAAATGTGCTCTGACACAGTAGAAAGGGGCTAAGTTGCAACAAAGTTGCATGTATGCAAGTAATATATATGTAGAACCATCAGCTTAGTCAAAACGTTGAGAAACGTTAGTCTAAAGCGGATGACTGATTAATCATCATTTGGTTCTAAGTTAATAAACATGCGATCATAACCTTCATGCAGATTTTTCTTCAACCCATGCTTACTGACACGAACATCAAACAAATCAGCATTCTTATCTACATTTACCCTTATCCGATTAAGGGGCTGAAAACAGCTATAGTTAGTTTTACTTAGACTGGTCTGCAGAAGCGGCACTACCCTGCTGCCGTCCTTCTTGCTTATTGGGAAATTTAAACGAGAATTTGGAACTGAACCAGCTCTCTTTTCGACTAATGATTAAATTTTTTTGTTTATTTTGCGAAAAAATGGCCATAGTGGGGGTAATTGCGCCAGAATCTATTTTCTGCTCGGAGAAATTAATGAATATGGAGTGGAAGAATCGTGTAAAACCCCTCCAGGTGTGCAAAGCCAAAAACTCGGGTAGATGAATGTTAAGTGGGTAGATGACTGTCAAATAATGAAAGAACGGGAAATTTAGATTTGTCAAGTGCAGTGAGTAAACGAGCAAAGAGGTAATTTTGTGCTTGTTTTGTGTTTTATTTCCATTAAATGTTGGTTATAAGGTGTAATTTTGATGGTTTGAAATTGTTTTAATTTGTGAAACGTGCTAGTTGCAGCCATTATGGGTTATTTTATAGAACAAACCAAGAAAATATGCCTAAGATTTGTTTTGTGCCTGACTGCTCAAAGGCGAAGATTCCTAGGAAATATGGAATAACTTTTCACAGGTAAGCATTTAAGAAAATGGAATATTTTAAGTTCAGACCAATGGGTCGGATACTGATGAAATGTGGCCTGCGCATTCCGTTGGGGCCAAAACGGAAGAATCTGAAAGAATTTTGCCGCGCTGGCCTTTAATTTCGAAAATATTTAACTTTTAATTTTTGACAAACTGTCAAAACTGAAAGTTCATTATTTTTTAAATTGAAGGCCACATTTCATCAGAATTCGACGCGGGGTCGCGAATTTAGGCATCTACACTTTGCTTTTACTTCACTACACACAATAACCTGAAAAAAATAACTATTTTTAATCATAAAAATGCCTAAATATATACCTTTCCTTTTCCTTCGCTGCGTCAGCCGCTGACGATGTCCTTTGTTGATGGGATTGTCACTTCTTTTTAGTTTCTTGCAGATGCCCCCATTGTCATCCTGCGATCGTAAAATGTGTTTGGGCTCCTTATCACTCAGAAAAATTTGTGGGCATTTTACGAAATATATTTCCTATTAGATTTGCAATTTTTGGCATTATAAATGTAATAAATAGTAGCAAGAGGTACACATGCTACACAGGAATTTATTTGCATTGTTTATTCTTCTAAGTGCTTAGAAATATATATATATACACGTTTGCATAGATTAGATATATAGCTATTCATATAGGTATATTCATATATGCATGTATTCTTATATAGGCGAATGTGCATATGTATTATATATGTGTATACGCACACACACACACGCGCGCGCATGTAGTGAAGTAAAAACAAAGTGTAGATGCCTAGATCCGTGACCCGGCGTCGAATTCTGCTGAAATGTGGCCTTAAATTTAAAAAATAATGAACTTTCAGTTTTAACAATTTGTCAAAATTTCAAAGTTGAATATTTTCGAAATTAAAGGCCAGCGCGGCAAAATTCTTTCAGATTCTTCGGGCTTGGCCGCAACGGAATGCGCAGGCCACATTTCATCAGAATCCGACCCATGGGTCTGAACTTAAATAAAGCCTACTTCATCATAGTCATAGCTATGAATTCGCACAGAGCTTAGCTCGGTGTGACGTCACAAACTGTCATAACAAGACATTGACGAAGCCGAAGTCTTGGATTCGGACAGGCCCCTAGTAATTTCATTTGATAAAAATTGTGAAAATGATTGAGTTTTATCTAAAAATTCATTCTTAACTGAAAGAGGTTTCTCTGCCAAAGAACTGTCACATTTGGGCGAATGGGCGACAAAACCGTCGTCATAAAAAATTGTTTGGGAGGGATACAGGATACATTTATATATCATTGGAAATATTACTTTACTTAATACTTTGTTTTAATTGGGTATTAGGTTCCCGAGCGATGTCTATATGGTGAACAGATGGCTATAAAAGTTAATTTGAGATCACCTTTACGCCCCTCCGAATAATCAGCATAAATTTTACGCTTGTACTGAGTGGTGTCTATGGGTTAGTACTTTTACTTACCTATTTTGAAATTGCTTCAATATTTTCGGCTTATTGCCACTCAATATTCATTCGTTCCTCCAAAGTTCTCTGCAACACGGGTTGTTGGCGCTCATGGCGAAATGAAAGGAGAGCGGATGACGTTTGAGGACACACTTGAGATGTGCATGGATGGCCAAGAATTCTACGAAAGGACCGAAAAGGCGAACAAGGCTTGGTTTTGCCGAAGCTGTGCTTATTGTTGCTTGTCTCCTATATTTCTTATTAATTCCCAAAAAATTTTTTAAAATAATTTCTGCAGCTGAGTGGCAGGGTTTTACACGATTCCTTAAAAATCTCCTTGAGAAATATTAATTTTTGCTAGAAATTATGCAAAATGTAGCAATTGCCCCACCTCGGTCAATTACCCTTTTAATAAATGTAGCTTTCGCGCCAACCAATGTTCATGCCGACGGTACATCTGATCTGCCTTCAATAACATTTCTCCCGTCCTTAAATACGTTAGCCCATTTATTCTAAACACACAGCCTTGGACAAAAGTAATAACCCACCTATTGAATGTTGGGTTTCTAAGGTAAATACAGAGTGGCAATTAATTTAAGTTACACCAAAGAAAGTATAACCATAAAGAACTTGCAAGCCGCACAAGGAATTTTGTATGAAAATTTTCGACTGGGGTCGCTATATAAGAACCCCAGAGATACAACTCAGCATTCAGCATATCGTGAGCCGACCCCATAGAACCCCAGTCGTGTGTTGCGAGCTGCTTTTCAGCCGTTCAAGTTCTTGACTCTCTCTAAGTTCTCTCGAATTAGTTCTCACACTTAGCTCACTGAACACTTTTGAAGATATTTTTAAAAATCATCCTGAAATGAAATTAATCAAGAAATATATACTGGAGAAATGTGAAGCCGTTACTCCGGAATGGTTTGATGAAAAAATTACATGTTACGATCACAGAATCAAAATATTAGATTACTTCATTTTGATATTATTAAAGAAAAATTGTAAATGGACCGTGCAAAAAAGAGACAAAAAAAATCAAAAAAACTTAACATTATAAATGCCTAAAACTCGTACTATACATAAGTTTTATAAAAGTAATAATTTCTCATAAAACTATTCCTGTAACGGCTTCTTCCAATATACATATATTAAAAAATCATAATGTGGAAAAATAATGCTCACAAACTTTCTTTAACAAATGGAGGAAATTGGTGATGAGGATATCTACCTTTAAATTTTGATTATTGACAACGTTACGTGTTTGCAATATTTTTGTACCAGTTTATATCTATGAAATGGAATTTTCAATGCTTATAAAGAAATAAAGAAATATTTTAATAATTGATATTGTAGTAATAAGTTTTTTGGTGAAGCTGAAATGAATAAATAAATAAATATGTTATATGCCTAAATAAAATACCTGAAACATATGTATGTATGTTATGATATGTAACATTGCAAACATTGTATAATTTAAAAGATTAATCAATTCATTAATTCAAGATAAAATTCGCGCATAAGGAGCAGCTCGTCATGGAAAAATATTTTATGAACATAAACTCAGGTTCTAGGAATTCTTGAGGCACAGGGACAACTCAAGTAGTTCAGCTCCTCTCAATGAACAAAGGCTCAGCTGAGCTGCGTGAATTTTACCCGTCTCATGCACCCGCTCAAACATCGGAGAGAATATTCTCAGCAATCTCACTATCGCGCTCCACAGAATCTACAGCATTCAGCTGAACACAACATTTCCCCTGTACAAACCCCCTTGCGCCGACCGCACAAGGCCCTCTGAAGCAAGAATTTCGTAAAGCGCAGACTTGTACTGGATGCAAGTTCTTTATGGTTATACTTTCTTTGGTTACACACATTTGTAAGAAAGTATTATACGTCAAATTTATTAATATTTTGTAACCGCCCCCCTTGCCCTTATTACAGCATCTATTCTATTTGGTAAACTACAAACTAATTTCCTACAATCTTCTGTGGTAATTTTGTTCCATTCTTCACATAGAGCGGTCTTAAGGCTGTTTTTTGTTGTTATTTGATGACTTCTGATCCTAGTGTTCAAAGTAGATCACAAATGCTCAATTGGATTTAGATTCGGTGACTGAGCGGGCCAATCCAAAAGCCGAATGTTATTTTCCTCCATCCATTGTCTTGTTGTCCGAGATGTGTGGCAGAGTGCATTATCTTGTTGAAATATCACCTCGTTGTAATCCCCTTCTCCCCTTCTCTGAAACGACGGCTGAAGACAAGACTCTAGAACATTTATATATTGTTGACTATTCATGCGACCCTCACACACGACCATGATGCTGCCTCCACCGTGTTTCACAGTAGGTAGAATACATTCTGGGTTGTGTTCTTCGCCTATCCGTCTTCGTACAAACGTTGCACCAGGAGTTCCAAATATCTAAAAAATCAAAAACAATTAGGTTGTGGATTAAATACCATAATGAGGTGTAATAAATTTCAAATGTGTCAAATTGATGTTTTTTTGTACTAATCAACAAGTTACTTGGAAATTGGACTCATCAGACCAGACCACCTTTGACCAATATTCTTCTGTAAAGTCCTTATAACGATGAGCCCATTCTAGTCGTTTTTTAATGTTGTTTTTGGAGAGCCATTGCTTTTTCCTCGCTTTGCACCCCCTTAGACCAGTGTCCAAAAGTCTTCTTCTGACAGTCCTTGCCGATATTTGTCGTCCTGTATCCTCCGATATTGCAGCAGCCAACTCAGACGAGGTTTTTTTCCGATTTCTTAGAGAGGATCGAATTAAATTTCGATCTTCACGAGAAGAAGACACCCTTTTTCTGCCCCATTTCAGCCTGTTCTCATGAGAACCAGTAATCGCAAAACGTTTGAGAGTATGCTCAACAGCACCACGTGAACATTTTACGATTTTCGCAATTTCCCTCTGCGATTTACCTTCCTCGTGCAAAAATTGGACCCTGATCCTCTGAGTCTGATATCAACTCACTTGTTTTCGGCATTTTAGTTCAACAATAACCCTCTTGAGCACTTCACTAACAACTAACCACGGTTTGAAATTTAACATCCGTATTTAAGGCCTTTTATACTGCAACTGATGCATTTATTGAGAAATCCTTAATTATCCGTCGTTATAGAGAAATCCTTTATTACCCGCTGTTCATCCTTTTCTGAGTAATGTTTATTACTTAATAATGACTTTCTACCTGTGACGAGGTCAGGAAATGAAAGTGATAACGAGTTATTTTTGTACTTAGTTTTTACATAATGAGAATAAATTAGGGTGGCTTAATACTTTTGGCCAAGGCTTTACATACATCATTCATTCCCTCAATATTCTAAAAAGCGATCACTATAAAATTTACATTTCACACACCAGACATACTGGAGGCTGTTATTGAGGCGCTGATACAATTACCCGTGAACAGGGGAAGGCTTGTCATTTCTTCTTAGTGTTTTAGACGGGGTTTTTCCTAATTATCACCTTCTAGTGCCCAACTGCACTGCAACTGGCAAATTCTGAACGTAACGTGTTTATGCGTGTTACAAAAAAGTAATTTTGGAAATTTGTATGCACCATCTAACAAATTCTTTAATATTTGTAAAATGCATAGTGCTACACTTAACAAAACCTTTAAATAAAGTTTTGAAGCACATTCTATAAAGCAAAAAATTATAGAGCAATGTATTGTCGTCACAAATGAGGACCCAAATTATGCTGAGTGATTTGCCACAGAACACCAATGTTTTAAGCATAGAAGGGAATTGTTGGAATTATTAATTTTAGTCCTCTTGCAGAATCATTGTATTTGGTTGTGTAAAATAGAATATGCTAACAAGACTTCAAAATTACAAATTTTAACTTTCTAAGACGATACACAGGATTGCAGAAGGATTAATTCATTTTATTTTTATACGAGGCACCCCAAAATATGCCCAGCTTCCGCAAAACCAAGCCTTGTTCGTCTCTTCGGTCCTTTCGTAAAAATCTTGGCCGTCCATGTACATCTCAAGCGTTTCCTTAAACTTCACCCACTCTCCTTTCATCCCGCCTTGCCGCGTCCTCAACGACCCAACAGAGCGTGTTGCAAAGAGATGCTGAGAAAATTTAAAATTGAAAGGGAGCTCCTATACGTGTGTCACTAACGCATCTATGGGACGCTGGACCCCCGAAGCACGAAGTGAATTTTAGCTTAAGTTTAGCTTATTCTATAATCTTTGATAATGCTTTTTGCATGAAAGAATAACTTCATATCATCAGTATAGATCAAGATTTTGCAGGTTTTAAGGAGTGAGATGTCATCAATAGATAGAATAAAGTGAAGCGGACCCGAGTGACTACCCTGCGGGGTACCTCCTGACGTGGCTAGTATCTTGTTCGAAATTGCGCGCCGAGAAGAAACTTGGTATGTTCTATCTAGTAAATACGACGAAATCCAGCTAACAAGTGCGGGTGGGAACCCAAGATTTAGTAATTTAAGAATTATTACAGAGTGTGCAAGCTTATCGAAAGCCTTTCAGTATAAATACAATCTGTTTGGTAACCTTTTTGGTAACCTTTTTGGTAACCTTTTTGGAAACCTCCAGCAACAAAAGTAACAAATTCGAGTAAGTTCGTAGAAAAAGAACGACCTCGGAGGAAACCATGCTAGTTAGTTGCAACCAGGCGCTTGCAAACCACCGATATTTGTGAGTGTATGATTGATTCAAACAGTTTTGGGATGCATGAAAATTTCGCAATGGGCGTATTCCTCATTCATTCCTCATTATTGTTACCCTTCTTATGAATTGGAATAATGAAAGAGTTCTTCCAGACTTCAGGGAATTGTTCACTCTCAAGAGACTTCTGGAAGATTAATGTTAAAGGAGAGACTAGTCACTAGAACATGCCTTGAGAATAGCAGGTAGAATGCCATCGGGTCCCGATGTAAAGTCACTAGGGTGTTGGCTGATTTACTTAAGAATAATAGGAGTGGTATTAATGGCTAAGTTGATAGGAACGGGATTTTTGTTCAAGTGGTTTAAATTATTACCGTTTTCCTCTTGGAGTTTATAAGTAAAGAATTTATGTCGACCCCTAAGGAAAAAAAATATATGTACATATACATAAATACAGACGAATTGGGAACCTTCTCCTTCTTTGGAAGTCGGTTAAAAAATATTGGTATAGGATTAACAAGGGTTGAACACCCTTAAATCGTTGTAGTCACATCTCAAAATGCTTACGTAAGAAGCACATGAGGTCATTTGGACCTCAGGTCAAAGAAACAGGTGTTATTTTGAAGCCATACTTGAATTGAACATATTTGAAAGTCTATTTTACACAGGGTGACTTAATAGGATCTGAACAGGGTTGTGGGAACCGATTACACACATCGAGAAACCAACGAAACGGAAAGGCTATATCGTATATACAACCTTGTAACAAGCATTTTTGCTTGTTTGAACGGTGTAAAACGGGCAAAGGGTGTATCACCTTAATTTGAATTGTTTATGTGCGCGAATTAATGTTTTGTATGGAATTTTGAATAAAACAAAGGGTTACTTGTACATTTAGTGTATGCTATTTGTTATAGGGAAAGAAAAATTCGGAATTACTTTTTTTATTAGAGGTATTTTTGAGTATGAAGTTCGCCGTGCCCTGCTACCAAAACAATCGATGATATACCGATTGAAAAAGATATTTTAGGGAAGTTAGAATGTTATTTAATATTTTATGTGTTCTTAAGTGAATGCTGATAAACAATTTTGTCAACATTAGTGATATAAATTGGAAAATTAAGTTTTAATTTAAGTGTTCCAATTTGTTTACGTTTCAAAATTATCCATTTTCCATGTCAACTTATTTTTTAGTGGCGGTATATTCTCAGGAAGGAAAGACAGGGACACCGAAAAATTTTTTCAAGAAAACTTTTAAAGTAATTAATTCCAAATCTAATCACAATGATTTGTTTCATTACTAAATTGTTAATTCGAGTTTTTCAAACAGTAATTTTCTTATTTATTCAATGGCTTCAATTAGGATTATAAAAATTAAAACTACGTTTTAACTACTGCAATGAGAAAAACCGACATATTCTAATTCCCCTCACACAACTAGAGAAATGCTGAAATTTTTTACGGATGCACCCGTTTTCGCTTGTTACTTCATGATTCCACATGGCCCCTTGATCAACATTTGGTTCGTCAATCCGAAAATTGCAGTTGAAAGTTACGATCCAATCCCTTAACCCCTTCCGGTACGATTTAAAAATGAAAAACTGTGCATGAAATAACCATTTAATTTTTATTAAAAAGAACTTGTTTCATTTTATAATTCTTAAGTAATATCCATTTTTACACATTGTTAATATCAAAAACGGTAAAATTAAGAAAAAATCAAAGCAAATCTTAATAAGGTATATAGTCAATAGTCTTCAAGCGTGTGGTACTTTTTCGCTTCCTTGGTAATATTTCACTATCATTACTTTCATTATCAGTATCAGGTAAATGTACACTTATTTCTTCTGATTCTTCATAATCGCTCCAATCACCTTGATCTTCGTAGTCTGTACTACTCTTATCCATTATGGTATTTATTATACAACACGTTTTTCTTTTAGCAAAAATATATATCGACCGATGTTCACACCAACTGCTTACAAAAATGAAATCTTACAGACTAACAACAATTTCGCCGCGTCTTGTACCAAGAAATTCTAATAGTAAACAATATGTGATAGTGATATGTGATATTTCCACAAGTAACAAAAGTGTTGCCAAATTTAGAACACTAGAAATTTTAAACTAAATTAATTATTATGTTCAACAGTAACTTTAGTCGCATGACGAGTGTAGCTCGTCATTGTGCGGTATGGCATGAAAAACCGATGACGAGCTGGACTCGTCAAAATACCGGAAGGGGTTAAGGGGGGATGTCGCGTCTTTAAAATGTTCAAAAATTAATCTGTAAGAAATCGCATCCAAGCCTCGACCGTCATAAACACATATAAAATGTACCCAAGCAATTAAATAAGATAATAAAAAGGGTACTTATGTATAATAAAATGCGAACAATACGACCAAATGCGTTTCCATAATTAATAATGGAAAAACCCATAGATTACTGCGCACCGGAAAAAGAATCTTTTTTCCAAGCGCAAGAACTAAGTTAGTTCGAGCTCGAACACGGTCTCGATAACATCGGACCGTAGGTACGAAAGTACTTCTGGTGACTACCTGATAATTATCAGATGTCACGGGAGACTATGATCTCTCGTAAGCGAAATATAAAAATATACTTATATATTATAAGTAATGCGAAGTAAATATATATACCAAAAAAGTAAAGAAAAATAAAAAGACGGGTCGAGGCATTAACATATAAAGGAAAGAAAAAGTGTAAATAAATATAAGAAATAAATCCTTATAAACTGAAATACAGTATGGTTTTTAGTTAGACCTCACTGAACATTCGACAGGGGAGATACCTGTAAAATTTTGAAATTTTCTTTTTTTTGTCATAAAATGTTAGTATGATCCTTTAAGAATATGTCACAACAATTTTGGAATGTGATTTCAAGTATTTCTTATATTATAGCGTATTAACCGTGACGCCTCTATTGTTTGCGTTCGAGCGCTGACGCAGGCATAGTAAGCGGTCGACACTCTTTACCTGTCTCTTAAATTCCTTTACCTTTTAGCCTTTGTATTGTTGAAAATTTCAATTTCGTCATGCACTTCAACAGCAACTTGCTGAACAAAATGAGCTATACGAAGCTACAGAAGGACCAGTATACGGCGCTGGAATCGCTGATTAATTGGTAAGTCACTATAATCATTCAATCTTCCAGTATTTAAACTTTAAACGCGTTTTTCTCAAAACCATATTTTTAGAATTTGCTGACACGATAACTCAAAAAGTTATTAATCGATCTTCGTGAAATTTTGCACCTATCTTTTTAATAGCATTATTTATGACATGAACCTACATGTTTTTGAAAATTTGTTTAAAAAATAATTTTTTCGAAGCAAAATCAATCGAAAAATTCGAAAAAAAATTAATTTTTTTTTCGAGTGTTTTATTTCACGAAAAAAATTTGTTTTCACTCATTTTTAGGTTCATATGGAAATTATGCTATTAATAAATAAAACGAATTTTGGTTTTTCACTTTCATATCAACAGAACCGAAGCTACAACGTCAGCAGATTGAGGCGTCTCACTGCGACCTTTCCGGAAGAAGTTAGTGTACATCCGTCATTTTTAACAATTAAAATAAAAAAAATTTGTTGTATTATTTTAAAGTATAAATAAATCACATACTAATTTTCAAAAATATATAATAACTCCTCCATTTAAAAAAAAAAATTAATGAAAATCAAGCAAAATTTGAGTGTTTACAGGTATCTCCAAGGCCAAGGCCACTTCAAACTTCGCAAAATGCAATTTCAAAGCTTAAAAATTGACCTTAGTCATTCAGTCTGTTGATTTTTTGTATGGTAAATCGATTTAAAAAAAGCCGCACTCGAATCCGACGTCACGCTCCGAAGTTATCGGTGCTAGAGTAGGTCTTCACCACCGTATAATAGCGGAGCCGCTGTTTAAAAGTTGTTACCGCGTTGTGGGAGGTTTAGCTGCATTTATTTAGTTTCATTATTGTTATTCTTATTTTTTGTTTTTTTTTATTTAGCGAATCTAATGTTTGGTATTGATTTGGATGGCGGACGATATTTTTTTAATGCTGTACGTGAAGGTGATAGCATTTTATTCGCATGCGACGATGAAAATGAATGCAGTCTGTGGGTAATGGCTATGTATCGAGCAACTGGACAGTCACATAAGCCAACCCCGCCAGTTACACAGGATAAGAACTCAACAATGTCAAAAATACAAGGAGGTACTTACAAAAATCCATACACAATTAAAAATAGGAGTAATGAAGATATAAAAAAGAATATATAAATATAATAATCAAATAGTAATAAAATAATGGATAATTAATGCACTGGAAAGATGCAATAATACTGTCTTTGTTGCTTCTATCAGATTTGGCTTTCTTATTTATTTTGTCAGGTTCCGGCATCTAAAAGAAATTTTATAAAAATATTACTCTTTTAATAATTTAAGTCATACTTTGAGAGTTTGAAATTTGTTCCAGATGATTATAATCAAAATATGTATAATAAAAAAAAAAACAGGCAAGTGTAAGAAAACAAAACAAACTATTTTTTTATAGATGCTGATAAAGCAAGAAAGCACGGTATGGAAGATTTTATAAGTGCCGATCCCTGTACTTTTGATCATGCCTCTCTTTTCAAGACATTGCAAAATCTAACACTCGATTATCGACTCAATGATCCGTACGCATCATTGGTAAATAGCAAAATAATTTTAAACAGTTTTTTGATTTTTGCAAATTATATACTTAAATCAAGAAACATTAATATACTATTATTTTCGATAAATAATTGACATATAATATTTTTTCTCCTTTACTTGCCTTTAAATTCAAAACTCAACATCTAAAAAATACCAAAACAAAAAAGGGCTGGTTTAGTCCCGGACAAGTATTCGTTCTTGATGAATACTGCGCCAGGTACGGTGTCCGGGGATGTTACCGACACCTGTGCTACTTGTCCGATTTGCTGGATCGCGCCGAAAAGAGTTTCATGATCGATCCAACTTTAATTCATTACTCATTCGCATTCTGTGCAAGTCATGTTCATGGAAACAGGTAAACTTTTAGACATTTATTAATGGAAATAAAATCGAAGTGGCCGATCCAATTTTATCTTTAGAATGTATTTGTTTTTCCTTATCTCTAATAATTCGATAAAATGATATGCTAGTCGCATCTAAATTAAATACTTAACCAATTTCGAAAAATTTTGATTCCAACATCACAACAGTATCGCTAAATCAATTTAAAATTTTTTAATTTTACCAATATTATTAATCTTTTCGAATAATTTCCGGAAAGAAATTTGCAAATAGCTTGAAAATTGTAAAAGTTTTGCCTTTCTATAGACAAAATTTTCTCGAAAATCACATTTCCGAACTTTATGTCAGCTAGAACTTTTGAACTAAATAAGATATCGACTCAGTTTTGGTTTTATTTGACAATAGATTTAATTTATAGGATTTTATACTGAAAAAAACATAATTAAATTTTATTATAAATATTTGTTATATAACTAAAAAGAAAGAAAATCCGTGATGTGAAAAATTAATCGAAGATCAAATTGGATTACTTTTCAATCTTTAAAATCAAACTTAAAATTTTACAATAAAACTAAGTAATTTTTCAGGCCCGACGGCGTAGGCAGTATAACACATGAAGAAAAGGAAAAATTCCAAGATATTAAAGAGCGATTGCGTGTCTTGCTGGAATATCAAATTACAAATTTCCGGTTTTGCTTTCCTTTTGGTAGACCAGAAGGTGCATTAAAAGCGACACTATCTCTGCTTGAGAGGGTGCTCATGAAGGACATTGTAACTCCTGTCCCAGCTGAAGAGGTTCGAGCGATGATAAGACAAAGTCTGGAAACAGCCGCTTTAGTGAATTATACAAGATTATCGCAGGAGGCTAAAATTGAAGGTTAATAAAACTAAGATGGAAGTAAATTGCTTGCAAATACTTTTAAAACTATTTTCAATTACTTGGCAGAGGACCTGCGAGGCGAAATGATAGTGCCGCCTGCAAAGAAACTTGAAGACCTCATCCATTTAGCTGAACTGTGTGTGGACCTACTTCAGCAGAATGAGGAACATTACGCGGAGGTAAGTGAAACATTTTATAATTTTTTTCAATGCAAAAAGAGGAATATACACTTTGGAGCATAACTATAGCACCACGTATTTTTTTTAAATTTAACTTCTTATGTGCATTCCTTGGCAACACTAATATTATTATTCTTAGGAAATCGAAAACTGAACACTTCACACAAACGTACGTTCTGTACGTAAACATAAAAAAATGTAACGGTGAAATACTGTTTTTCTTTTGTTGCACAACTATAGCACCACATTTTAAGTCATTCGGTTTTCGGTGTTTTTCGATTAGAATTCGGTTGCAACAGCTCAACAGCTTAAAATTGAACTTAGTTGTAAAAGACTTTATGAAACGCCGCGCGGAAAGTACCTTAGTGAGCAAGAAAAAGGGAAGATCTTAGCGTATCAAGAGGAAGGATTTGGACTTCGCGCGATTGCTAAGAAAATTAGTCGCTCGCACAAGGTAGTGATGAATTTTCTGAGTAGCCCCGAGGAATATGGGAAAAACAAAACAGAAGGACCTAGAAGAAAGCTTTCTGAACGCGACAAGCGCCGTATTGCTAATTCAGCAAGCAATACTTTAAAGAGTTGCAGTCAACTTGCAAGGGAATGCCAGGTAAATGTTTCACGTTGGACGGTGCGTCGTGTGCTTAAGGGAAATCCAAATATTGTACGACAAAAGCTTAAGCCTGTTCCTAAGCTCTTGCCGCGCCACAAGAATGCTCCACTACAGTTTGCGCGTGAAAACATGAATAGGGTATGGAATCAAGTAAGTTCGGTTTAAATTAAAACTTGATGTTTATCTGTCGAACTAAAACTTATTTTTCTTGCTCAATATTGCGTTTCCAACTTTAAGGTAATTTTCTCAGACGAAAAGAAATTTAATCTTGATGGCCCTGATGGTTTTAACTCTTATTGGAGAGACCTGCGGAAAGAACCTAAGTGCTTCTCAAAGAGAAATTTTGGTGGCGGGAGTCTTATGGTCTGGGGAGCCTTTTGTTGCAAGGGTGTCCTTGAACTTGCTTTTCCCAGTACACGAATGAATAGTGCAGAATACACTAGCATCCTGCAAAGCAAATTGCTACCATTTTTCGAACCTTTGGGCTGCCCTTGTGCGTAAAGTTTATGCGGAGAACAGACAGTATTCTACGATTGCAGATTTAAAAATCGCTATCATTGAAGCTTGGAATGGGTTTGATGAACAAATCATAAAAAACTTAATGGACAGTATGAAACGTCGAATTTTTGAGCTAATGCAAAATAATGGAGGCCCCACTCACTATTAAATGTCTTTCATAATAAATAAATAATAAAAAATAAGTAAATAATAACAAATAAAACTAATTCCTTAACATGGTGCTATTGGTATGCAACAGCCCCATACAGTCATTTATTGTTTGTGCACTTACATTTAAAGTGAACTGTGCAATTTTCAGCAAAATCGAACAAATTTCTTATAAAACATGTAATGTTTATTTGTTGTTTCAAATTTTTCAGGTAAAACGCTCGAAAAAAGTAAAAACAACGTGGTGCTATAGTTATGCTTCAAAGTGTATATTCCAAAAATACTAAATACAAGTAAAAAAAAACAAGAAACAACAAAACAAAAGACACAAAAGTTTGATAAAACAGTTAAAAATAATTTAGTATAGGCAATTTTTAAATTTGTTGAGCATAGTTTTCAAATTCTGAAAATTATGGGGGTAGATTTTCTAGTAAACTCTTGCATATTTTCTATTTTAAGTCTTAGGCCATGAACGCAATTTCCTTATTTAAAGTAATTTCAGAAATTATATAAGATATTTTTATTTTGCGCATTTTAGTTTTTATGAAATATTTTCAAGAGTACTCAAAAACTACCCTCTTAATATCAAAATGTAAAATAATAATAATAATAATTTACCAAACCTATTGTTTTTTCTTTTTTTTTTTTTTTTGTACAAAATATTACACAGAAATCTACAGTTTGATTTTAAAAAAAACAATATAAAATTTACTAAAAAACAACTGGGCAAATACACAAAATAGATAACATTTTTAAGCGATAACTTACAAATTGCGACAAAACAAAATATTTTAAATGTAAAAATAGAGTTTATAGGCACTATTTTCTGTAGACGCTTTTAAATAAATTGTTTAATTTGGTTTTACAAAACAATTTTCTTTATTTTCAAAAGATTTTTTATTATATATATATATATTATATTACTTTTTAAATCCTTTTTGTTCAATTGTTTACTGTGTAATATTTTTCTTAATTATTATTAAACACTAGGGAAAGAACTAAACAAGAAAAGAAAATGTTAAAGAAAAATATATTCTAAAATTTATGATTCAATTTTATAAGTTCTTCTGTGTGAACGAATCGCTATCTTTTCTGCATCTTCCTGTCCCTATTCCGTGTATATTGAATATAAAATGATTTTTTTTCTGTTTAGCTCTCTGTACCTGTTCTTCCTAGCGGCGTGCCTATTTCGAAAGCGGTTAATTTGACGTGATTTATGATAATTATAATTTTATTATAACATCACTAATTGTAAAAGCAATTATTGTTCAGGATTTTCTTCTTATAAAAACAGGACTGGTCTTTTTATGCTCTTTTGAGCTAATTTTCAATGACTATGAACGTTTGAATGCTTATAGACCAAAATAAAGTATCTTATTTCTATTTGAAACAAAATATGCTTTTAACAAGTGTCATAAAAGTCGTTATATGTATGTATTCTATTTATCTACTTCCTCATCTTTTTCTTCTAGTAAAAGATCTTATTATAAACATATAAATGTATGTTTTTTGGAATAAATTGCTTTCAAACTTTCAATTCAAACTAATCGAGTTTTAAAGGGGCAAAAGTTTGGAATTAAAAAGAAACGAAAAATTAATTAAAGTTTACGAGTACTGGCATCCGTATGCATGAATTATCAATAACTCACATATTCTATCTCCAGCACAATTGAAACAATATTAGTTAAATTAATTGAAGAGTAATTAATAAATTAATTTGGAAATAAGTGGATAATCATTTTCTTAAGGCTTTTTTTAAATGTTTGTGCGTATATTGCATGAATCTTTTCTAGGAAAAGACTATGAATATAAATGTAATTGTGTAATTTTCATTTCATACAGTTTTAAATATATATATCTTTTTTGTAATTTATATAGATACCAAATAAAAACAGTTTTCTTTGTTGCATCTCTGTTTTTAATACTTGTGAAAAAAAATATGTATATTAATAAAACAATTATTTTCCTTCTAAGTGTGTCAAATTTGTAATATATGTAGGCTTGCACTATTTAAAAAACACTAAGTGGTTGAGTAAAATGGATACACGAATTTTAAAATTTTCTATATTCTAGAAAATATATATATATTCATATACATATATACATATACGAGAAATAACAATTGAAAAGAAATGAAAATACGTCTTTACTTTGTTTTGTTGCAATTGATGTCGGTTAACAGAATTTCCTAACAAAAATTAGAGTGGGCTGAGTCGTGGATATGGATTTTTATATATAATGTGTTTTGTTTTTATTTTCTTCAAATAGTTTTAGAGTGGGAGAGATGTCGAACATTTTGTGCAATCCAAAGATATAAATTTGGAAAAGAAAAGAAAAAAAAACAAAATGCGGAAGTGACTATAAAAGTAAATTTAAAAAATAATACTAATAAAAACGAAATGACAATTGTGATTTATTTAATAACGCTATTTAAAGCAACGGCTGTCCGATGATTCTTAAAAGAAAAACAAAAGCAAACAGAAACTAGTTAGTGAATAATATATGTTAATTTAGTACCAACAATTTGAAAACTGGCTAATGATTTTTAATCGATGTTTATCCCACTAAAAATTGATATTAAAACAACATCAAACTAAAAATAGGGAGTAATACACTATTATTAAAAAAATTATTAGGGAGACTTTAAAAGATAACCAAGCGATTCGTGGCGCAAATATGCTTTACCCTTGTTATTATAATTTTTGTTGTTGTTGTTCATTTTTTAATAATTTTTATTTATTTCTTAAATTGTATTAGTGAAAAATGGATTCATGCACTTTTCAATACTGGAAATGATATTTTTAATTACATTTCCTTTAACCTGTTAACGGCGGGAAGATATACATAAAATCGATCTTTATTATACGTGAGCTTTTTAAAAGAATGGAATGAATTTCTTATGTGGAATCTTCAACTTGGTTACTGAAGGTAAAGTCCAATGTAAAAAATTTGGCGGCAAAGTTTTAAGAGAACTTTTCTATGTAATTTGACGCACTGAATTGAGGAAAAATTGTGAAGAAAATCCTTTTGGGATCCTTGACCTTTGAAGTTGCCATATCAAGCTCAAAGTGTTTTTTGTTTTGATATTTTGGCATCAAAGCTCCTATACCTTGGGTTTTGAATACGCTACACAGAAAAAAAAAGAGTTCCTATGTGTCATTCATGTGACGTTCAAGAATATTTCAAAGACACCAATTATTAAAGAACATTTTCAATTTTTGTCGCTAAATTGACTCCGAAGATGAGTTTCGCCATACGTAACACCATTTTGTTTTCGTATTCAGCGTATTAATGTTGGCAACATTAAAGTCCAAATAGAAAAAAAATAACGAATTTTAAGGCCAAGGGTGCTACTAAACACGTTTATGCTATTTATTCCCATATTCAACGCCTAATATCTTCTCTTAGAGAAACAAAAAAACTTTAAATATTATGTGTATCCTGGTTGGCCATATATACATACATATATCGAACATACCCGCAGTTAAAAGGTTAAAAACAACTATATTTAATTTAAAAGCTTTAATACGATCAATTTCCAATTTTTTTTGTTTAAAAGTATATTTAAAAAATAAACATAAATGAAATGTTAATTTGCCTTTTTATCTTGATTATTATAATATGAAAATTTCATGAAATTAAGGAATTGAAGAAAATTACGAAAATTATGCTGCAAATAAATCAACAAACACGGAAAAACTTGTTCGAAATTACACACACGAACCGTTTTTAGAGTGATATGGATTTTGTGCGGTTGTTGAGAAAAAAACAAATACCAAAAGAAAAAAAATATATATATATATGTATAAATAAATACCTATACAACTATAAAATAATAAATTAAGAAAAAAAATCAATATTTTTTTAAATTTTATGATTTTTCCTTTTTCTTAATTTTATTCTTTTTCTTCTATTTCCTTTACTGGTGTTGGTTTCTGTCTCGAGTATAGTTGAGAAAAACAGATCCAGAGCCGACAGAACAGACGGCACAACAGCCTCAAGATGGTGCTAATAAAGATGATAAAAAAGAAAATGCGACTGGCGAAAAAGAGAAAACAGCAGCAGCAACTTCGGCTGCTTCAGGGCCAACAGCTTCTTCTTCTTCCGCTGCAATAACTTCTGCAAAAAAAGCACCATCTCCGATCCCCTACAGATATTGCATGCCGACGCATGCCCTCTACACTGCCCCAGTTCCAACGGCACGTAGAACATATATTTTCAAAATATATAAACATATCTTTTTTCAAAAACAATTTAAAATTTAAGAAAGATTTGCTGATTTTTATATAAATGAGTTTGTTTTCTATATTGTTTTAAAACATCATCTAAAAACATTTCGTTGTAACTAGACGCATTTGGATTACTTTCAATTTCAATGGTTCGTTATTGCAAAATTGAAAATTAACTAATTATTTATTGTTTGTTTTTTGTTTCTTTTTAATCAAATATTGACACCATTTTACTGGCTTCTTTCGGCAAAAGAAAATGTGACTGGCTTTTCCATTATCAACTCATAAAAATAAATTCAAACTAAAAATCGGCTAAAACATATTTTTGATTATGTAATAAAATAGCAAAAAACAAAATTAATACAAGGTTCTCTCTACAGTCACATTTTATAATGTGAGACACCGATTTTTTAATTTGATTAATTAATATAGTCTAATTTGCTCTCATAAATTGGAATATTTTATTTTATTTTTGTTTTAATTTACATTGATACAATTTTTGAAACAGCTCCACTAACAGAAAAAACTGCTTTCGGCTTAATATTATTTGAGTTATAAAATAATAAAAGAAATGTTAGACCATTTTAATCAATGAAATAGTTTTTGAAAAAGAATTCTAATCAAAAATTTGGGACCATTTAAGACGAGAGAATAGCGTAGAAAACAAAGTATTTCGCCTCAATTACATATATCTATTTATTAGCGATAACCTTCGAACACGTTGGGCTTATAAGAAAAAAATAATAATAATGATAGAATAATGACATAAAAATAAACTAACCCAAAGTGACTCGATTTTGTAATTTTACCACCCCAAATTTGGCTTCTTTTAGAGTTACTACTTTTTGGCTGTTTACTTTGGCTTTGATTGGATTTTAATTTTTCAAAATATTTTAGCATTTGTTTTGCACAGATTGAGAAGAAAGTTTGATTTTCAAATCGTACTCTCTTTTTGAAAGAAAAACAGTAGAAAGAGCTACATTAAAAACAAAATACATTCAAAGAGTAAAGCTGTTTTAGATTTTGAACATTTTCTAAGAAATCGTAAGAATAAATATGTGCGTGTTGTGTTTTTTTTAATGCGTAAGAAGCTTTCGATGTTCTTAAATGGTCAGTAGAAGCTTTTTGTCGAAAAATGTTGTGTCCTGCTTGGCTTATTTTAGTATAAAATCTTTCCTGTACATAGCAAAATATATTTTTTTAATAATTTGTATTTGTAATAATAAATTTAATAATTATTTATTCGTTTAGTTCTTGTCAATTCAGTAACGCCATTTCAATTCAATTTAAGAAAAAGATTTAATTTTAATTATTTGAAATAATTACGAATATTTTTGAAAAAAAGATATTATTTACTCAAAAATACTATTGTAATAACCCTATATTCTTTGTTTTTTTGCTTCTTCCGATTCTGCTGATTTTAAAAATACGAAAATAATATATATATATATATATATATACATATATATATATAAAATGCACACTACAAAATCTAGGCATTCGCATGGTTCAGTGATTTGCTCGTTGAACATGCCGAGATTTTTTGGTCGTTATTTGCCGTTGACATGGACCGGGTGCTTTCTGAACAGCCTCCAGATACTTGGGACTCGTTCCCATTGTTTCAGATTTTGAATGATTACCTTAGGACAGACGGTGAGTTATGAAATTGATTTTTCATATACATATTGGGGAAAGAAATTAAAAAAAATAATAAAATTATCAACTTTTACAGATAACCTTAAAAATGGACGCTTTCACCAACACCTTCGTGATACATTTGCCCCTCTTGTAGTTAGATACGTTGATTTAATGGAATCGTCAATAGCGCAATCGATACACAAAGGTTTTGAAAAGGAACGGTGGGAGAGCAAAGGGTATTTAATTTGAAAAAACAACAAAGCAATACATTATCCCAGTGGCAGTATGATGTATTACTTCACGCATTCTGCAAGTCATTCTTACAAAGGTCAACTACTGCTGATTTAGACTATATTAGATATATTGGTTTAAAATCTTTATAGAAAACTTTTTCGTACTAACTCAAAGTCAACACGAAATGCGAAAAACGAAAGCTAGCTAACTAATTTCCATTAATTCTAATAGTACTCAAACATTTGTTTTTTTTTACTACAGCGGATAGTGCAGATTTCAGAGAAGGGACTGTTTGGATTTTAAATCTTTTTGAAAAATCTTGTACTATCCAAGATCAGTAATAAATGCAAAAAAGTAGGGCAAGCGAACTGCCATTTACTAACGCTACATTTTTATAAAATTACCTAATGATACATACATACATATGTGTAATTAGATACAGAAATTGATCATTTGTGGCAGCATTGATAAAGGAATTAATTTGATTTATAATGGATTTAAATTTAGCTACTGGGATATTTTAAGAAGCTACGAAGATTAAAAATTAATAATATATGTTTTTGAAACAGTAACGGTTGTGCAACATCGGAAGATCTCTTCTGGAAATTAGATGCCTTACAATCGTTTATACGTGATCTTCATTGGCCAGATGCTGAATTTCGGCAGCATCTTGAGCAACGTCTTAAGTTAATGGCGTGTGATATGATTGAATCATGCATACAGCGAACAGACGGAGCATTCCAGCAATGGCTCAAAAAGAGTGTTACATTCATTTCGACTGATTATATAATTCCATCAGAAATGTGCGCTATGGTTAATGTGATATTAGATGCTAAAAACCAAAGCTTTAAACTGTGCACTGTTGATGGAGTTGACGTGGTATGTAGCTACTAAACAAAATAATGATTAAAATTACATTATTTAGCTATATATATATATATATTTCTTTGTTTTTTTCTTAATTAGCATCAATACCATACAAAAATTGATGATCAAATTGACAAAACCTTGGCGGGCATGAATCAGGGCCTTATCGGAAAATTGATGTCAGTTCTTGAAGCTTCATTATCAAAATTATCGCGGTATGATGAAGGAAGTTTAATCGGTTCAATACTAAGTTTTACAAATGTCTCCGGTTCTGGAAAGGATCTTGGCCAAGGTTACGTGAATTTTACCCGAAATAATATGGATCAAATTCGTGGAAAAGTTAACGATGATTTATGGATTATAAATTTTTTTGAGCAATGGTACACACAACAGATAAATATGTTATGCAATTGGTTATCAGAACGATTGGACCATTCTTTGCATTTTTATCAATGTACGTGTTTAGCTCATATTGTTAAGGTACAGTTAATTATGGCAACATTTTTATATTCACGTCTATATTTTCCTGTCTATTTTCTGATATTTTTTTCAGAAAATTTATTCCGACTTTGAGCTACAAGGTGTTATGGAGGATAAATTAAATTCAAAGGCTTATCAAACAGTTTCTCAAAGGATGCAGACCGAAGAGGCCACTTGCTCACTTACGATGAACAATCGCGATGAAGAAGCTGAGTAAGCTGAATATTTTTCAAAATTTCAATGTTTTAAGGGCGTATTTCTCAATTTGTCCATTTTATGAAAGCAGTGCTATTCGTAAAAATTATTTTAAATCAAATAAAATAAATATAATTGTAGAAAAGTAAAATATTAATAATTGGTGTACAAGTAAAATTTATGCTATAGGTGTTTCTTTGTAGTTGTATAAGAAATAATTATAATTAATTTGTATTATTCTTATTTTATGTAAAATCTCAAAAAAATTAAGTCTATTTTCAAATAGACCAAAATTGAGTCGACATCTCATTCCGTTCCAAAGTTGAAGCTTACATAAGTTCGAGAAATTCTGTTTATAAAACGGTAAAAGTTTTACGGTTTTCAAGGTTTGAAAATTTCTTTCGGAAAATTATTTAAAAGAAGGGGTTCATAACAATGACAAAATGAAGAAAAAGTCTGCATTTTTGTGTTCTAAATCCTGATGATGAGGATACTTCCTTAAAGTGTTTATGAAATATTTTGAATTCTAATTTTAGTTTATCATATCGCTGTTTTTTCTTTTTCATAAAACAAAAAAAATTAACAAAATCATAGAGGTGTGGAAGGGGCTGTGGAAAGTGAAGGAGGCGAAGAAGTAGTTAAACCAAAAGTAGCTGCAGCAACAACAGTTCCACAAATTGGTGAGGACGGAAACGTTGTAACGAACATAAGCAATGTAACAAATATGGTAGCTGGGCGTGTTGGAAATTTATTTGGCAAAGGTATCGGAGGCCTTAGTTCAAAACTTGGTAGCGGTGGGTGGTTCTAATTTTCTTAAAATAAAACAAAACAAAACGATACACCAAAAATCAGCCAACAACAGCAGCAGCAGCAATGACAACAAAAATAACAAAATTCTATATTCATTGTTTTTCTTGTACAAATTTAAAAACGGTATGTATTAAAATATGCAAATATATTTCGCTCGTCATAATCGAAGTTAAGAAAAAAATGAAACGAAAAACAAAAAAGAATTCCAAATTTAACGGAAATATAAATCCAACGTAAAAAAACTACAACAATTAAGAAAAACATATTGTAGCAAGAAAAAGGTTCTCTGTGACGTGATATAATCAGAGAAATGTTGTTAGGAAAATGCATTTATTGTTAAATTCTTCGATATTTAGTAATTATAGTTGTTTTTTAAAAAAAAAAGCAAAAAAAACAAAAAGAAAAACAAATCAGTGCTTCACCGTCGTATTTTTAAGGTATTGTGGAGTTTCAACATTGTTTTTGTAATTTAATGTTTTTCTTGCTACGCTTTGTGAACGCTTTAAGTCGCAAAAGTACAACAAAAATGAAAAATTATGTTGAACTTTTAGCTGGATGTTTTATCAGGTGTTGAAGCATATCGTAAACTATATAAATCGGATAAACTTGTCTGTTTCGTAACACAAAAAAACCAAAACAACAAAATCAGAAACCAGTCATTCAATTTATAAAACACGTTTAGAAATATAAATATATTAAAACAAATCGTCGCTTTTCCAAATTGTTTTTTAAAAGAAAAGAACTTTAAAATTTTTCTTGTTGAATATTTCATAACAAATAAAACAATAAAAATTTTGAATTGAAGAAGAAACATTTAGAAAAAGATACGAATCATTAAAAAGAGCAATAAAAAATTTTTCAAAAGTTAACTTTAATTCAGGAGAATAAAAGTGAGTTTAAAAACGATTTTCGTTTGCTCTATAAAAATCCACTAAATTTTCATATTATATGTAGCATATAGCGCTAAATAAAAAAAGTAAGTAATTACAAAAAAAAAAATACAAAAAACAGGAAATTAATGCGAAATATGCTTTGTAAGTAAAAACCAATAAATTTGTCAGTAATATTTTTAAATTTGAAACATGTTTTAAAAGTTAATCAAATAGTACGTAAAAAAAGCAAAAGGAAACCAACTAACCAAAAACTAAAAATCATTATATCAGGCCGTACGAACAGAACATCAACAAGTTTAATAGGTTTAATTAAAGTAATAATACAAATGGGACAAACATTATAACAGTAACAAAGTATATGATTGATTGATGTATCTTTTTTTTTTTAAACGTCATGTTACGTTTACCGAAACGAAAACTAAGTAGCAAAACTAACAATTCCATTTTACCAACCTTTTTACGGTTTTACGGAGTTTCCGTTTATTCATCAAAATCAAAGAGACTGCGCAAAATGGGAGAATGAATAAAGTATTTGTTAAGAAATAAACGATTAGAAAATGTTCTTTGGGTCATAAGGACGTGTGGCCTCCTCTTTAAGTCTTCCATAATGTTTTTAAGCTCTCCAAAAACATATGTATTTAAAAAAAAGGTATAAAAGTGAAAAACATTCCGGGACAGCTGGTGAAACGGCATTTAAAAAACATGTGGAACGTATTTATTTATTAATTTTATTATAATCTTTATTTTATACATTTTTAATTTGCATTTTGTTAATTTTGTAGACAATTTCTTCCATTTAAAAAAAAATGAACAAAATAGTTTTATGGCTATTGACTGATTGTGAATTTGAGATACAACTGTTAATTATTATTTTTGTTTTTTTTATACCCAAAAAAATTAAATAAATGTATAAAAAGTATTATAAAACAAAGAAAACCGCACAAATGTTTTGTTTTTAATTTTTAAAACAGAATATTTTAGATAAAAGCCAATAAAATTACGTTAAAAGAAAAAATAGCTCCCCTAGGTTAAATAAAACGAAAATTTACATATTATTTAAAGATACTTTTAAGAAAACCCTAAAATAATTTCGGCCCCCGAATTGGCCGTTTCCTTGATCCGATTCTGACACAAAATAAAAAAAAAGACAAGAATACGAATAGAACAAGTACTGTGCCTTTAGGGAGAAAATGTGAAAGAAAATAACGCCCCAGAAAAAATTTTAATGCAATTGCAATTTTTATTTTAGCCATCTAAATAAAATTAGATAAAAATATAAATAAAGCACCTCTGCCACTTTTAAGTCTCCATAAGTCTTCCACAAATTATTTCAATTTAACCCGCTTTGGGTTTTAAACGACAGAATATGTATTTATTGTGCCTTTAGAAATTATAAAATAAAAAATACGAAAAGAAAAAATAGGTCTGAGCAAATGAATTTTATAATGCAATACCCCAAATTGGCAGAGGACTTGGCAAAATGGGTTTAAAATCGGCAAGGTTATTATTAATTTTGTGTAAATATTACAAGCCTCATCAATCGAAAGTGGTACTGCACCTCAGCTGGATAAGTTCATACGCCGTAAATTCAAAACCGTGTCAACTTTAATCCTAAAAATTACGTAATAGTGCAAATTGCAAAAATTTGTTTTCTTAATAAAAGTTACTGTAACTTTTTCAATTTTCAAACTATGGATAAAATAAATATTGGCTGGATTATTCGAAGTAACTTTTTTTTGGTGAATTTAATTATACATTGACACACTGAGTACATTTCAAAAATGGTTAAATCGATCGCATAGCAGTTTAATAAGACTGGGCGTGGCTTTTATCCAGTGTGACTAGTTAGCAGTTTTTAGAAACCTTTCGCTCTGTTACTTTTATTTATGAATAAAAAATACAAATATCAACAAATTTTTGTACAATAAAAATAAATTAAAGTTAGGCTAAGTTAATGCCTCAAATTGGCCGGTTCGTAGATAATTTAAGAAATTTAAAAAACAATACTCTCAATCAGTTTTTCTATTTTCTACTAGATAATAGAACAGAATGTATATTGTGCCTTTAAGAACAAAAGAAAGAAAAAAGAGAAAAAAATACAAACAATGTAAATGAAATTTCTTCGGGGGAAATTTAAATTAATCACAATTATTTGCATATCGGTTTTATTTAAGAAGATTAAACCGAAAGATAAAATTAGATGGAAAGAAATTCTTACGAGGAAAAAGAAATTAACCACAAAATTCCTTGAATATGGCCCGGGTTTTTTAAGAACGCTGGATAACAAAAACAAAAAAAAAATATGAAAATAAATCTTAAAGATTTAATTGATCCAATATCGAAAAACCTGGACCAAAATTTGCTAACATTGCCATAAAAAAAAGCAATAACTTCCGTAACTTAGATCGACTTTAGTAACAATTTTACGCTAAGGCGATTAAGAATGAAGCTTTAATCAAGTTTTTAATAAACCAGTATTGGGATCAGTGTAAATTTTAACTTTTTTCAAATTCACATATATTTTAGTTTTATCCAGATTATGTAACTTACATTCTCTATTTACAATTTTCGTTCACGAAGAAATAAATATAATAGAAATATGTCGTTCAACGTTAGCCAGTGCGTTCCATCGTCTCTCCAAGCAAGAAAACAAAACTAAATAAGATTAAGGAGGAAACAAGAAATTTATAGGTTTATTGATATAATTAATAAGTAAAAAGTAAATTTCGAAGCAGTGTATAAATGTAAAGAAAAGGCATAACGACCGCAGCGGACAGGAGATTTAAAGAGACTATAGAAGAAACAAACGAAACATTTAAATGAGTAAATGCAAAATATATATTGTTTTGCTTTTTCAAAAAGCGATTACAAAACAAATTGTTAATAAAATTAAAAAACAACATATTTGGAGAAAACTTGAAAGTGAAAGAGAAGGAGAAAGTTGGAGTTTGCTCAACTTAAAATATTAAAAAAGATATATATATATATAAATTACAATAATCACTCAGTTCATTAATTAAAACATATATACAAAAAAAGAACTACTTGAAAAGCAAACAAAAGAGAATACCTACTTAATTTGTCATACTCTTAAACACTTATAAAATTGATTTCAATTGAAGATATGTTAATGTAGAAGAAGGAAAAACAAGAATACTGATGATAAAGTTTAAAAAAGTGATTGCAACAAATGTATTATAATTATTTTTGCACGTACTTTAAGCAAATAAAATATGTGAGGAAATTTAAACAAAAATTAAATAATAACACTAAAAAAACTAAACGTTCTACCGTAGCATGATCATGATTTTCTTTTGTTAAAGAAAATATGATAAAAAAAGACACAAATTATACAGAAAAAAATAGTTATAATAATTTAGGACTTTATAAAAATTATAAAAACAATTACAAAACAACAACAAAAAAAAAACACTATAAACAAAATAAATTAAATAAAATTGCTAAATAAAATGTTTCTTGTCAAATTAATCAACCTAGACCCAAAATAAAAAAAACGAAATGCAAAATAATATTCAATAATACGCTGTAAACATGTAAGAATTTTATTTTTTTGATTTGAGAACATCACAATTGAGCGCTCTCTCTAAGTAACTTGCGGCTAGTTAAAAATATTAATAAAGGGTATATACAAAATAAGTAACAAATTTAACAATGTGAAAAAAATACCATTCATGAAATTCTCTGCGCCTTCGATTGCAAATATTATATACATAAATTAAACTATATATACATACTATGGATATCTTATAAATATAATTGAATTATCTATTGAATTTGAATTTACTTTCAATAAAAGATCAGGAAATAAATTGATGTGTTTCTATTTGATTTCCTAAAAATACTCACACCACGTCCGCTTAGACTGTTTGGTCTGTATTTAGAAACCAGCTGACCACGAGCTGTTCTGGATAGGTAGCCGCGATCGATAGTTGGTCTATATTTTTTTTATACACTAGGATCTATTTTGCGTTAGAATAACTTCGTCAATTTTAATTATTTTTAATACAAAAGTTAAATGAAAATAGTTCAATGTATGGGTTTTATTATCTTTTTTAAAATTGCAAATAAATTTATATATGTATATAAAAATCAATTGCTGTTCGTTAGTCTCGCTAAAACTCGAGAACAGCTGGACTGATTTGGCTAATTTTGGTTTTGAATTATTTGTGGAAATCCAGGGAAGGTTTAAAAGATGAGTAAATATGAAAAAAATGCTTGGAATATCGTAAAAAAAACAATTTCGCAGTTCAGTAAAAAACCTTTTAATTGTACTTTGTGAACCACTTTGCAATTTTTCACTCTCTCATCCGAGTAGGCGTGATTCAAAATTCATCATCGTAGTAGCGGTTCATTTGTTGTTGACATTTGACGGGAATCTGGGCGTAAAGCTCGCGTTGTTTGAGTGTAATTTTATTTTTATGTGCATAATAGTTTATCATGCAGTAAATCAGTGTGTTCGTGTGCAGCAATTCAAGAATTCAAGTGGGAACACCACTGCCTTAAGTTAAGAGTTCTCCAAAATTGTAGGTAAGTCAGACAACTTTACTTTGTTGATCCCGGAGGGACTGGAAAAATGTTCCTAATTTCATTGCTATTGGCGAGGATCAGATCGCAAAATGATGTAGCTCTAGCGTTGGCTTCATCTGGAATAGCTGCGACCCTGTTAGAAGGCGGACGAACTGTGCATTCTGTCTTGAAATTACCATTGAACATGCAAATCAACGAAACACCAGTTTGCAATATCGCAAAAAATAGCGCAATGGCGAAAATCCTACAGGTATGCAAATTGATCGTTTGGGACGAATGCATGATGGCCCATAAGAGGTCACTGGAGGCATTGGACAGAACGCTGAAAGATCTTCGTGACAACCAAAACATTTTTGGTGGGACCATGATTCTGTTGTCAGGTGATTTTCGTCAGACTCGTTCAATTATTCCCCGATCAACTGTTGCTGACGAACTAAACGCATGCCTAAAATCATTAAATTTGTAAAAACACTCCAATTGACAACTAACATGCGAGTATTTTTGCAACAAGATCAAACTGCAAATGTGTTTTCGAAGCAGTTGTTAGACATTGGAACTGGTAAAGTCGTAGTGGACACCTCAACCGAAAATATTAGACATTACCCACAGATTTCTGTCGCATCACAGACTCAAAAGAGGAGCTTATTTAACGTGTTTTTCCGGACATAGCGCAACAGTTCAATAACCATAATTGGCTGGGTCAACGAGCAATATTAGCGGCGAAAAATAAAGATGTCGATGATCTCAATGCGACCATTCTGAATTTTCTTCCGGGTGAGTTGTTTTCATTCAAATCAGTTGACACAGTTATAAACCAGGATGACGCAGTCAACTATCCCACGGAGTTTTTGAATTCACTGGAATTGCCTGAACTACCACCTCCCATTTTGCAATTAAAAGTAGGATCAGTTTTCATCATGCTGCGTAACATTAATCAACCTCGACTGTGCAATGGAACGAGACTGGCTGTGAAAAAGCTATTGAATAACGTCATAGAGGCAACGATCATAAAGGGAAAATACAAAGGAGAAGACGTCTTGATCCCGCGTATACCGATGATTCCAACTGATTTATCATTCGATTTTAAACGTCTACAATTTCCCGTGCGTCTAGCCTTTGCGATGACCATAAATAAATCGCAAGGTCAGTCGTTGGAAGTTTGCGGAATAAACTTGGAGTTTCCCTGTTTCGCACATGGACAATTATACGTCGCGTGTTCGCGCGTCGGCAAACCGTTATTTTTGTTTATTTACTGCGGTGCGTAAAAACAAGACAACAAATATAGTTTATCAGAAAGCTTTAAATTGATTAAATGTATTGTAACTGTGTGTGTCTGTCAATTTTTTTGATTACGAATTCTTTCCCAGTAGGAAAAAAAGCACTTGGAAAGTTCTCCTGAAGCGCTTTTTTGAAGCACCAAAGCGCTTACGCTCCGTAAGAAGCTTCATTTTATTTTAACATTACGTGTCATTAGAGGTAAGCTCTTTTTTTTTGCTTACGTAAAAGGGCTTTTAAAGGGGTTTATAAGAAGGAATTTTGAAGCTCTTTATGAAATGTCCGTTCCAATCGCTTAACAAAAAGGCAGTTTAAAGTGTTTTATAAAAGGCATATTAAGATGATTCAAAAATATTTTTTTTTTTCCTATCAAACACGAGAATTTAATGCTCTTTTTAATGGACTTGGTTCCGTTCGTGAAAGATTTTTTTTTCAGGAGATATAGACGAAACTATCTAGTAAAGTATTCTTTACCATGTTATTCTTATGGAAAACTAAAAAGTTAAATGAGCTAAATATTAATATTATGAGCTCTCCTTGGACCAGAATTCTTCTTTTCCATACTTTCAGCTATTAAACCTGTTTGAAAGAAAAAAAAATATTTTTGAATCAACCTAAAATATATTTATATTTATACTCGTATATTTGAATTCTGAAAGTTGACAACTTGTATAATTCAAATATATAAGTAACCGTAACAGTAACGCCGTAAAACTAAAAAATTTATAAACTATAAACGCCTTTATCTCCGAAAAAGCAGCGATCGGAAAATCTGAAAAAATTTCGGATATAACAGAAAATATTAACAAATAAAACAATTAAAATAATTTGAGTGTTTCATTCATCAATTCATCAACATTCAACAAAACAAAACATTTTATATAAACAATATCATCCATTAATAAAACATAATAATAAAAAACGTTAATAAAATAGCCTCGCTACAAAACAAAACTGATTAGCTTAATTTTTTTTTGTCGTTTTTGCTGCGAATGTTTTCCTATAGAATCTATTTTTAAGCAATCTGAAACCAGTCTTCATTTCCTTGACGAAATCATTGTATCCAAGCTTCTCGCTCTTTACTGCTTCTGTGGAAAAAATCCGAATTACTTGTTGTTTTCCACATAATATTGAAAAACCTTACCAAATACAAAATATGTGAAAAGTTTTGTCTCTTTCAATGGAATTTTCTTTTGCTTTCCATCCCAATTCGCTGCTAAGGCAAACTCTTCCGTTAAAAAGAGACGAAGATTATTTTTCAGTGGAGTTGACCCTATTAAAGTTTTTATGTATATAATCTGAAATGTGCAAATAAATTAAAGATATCTGTTTAAATTCTTTAAGCGAAACTTACTAAATCTTGTTCAGGGAAATTAGTTAGCTTGAATTCAATATCATCCAGCTGTTCCTTGCTGCCTATTGGGAAAAATTTGAAATCTTTACTTTCAGGGAAGGATTTATCCACTAATTTTTGAAGAAATACTGTGTGTTTTGCCAAAGTTTCGTTTACAAGTTCAAAATTTTTTTCAATTTTTGTAAAATTTTCTTTCAAAATTTTGTTTTCTCGTTCTATAAGTTAAACAGTAAAGTAAGACTTATTAGATTACATATTAGTTATAAATTTATTACCTAATTCCTTGCACTTATTTCGTACAGAAAGTAATTCATTATTATTTTCTTTTGTGCTCTCTCTCCCAAGCGTGGCATTACAGCGGTAAATAGGTAGCGGATCGAAGCGCGGTTTTTTAAATGTATCATTGCTGGATTCCATTACTCTAAAATAGAGAAATTAGAAAAAAAAAGTTTATCCACCTCTAGAAAAATCTTACATTAATTAACACAATGGTGAAGTATTGGTATAAATACCAAACCGGTTCCATATGGCAAGGCTACTACTTTACAAAGGATTTCATTAATTTTGAATTTTTCTTCTTCGTTGTTTTGTGTTGTTACATATGTTATGCCAAGAGCTTGCGAAGATAGCAGAGGTTCGGTAAAAAAGTCTTCAGTGTGTAAGAACTTTTTCCCTACTAAAAACTCTTTACCACTTGAGTCTTTTACAAATCCAACTACTTTAATTGGTATCAACGGCCTCACATAGCAATAGTTGTCTGGTTCGCAAGAGCTCAAAACGAATGTGTCAAAGTAAAAACGTTTGTACAGTGTTAAACATTCTATGTCCGATTTTTTTGAAGTTAAATTGTGAAGTCCAAATGTAGATGCATGCTCTTTTTTGAATGTAATTCTTTCTGAGGTTCTATTATTTATTTGTTCTAGAATTTTGCTTGGTTTACGGACGTCTTTTTTTAAATGTTGTAAAAAGTTTTCAAATTTATAAGCCGAGAAGTTATCTACATTCCCAAACTGTTTGACACATTCCGGTAAATGCAGTAATGTATGGATATTGAAGCTAATCTTATTTTCTCCATAAAGGTATTTGAAATTTTCCACAAAAGTATTTAAAATGTCTTGAACAACGTCTAAATTCGCAGTACAATTTTTTGGACAGGAAACTAGTCTATATGCGGAATGTAATAATAAAAAGTGTATGTATAAATCATCGTCAATTATATGTTTAAAGAGTACTATTCCTGTATATAGAAGTATTTGTCTGAACTCAACAGCCTTCCACCTAGCAATTTCGTGAAAACTTCTCGGTTTTCTGCAAAACTCCTGCGGAATATATCTTTTAAACGAACATATCTTCGTTGTCAAAACTTCTTTGTTCTCTGTACTTAATTTAGTTTTTAAATGTTTTCCATTCCATATGTTCCTCAAAATCCTTTTTCCCACGCCTAAATCTATTAAATGCATAACATCGATTGGAAACTGCGAAACCATTTGTACTCCGATTTTTTCTAAAGGGGTTGGGTTTTCCAAAAAAGGCATATGGTGATAATTTACATCTCTCCTGCTTTTAAAATCCTCATCTGTTCTAAGTTCCGATATGGATGTTTCGTATGTCAGCCTCCTATCCTTCATTTGTGCCTTTTGGTAACATTTTGGGCATCCATTACTTGCCGTATGCCCGACTGTACCCGTAATAAAGGCCCTTGCAGGGGAGTCACATATGAATTTTTTTATTTTTAACTCAAATGTTCTTCCATTGATGACTACCCCGACATTTTTTAATTGTTCCACTTCTTTAATGAAATCATTAAGAAATTCACATATTTTTTCTGGTTTACGCGGGCCATCAAAAGCTCCAATCAAAAATGGTTTTATTTCAAGAGAATCTGAAATTGACCCCAGTATTGGCCACAGTTGCTCTCCAGAGCTCTTGAATAGAGGCAATCCGTCGATCCCAATATCAATTTCTAAAATGTTTATCGTACTTGGAAGAGACAAACCAAGACTTTTTAACGATTTCTCTAGTCCAAAATGGAAATATCTTCCGGGATTGACAGGAGTAATATTAATTGGATTATTTTTAAATTGTACTAAAGTTTTTGTTGAAGATGGCAAATTTAATCCATAACTCCTTAAAATTTTCAATAAATCATCACAAGCTGATCTTCTTATTTGATGTTTGATGTACCAATCTCGTATCTCTTCAGAAAGCGAAAGTTTATCTAAAGGTAGGATTGTGTCCACTTCAGAAATTTCTACGTCATTTGAATCCTCCATGGTGATGCACCTTTCAGAAACTTCAGTAATATTTCTCTCTGCAGACAAGTTACTTGAAGGTCCTGGAAGATATTGTTGCTCGTTGGAATTCCTTGCCGTAGAAATTTCTCTCGCCACTAGCCGTTTTAAGTGCCTTTTGCTGATACCGCAAATTTTTTTGCTCATTTTAATCGTTAGCTACGTAATTAAAAATTGTTTAAATAAAACCGGCAATAGTGAATTTACAAGAAACCCTTTATGGTTTTATTAATAAAAAGATGAAATCAATTTAATATGTCCTAAAATTTAAAATTTGTGGCAGAAAAACTAGCCCAAAATGTATATAGAATTAAAAAGACCTATATAGTGAGATCGAAGACTTTAGCCTATAAAACCATTTAGATGCAACTTTATATATTTTTTGCGTTTAACGCACTTAGGATAATAACTAATATACATACCTTGCAATGCAACCGCAAAAATATATTTTAATAATTTAATAACAGCAACTGCACCTGCACCTTGCAAAACACTCACAAAAAAGGTAAACCTTACAACAGAAAAACTGCAGCACGCGTTCGCTCACAAAAGGGAGACTGAAGTGACGGGCGTGATTCAATTTCCATAAAAGTACCATGTCCTTATATGGTATGCTAAAAACTCACTTCACTCTGTTCGCACTGTCGTGCTGATAATGTGCTTTGTCACCGATTCGAGAGGAGCAGTAGCAATTGATTCTACTGCTTCACATCTGCTCTTTTGTAAAGCACTTACAATATTTCCTACTGGGTTGTGTTACGGTTAAGTTTTGACCACTAACTAACAGCAATTGATTTTTACATATATAGATGAGGTGGAACAACGTTTGCCGGGTCAGCTAGTAATCTATATTTAAAATCAATTCCATGCGCGTTAGTCTTGCAAAAACTCGAGAACGGCCGACTGATTTGAATGATTCATTTCTTGTTGTGTTCGTCTCAATATTGGGGTGTTTTAAGAAAATAGTGTAAGAGTTCTCTCAAGATCCAACTTGGCGACCCGCCCGATGGCAATCTACCGTTCGCGTTCAAATCCTAAATCGAACTCCTGACTGAGACTATTTGAGCTTAACTCATCAGCTCGTTCCTAGTTTCCTGTTAAAACATGTTCAAGTTCCCTGATCATTTACTTGCCTACTTTCTAACCCTGGAGCCAGTGTTTATTATTCCTGGCGGACAGTTCTAATTACATTCGGTTGCTAAGTATCCCTTTTCTCGTCCCGATCATAGAAATCATAAACTACCTCTTTCATTGTATACCCAGTCCTGTCTGTTCCTAATGTGGTTTATTGCCCGAGTCGCCAAGAAGGTTCTGAACCTTAAGTTTTTTTAACTCATGGCCCTGTAACAGTCGCGCCAGATGGGATTTGTTTGGCATTGATCGTTACAATAGGAAATTCGGAAGAACCCCAAAATTGAAATTTACGTTTTGTATGAGATTTTTAATCCAAAAACTCAGGATACTAATATGACTTACGGCGCAATTCAACATGTTCCCAAAAAGATTTCAGTTCAAACTCCCGGTAAGGAAGAATGGGATGATCCCAAAACATTACTGGATGGATTAACTCGCATCTTCAGATCGCAGACAGATCGAAAACTTTAATTGATACCTGGATGGCACCTGAACGAAGCAGTCAAGTAGAGTATATCACTCGGAACAACCGCAACGATTTTCCAAGCTGAAGTATTCGCCGTTCTCAAAGTGGCAAACTGGATAATTGCCCATAGGTGGCATAATAAAAAGATTGGTATCTGCAGCGACAGTAAGGCTGCTCTTGTTACCCTATTGAACCCCACCATCAGGTCAAAGAACGTCCAGGAATGTAAGAAAAGGCTTAACTCTGCTGCTAACCACAATCATAGACAAACTAGATATCTAGTTTGACTATGGCACAACCAAGTCCTTATAATGGGTCCTTTGACACTCTGTCAAAGGAGGGCGCAAACTATCCACCTCTGGGTTCGGAGCCCATTATTGGTGTCAGTTCTACAGTGTTGGAAAACTGGATTACTAAATACAGAGATGGTCCGGCACACTAACCTGCACATTCATCAAATGGTTCATCAGTCGTCCGGACAGTAATACTGCAAAACTACTACTTAGCTTACGTAGAAAGGATTGTAGAACGCTGGTAAGACGGTTACGGTGCATAACACAATTTAAGGATTATTAGCGAACCAAAGTGTCTTTCGTGCGGGGAGGACGAGGACGGTACGGAGCACTTCCTCTGTAACTGCCCGCCCTTCTCTCGTGCACGCAGGATGGCGTGTTTTGCTCTAATGTTTCGCCCTTAATATTGCACACATTTTTGTTATTTTCGCACTATGTAAAATTTTAAATCAAAAGCTTTTTTTGATCCGCTTTAGCTTAGCAAGAGTTTCTTCGAGTTTCAATAATACATTTTTGTTTTTCAAAAATATTTGCTTACATAATTTAAATTTTGAATGTGCTTCAAACACGATGAACAAATTCCCGTAACTTAATTCCCAACAGAATGAAATTAATCTTTATTTTTTAATTTAACGAAAATTGTTGCTGCAGAGAACCTTTCAAATTTAGATTTTCTGGACTTACAAGCTAAATTAACTTTGTGTTTAAGGGAGCAATTACAAAAATACAACAAAACAATTTTTTAATACATTTTCTTGTTTTATTTATTAATTCAGCCTCTGTTGGCATATAAATAATCGCATAATTGGTTCCTTAAAGAGAAAACTACCCGCGATGAATTTTTTGAAGTTCTGGTATTAACAGTTCCCATCTGGAATTCCTCATTCCTCCATAGTCCAGAAACAACTTGATCGCCATTAAACTGGTCTGCATAGTTTGGTAGAGATTATCGTTCTTGCGAAGAAATTTGTGGAGGACCAAAATCGCTTTCAAAATAATTTCGGCATGCTCAGGGAAACAATGAATATCGTTCCTTAAGGTCGTTTTCCAATGCACGGACTACAGGCAAGGATATGTGTTTTACACGATAATTTCACCAGTTCAGCACTTTCGTTGGTCGGCCCGTGCATTGGAGAACGGCCTTTAGAACTTTACATCGAGATGGCAAAATTCAAAAGGCGTTTTCGATTAGTACTCGTGCTTGAGAGATTCGTGTGTAGAAATTCGCTTTCTGAGATGATAAATTTCTCCCTGAAAAGTATCATGAATTAAATATAATTTTTAACTTTCAAAATTTGTTCTTGCCTGGAAAGGGTCTCATCAAATACTTTTTAAGCGGGAAAGCTGCATCACCGACGAAATAGTACGGGAAATTTATTTTGGAATTTGGCAAAGTATTCGATGAGGGGATGTCCAGATCATTGTGCTGCAGTGCTTTTCCTAATAAACTGTTTTTAAAAACACCTCCGTGGCTTTGAGAGCCATAAACTCCAATATCGACAAGAGAGAAAGAATAATTCGCATCGCATATTCCAGCAAAACGATGCTGTGTCGCTTCTTATAATTAAAAAAATTCGATCTTGATTTGGGGGGACACACAATATTCAAGTGTTTATTACCGTCTATGGCGCCTAAGCGATTAAGAAAGCCGGAAAATTGTTCGATATTTTTCGAAATTGAATGCCATTTTGTTCTATTGGGCATCCCTTGGTATATAGGATGTAATTCTTCCCAAATAGCATCGCATTTATTAATTATAATTTTCCCAATAGCGTACGATGCCATTCCAAAACTTAATGAATAAATCCTGCGTGGTCCGCAGTGAACAAGATACGGCCTAGGTCTAGAATAGGGGCTAAGACTCGAATTCAATTTTTTTTTTGGATTTATTTGATAGGTGTAGTCTTAAGAGTGATAAATATGTAATATTTTGTGGCGATATCGTTTAGTTTTGGAGATATTTAAAAAAAAATAAAACTTGTTTCGCCTTAAAATTCTTCCATTTTTACAACTAATTCCTCAACACTTTTTAGCCTTAGTCATTATTTTAGACCTAAGGCACATTTTTGAATACTACACGAACGCCATTTTTGACCGACGTACGCTCAAAGTATTTTCACTCAAAAATCCCTTCGCACCTGCAAAAATCCAATAAAATCCGACGGAACATTACACGTAATAAACATTTCACACTTTTTTAATATTTAACACTGAAAACATGAAAACAAAAGTATTATTAAAAATAAAAACAAATTGGTTTATTTGTCAGTTCGTTTCGTTACTCCGCCTTCACAGTTTATTGGTATTTGTAGAACATGTCTTTACTAATTATTTTCCTTTTACAATATGTCTATTAACAAAATTATTTTCCTTTTACAAAAGGTGCGAGAAGTGCTTTGTGCTTCAATATTAGAATTTTGCAGATGGAAAGGGACTTTGCGGTGGAAATATTCACCTTTTAACTTTGACAGATCAAAAATTAAAAGTTAAATATTTTCGAAAATATTGGCCGGCGCGGCAAAATTCTTTCAGATCCTTTCGTTCTAGGGCGAACGGAACACGTGAGCCAAATTTCATCAAAATCCGACCGCATAGACCGCATATTACCAGCTTCAATGATAGCCGAAAAAATAAAATTTCGAGGGAATGTAGTTAAATGGAGAGTTGAGCAGGTTAGCAATTTTTATTTATATGTACAAACTTGGCATGTTTTATTATAGGGGTTTAATGTAGTTTCTTTAGCTGAAACTATTTCTGCTACATCCGCCTTTAAAGAAGGATTACAGAAATAAGTTAGCCAGCCCAATGCACCCACAACTGCTTTATTTTCATCAACTCCAACAGAATCATCGCCTATATAAGTATATGTAAATGAACTTGTAAACAGCTATTTGACTGTTTCATTGCATATAAATATTTTAAATTTGTTATCGCGGAGCATAGATCAGGGGATAGTCATGTGTCTGCGAATCGACCAATTTTTTAGTCGATGAAACAAGTCGTTTAAAATGTCTGTTGGCGTCGTGTAATTTTTTCGACCACAGAGTAAGCATTGCAATAAATTAAATATACACGAATCCGGCTACCTGCTCAATTTTTCGTTGTCAAAGTCCTTTAATAAAGGAAGTTTGTGTGATCTGAGTGTTTTAAAAAGTGGTGAAATGTTTTTCGTGAGTAGCAACAGCAGTAGCGAAGATGAGGAGCAATCAAGGAGGATGAGGAACGAATTAAGAATTAGAAGGAGACGTTTGCGAGATGCGAGTGATCCATTTCATGTAAGGGACAATGAGTAAGAAATACGATATTATTAGATAATTATTGTATATATATTACACATATAAAGTGCTAATGTAAGCTATAGTTTTAGGAATAATTTTAGAGTATCTAAAGATGTTTTTAAGTAACTGTTAGATACTTTAAATATTTCAAGTGGAATTCGCACCACAATTCCAGCAATCGTTAAGTTAGCGACGGGTTTAAAATTATTGGCTAGTGGAAGTTACCAGTGGTCGGTAGGCGCAGGATATATGACTGCATTAGCGCGAAACACCGTTAGTGTAGTGTTTTCCAAAGTGCTAAGTCATATGGAAGATTTGTGTCTCTTATGGATTAAATTGGACCAACAACAATTTAATATAAGCAAGGAGTATTGCTTCCAAAAATATAAAGTCACCGGAGTCGTCGGGTTTATTTACGGGACCTAAATCGGCATGCTAAAACCACTGGCAGATGAGCAAATGTATTTTAATAGAAAAGGATTCCATAGCATTAACGCGATGGTGGTCGGAACAATTATGCTAAACATTTAAACAAAATATAATAAAATAAATTAAACGATTATTTCAGATATGCGACTACACTACAAGAATTACAGCAATTAACCCTTTATATGGAGCTGCTGCTCATGATTCATTTATATAGAGCATGAGTAAAGAGAAATTATTCTTCGAATCCTTGTATTTATAACGATGGGTTTAAAAATTTGTGGCTTTTAGGTAAGTGTGTTGAATTGTATGCCAATATGCCTTAATATGTATAATAGTTTTAAATTTAACTTTTACAGACGATAGCGGATATCAGTAGTAAGGATCCACTCCGCCATATAAAGAAGACTAGGTGCGATAGGGAGAGGTTGCTTAGGGTTCCCACTCGGTGGTATGAGGATGTTGGTGTGAAAGGGAAGGGTGGATTTTCTGTCGAGGTGTGGTTGTGGTTTTGGTGGGGGTGCGGGTAGAGTGGCTGGGGGGAAGGTGAAGAGGTGTCGGGTAGTTTGCCAGCGGTGGTGCGAAAAGAGAGGAGCAGGAATATCGCGAAAGAGGGGTGACTGTGTAGAGAAGGTGGAGTGATAATGGTTGGCTTGTCAGCGGTGGTGTGAAAGAGCGAGTGATGATGACTTTGCGGAGGAGAGGTTGGTTTGTTGTTCGGTTGTTGGTAGGGGAAACAGGCTGAATGTGCGGTGTGCTGAAGAAGAATAAGAGGAGCAGGAATATTGCGAAAGAGGGGTGACTTTGCAGAGAAGGCGAAGTGGTGGCGGCTAGCTTGCTAGCGGCGGTGTGAACAGTACGGGCATTTCGCCGATGTGATCGTACCGCATGACGACGAAGAAGAAGAGGAGGAGGAGCAGGAATATTGCAAAGAAGCGGTGGCCTGCTGCTGCTGCTGCTTTTTCGAAGGGGTAAAACAGGCGATCGATCGATCGATCGATGAAGCAAAGGGCTGGTCGGGACAGCACGCCTGACTTGGGGAAGATCGGAAGAAGCAAAGAAGAAGTTAAGAAGATAAAACTTGGATTGCATGTGCATGAAATGACAAACAAGTGTGGGCAGATAAGATTCTGGACATGTGCCTTTCGGGAGCACGTGGGGTGCATAGAGCGGCCGATTGGGTAACAGATGATCTTGAAAATTAAAAGAGTCTCGGTGTTGTTGTTGTGGTTTGATCTCAGGCATACGGAAAAAGTTGGTCAGGGTCGTGTGACATTGTGCAAGAGTGAAGAGCTGCACAATGCAGCGCCAGCTGTGGTGTGGGAAACCGGCAATATTCTTAGGGTTTGAAAAATTGAAGGTGATGGAAATGGGTTGTATGAATAAAAAGCGAATTTGGTTAAAATAAAATACTTTTATTGTACGTAAAATCGTTTCGGGGTCAAAACTACGCTACATTGAGCAATACATGTCTTAAATCTGTATCGGTCCAGCGCCTCAATTTTCCACGCTCCTTTTCGGGCATTTCGGTAGGCATAATTCCAGACATATAGATATTTAATTTCTGGTAGTTTTTGAAAATTCACTTGCTTTTTTTTCATTTTCGTGTAAACTGTTCGTAAAAATAATAAATTTCACAACATAGCCCGAATAAAATAAACGATCCTGCTAAAACTTTGAAAGTATTTAAAATCCAATTCGTGTATTTTGGTGGTGGGGGTGGGGTGTTGTATGGCCCACATACATCCTTACCGTTGGCATAGATGCAGTTAGGTGAACGTCGGAGATGTTCTGCCTCAACGTCTTCAGGACAAGTTAATGCGCTCATTTCCGTACAACAAAAATAGCATTTCGGTATGTCTTTCAGGTTGGTGTAAAAGAAACCGCTTCTTGCTAGCTTGTATGATTTTTTTTCATCCAGAGTTAAATTCTTAAATGACTTTAGTCGGTCAGATTCACGCTTTAAGATCAGCATGGTGACTGCAATAAAGGTTGTTTATAGAACGTCTTTTATATTAATCCATGTGTTGTGCTTTTGTGGAAATCCGAGCCATTTCACAAAAACTTTATCCCCTCGTCTTCTTACAACTTTTTCTGCAAGGTAAAGGTCAGGATATTTGACTGGGGATAGTTCAAGTTGATAAAATCCGCCTTGTATTATATTTCCTTGATAATCTTCTAGAATGTAAGTTACTGGATAAGAATTTTTGACTTCATTTATTTTAAAGATCTCAGTAGACCAGTTTGGAGTGTAACCCTTTTCGAAAACGTGTTTATACTTGCTTATTCGAACAAAGTCTCCTACTTTGTACTTTGAAGTCGATTTTAATTTTGGCTTTTTATATACAGTTTGTAGTAAACGAATCTCATCGTATGGCCCAACATCCATAGGGCGCATTTTAATAGTTCGATGTTTTGTCCTATTATATTTGTCTGTTAACTTTTCCAGTATACTGACCCAGAGATAGTTACCATTCATGCTGAATTCTCGCCACATAATATTTTTTAATGTTCTATTGAATCTTTCTACAATTGATGCTTTTAATACGCTATAAGTTGAATAATGGTTAATATCATACTTTTCCATCAAATGTCGGAAAGACTTATTAAAAAATTCTTTTCCGTTATCTGTTTGCAAGTTTCTTGGAATACGGCCCTGACTAAAAATTAGCTGCATTGCTTTCGCGACCTCTATCCCGCTTTTATTTTTAATTGGTAAAGCCCAAGCATATTTAGAAAAAGTGTCAATAACAGTAAGCAAAAACCGAAAGCCTTGATTTTCTGACGCATATGAGCTCATATCAACTAAGTTTGCCTGCCACAAATCATCTTTACCTTTAATCGTTACACGACGACGTTTAAAGTTCTTACGCGCTGGCCTATGCAGCTCATTAATAATTTGTCTTCTGCTCATTCTTTGAAAGAATATATATAGTATATACGTTCTTTTAAAAATGCTTTATATAATAAACTCTTGTCTTTACAACAAAGATGATTGCATTCAGGCATCCATTCACAATGATCGTTGCAGGATCTTCCGGATGTGGGAAGACAACGTTTATTAAAAATATTTTAAATGATACGCCATTAATACAACCGAAAATTGAAAAGATTATATGGTGTAACGCAGAACGCGATGCGCTACCATAAGATATTGCTTTCAAAAATGTTGAATATATAGATACGCTTCTCGACGAGTTTGAAAATTATAGAAATGAGCCCACGTTAATTGTGATAGACGATATGATGCTGAATGCGTTTAGCAAACAAGTCTGTGAGCTTTTTACTAAAGGGTCTCATCACCGAAATTTATCAGTAATTCTTGTAACACAAAACGTATTCATCAGGGAAAATTCTGTAGAGATATATCGCTAAATTGTAAGTATCTTGTTGTTTTTAAAAACCCCCGAGATAAAAGTCAGTTTGTGCATTTAGCCAGACAAATTTACCCGGAAGATAGTTTAGAACTTCTGAAAATATATAAGGAGATTACCCAGAAACCTTACGGCTGTTTACTGATAGATCTTACTCAGGAGATTAACGATACGCTAAGATTCCGGGCGGACATATTTAATAAAGATTTCGCAACCTGTTTTTGTCCACAAAATTCCTTGAATAGTAAAAATGGTATCAAGAGTGAAACGATTAAAGGACAACAAGCATATGCTTTATGTACTTAAAAATGCTAAATCAAACTTAAGGAACGCTATCATTAAACATGCCGAACGCGAGGTTATAAAAACTCTTTGTGAAATCACACTCAACATATTAAAAGGAAATCATATGCCTCATGGTTGTTGCGGTAGTTGACCTGTAGGGAGCCCGGCTAAGCCCCTGTCCGACGGTATGCGGCTGCGGGAGCTGGCAGGCTAGCGTTTGCGGCAGCGTGTGGGGGGGTTTACCAAAAAACTGCGTTCAGCCGCCGGAATGGCCCACCACAACAACGAAAATTCTCCCGCGACGGAAAACGACAAAATCGCGAAGGGGGAAAAACGACAGTGCAGGCTGAACCCCTGCAGCTGCCCGTGATTGGCTCTCAGGGGGGGTTCGGTTCACGATGAACCCCCCTTGGCCTGTTGCCCCAACCACCCTGTGACCTCCCTGCGGCCTTCATAATTGGGAGGTCCCTATAAAAAAAAGGAGACACAAACGAGCCTACATCAAGGACCCCGGCTGCAAGAGAAAATTGGAGAGGGGACCAAGAGAAAAAAGGTACCTTAAATTAAGGGAACATACCTTATATTATTTTTACTTAGATTAGCAAACCAATTAGATTAAGTAATTTAACTGAAGCTCGTTGGGCGCCGTGGTGAACCGTCGACTCAGCTGAGGGTGGTGATTCCCGCGGAGAAGCTATGAGGTGAGAAGAGTTCCCACGAAGATGCGATGAGGCGATAAAAGTCTCTCGGGGAAGCGATGAGGTGAGAAGAGAGCGGAGGCACCCTGCCTCTTCAGGTGGCCCCGTCGTGGTGCCCTCCGCCGGCGATCAGCAGCAACCAGGTCAGTACGAGTCAAAAATTAATTTTTTCTATTTTCTTTTCTTTTTAGAGTTTTACACAGCGAAGCGGAAGGAAAAAAAATTAAGGGTGAGACTTCACAAATTATATCCATCTGTCCGAGATTTTTTTGCAACATAACTAACTTTATCTATTTTTTCTTTTTAGAATTTTGCACAGCGAAGCGGAAAAACTTTTACTTAAGTACAATATTTTTTTATTAAATTATATTTTATATGTTTAGTTGATTTAAGGTATTTATAAATTTTAATTTCTTTAAATTTTTATTGGAAATTTGTTTTATTTTTACTATTAATTCCTTTTGTTTTACTTCATTTACTGGTTTTCCTTAAATCTGATTCTGTCCAAAGTGGCCTTAAACTGTTACACTATTTATAAATTAATAGCACTTATGTTTAATACATCAGTATTATCCTGCATTCAGCAAATTTTTGAAACTTCAAATTTTACAATGTCGTGCGCCTTTTATTAGGAAAATTGAATGGTCTTCTATTAATTCAGTCACTGCACTAAATTTAGCTGTAATTAGTGCTAAAATGTCGACAAAACTACGTTGGGGTTGTCACTCATATAACTTGAGCAATTAAAATTAAAAATCACATCCTTTTTTTTTTTTTTATTTAAAACTGCCGGCGCCATGAATTTTTAACTCGGAACCTTCGTAGCGCACTATCCAACATACCATCAAAAAAAACACGGGTTATAATTGCGGATTAAAAAAATTTCGCTGATTACTGCGAACTGTTTTTCACCAACTCGTGTACAAATTCCAATCACTTTTTTTCGATCAACTTTTCCGTGATTCCTTTTTTTGCAGTTTTTTTTTTCATATTTTTTTCTCTCTTTCACAACTCACGTCGACCTTTTTTAAGAATTTCCCGTGATAAAATGATTATTCTAATTTTCTTTTTCTTTCTTTTAGAAATCGAGACGAGATTAATTTAATCCGCGATTTATGCGCGGCTAAACTTGAAACTTGATATTTGTTCTCCTGCAGCGATTAATTAGCAAACGTTCCATCAAAAGACTTTCCGAAGTTCTCGAGATGCGACTCTCCCGACTCGACTTTTCTGCACGGCGATCCAGACTCGACTCCCCAATTCTTCCTCCACGCCACGCCGAAAAATCCACGCGCCCCGGCGACCGTTACGGGTCCCGCTGCAGCGCACTCACACACTCACCGCCGCTGCCACTGCAGGCACCGATGAGTGCATGAGTCCGCAGCGCTGGGACGGCAACGTGCACCGAGGACGCCGCCCGCTCATCTTGAGCCTCCCGCAGACACGCACCGGCCCGCAGGTCGCTGAAATTTTTGTAGGGGACCGAAATCTGTGGCACCGCTTGAGGCTCGGTCGCTGAGCTCGCGCCAAAGTTTTGGTAAGGGGCCGTGATCTGTGGCGATGCCCGGGGCTCGGTCACAGGGCTCGCACCGGAGATTTTTATAGCCTAGGCTTGGCCTTGAGTGGCGACCGACGAATTTTGTGCATTTTCGACCAACGAAATTCGTCGCTCGCAACCCAAGGAACGCAATCCCTTGCGGGACCGTCCAGAGCCGCCGTGAAGTTTCGGCCGAGCCCCTGGGCTATCGCCGAGGCCCATAGGCGGGGGTAAAAATTTCTGCATTTCAGTTTTAGGAAACTGTGCAGATTTATGGGGCCAACATTTTGTTTCCCCCTGACCACAACATGGTAAAATATATAATTCGCTGTGCAAGTATAAAACGGATATGCGAAAATTAGTTGACGGAAAAATATCTGTAGCAAGACAACGTAAATTACTAATACAACGAGGAGGATTTTTGCCAGTTTTATTAGGAAGTGTGCTATCAGGGGTAATAGGTTCGCTAATTGAAAAATATGCATAAAGCTAACCTTAGCAAAATGCTACTTCTTTCGCCGGAAGTGTATAATAATTTAAAGGGTGAAATTGAGCAGTCTACAAATTTTGTCATTATTTGATAAATCAATGGATAAGATATTGAAAAGTAAAAATATGTCTGACAACGAAAAATGGTATAATTATAGGAATGAATTAATAAAGTTTCTGAATGTGAAACGTAAAAAGGCGCAAGTTTTCGAAAAAAGGCAAATTAAATCCCCCGTTGAAGAACATTTACCAGTTAAACATAAGAGCTTGAGAGATAATTCTACACAAACAAAAATTATTTTTAAAAAGGATCAATCGTCACAAGGCTCACCGATAAAAGAGAATATATTTGAAAAGACGCCTCTTGAGATAGAAGAATTTATTTTTGAGGAGCCACCAGAAAAAACACCGCCAAGGAGGTCTTTGTCTCCAGCTGCTAAACGACGTTTATCAGCTAGTGGGATAGCAAAAAGTCTTAAACCCCCTGCAAAAATACCGAAATTTCAAGATAAAGACTATAAAATAATAACCGGCTCAGACGGTATAACTCAGTATACTGTGCCTGTAGATATGAGTGTTGACGAAGTTGCTAATTTTATAGAGGAGTTAGAACAAGACGTTTCCAAAAAAAGGGCCCCGACTAAACAACCTATATTAAGACCATCACAACTAGATCCTGGCCAATACGAGCTTGCATTCCCGGTGAAAAAAGGTCTGCGACAAAGTGAACGTTTAAAAACTAAAAAAGAGCGAAGTTCAAGTGTATCAGACGTAGCTTGGGTTAGGCTTTAAAATATAAAGATGCCTGTAGATATAGTAAACAACGACTTTTACGTATGTCTTTTAAGCAACAATTCTATGCAATTTTATCCTGAAAACAGTCTGTCAGCTTTTACTAATGCACTTGCCAGCCCATGTAAATTTTCTAATAGCTGGTGTGTTGGGGTAACTGAAATTTCATTACCAAACTATGACATAAATGAAAGGCAAAGTGTAAAGCGCAATGTAGCTGACATAATAAATGATAGTGGCTTTAAAAGAACGAAGCGGGAAACACCTGATAACCAGTTAAAAGAAATAAGAGAGAAACAAAAGGCAGAATTGAAATCATTGACAGTAAAAATAAATGACAATGTTAAACTTGAATGGACAAAAGAAAGTTTTGAACAAGCGAGCTATAGAGCAGAACAAGTAAATTTTTCTGCATTTCTGCTAACATTTTACAATGCAGTCAGTCCTTCTTGGTATACTATGTTTTTAGACGACGTTAAAAAGGCAATGTGGGTTCGGCTAGAGGCCGACTTTTTGGATAATGTGATACCTGAGATAAGCTACACACAGGAACCGGACGAGTTTATGCTACACATCTATCAGGGGAGGAAAACTTCAGAAAATGTTGTTTTAAAGCAGAGTACGGAAACGCTCACTCACGTGCGCACACGAACGCGTGCGATAAATTGCGTGCGATCAAAGCGCACATACGCATGAGTGATGTGCGATTTCCTTTTCCATCCAACTCACGCACATGAGAAATCTGGAAAAAAAATTTCGTGTACGCACACAAGTGAGAAATTCCAAATTTTAAACTACTCACTCATGTGCGCACACAATATTTTTCTTTGCTAACCGCCACTTATCACTCATGAATTCATTACAACGATGGTGTGGATGCAATCACTCTTAAGTTATCAAGGAAGCAAAGCGCATATGCAATTTTTTGCTGTTACTTGGTCTGTTCGTTTTTTTTATAAGTTCTAGTGTACAAGTGTTTTGAAAAGTGAAGAACTAATATAATCAATATGGGAAAACGAAAACCGTTTGATATAAACAAATATGTGGACTATCGTGAAGATACAAAGAAATCTAAATGCTTAGTGGTGAACTGCAAAAAGGAGTTAAGTGGAAATAGACCCGCAAATATTAAAAGACATTATAAATTGGTGCATAAAATAAATATTGGAACTTATGATGTTAACGAAAACAGTGGAAATGAGAGTGGTTCGACTTATACGGTAAAAAGAGCGAAATCAATACTCAGTATCAGCATTAGCATGGACAAAAAAGAATTTTTAAAATGTTGTGTTGGCTTGGTGACTGTGAAAAATATTCCGTTTCGCATATTTGACCATGACGACTTTTTTAAGAAAATAATAGCACCATATGAACAACAGTTTAATATAAATGTGAACTCTAAAAATATAGACTTAATTGTTGAAAAAACAAGCCAAAACATCAGAGAAACAATAATTAAACGTGTTGAGAATAAAATGGTTTCTCTAAAGGTGGATATTGCAACCCGGATGGAGAAAAGTATATTAGGAATAAATCTTCAATATATTAAAGATTATCAAATATGTGTGAATACAATTGGTAAGCGATTCATGTTGTTGCAACTTTTTTTATACATTCCATTATTTGTTTCATATATTACAGGTATGATTGAAATAAGCAAACGACATACGTCACAATTTCTAAAGGACGAAATTCTTAAATGCCTTCAACAATACACAATTAATATAAAACAAATCTATTCAAATACCACCGACAATGGTGCTAACGTTATAAAAGCATCCAAATTTTTACAAGAAATTCAGGAGGAAAATAATAATATTAGTGAAGGAAATGATCGAGATGAAGAAGATATTCACTCACAAATTGCAGCAGTATTCTCAGTAGTACGATGTGCAGCTCATACCATACAGTTAGCAGCGTATGATGTCCTTAAAATTATAGACTCTGAAGTGGATGAGTGCAGAAAGCTTGTAAAAAAACTTCGAACTGCAGTTAGGTCAGGTTACATACAGATAAATATGCCAACTCTTGACAATGCGACAAGGTGGAACTCAACTTACAATATGATAAATTCAATAATGACGCAAAAAGAAAATATTGATGATATAGATGATATTGTAAACATAGATTTTGATTGGAATTTCGTGCAGAACTTTGTGGACGCATTTCGACATTTGGCTGATTGCACGTTGAAATTCCAACGCGAGCAATATATTTTAGGCGACTTTTATCGCGACTGGCTGACATGTGAGTTGGAATTGCAGGATATAAAATCGACAAATTGCTATGCAGCCTTATTACATGAAGCAATGATTAAGAGGAAAGAAAAATTATTTGAACACGACGCATTTGTTGCAGCTTTATACCTAGACCCACGTTTCAATTTTGAAGGTTCGATAATGTTAAGCGAAGAGCAGAAAACAATCGCTCGGGTAAGTAATTTACTCTTATTATTGCTCTACAATTTCTGCAATATTAATTTCACTTTTTTACAGAGTCATCTTATAAGAACGTACGTCATGATCAAAAACTTGGACGAATCACCGGCATCGGAGGATGAAACTGAAACTTTAAATTCATCAGGAAACCCAATGGATCCAGTTAACGCGCCCAGTACATCAAAGGAGAAATATTCAAAATTAACACAACACATCAGGCAAATGATAACAAATGTTCCAACAGCAAAGAGATGTTTAAAACAAAAACTATCTATGCTATGCGATCGGAGCATGGAACCACTGGATTCAAATATTCTCGAATATTGGAAAAAGTTTCATCAAAATGACTCGCAATTATCGAAACTTGCGGAAGTTGCTCTTGCTGTTCCTGCTTCCCAAGTGTCTGTGGAACGTTCCTTTAGTGCTCTGTCCACTATATTAACCAAATTAAGAATCAGGCTATCAAAAAAAACTCTTTCAAATATTTTATTAACAAAATTAAATTTTGATATTTTAAGATCATCTTGTTTAGATTTCATAGAAAATGAGGCTAATGTAGAAATAATTGAATAAAATTTTAATAAATACCAACTTCTTATAAACAAAGTAAAATCTGTACGTGAAGTTTTTATTTTTATTTTTTTTTATTTACCTGCGTAAAATTAGAATCAACTACTGTTTCAAACCAATCCCAATCCTTTACTTTTTTATCTGGGGGCACGGCAGTGCCCCCGCCAAGTCGAGCAAAAAAGCGGCACGGCCGTACCATCCTTTTCCCGAAACAGTTCAGGCCATTTTCGACCCCCCTATAACTTCGTTGTGGATAAAACTAGAAGACTGAATTTGCAGTTACCAAGCAGGCATTGCATAAGTACGGTATATTTCAAATTTCATTCAATTTGAACCAGTAGTTTAAGAATTATAACTAGTCAAATTTCTTAATTTTGTCACTCACTCACTCACTCACTCACTGACCGATCATCAAAACTCTAAGGCACTTCTAGCAGACATAGAAGCTTCAAATTTAGAATACAATTAGTGTTTAGTGTATAAATCAAGGAAAAACTAAAATATTTTGCAATTTCGGTCCAGTTTTCTAGATACACCAACTGCATAAATAACTTTGTAATCCTATATAAATATTATAAAATTTAACTTACGCAAATTGTATCAATGTGCGTAAGTAAGGTTGTAATGTTGGTATCCAAAAGTAGAAGGTATCGGAAAGGAAAAAAAGTAGGACTATCTACAAAAAGAAATGAGATGCCATAAAAAACATAACTTGTAAAAAAAACCAAGTCTCGCAACTCAGTTCTTCTACCGTAAAAAGTTGTGAAATCCATGTAATACCAAGTCGGTTAATTTATTCAGTCCCTACTTAAGGGACCTTCTGTCTTAAGTTATTACGTAATAAGCTAACCTAACAACATCTTATAGTGACCATATCAATATTAAAAATCTTTTATGTTTTAAATAAATAGATTGACTTGGCAATCGCACTAAACAATCTAATTTAATATAATATGTATGTATTACTTGTGAGATACATTGTGTTTTCATGCGATGGCCAAGTCAATCTATTTATTTAAAACATAAAAGATTTTTAATATTGATATGGTCACTATAAGATGTTGTTAGGTTAGCTTATTACGTAATAACTTAAGACAGAAGGTCCCTTAAGTAGGGACTGAATAAATTAACCGACTTGGTATTACATGGATTTCACAACTTTTTACGGTAGAAGAACTGAGTTGCGAGACTTGGTTTTTTTTACAAGTTATGTTTTTTATGGCATTACTTCTTTCGGAACTATTACCTGCGCTTGCGACCTAAATCTTCAAAAATGTATAAAATGATTCTTCATAAATGTCATAATTACTTCTAGACGTGGAAATCCCTTATTACTGGTCCATTGTCATTTATACCTGAAGGCGCCAACATTTTGTTTCATTGATTATTTTCGTTCTTAACGGCGACAATCATTATAAATTTTGTGGAAATTCGCGGAGGCGCGCCTGCTAGGTTATAAATTTTGGAATTTAGCAAAATCTGTTACCTAGAAGTTGTTACAATTAAAATATCTACTTTCTTAAAGCCAAGTCTTAAAGTACAGTTACTCTTTAAATCAAAGAGAAAAGATTTATAGTATAAAATATATCAAATTTCAAGATAGCTATATTGAAAGCAAACGCTATGTTTTTTAATACTTTACTGAAATTTCGCTGATTTCGGCAATTTGATGGCAAAACAATCGGAATTGCAACTTATTCCGACAAATAGTAAAAAAAATGAATTGCTGGTAATTTTGCTTTATGTAAAAACGTGAGAATATGTTTTCTTTCAATTTTCTCATTAAGTGGGAATCAACATGCAAATCCATTAGGGTACCTGCATTTCAATAAATTATTAATGAAAATGCACATAAAAGCTAAAATAAAAAATAAGTAGCAGGAGATCTCGTGTGCACTTTGCACAGTGTGCGATATCTTTGCTTGAGTCCTGCGTTCATGAGTGTGCGATATAATTAATTATCGTGTGCGCACATGAGTGATGAATTCAAAGTTTAAATTATCACTCACGTGCGTGTGCGGTAATCACAAAAGCGACAACTCACGCACGCGCACACGAGTTTTGAAGAAGCGAACGCGCACATGAGTCGAAAAATGCGTTTTGAGTCATTCGTGTGCGCACACGAGTGTGCGTTTCCGTACTCTGTTTTAAAGTATAAGAACCATGAGTCAGTTGAAGCATTTGTAGATGACATTATTGGGCAAATTCCTAGAGGAAAAAGAAAGCATATTGTCATACAGAATGCAATCGATAATTACACACATCCTGCCCTTAGCATTAAAAGAGCCCGCGATAAAGCAACAAAAGGTACCGCCAGAAAGGTTCATGATATGTTTGAACTACGACTAGAAGACTTGGAAGTAACAATAAGGATAAAAAAACCATTACCTTCACACCTTAATGTTAAAGATCTTGTCACGCTTTTAATATCAAATGTACATTTTGACGATCAGACAATTAGCGAACAAGAAAAGCAGAAGAAGGTTATTCAGATAAAAGACACAATTTTTGGTGTTCTAAACAGATTAAAAAAAGATTCAATAACTGCAAAAGCACCTAATCAGCGACAAATTACTAAAGATAGTGATGTTTTGGATGTGTCATAAGAAAAACAGAGTTCAGGAGAATACTTAACAACACCGGTCCTATTGATACAAATATAGTCAATTTGTGGGACTTTTTTACGGATATATTTCTTCAAACGCCTGAAGAAAAGCGGAAACCTGATGCAATACTTTCGGAAATAAAAGAATCATTCAACACTGCTGGACTACGTCAAGAGCATATGTCAATTATTGATAAAATTAATGGTCTGGAAAGTACAATCAATGAATTAATACAAAGATTCCCCCGAGAATCTATGGAGATATCAAAAAAATGGTATGATAAAAACTTGATTTTCATTTACACCGATATTATTAAACCGAGAATTATTGGTAATAAATTAGCTCGATACTTACGAGTGATACCGACACAATCGTGTGAGGGTGTACTAAGATTTGAGCATGTAGAATACTGCCCTATCGAGAAAACATTTATAGAAGGTATTTCTATAAAAATAACTGATAGCCAGGGTGAATTGATTAATTTTAAACCAAGTTATATTCCAACTTATGTGATGCTTCATTTTAAAACACAATAAACTATAAATATATGTGCACCCCCCTACCAGTTTTCAATTTGATAGCACATTGCTTGACTTTAGCCCTTAATAAAAATGAATTCATATTATACGCGATACTACTTACTACAAAGTGGCGGTAACTTGTCGGATATAGGGGAATTGTACAGGGCACCGCTTACTTACCAGCAAGGAAGAGGTATTGGCAGCTTCTTCAGTGGCCTATTTCGTTATTTACAGCCATTAGTTGCTTCAGGAGCCAAAGTTATAAAACAGCAAGCGCTGAAAACTGGAAAAACAATACTGCAAGAAATTGGCAGCAAGCCGGTTAAGGACATTTTAAAAGACCAGGGAAAAGCTGTTGCACAAGACCTAGCGCAAAAGGGTATAAATAAACTCTTCGATACTATGGGCAGTGCAGGTATAAATAATCGTACGATTATTAAAAGAGCTAATGCGTTTACAACGTTACGCGTAACCAAGTCTCCTAAACGAAAAAGACGTTCAAAACAAACAAAACGTGCTACGAAAAAAACACAAACAAGAAGAAAAAATCTATAAAAGGCGAACGCGGTTTTCGTAAACGAGCATTGGATATTTTTGATAAATAAGCAAAATGTCCACGTATAGTGAGTGCATGAAATCTGAGCTGGACCTTTTCTCTACACCGGCTGTTCAAAGTAATATTTTAAAAACCGAAGAGGTAGCATACAAGCCTATAGCCTCATTAGATAACTCATCAGTTTTGGAATTTGTTTCGCTGGGACATGAGTAGATAGGCTATGCCGGTTCTAGCACACTTTTCCCATAAGAAATGTACAGGGCCAAAAAATTCTCACTTTTGCTTCAAAAGTTCTCGGTCTGGACGTGGAGGAGCGTTTGAAAGCTTCTTCTGGTCTTGGACGAGCAGTTTTGAGGTGTGTGACGTCATGAAAGCTTCTTCTGGTCTTGGACGATCAGCTGAAAGCTCTTTTGTGCGTGTTTGGGGTGGCAACGGGCGGTAGGGGTTGTGTTTGGGGTGGCATCAGGCGCTAGGGGTTGTGTTTGGGGTGGCATTTTTACCCCTCCCCCTCCCCCGCTGAGATCTGTTCCCCTCCCCCTCCCGTGCTGAGATTGGGCCCCCCGCCCCCACCCGACCCACCCGCTGAGATCGGTCCCCCGCCCCCGCTCTTACTTCGCCGTGATACGTCTTGTGATATTGCGAAATAATCAGGAGAAATGAGCAGAGTGTGAGGCATTTGGTTTTGTTTCTTATCTCTAGCTTTGGACGATACGATCGCTGAATTGCAATATTTTTGGGTTTCACTGGGTTTTAAATAGAATATAATGACTTTTCCCAAAATCTTAGATTACTACAAAATTATACCTCTGCTAGACTAATTATAAAAAAAAATCATAGATGAATGAAGAATGTACTTCTAGCACTAAAATGAGAACTCCTATGTTTTATATACAAATGAATTCAAGCTTAAATAAATGAAAATGGAAATGGAAATATTTTTGGGTTGTAGGTGGCTTTGCTTACATTAGATTAGAATGGAATGTATTATTCAAAACAAAGAGTTCTTTGTTTAGGGATGCTGCAGCATTTGCTGATAGGGATTGATTGATTGATTGATTAATATATTAAATGCTATGACGGATTTGGATCAGTTCTTGTTCGGCCCTTAAAGAATTAGTGTCTCCAGTTAAGTTTCATTTTGAAAAGTAGAAAAGTTAAAAGAATATTTTATGTAAAAAGAAAAGTTGTTTTAGTGTTAAAGTTAATTAAAAATGGTGCAAATAAATGATTGTGTGCAAAGGGCTAAGTCAGCCTTTGAGGATGCTAAAGCTAATCACGGACTAGTGGATCAAAGTGCGAAAGTGTGTTCGAAGGAGTTGAGAGTGCTTAAACAAGAGCTGGACCGGGCGACAAACAATGGGATAAAAAATAAAATCTTAGCGGGAATCGCCACTATTTTAGGACATAGGTCCCAATTAAAAGAATTAAAAGTGAGGGACGGTGCAGGGCACAACTCCAACCGCTCTTCTTGGACGTCAAGCCGGGTAAAATGGGAGGACATGAAAGCAGCCTTTAATAACCGGTAAGTTCATTTTTTTAATACAAATTTTAATAATTATTATTCGGCGGTACTATATACTTTTTATTTGTTGTAGCATTCGAACAGGGGTAATTATTAATCTTGCCCACAAAGACCCTCTCGAATTCTTGGAGGATTGTGGAAAATTATTTGTTCGAAGGATCATAAATGCTTTGAAGAAAGAAGCGTTTTTAAAGGTTAATAGTGTATTCTGCGGTCAATTTGTTAAGGCTTCAAGTGGTGAAGAATTGGAAGAGATAAAATATATAAGTACAAAAAATGTGGTTATATCGGGAGAAACCAACATAGCAGAATGGTTCGCGGAAAACGTAATGAATAAAATTACGTCAGAATTAGAAGAATTCCAAGAAAGAGACTCAGGCTGGGCGCTCAAACAAGTAATTAATTTGATGATTAACATCAATAAGTATACACCACAGCTCGGATCGTCCTATATTGAGCTACCTCTTGAAATTGAGAAAAGAAAAGCTTGTGTTAATGTAAAGAATAATGACAATGCTTGTTTTACCTGGGCGATAATATCTGCCTTACATCCGGCAGAGAGGAATCCACATCGCGTAACAAAATACCCCCACTATTCCACAGTCCTGAAACTAGACGGAATAACATTCCCAATTACCAGACCACATATTGTAAAATTTGAGAAAATGAATGACGTCAGCATAAATGTATATATTTTGGAAAAGAATAAGCAAAAGTACAAGGTGAACCCATCACGTCTAACGAAAAATCGTCAAGAACAACATGTGAATCTGTTGTTAATACAGGACCGATATGAAGAGAAGGAGGAGGAAGATTCTAGTACAAACAATGAGCCCATTCGCTATCACTACGTATGGATAAAGCAATTATCGCGGCTCCTTTCATCGCAATTATCTAAGAACGAGCATATGAAATATTTTTGCGATCGGTGCCTTCACTACTTTTACACGCAAGAAAAGCTCAGGCAACACTTGGAAGATTGTGAAAAACTCAACGAGTACAGAGTTACTTTCCCACCTGAGAAAAGTGTTAAATTTAAGAACTTCAAAAATAAAGAACGAGTTCCATTCATTATCTATGCTGATTTTGAATGCATATTGAAACCCATTTATAAAAAAATCGGAAAGACAGAACAATATCAACAGCATGAGCCGCACAGTGTGGGGTACTACTTCAAATGCTCATATGATGAACAACTTTCATATTACAACAGCTATAGAGGTTTAAACTGCGCAGAGTGGTTCGCAAAAGAACTAGAGAATATAGCGGGTCGAGCTCAAGATATTATTCAAAACCCTCAAACAATGTCCCCTCTTACACCCCAGCAAATTCAAGATTTTGTGCTTGCACAAACATGTCATATATGCGGAAAAGGATTCACTCCCACAGACATTAAGGTGAGAGACCACTGCCACCTCACAGGAAAATACAGAGGCGCTGCACATCAGGATTGCAACATTAATTACAAGGACACCAGAACGATACCAATAGTATTCCACAATCTTAGCAAGTACGATGCTCATCTCCTCATTAGAGATGTTGCAAACAGCATCCAGGGACATCTAAAAATAATACCCAATAATACGGAAAATTATATTGCAATCATAAAGTATATCGAAGGCGGCGAAATCAGATATAAATTTATCGACTCTTTTCGCTTCATGCCATCATCGCTGGATAAACTCTCATCTTATCTAGCTGAAAAGAAAATTGTACGCTCTGAACTTCCAAACATAAGCGATGATAAGTTCCATTATTCACAAGAAAAGGTGTCTTTCCATACGAGCATATCAAGGACTGGGAAAATCTTGAGGAGACCCAATTACCAGATCGTAAGTCTTTTTACAACTCTCTAGGAAAATGCGAAATTAGCAGTGAAGATTATGAGCACGCAAAGAAGGTGTGGGTAGACTTTGAGGTGCAAAATCTTGATGAATATAGCGATCTCTACTTGAAAACTGATGTACTGCTCCTCGCCGACGTCTTTGAGAACTTTAGGGATGGATGTATCAACAACTATGGATTAGACGCAGCGCATTATTATACCGCACCCGGGCTTGCATGGGATGCGATGCTAAAATATACAGACGCAGAGATCGAACTTTTGCACGACGTTAATATTCTTCACTTTATGGAAAAGGGAATTCGCGGTGGTATGACCCAGTGCTCAAAAAGGTATGCACGAGCTAATAATAAGTACATGACGGACTACGATAACAGTAAGCCATCGTCATACCTCATGTACTATGACATAAACGCAATGTACTCTTGGGCTATGACCCAATATTTACCATACAAGGATATTCAATGGGTGGATGATGTTAGTACATTAAACTTTAATATTCCTGATGACTCACCAACTGGCTACATATTAGAAGTTGATTTAGAATATCCAGTGGATATTCACGAGAGACAAAAAGATCTACCCATGGCTCCAGAAAAGTGTGCTCCACCAGGTTTCAAGGAGGAAAAAATGCTGGCCACATTATGCAGTAAGAAAATTATGTGATACACTACAGAAATTTGAAGCAGTACTTGGCTGAAGGCCTCAAGGTTACAAAAATTCATCGCGCCTTGCAATTCTCTCAGGCTGCGTGGATGAAGCCTTACATATGTAGATCTAAACGCCAACTTGAGAAAAAATGCCAAGAACGATTTCGAGAAGAATCTCTTCAAGTTATTGTGCAATGCAGTATTTGGTAAAACGATGGAGAATGTTCGCCTTCGCCGAGATATTAAGCTTGTAACAGCGTGGGAAGGTCGGTATGGAGCCGAAGCACTGATATCAAAGCCTAATTTCCACTCCCGCTCGATTTTTGACGATCACTTGGTAGCTGTAGAATTACTTAAAACAGAAGTAATTTTCAATAAGCCCATCTACGTAGGAATAGCAATATTGGACATATCAAAAACTTTGTTGTACGAGTTCCACTACCACTATATGAAAAACTGATATGATACCAATTGTCAGCTGTGCTACACCGACACAGATTCTCTTATATATGAAGTACAGACTGATGACATTTATGAGGATATGAAGCAACATCTTCATCGTTTTGATACATCCGACTACCCTCAAAATAATCCATACAACATATGCCAAGTCAATAAGAAGGTAGTACAGACAATTACAAATTATTATTTTTTAAAGAAACATAAATACTTATGTAATTTTTTCTATTTAGGTACCAGGCCTTATGAAGGATGAAAACAGCGGTGATATAATGCTGGAGTTTGTTGGTCTACGCGCTAAAATGTATGCATTGAGAGTGCAAAAAGAAGCCGGACGACATCAAACAACAAAGAAGGCAAAGGGCGTAAAAACTGCTGTGGTGAAGACGGAGATAACCTTTGAAGACTATGTGAGATGCTTAAACGAACACCTGGAGAGCACGCATACACAAAATAGCATAGTTTCACATAATCATATATTGTATAGCACTAAACTATCTAAAATAACCTTAAGCCCTTTCGATAATAAGCGTTATTTAGTTGATAATAATAATAGTCATGACACTCTACCATGGGGTCATTATAGTATAAGGAATGTAGATTAATCTAATTAGTATCTATTATTATAATTTAGATATAATGTAAAATAAAAAGAGTATTTATAACGTTTTAATAAACTGTTTTATTCAAAAAATTCCTTAATATAAACACATTTCTCAGAGCACATTGTCCTTGGTGTAGAATGCAAGATGGTTCACTTGTTTCCAGAGTCGTTAGCTTGGGACATCCCTCTTCCTCTGCATCATAAAGTGTTAGTTTATTTCCAAAAATCTGTTTCAACCATCTCATCTTTTCGCTTCCTTTCACATAAATGTTTTTATCCCGCAATAATGGTGCTATTACGTCATAAATTCTGTGGTAAGGGATATATCCATCAGCCCATTTAAATCCATGAAGGTTGTGTCGGACCCATTCAATTTGTCTCTTTTCTGCTCGAGTTAAATCCTTATAGGGAAATGGAGGTTGGAATACGTAGTATTGTTACTTGATTTTCACTCGTTAAAATTGCCAGCTCTTTCAATATAAATTTATTGTGGTTGTCTTTAAATCCTTGCAAATCAATGATGATGATAGGCATTCTATACAAGTTTCCTGACTTCGTTGGTTAAAGGTGTATATCCCACAATACGATCGTGCAGCAGCAGACAGTATGCTGTTGTATCGGCTGGGACGTTTTCAGATGTCTTGAATTCCAGCCTAATATCCACCGGTCCAATTTTAATGCTCTCGTTTTGACGCGAACAATCAATTATTGCAATCGCTGCGTCATTCGCAAACTTCTCTCTTGAAAGAAGTGGCTGGAACTGACGACCATAGTACGATTGCTGGAATTTTATATACATATCATATAAGAGGGCGTAATTACCCTTATCAAATTTGTTGTGGTCAGGGGGAAAACTAGTCTGGCCCCATTAATCCGCCCGTGTTATAAAAACACAAAAATGCGGAAATTTTTGTTCTCCGCCTATGGGCCTCGGCGATCGCTCAGGGGCTCGGCCGAGACTTCACGGCGGCTCTGGACGGTCCCGCAAGGGATTGCGTTCCTTGGGCTGCGAGCGACGAATTTCGTGCACAAAAATGCACCAAATTCGTCGGTCGCAACTCAAGGCCAAGCCCAAGCTAGGAAAAATCTCCGGCGCGAGCCCTGCGACCGAGCCTCAAGCGGTGCCACAGATTTCGGTCCCATACAAAAATTTCAGCGACCGAGCCCCGGGCATCGCCACAGATTTCGGCCCGATACAAAAATTTCAGCGACCGGCGGGCTGGTGCATGGCTGCGGGAGGCTGAAGATGAGCGGGCGGCGTCCTCGGTGCACGTTGCCGTCCCAGCGCTGCGGGTTCCTGCACTCATCGGTGTCTGCAGTGGCAGCGGCGGTGAGTGTGGGAGTGCGCTGCAGCGGGATCCGTAACGGTCACCGGGGCGCGTAGATTTTTCGGCGCGGCGTAAGGCTGAATATTGGGGGAGTCGAGTGGAGATCACGGAGCGAATAGGAAGTTTTGAGGACTCGGTACGCGAAAAGAGAGAAAAAAAAAAGTTCTGGGCACCGTCGCCGCACACGGGCCTGAAAAAGATTACTCGCGAAAAAAGAAAGTGAAAAGAAAGTCATTAATTTGTGAAGTTGCTGAAAAAAAAAATATATATTGGAGCAAATCATATAAATAAAAGGGGGAGTTAGTTTTGTGCGGGAAGTATGAGTGCTTAAAATAATTTTACTGATAATTAAAAATGAGATAAAGTGGGCGAGTGACTCTCTATATAAAAAAAAAAAAAAAAAAAAAGGTAAAAACATTTTGTTGCTGAACGAATAAAAAAATTCCTACTGACTCCATCCTAAAAAGCTAAAGTGGCCGAGTGACTATAAAAGAAAAAAAAAGAAAAAAAAGTAAATTCATTTTTGGTGAAAAAAAAAAAGACTGAGTGACTATAACACAAAAACTAAATTTATAAGTTATACTTAAAATGTCAAAAATTGTATAAGTTAAACTAAAAGAAAAAAAAAACAAAAAAATGAATAAATAAATATATATTATATTTTTTTATATATATGGTGAAATATATTTAATAATACAAAATGAAATAAAAAAGGAAAAAATTAAGAAATAAATTAAATAAATAAAAAAAAAAAAAAAAAAATATATATATATATAAAGCAAGAGACACAAAAAAAAAAAGAAAAAGGAAAAAGAAAAGAAAATTTTTTTTAAATAAAACTTAAAAAAAAAAAAAATTTTCATTGGAATCGACTGACCGGGTTGCTGCGATTCGCCAGCGGAGGGCCGCTTCTCCGCGGGAATCCCCACCATCGGAGGACTCATCGGATCAGCACGGCGCCCAACGAGCTCCAACGTATTTAAGTTAGTCCATGTGGTTTTTTTGTACGTACAAGACAATAGAAGGTATGTTCCTTTGAACTAAGTTTTTATTCTCTCGGTTCCCCCTCTCTCATTCTCCTTTGCAGCCATGGGACTCTCGTAGGTTCGTTGAGTTCTTAAGGGACCTCCCAATTATTAAGGCCGCTGGGAGGTCACAGGGTGGTTGGGGCAACAGGCCAAGGGGGGTTCATCGCGAACCGGACCCCCCCTGAGAGTCAATCACGGGCAGCTGCAGGGGTTCAGCCTGCACCGTCGTTTTTTTCCCCCCTTCGTGATTCGTCGTCTCCCGTTTGCGAGAGAATTTTTTCGTTATCGCCGGTGGCCGTTCCGGCGGCTGAAAGCGGTTTTTTTCGGCAAACCCCCCCACACTACCGCAAATGCTAGCCTGCCAGCTCTCGCGGCCGCATACCGCCGGACGGGGTGCTTTAGCCGGGCCCCCGAGTCCACTCGGCTCATAACAAATTTCAGGTTCAAATCATCGTAAGGGTATGATTCAGAATTTAGGTAAACTTTGACATCTGTCAGTTTACAGTGATCGAATTTGCTGGCATCCATTGATTTATCATTTCTCCGATTAGTTTGTAGAGCTAGGATGACATATCTTGGCTTTTCCAATTGTGATGTTGTTTTTACCGTCCATGAATGATGCGTTGATAATGGGAGTGCTGGGTACTCGTATATATCCCAGCTCCTGAATGGTATTTCTCTCTGCCACTTTCAATAGGTTTTAGCAGGATCAACTTGTGGTCATCAGCAACGTTTACATGAGGAACACGCCATTGAAGTTTGAAAAGGTTTACGCTTATTGCATCAGTAGGTGATACAACTGCATTGTCATCTGTACGGCTTCGTATTAATATCAGCTCATGCTTAGCATTTGCAATGATTTTCTTGTAGTCTTCAGCAAAGCCAAGCAGTAATTTCAATGGTACACAAAAATTGAAAAATCCTTTGGGTGTTGTAATCAACTTTTCGGGGGACCACCCTGCGTTGAGTAGTATTTCACTCTCATTTTTATTTAGCGATATATAATTTTTTAAGGTTGTAGCAATTCCAAGGTTTCGTGTTCTGTCAATTTCTACACTGTTGATCTCATAGCGAATTTCATCAAAGAGAATGGCTACAGCATTATTGACCAGCTTTGCGGTATCTGTTATTGTTCCCTCAACTTTGGTTAGTACTCCTATATAAATAAAACTCTCTGCTGGCAGGATATACAAATCTTGATGCTGTACTGAAATGCGAATCTCATCGCTGTTTTTGAATGATGCGAGGAATGGTGAGTACGTGTGGTAATCGATCTTTGTTATGCTATTGTCATATCCAACGTTTCGGGTAATATCCAAGATTTCACTCATTTTTCAAAATAAATCCCAATGTCTTTAGAAGCTCTTTATTAACAACAGTCAGCGCACGTCTTGCACGTTTCAAGGTTGTTGGGCGAATAATGACTTGCTCTTTATTACTGTTGTTTTTATTCATATTGTTATTATTAATATTACTATTATAGATAAGCATTCTGAGGCTTTAAGTGCAGTCTAGCGGTTATTGTTTCTCCTCTAAAATTTATCAAGTCACCGTTCTGATCTACAAGCTTTAATGTGAGAGAAGTTATACGTTTCGCGTTCACAGGTAAATGAATGACGTTCTTGGGCACCTCCACTATTTTATAGCCCGGGCCTACACTCGGAGAAAACTCATGGAGCGTATGTACATGATTATTGTTTATAAACGAGCCTGATATAATGTTGCATTCAACTCTTATGGCGTTTACCTTGATGATATTAACAGGTAAATCGGATGTATGCAATATATTAGGCGGAAGGACTTGTTTGCCGAATCCTAATAATGGAGCGATAGATTTTTCCTTATCAAAATAAATGACTTCCGAAGATTTCACTTCACTTTTCAAAGTATTATTATTTGCTTTGATTGAGATTGTTGTCTTGTTGTTACTCTTATTTAAACTTTGTTGCACAAAGTTCGCTATATCATCAATCTCATATGATCCGACTGGTATTTCAACAACTGTCTTCCCCACATGCATCAAGTTGTTTCCCTCATCAATATTGGGAATAGAATTGTATGTTTGGAAATCAATCAGTCCACAGACGTACTCACCCTCCAGTTCTAATGGTGGAAAATACTCGGCAGTGAGCACCGATGAATTACCACTAAGGGAGAGTGTTATCGACATGATGGTTTGGAATAAAATAACCTCATTTCAATATAAAACCTTTATTTATATACATACAATTCTTATTAGAAAGGTTGAATATAATTATATAGAAACTCTAAACACAAGTGTCCACATATAACTGAATCATAACTTTGATGTGTTGTGTAATTGAATGTGGTATTTTCGCCTAAATATCTCACAACTTCTTGCGGAGGTTGTAGGTTTCCAAAGCTGTCAAAGTAATCAATGAGGCTTCCTTTCTTTTTGTATGCTACCCAATGTGTTCCAGGTCCTGATGAAACATCTAGATTTATAATTCCACTCTCATTTTTCCACGGTCTCCTCGGTAATTGATCGCGCATAAAGACTCCTCTAAAATGTGGTACATCCTGCGCATATTTACGCATCTCGAGCTCATTAAGAGCTCTTTTGGGTAGGGAGCTTATTAATTTTTTGACGGGGTTTTAAGAAAAAGGCCCAAGCCTTTTCTATAGGGCTTCAGGAACAATCCCTGACCAGGTTTTCCCATCGCTATAGCCTCAATAGTTTCGTTATAGCGCTTTGCTTCTGCAAGCTCCTGACGTGCGCTGTTTGCAGCGTTTACCGCCTTAGCTATACCAGCTGCACCTCCTGATAATGCTCTAAGGGCTGAAAGTCCGGCAAATAGTGGGATGAGGAATGGTAGAACACCTCCAGTTTTCGGGATAGGTATCACACGTGGTGTCGTAATCATCTTCTTTTTTCCCTTGATAGCATCTCTCGCAGCACTTGTAGCAATTTTTATTGCTTCCAGCAAATCTTTGGGTTTCCTCAGCTTTAGAACTTTCCGCGCATTACGTACAGCGTCACGAAAAGAGGGCCGTAACTTATTCTTCTCTTTAGCGTTGTTTATTTGAAATTTTGCCTTTACCCCCATTTCAAGCTTAAGTTTAGCTTTCATAGCGTTTGTTACCAGCAAAGCGTTGGCGCGTTCTCCTAGAGAAGCTTCTTTGGATTTCATGCGCTGCCAAGCTTTTTCTGCTAGTATACGATCGGCAATATGACGATCACTTGTGTCACGGTACTTCGAGTATGCGATATCGTGCTCTTTGCAAGCAGCGTCCAAGGGATTAATACCGGGATCACCTCGGGCTAATCTTTTAGCCAACTTTGCTCTTGGACCGCAGTACTGATAGCCCGGTAAATGCAATTCTACCGGTAACTTGTTGATTAGAGAGTTGAATATTCCTTTCCCTCTGATGACCTTTCGCCGACTGAGGTGATTATCAGTATGATCATTCATTTTATGCGTTTGTGACAAGACTAATTGGTACCCAATAAAAGCAGCTGTTTTTATATGAATTTGGTTAGTACTCATCATGAAGTTTATAAAGCAACAAGAATGCTTGCCTGTTAGAAATATTGAAGAATCAAATACAAGTGCAGAGAGGAAGAAACATGGAGGGCTGTTACCAAACAGCATAAGGGGAATTATTGTTGGTTCATCCAATTGCGGCAAGACAAATGTTATGATGAGTTTACTGGAACATCCTAATGGACTACGATTTGAAAATATTTACGTTTACTCACAATCGTTAAATCAGACAAAATACGAGTATCTGAGAAAAGTTGTGGGACGTATATTTGGATTAGGCTATTATACATTTTCAACAACTGTGACGTCATATTGCCTGAAGAAGCAAAGCGAAACTCTATTTTCATTTTTGATGATGTGGCTTGCGATAAACAGAATAATATTAGAGCATACTTTTGCATGGGTCGACATAATGATGTAGACAGCTTTTACCTCTGTCAGACGTACACACATATTCCAAATCATCTGATTCGGGATAATGCAAATTTGTTCATAACCTGAAACATATTTACAACGACCACGTGAATACTGATATGAGATTTGAAAAGTTCCGGAAAGCATGTGCCGAGTGCTGGAAAGACAAGTATGGATTCTTGGTAATTGATAAGGATAGTCCTATGGATAGAGGGCGATACCGGAAAGGCTTTGACGCCTTCATTAGATTATGAAAAAGGAGCAACAATACAGATTACCCTCAATAGTTGTACAGACCTGTACAGATACGTGTACAGTTACCTGTACAGCTACCAGTACAGCTACCTGTACAGACCTGTACAGACCTGTACAGCTACCTGTACAGCTACCTGTATGTATGGATGTACAGACCTGCTGTTTATCAGTATAGCTGTGGCTGCCGTCACGACAACAACAACAACATGGATGAAAAGCTTACGAGGGATATTATAAAGACGAGCGATGCTATACGTAAAAAGTATAAAGCTCTGAAGACTGGTAAAATAGAAACGGAAGCTCAATTGAAGGAAACCTTTAAGCCAATGACCAGCACGCTAAAAGAGCTAACGACATCGGTAAAACTTGAGCCTAAAGAACAAATTAAGACAGAGACCGAACAAAAGAAGAGGCAAAGCTATGATGATATATACAACCCACCAGCCCGTAAACACTTAAAGATGGAATCAACTAGCACACCTCTCCACTTTGAAGATTATTCATTGGATGATCTTCAGGATGACGATGATGATGATGATGAGTTTGCTACACCAATACAATCAACAACATTAAAAGAACATAGTTCACGTATAGTAGAATCGCCTAGCCAAATACTAAAAAAATATAAGCAGCTGGTTAGTCAGAACAGTACAAAAATTGATAAAACCAATGGAGTGTATTACAGCGATGGCTGGAAGATTGGCAACTCATCGCTAAAAGTTGAAGATGAACATTTTGATATTGGAGGCAGGCCATATAAGATAACCAAAGGTTTATTTGATCTGATTTTTATGAAACATCCTACCGGTTACAATAGAGAAGACTTGTACAATTATCGATCAATTTTAAACGATTCAAGCGCGCACAGACGTGATTTTAATGAAAATAAACAAATAAAAGGAACAATTACCTATAAATATAAAAAAATTATAAAAAAGTTAGTGAATACTCCTACACTGCGTACTGGAACAGGAATCATGAGAATTCCTAAAGAAAACATTGATTACCTCTATTGGGATGATCCTAATGAACTTGTTGATAGACTTCGTATACTAATAGCATCCCAACAAGCTGGAAATAATAGTCATAATAATGAAATTATGTCAATCATTGAGGAGCTGCGGGAGGCTGAAATAATTGTATAAATATCCATGCATAAAAATTACATCTCATTTTGAAAATGAGCGTTGACAAGTTTGGTCGATCAATAAGGAGTACTAAGTTTCAACAGGGCCCTCGCGCCCTCCTGGTTCTCCAGGTCTTTCAGGAGAAGCTGGGGTTCCCAGACCTAAAGGAACCCCAGGACCGAAAGGAGATGGTTTCAATTTAACTCCTAAAGGCGACTACGATTTGAAATTCAAACATATTCTAGGAGAACCGCTAGAAAATAGTGATGCTACAACTAAAAACTATATCGATGTAAAAATGTTGTCATATGATGACGAAATACGCAAACATATTAATTTGAGTGTGAAAAACCTTACACTATATATTAGTGATGAAATTGCAAAGATTGAAAATTATTTGTTCTCCAACATAGTTAATAAAAACCAAAAGAAAGAAGATGGAGTGTATTCTTAAACCTTCATAAAATTTAATGTTAAAAACAAACTCCTTCACTTGTCTACAGTATGAGTAAGAGACGAGTTGTCGATGAGCTTCACAAACCTGCTCGTCGAAATTTTAAAAGGCGTCGAGTCATTATTAAAGGGCTGGATGATCTATGGCAAGCGGATTTAGTGGAAATGGATACTTATAAGCATGCGAATAAAGGTTACCGCTTCCTGCTTACTGTTTTAGATACTTTCTTCAAATATGCATGGGCTGTGCCAATTAAAACAAAAACTGGTACAGAGGTGACTGAAGCCATGCAAACTATATTCCAAGAGGGCCGAAGACCTAAAAACTTACAAACAGACGATGGAAAGGAGTTTTACAACACACGCTTTCAACGATTGATGAGTGAGCACAAAATTAATCATTACTCCACCTTTTCTACACTCAAAGCGTCGATAGTGGAACGATTCAACAGAACTTTAAAGAGCATGATGTGGAAGGAGTTTAGCATGAATGGTTCTTACAAATGGCTTGATATGATAAAAATATTGCTATCTCAATATAATATGAAAAAACATCAAACAATTAAGATGCGTCCTTGTGATGTAAATGCAAAAAATGAAAAGCATCTTCTCGGTACAGTGTATAATCACATAAAGATTGCTGATTCACCTAAATATAAAGAAGGAGACCATGTCCGTATAAGCAAATATAAGCATGTATTTGAGAAAAGTTACACACCAATCTGGACATCGGAAATTTTCAAGATTAGAAAAATTCAAGTGACTGATCCTGTAACATATCTGTTAGAGGACTACGACGGTAACCCTATAAAAGGAGGATGTTACGAAATGGAGTTGCTGAAAGTGAAACATCCCCACCTCTACCTTGTTGAGAAAATTCTAAAGACGAAAGACGATAAAGTTTACGTGAAATGGTTAGGATTCTCATCAAAGCACAACTCTTGGATAAGTGCTAAGGATGTATTATTATAATTTAAAAATAAAAAATCATTTTTTCTGTAAAAGTTTAAATCAGCGTTTTATTTCTCAATCTCCTTATTATAAAATCTTGTATTGTATATTGTATCCCGATGGGGTTGGTTTAATATTGTCTCCAGAACTTTACTAGTATTGTAGATTCTTTGTTGAAACCTCATCCTATCGACGGCACATATATGCCACGTTCCCTTACGGCTGGCTCTGTAGGCAAACTCCCACACATATGCAATGTGCACTTTCGGTATTAGAACAAATCGAACCCTTTTCAGCATTCCTTACAGCTGTTTCTAGTCAACCTTATATAAAATATCATGAGGTGTTGAATTTCCCGGTTACATCGTTGCACATCATGACAACCGCAGGTATCTGGTTATCTCAGTTGCATCATCATACGCCCATGGACAGTTGGTACACATAATGCTCACCATATATTGATTTTATTTTACCTATATTCTCATATTGTTTGAGAAATTGATAACTTGCTTCAATTTGATTCTTATGCTCATCCAGCAATATTTCGGAAAACTCCTCAAGAAATACCGGGATATTCATCTGTTATTTACAATTGAATTTGAATTTTATATTGGCATCAAGTTTATTTGCAATACATACTTACATTTTATTTATCTTTCAATTGTTTGTAGCGTATATCTGAAGTATTCTTACTTTCAGATATAGTCTTTGATTTTGCAGCTGGTTTAAGTGAAACAGAATTAAGCCTATACTTCAATTCTTTTGCTTTACTTCCCTTATCAGCCTCTTCCTTCAGCAATTTCGTTGTATCCTTAAAACTGCTCATTACAACCCCTTGAAGCAGATTAATTGAAAAATTGGGGAGTCAATCTATTTATAGAATTTGGGGGGCCAGGGATATTATTGGAAAATATGAAAGATGCTTTTTTGGTTTTATTTTTTTGTATATTTTATTTTTATTTTTATTTTTATTTTTATTTTTATTTTTATTTTTTTTTTAATAATTATAATATTCATTTGGGTTGAAGTATGTTAAATTGACATTGAGGTTGTCCTCGTTATTATGCTGAGTAAAGATAAGCTCCGATGTATCACCAAGAGGTTTCAAGTTCATGATGTAAACATTGTCCAGTTGATTAATTTCCTCCAAAACGCTATCAGGCAAGCTTCCATATCTGGCAGGCAGGAACATTTGCTTATCTTGTAGCTCCACTAGGACTCGCTCTCCGTATTTTGTAGTTATTTTCCTTATTTTATATATTTTATAAGTTGCATTCTGCTCCATGTCGCATACTTTAAAGTATTGTTTAAAGCTATACGAATTGATGATGTCCAGGGCTCCAGAACTACTTTTGCGAGCGGGCATCTCCTCAGCACATGGTTGTTGTTTGTGTTGTTGCTGAGACATTTTTCACTATTTATTTAATTATTATTTTTTTTTTTAACTGTTCACTTTCAGAGCACACACACGAAACTGAATTATAGTCTGAAATTCGCTCTGTATTTATAGTAATTTTTTCATCTTGCATCTCTGTCCTTTATTCTCATCATTTCATTCCCTCGGCGATTATTCAGAAAAAAACACTAAATCACGAAGTTCTTCACCTAAACCACATCCCGTACAATTAATGTGATCATGCAAATCAAAGTTAATATCATCAACGTCCTCTTCTTCTGAATTATCCAGTTGATGTTTAGAAAACAATTTAGTGTATTATATCACAAGATTTTCTGGTAGAAAGTCTTTCAAGTCCCACAGAAAACACGTTAATTTAATGCACACTAGCAAGTTACAGAACGTTTCCAAATTCATAGATTTGCACAAATACTTTTCACATAAAATAATCCCACGCTGATATTGCTTTTCCTCGTTTCTGTAATTTTCCTCGTCCCAGCAATCATATCCTCTATTTTGGTTTAATATATCTGAAAATTGATAATCCTGAAATTGACGGTTAATCCTTTTAACTGCACTCTCTAAATCGACAGCCTTGGGCCATGACTCTGCTGCATAGCACATCCACATAATTCGCTTTTTAAAATTTAAACTTAACTGGAGACACTAATTCTTTAAGGGCCGAACAAGAACTGATCCAAATCCGTCAGAGCATTTAATATATCAATCAATCAATCCCTATCAGCAAATGCTGCAGCATCCCTAAACAAAGAACTCTTTGTTTTGAATAATACATTCCATTCTAATCTAATGTAAACAAAGCCACCTGCAACCCAAAAATATTGCAATTCAGCGATCGTATCGTCCAAAGCTAGAGATAAGAAACAAAACCAAATGCCTCACACTCTGCTCATTTCTCCTGATTATTTCGCAATATCACAAGACGTATCACGGCGAAGTAAGAGCGGGGGCGGGGGACCGATCTCAGCGGGTGGGTGGGGTGGGGGCGGGGGACCGATCTCAGCACGGGAGGGGGAGGGGAACAGATCTCAGCGGGGGAGGGGGAGGGGTAAAAATGCCACCCCAAACACAACCCCTAGCGCCTGATGCCACCCCAAACACAACCCCTACCGCCCGATGCCACCCCAAACACGCACAAAAGAGCTTTCAGCTGATCGTCCAAGACCAGAAGAAGCTTTCATGACGTCACACACCTCAAAACTGCTCGTCCAAGACCAGAAGAAGCTTTCAAACGCTCCTCCACGTCCAGACCGAGAGCTTTTGAAGCAAAAGTGAGAATTTTTTGGCCCTGTACATTTCTTATGGGAAAAGTGTGCTAGAACCGGCATAGCCTATCTACTGACATGGAGATACATATCGAGACTTCTCAAGTATTTACCTACGTTTAAAAGTGCAACTAATTAAATTTAAAATTGGAAAAGAAGAACTTTACACTGGAAACGATATTATTGTAAAAGCCTCAGATGGTACCGTGAAGACTGTGTCTGATGAAGGTCCTGGTGTTGTCAATAACGTGCTTCACTCGCTCTTTCGTCAATGCACTATTTACCTAAATGGGAGACCGGTTGTTCAAACTGACAATAATTACAATTATAGGGCGTATATTGAGAACTTGTTAAATTATGGAAAAGATGCGGCATCAACACACTTAGAATCTGTTGGCTGGTATATCGATGAAAGCAGTATGCATACACATTATCCTTTTTTTTTTTTTTTTTTTTTTATGGAAGTGGGGAAATGCAGTTACGCACGCTGTGCCGGACTCCCTGGCCCGAAGGCCAGGCCTACCGGCTAAAACCCCACTCCCCCTCCAGGAACCCCACCCCGGGACCGTCTTATTAGACATTACTTCGGGGTGGGGACCTTTACACGGGCGAAACCCAACCCCAACGATCCAACGGGGGCTCCCTTAGGAACCCCTGTTGTTGTCTCTTTCTTTCTGGCGGAGGATCCCCCTCACGAATGAGGCAATCTTCCGCCAGAAATCGTCACTCTGCAGCATAACCCCGACTATGTTGTCTGGGGTTATGCTGCCTGTCACGCGCACTAACTCGGCCCGCTCCGCCCCCCACCGGACACATTCGAAGAATGTATGGAGGGCGGAGTCGGATGGGGAGCTACAATATGCGCAGTACGGGCTCGGCACCTTCCCCATGTGGTAGAGGAAGGACCGGAAGTGCCCGTGTCCCGTCAGCATTTGGGTGAGGTAGTAATCAACTTCACCGTGCTGACGGTCCAGCCAGGTGTCCAGCTGCGGAATTAACCGAGCTGTCCACCGGCCTCGCGCCTCCCCATCCCAACGCTCTTGCCAGGACGCAATGGTCCTGGCCCGGGCCACCCTCGCGGTATCACCCCCCAGGACAATTTTCTCCCGGTGGACGAACTGTCGTTCCCTGGCTAAGAGGTCAATAGGTATGACCCCCGCGACCACCAACACCGCCGGTTCCGAGACCGTGCGGTAGGAGCACGCGATGCGGAGCGCCGCACGGCGTTGTACCGCAAGCATCCGCTTGCGGTACTTTTCCCACCGCATCGAGTCGGCCCAGACTTCCGCTCCGTAGAGCATGATGGCCTCGGCGGTGCGGAGCAGCAGACGCCTTTTGCAGGGCCTTGGTCCAGACGTATTGGCCATGACCCTGCTCAACGCCGCTGTCACCGCAGCCGCCTTATCGGCCCGGCCCTTGATCTCCTCCCAGAAGGTGAGCCTACAATCGAGGCTCACCCCCAGGTATTTGATCGCAGGCCGCGTCTGAACCGAAACGTCTCCCACCCGCATCCCCAACAGCAAGGGGATGCGCTTCTTCGTCAGAAGGACGATCTCGGTTTTGGCTAGGGCTAACTCCAGCCCGTGGTCGCACAGCCAGGAACTCACCCGACGCATCACCTGGTTGAGTCTCATCTGAGCCTTCTCGACATCTCTAGCGGTGATAACCGCAGCGATGTCGTCGGCATACCCAACCAGGAAAGACCCTTCAGGCAGCTCCATACGTAGGATCCCGTCATATGTATAATTCCATATGTCGGGTCCCAGTATGGAGCCTTGGGCCGCCCCTGCCGAGAGAACCCTCGTCTCCGGGCCATCCTCCGTGTCGAAGGTGAGGGTACGGTCCTTCGGGTAATCCCTCATCATCTGCAACAGATACTGAGGGACCCTGAAGTTCCGCTCCAACGCATTGAGCGCGTCCCCCCACCTCACCGAGTTAAAGGCGTTACGCACATCCAGAGTGACCAGCAGGCACACCGGGCGAGAATAATGATTCCCACATTCGGTGGCCCGGGCCGCATCAACAACCTCCTGGATAGCAAGCACCGTCGACCTCCCTTTCCGAAAGCCGTATTGCCTTTCGGAAAGGTCTCCAGCAGCTTCGACAGCTGCTTGGAGTCGAGGCTTCAGGAGCTTCTCCAGGAGTTTGCCGGCTGTGTCGAGCATGCACAGCGGCCTGTACGACCCGGGGGACCCTGCTGGTCCCTTGCCCTTGCTGATAAGTACCAGCCTTGCTGCCTTCCAGCGGGAGGGAAACACTCCCGCCTTCAGGCAGGCGTTGTACATGTCCAGCAAGAGCCCTGGATGGCTCGCCGTCAACGCCTTCAGCACCTCTGCTGGGAGTCCGTCGGGCCCTGGTGCCTTCTTATTTTTAAGGCTCTGCGAGGCACTAATCAACTCCTCCATTGTAAATGGGGGTGGATCGAGTGCCTCGCGGGCCGCGAAATTTGGCACCGGCGGATGGGTGGGGAAAAGGGCATCCACAATGGAACGGACCGTCTCCGCATCGAGGGGAGCGCTCTGCGAGAACGCCCCCAACTTGCGGAGAACGATCCTATACCCTAATCCCCAGGGATCTTTATTGAGATCCTCACCCAGTCGCTGCCAGCATTGACGCTTACTCCTCTGGATGGCCCTCCGAAGGTTCTTTTTGGCTTCCAAGTAATCGGCGGATCTACGGGCTGCGTCGGCATCGCGTCGGTTGGCTCGTTGAGCCAACCGCCTGAGGCGGAGACATATCCGCCTCAGTTCCGCAATTTCGTCCGTCCACCAATACGCAGGACGGCGCCTCCCCCCATAATCTTTCCTCCTTGGCACAGCTTCTCGGCAGGCCCGGTGGATGACACTCATCGTAGAGTCCACCACTCGTACAGCCTGCTCGAGAGGTGGCAACCCCTCTGGTATCCCATCGATGGTGTGCCGGCCGCGCTCGATGGCTAGGGACAGCCTCTCGGCGTCCATCCTGGCGACATCCCATCTGGGCGGGCCCTGCGAACGCGGGACTCGCACTGGCACTACATCACGCACGCGGAACGTGATGTATTGGTGATCGCTGGCTGTATAGTCCTCGATCACCCGCCAGTCCTGCACACGTGCAGCCAGATTTTCCGTCGCAAGGGAGACATCGATAATTGTCTCCCTGTAGCCAGGACGCCGAAAGGTGGACGTCGAGCCGGTGTTCAAAACGACCAGCCCAGTCCTGGACGCAAAGTCCAGGACACGTCCACCACGAGAGTCGGGTGTTGGCTCCCCCCACTCTAAGGCTTTCGCGTTAAAATCTCCAGCCACCACCAGCTCCCCATCCATGCCGCGGACCGCGTCCTCCAGACCATCCAACTTGGTCTGAAAGTCCGCGATAGTCTCGTTTGGAGTGAAGTAGCAGCTGACGTATGTAACGCCATTACTCTTCACCCAAACGAAGCCAGCGCCCGCGCCATGGTCCACGACGTCGAAACGCCGTAGATCCGGGACCCAGATTGCCGCCGTGCCAAGGGTATCACGATACCACGTCGGCCCAAACCCGTCTCGGTACTGTTCGCTGACTAATACAATATCAGCGTCTGTCTCGAGACGAATCTGGGCCAAAGATCGTGAGCCGTCCTACTCCTGTTTATGTTTCCCTGAAGGGCAACCACCATCAAGCTTTTTTAGCTTCAGCGAGGGCCTTCCGGAAGGCCCCGCACTCACCCGACCCCGCTACGTGACGTCGAGCCCCGGTATTCCCCGCCACCTCTTGGCAAAGGAAACATACCGGGGACGCGGTACACGTCGCCGACTTATGGCCTAGACCCCCGCACCTAAAACAGCGCTTGCTCCGATCCGGGCCTTTGCAGGCGTGACTATGATGGCCGTAGCCCAGGCACTTAAAACACCTGGGCACGACCACCCTCCTGCGGATCCTGCAAACGACCCAGCCAACCTTAACTCGGGCAGCCTGCAGCAGTTTTGCTGCAGCCTTCCCCTCCACTTCAATAATGGCCTGGCGTTGGCCACGGTCGTTAGGCCGAGTCAGCACGACATGGAGGTGGCCCTCATAGTCTCCCAGAACCTGCCTGAGGGCACCGAGAACCTCCTCCCTGTCTGTGCAGGCGTCAAGCTCCCTGATCTCCAGGGTAGTTCTGGGCACTAGCTGCTTGACGCTGCTTGCCGACCCAGCCGCGGTCCTCAGGGCTTCGGAGAAGGCTGACCGAGTCTGCACGGTGCACTGCCCGAGTTCGAGCAGCACCTCACCAGCCCGAGTTTGCCGTACAGCCTTAATCTGTACACCGCAGCTTTCGGGGTTGACCGCCTTGCGGACAGTGCTGAGCACCTCCGCGAAGGTCTTCCCCGTTGCGGGCTTAAGCAGGATGGCCTCCGGCTTGGCTTTCGCGATAGGTCCGGCTGGTCGGCCGGGAGCTGGGGTCGGTTCCGGAGTCGAGGTCGGAGCCGCAGCGTTCGCTGCCCCCTGTTTCTTCCTCTTCCTCCCTTTCTTCTTGTTCCCTTTCCCTTCCTTGTCCGGTTTCTTCTCACCTCTATCCTTAACCTCCACCTTCTTGGGCCCCTTACCCTTCCTGACCACTTCCGTCCAGGCTAGGGTAGGCTCCTCCTTCCGCTTCTTCCTTGAACCCTCCTCCTGAGCGAGGGGAGGGCTGGAGGCTCCCCTCTTTCGCACCGCCGGCGAAGCCTGCGCGCTCGCTACCGCAGCCGGGGCAGTTTACGTACCACAGGACTTCGCCGGAGGCCTCTTCGGGAAGGGGCACTTATCCGCCCGCGACGCGGCCCCCACATTATCCGCCGCGACCGGGGCAGTCTGCGTGGAGCAGGACTTCTTCGCGGGTTTCCCGTTGGAGAGGCTGCGGCGGACCCCCGCGCATGCTCTCCTCGACTCTTCAAGGTCGTCAAGGGCTTCCTCCAATGTTGGGAGGCCGTCCTTGACAACCCTGGACATATTGGGCTGCTTCTTAAGAGCAGCCAACATGTCCCTAATGAGTTCCCTCATTTTGGAGAACCCCTTCTCCATGCGGGCCTCTATCACCGCAAACCTGCCCTCGAGACTGAGCGCGGTTCCCGCCGCTCGAGGCGTCTCGGCGGCCGGTGGCCCAGCTGCCGACGAGTCCGCCGAGGACTCTCGCGAGCGTTCACCAGTGCCCGCCCGCGCGTCCGAGACTGGCCCAGAGACTAACGCGAGCGATGCGCCGCCAGCCGCTGCCAAGTCCACGGTCGACTCACGCGGGCGCTTCCGCTCTACCGGTGTTTGTAGCACCGGCGATCGGAGCACTCGCGACCTCCTCTCGAAGGGATTGGCAGGAGTACTGCCGCTACCCTCATCAAAACCCCCTAATTCCCCACCCGATTTTAATTTTTGATCCATGCGGTACCAATTAAAGTAGATTCAAGTACGGGTTCGCGTTCTCGAACCACAGCCGAGGCAACCGCCAGCATTACGCCTCCCGAAGCCCCCGTACTTATAGGAAGGCCCTCCTCTTCCGACCGTCCTTTCCCCTCTTCGAACAGGCCCCGAATCACCAGTGACCTGCCTCCGAAGGTTCCGTAGGCTTTCTGAGGAGCACCCCCCTACACCCCCCCCGTCTGACCTGAGGATCAGAGCGGGGTGTTCTCCCTAGACCTAGGGTGTGCTACTCCCTAGGGCCGCAGCTCCTCGAGGTTACGGATACACCAAAGAGGTGTGTTGGATCCCGAATCCCGCAGGCAGACGTTCACCTCAACCTCCAGATGCATCCCCCCCTCGGCTCACTGCATCGACCGTGCAGGAGGATACACGGCCGTCTCTCTGACAGGTTCGGACGAGAACTCCGATTGCATAGTGACACCGATGGGCTCGGTGCCCCTATACGACAGTAACCAATTGGAATGGTCCGGGACTGCTTATTCCCCGCCGAAGCAGGTATTCGCAGCTCCCCTCCATTTCTGGAGGGAATTCCCCTATCCGCCACCTGGGGACCCGTCTGGTAGCAGTCCGTACCTGCCCCAGAATACACATTATCCTTAGACAATATTGTCATAGGACAATTACCAAATTTATTAGTGTTTGGTATGGTTGATAACGACGCATATACAGGAAATCGAACAAAAAACGCCTATAATTTTAAACATAATAACATCACAAGATTTAATTTATCAGTAAATGGTGTCCAGATACCAAACCAGCCTATAGAATTTGATTATTCAAAGGAAAAACCAATTAGTACAAGAGGATACATCTCCTTGTTTAAAGGAACTGGCATACATTATTTCAATAAAGGACATCAGATTTCAAAGAAATTCTTTGATAACGGCTGTTTTCTACTTGCTTTTCATTTAACTTCTGATCGTTCATATAATTCAACCTGCGGTAATCTATTAAACCAAGGTACGGTTAGAATTGAAGGAAGATTTAAGGAGGCTTTGAAGACAACAGTAATCTGTATCGTATATGCTGAATATGACGGGAGTGTAGAAATCGACAAAGATAGGAACGTATACACCAGCTTCTAAAATAAAAAAGCTATATAAGACTGTAAGATGGTAGAACTAATCACAGTGCATATAGACAGTAAAGCCAGCTATAATGAGTCGTTTAATAAATGTCGAATACTTTTCTGGAGGCTGCTTGACTTTCTTGAAAAAGGTTTCTTTTGCGGGATTCACAGCACAAAATAAATTATTTACAAAGGAGATTATCTTCAAATACCCTACGTCAGCTCCAGGATGTATCGAACAATCAAATAAATTGGGTAACATTGAGCTTAGACGTCTAGATGAAGACCTAATAAAAGCCTTAGCAAAATTTACTACAATACTTGTTTGCGATGCAGCAACCAAGGAATTTATAAATAACTATGTTACATCCTATACCAAGGTTATTGTCGTGGAGACAGCAACCTCGGCTTCTGAACAAGAATGAACACGATCGAACTCGCAAAGTCGTTAACAAGTAACCCCACAACAAAAAGATTCTTTAGAGGAGTATTCCCCTGCAACCGCCTGCCAAAAATTATAAAAAAACCAGCATGTGTCATAGCCAATACAGACCCTGCACATAAGGGCGGTACTCATTGGATTGCATTTTACATCCCTAGAAAAGGACCTGCAGAATACTTTGACTCGTATGGTAAATTCCCCAGCAATAAATTTTTTCGCAACTTTTTACATACTAATTCAGATGTGTTTGTAAACAATAAAAAACGATTACAAGGTGCACTTTCATCGATCTGTGGACATTATTGCTGTGTGTATCTGTATTTTCGGTGTAAAGGAAAAAGTTTAAAACAATTCCTGAAGCAATTTTCCTTCAATAATTTTAAATTAAATGATAATAAAGTTGTGAACTTATATCGCAAAATATACTTGAAAAAATGTTTAAAATCTGGCGGGGGTAAATATAACCAGTTATGTACCCCGGAAGATAAGAGTATAAATACAAGACGCTGGTGATGTACATTTAATGTTGAAATAGAAGCCACCGCTTCAAGATGGAACCCGCACCTAAAGTTAAAAAACCTAAACAGTTAAGTGCAAAAAGAGTGTGTGCAGAAGAATTTAAAGTGAGGGACACAAAATCCAAAAAGCAAAAACTTGGGCCGATGCGGAAAAAAAGCAAAAAGGGATCAGAAGCCCCGGGTGAAAATCTTTTGCTAAACTATACATATCATCTGGATCATCACCATAATCAGAAGGTAGTCCTCGGATTTGATCCGACCTCGTTTGAAGCAAAGATAGTGTTTCACCGTCATGGCCTTGCACCTGTGTCAACATTTTACCCTGGATGGCTGGAAATTTACAAACATCTCATCAAACTAAAAGACGAGGTTATTCCAGAAATGTTCCCGCCAAACCAAGAAGTGCTTCAGACGAAATACACAATCCCCGTTGGTACAGGAAATATTGTGCTGACTCTTAATGAGCTCTATAATTTGATTGACATGCAGGATTTCTTCAAGATTGTAATGTTCCATAATAACAATGCAGCCGAAAGTGTCACGGAGTACTATAAGAAATACTGTGAGAAGTGTAAAAGGTTAGGTTAGGTTAGGTTATTGTGGCCGCCCTCAAAAGAAAAGGCACACTTAGGCCAACACAAGGCCCATTGTGATACCACACGGGACGATCCCGATTTAACTAACCCTCGAACCACTTCGAGACTTTGATGAAACGTTCAATATCCCTGACGTTCTTCACACTCAGGTCTGACAGGTCATCAAAGTAGGTGGCGCCCAGGTGCTGGTATCTATGTCGCGCAAGCGCTGGGCAGTGACAGAGGAGGTGGCTGATACTTTCCTCTTCCTCCTCATTCTGGCAACTTCTGCAGAAGTCATTTGCCGAAACGCCTAGCCTTCTGGCATGTCTCCCTATAAGACAATGCCCAGTTATCGCAGCTATGACGTTGCTAATGGACACTCTTTTGAGTGACATAAGGCTCTTTGACCTATTTCGGTCGAAAGTTGGCCAGATAAGTTTGGTGGTCGCACATGTGCATTCTCTCCTCCACCTATTCTTTGCGATGCTCGCATACACTTGCGAGATCTCCTTCTTACGATAGGCGAGCGGTGCTCCTATATCCCGGATGATATCATCCTCCGGTAGGGTTGTACCCTTTCTGGCGAGCTCATCCGCCCTAGTATTACCCGGGATGTCATTATGTCCCGGTACCCATATAATAGTAATCTTGACCCTCTCTGCTACTTCGTTTAGCAGAGAGCGGCAGTCTGCTACTACCTTTGAGGTCGTAAAAACGCCCGTGAGGGACTTGATTGCGGCCTGGCTGTCCGTAAAGATGGAAATGTCCTCAGAACTTGACATATTCCTTCGCAGCCATTGTAAGGCCTCAGTGATAGCCATAACCTCAGCTTGGAAGACGCTGCAGTGGTCTGGCAAACGAAACGACGTTTCAAGGCCTAGGTGTTCGCAGTAAATTCCGCCCCCAGTTTTGCCTTTCATCTTAGAGCCATCGGTATAAATCTTTACCGAGTTTATACGATTAGGCAGGTCCTCACCCCACTCATGCCTAGTCGGTATGAGTGATTCGAATTTCTTATCGAAGCAGGGTTTTGGAACTATGTAATCCAACCTAGGGACACGAGTATTAAGGATTCTGGAGTGCCCATAGTCCACTCTTGTCCATGGGTGTGTTTAGTTAAGCCTGACGGCTGTGGAGGCTGCGGTTTGCTTGCCAAAGAGTTCTATTGGGAGGAGGTCTAAGATAACATTCAGGACCTTGGTGGGAGTAGTCCTTAGGGCTCCGGTGATTAGAATCGAAGCCATTCTTTGGACCCTCCCCAACGCATTTTGATGGCAAGCCTTTTCCAGAGCAGGCCACCACACAAGCACCCCGTAGAACAGGATCGGTCTGATCACCGTCACGAAGAGCCAGTGAACGATGCGTGGCTCAAGGCCCCATTTCTTGCCAATCGCGTTCCTGCAGGAGTATAGGGCCGTCGTGGCCTTTCGTACCCTTTCTGCAACGTTGGCCCTCCAGTTTAGTTTCCTATCTATAATGAGACCAAGATATTTGACTTGGTCTGAAAGCCTTAGACTCACTCCGTTAAGGAGCGGTGTAGTGAAGGGAGGAATCTTGTGCTTTCTTGTAAATAGCACAAGTTCCGTTTTACTCGGGTTAACTCCTAGGCCACATTTTTCACTCCATGATGTGAGTTTAATTAGGGCCGTTTGTAACACCTCAGAGAGCGTGCTTAGGTACCTGCCTGAGGCCGCGATTACTATATCATCTGCATAGGCAACCACGCAGCACCCCGAGCGGTCGAGACCACGAAGCAAACCGTTCACAGTCAAATTCCACAGAAGAGGCGACAGGACTCCACCCTGAGGTGTACCCCTGACGACAAATCTCCTAATGGAAGATGCTCCAAGATCTGAGCTGATAATCCTGCTACGTAGCATTCGCCTTATCAGCTCAATCAGCGGTTCGTCCAGTCCCAGGTCCCTCATGGACCCTACAATCGCATCCGGCCTGACATAGTTAAAAGCCCCCTCGATGTCCAGGAAGGCCGCGAGCGTGTACTCTTTGTACAGCAAGGACTTCTCTATACGGTCAACGAGGGTATGCAGAGCTATCTCTATAGATTTGCCCTTCGTATAGGCATGCTGCGAGGGTGAGAATTTTTCTGGGTGGATAGACCCTCTTATGTGGACGTCGATCAATCTCTCCAGTGTTTTAAGGAGAAAAGAGGAAAGACTAATAGGCCTGAAGTCCTTAGGTTTGCAATGCGAAGTTTTTCCTCCCTTAGAGATGAAGACAACCCTGACCTCAGTCCAGGACTTAGGTATGTAAGTAAAGTCCAGGCAGGCTTTGAAGATAGCCTCTAGCCATGGCATGATTAAGTCCGTAGCCCTCTGTAGCTCGGCAGGTATGATTCCATCCATGCCTGGGGCTTTAAACGGCTTAAAACTTTTTATGGCCCACATCAGTTTATTCTTATTAAGAATTTCGTGGGCTAGATTGTTAGGGCTGGTAGCGACTGTCGATTCACTCGTCTGCTCCACAGAGCAGCCCGGAAAGTGAGTTTCGGTCAGTAGCTCCAGAGTTTACAGGCAAGAAGAAGTCCATTCCCCATTATCTTTCATCAGAAGACTAGGGGTGACCGGACAAGTCGAGAGGATTTTACGTAATCGAGTAGCCTCAGAGGCATCCTCTATTCTATTACAAAAACTCTCCCAGGAGGATCGTTTGGCCGTCCTAACTAATTTTTTGAAATCTTTGAGGCTAGCCCTGTATGGTGACCAATCATTGGTCCGTTTAGCCTCATTGAATTTTCTGCGGCATTCCTTCCTCGCGGCTACAATTTCCTTTGTCCACCATGGAGGTCTAGGTTTCCCTTTAGGTCTCCTGGTGGGACACGAGGTCCGAGTTGCCTTGTTGCAAGCCCTAGTAAGTGTTTCCACCATGTTATCCAAATCCTGTACGGATTGAATTGTGGGTGGCCCTCCTTCAGGCAGTGTACAACCTAGGACCTTATTGTATATGTCCCAGTTAGTGCTCTTTCTGTTCATAAAAGGAGAACAGACCGGTTTTCGCATATCAAGTGTAAACTCGATATACCGGTGCTCAGATAGTGAGGGTTCTTTGGATACTCTCCAATTTTTAACCAAGTGGGCGGCGTGTTCAGTGACAATAGTAATGTCAAGAACTTCCCGCCTCACTGAATTGATAAACGTAGGTTCATCACCTACATTACAAATCCAAAGGCCAAAACCCATAATAAATTCCAAAAGAGACTCACCTCTCTCGTTGATGTCGGAACTTCCCCAAACCGCATGGTGCGCATTGGCGTCTGCGCCGATGATCGTCGTGATCCTCCGTTTGTTCGCCTCCTCAAGGGTCGTGCGTACAAGATGATGCGGAGGAGGTTCATCGTGGTCATGCGCCATATAGCTGGAGATCAGCCATAAGGGCTGGGATACAAGATCCAGCATGACCACTACATTGTCCTTGTCGCTAAAATTGCTAAGGAGAAAGGCGTTGAGATTACTTCGAACGAGAATACAGGACCTGGGTTTACCTGCGCCTAGTACATAGAACGCCTTATAGCCGGCTATGTTAAGTCCACAGATCCGGTCCCGAACAACCCAGGGCTCCTGGACTAAAACGACGTCCTCCCCTTTCTGGGAGAGACGCAAAAGAAGCGCAGCTGAGGCTGCCCTGGAGTGGTGTAGATTAATCTGCACCACTCCCACCATGGCTGCTGCTAGGGGGGGTTACCTCGATGACCGTCATCTCCGCATCCTCTGTATCGGATTGGAGAAGGTCATCTTCCATATTTACATCAGGAGATTCCTCATCGTCCTGATGTAGAAGAAGATCCCCCAGCATCCCTGAAGCTGAAGGGATGCTATCGTCATCGCTGTCGATGGGGGATGGCGACGCAGGTTCTGGCGCTACGGGAGCTTTGATTACTATTTCGGCGGCCTTCTCGGCTACTACCTCGGCGGCTTCCTCAGCTACTTTCTCGGTCTCGAAGGGGATGACCGCCTTATTACCCTTAAGGTCCTTACGGTACACCGTCAGAGTAATAGAGTCGAAACCGTAGCTGATAACGCCTTTCGACTCGACAAGCGGGGCTAAAGATTCCTCATTGAGGATCACCACCGCTTGTCTCATTTTTCCCTTTGGTTCGCTGACCTGGGCAACCTTCCAGTCATGAGTGGGGAGACTGGAGTTGCACATCCTGATCAGCTTCAGGATATCCTCCGGGCTCGATGGCTCCGCTGGGATCCACGTCCTAGATCGAGGTCTGTTCGGGATTTGCTCCCTTTTAACAGCCTCAAGTCTAGCTCCCGGCCAAACTTCCCCTAAGGATGCTATTGCCTGCTTGTACAGATCAGACGATCGCTGATCTGCGCAGGCAATGAGCTTGATGCGGCCTTGATACCAGCCGGCATCGCGACAGACTGGTGCTGGTCCGGGGCTCTTTTCCAGTATATCACCGTAGACTTTTAGCAACTCGATACGGACCGATTTCCAGTTATCCTGGGAGATGGCACCGTCTGGGTTGCTGCGGTCTACGACTGCCCAGATTAGGTGATCCTTCGCTACCTCGCTGAAGGGTCGAATAGGCTGAGGGGGTCTAGAAGGCGGACCGGCTTTGGGCCTCTTAGAGGCAGAGGGCTCTTGCTCGTCTTGCGAGCGTTGCCTTTTCGTTGCCGCGTCCTTAGACTTTGCCTCATGAAGGGCAACAACCTTCCTAGCCCAGCTCAGAGAGGACTTATCCTTCTCTGAGAGCTCCGAATCCGGGATGGTGCCAAGCTTGCGAAAAAGCTTGAAGGCTGCACGCTTTTCCCGGTGGGCCGCCGCAGAGGGCCTAGTGCGCCGCTTGGGGTTAGGAGGGTTAGCGGACTGAGTTGTCCTAAGAGGCGCCTTAGCATGGCTTGGTCCCGGTTTGGGAGCCGCACTGCTTTGCGCATTCTTTGCGGGCGACGGAGGAGCAACAGTGCCACATCCTGACTTAAAGCCGGACTTCGCGGACTGTGTCCTCGAAATGGGAGCACCTGACCCTGATTTGGGAACAGCAGGGCCGGTGCTGGCCGATGGAGCCTTAGAGCGGGTATTGCCCGCTGAGGGAGTAGTTGCGGTACCCTTTGCGGGTGCCTTGGCTTTAGCAGCCTTGCGTGGCTCTTTCCGAGCAGACGCAGCAGGATTGGTTGTCTCGGTTTTATCCGAGGCAGAAGCATTCAGGTCCATGACAACTGGTTCGTACGACCACTTTCGCGACAAGGCACTACTCATGGTCTCGGGTAGAAAAAGGGGGAAAGAAAGGTCCACCCATGCAGCGCCCCTTACATGGGTAAGTCCGAATTACGACCTGAGGTGGACAGGTATCAGGAAGGCTCCGTACGAATACAGCCCGATGTAACCCCCTGGCTGCAAACGACCCAATGGGCACGGAAACGCGTTACACCCTGGGTTAGGGGGGGCACTTTTTAAAAGAGAGTCTCCTTCTCTCCGCCCGACCACCATTAGTCAGCACTCCCAGTAGAGACATGACCTAGCTGGGAGTCTGCTTCCAGCCGCCCCCGCGTGGAGGATATGGTCGCACTTCCGCCAGTGTACATAGTTACGGCACATGTGCACAGATACGGCACGTACAACACTGTGTTACATGTAATTCCCCCTGTGCACATGTGTGTTCCCCCTATGTACCTGACGGCTGACGGCCGAGAAGTGTAAAAACAATAATTTAATTTTGCTGTCAGACAAAGACTTTTTTATACTGTCTAGAACCTCTTATGTACATTTAAATTATTCTAGACTTTTCTTTGAAATACCCTTATATTGCAGTACCAATATTCTTTTTGATGTAATTACGATATAATAATAATAAAGTTTTTAAATAAAAACACATACAGTTGTTTGTCTTCATACCATAATTTTATTAATCAACATATACAGGTATATATTTATACAGTTTTGCAGTGCACAACGAACAAAAGACACATTGTTATGGATTTCACAATTAGATTGAAAATTTACAAGATCGCTTGATCTAGGTATTTGTATAAGTTCTATTATTTTAGAAGTCGGCGAGTATTTTCTAATGAACGATGCCTTTACTTCACCTTTCACGTATATTGTTGCATTTTCGAATTTTGAAAACACTTCAGCCAGATTGTTATAGTTGATGATCCCACCGCTCCAATGTAGACCATTTATATTTTTCACGTCATACTTGTTCTGTCTCTTTGCCTTTGATGACAACTCCTGGTATGGGTAAGGTGACATAAAATGATAAACCTTGGGGGAGATGGTGCCCATAGGAAGAACTGCCAACTCTTTAATAAAGTACTGACCGTTGTTCCCGCAGACAAACTGCATGTCCAGAATAAATTTAACCATATTATCAGCTGGTGGGAAAATACGGAATGAGCTAATATGCCGTGCGTATATTTATATATGTTTTTTATTTTAATAAGTTGCGACCGGGGGAGTCAATGTAGTCATGTACTTTGGAATTTATGAAATGTTCGGCATCTTTGTATAAATGCATGCGATAAGTGTCAAATGCAATTTCTTCAGGGAGAAAATATTTTAAGTCCCAGAGGTAGCTGTTTAATTTAGCGCACAAGAACAGGTCACAGAAAAGTTCAATCTCAATTTTACCAATCAAATATAAATCACATATAGTAAGGCCACGGTGAGATTTTTCTTTTATCTCTTCATACATTTGTTTTAACCAGTCATTTTTTTAAGACCTTCTAAAGCCTCACTGTGAATATTGTTTAGGTGACATGCAACACACTTAATTGCACTAAATAAATCATAGGCCTCAGTCGAAATCTCAGCTTCACACGTCCACATTATCGGCTCGGTCGAATTCTCGGCTTCACACGTCCACACCCACTGTAATCCGTTTATGTTCTCCACATCATTCTGATTATCGAAAATAAAATTGTTCATCTTGCTAACGGGAAAGGAAAACAAGTACATAATAAAGAATTTGTTTTCAAGACATATTTATATATATATATTATATATTTTTTTTTTCACAAACCGAGACTGTGATTAACGCTATATCAAAAGGTTACAACGGGGTTCTATTATTATTATTTTACAGTATGATACAGTTATGGTAACTTAAAAATTGAGTTTCCCTTCTTACCCAGAAGGCACATTTCTCGACTGGATGTCAAGAACAATTTACCCACTCCAACCCGAAACTTGAGTTGGAAGTTAGGCTCAGAAAAGTCATGCACCTTAAGACTAGAACATTAACTTTATTTAAACTACAAAACTAATTACAAAGTTTGATTTTCTTAAAACCATATGGATACGAGTGATAATTATCTACAACAACTCTTTTATCAAAAGTAAAAGCTAAATGTTTTTCTTCATTTTCCGAAATTACAATTCCCGGACGTTTTCGTTTGATTTTCTTCTCGTTTTTCACTATAACCGCATCAGTGTCAATTTCTCCAGTAATCATAGATTTTAAGTTTTTGAAATTGACAACGTTAGAGTTCTTGAAATTTATCGCAATACCTTTACACTTGGTTATGTACTCTATTCCTTTATCTGTTTTAATTTCCAAGCTATATGTTTTTGGCCCTATTGTTACAAATTCTGATATAAAGGCATTTGGACCAAAACCTTCTATTTCATCAGTTAAGTCGCCCAAAAAGTTGGTACTTTTGAACACAGGGGCGTTATTTTTATCTTCCACAAAGATCAAGCTATCTGTATCACAATAAAGTATCTTGTCCCCGACTTTTCCCATTGCTTCGTAAAGTTTTAACCTAGCAAACGCTGTTGTGTAAGCCCCAATAGGAATATTTATATGGGGGAGTAAATTAAGGTTTTCTTGTATATACCTCCAATTTATCCACATGGTATCTTCATTTACAGGGTAAAGAGAAGCAATTTCTATCCCCGGTGATTCGATAAAATCAGAAAAGCCTTTAAAATTATTAACAATTTTAGTATACGTTCTGTTCTCCCTTTGTGCAAATTTTCCCCAAAGAGAATTAAGGCAAAGTTTCGCGACATTTCGCTGACCGGGGTTTTTAACAACTTTATCTTTGTCTAAAAGATGTTTTCTCTTCTTTCAAAAGACTTTAAAAAGTTAAGTTTCTCTTCTTCGGTTTTAAGCTCGCTACCCCAACCACTAGCCTCCTGTTTTATTTTAAAGAAAGTGTTTACGTATTCAGTAAAAAGCCCACCAGTTTTTGTAACAGGATCATATACCGTATAGTCGTATTTCCAAACTTCAAAAATTTTTATTATTCTGTACCCTTTCTTAACAGCTAATCCTACTTCAGGTATAACCCAAGTTCCATAAATTTGTCTTTCTTCTTCTGTAGGCAAGCACCCGGAAACCTTTTTCAATTCTGCACATTTTCTGCAAAGCGTAAAATATAACTTCTTATTACATCTATAAGGTAGTACAGGTAAAAATAAATCGCTAGGGGGTAAAACCGAACACAAAATAAAACCATGCATATTTAACACATTTTCTACTAAAGGTACGTTATCATTTCTAAAAATCGTTGGATGTCCTATAGGATAGGGGGAATACTTGTTTATATAAGGGTATAAGCTAGTAAAATCAAGATATCTAATTACTTCATTATCTTCAGCTTTTTTGTACACCCTAAAACCATAGACAAATAACATATAGATTTCCATTCTGGTCCTAAAGCTCAATCCATTGAGCTTTAAATTTGGTAGCCTGATGTCGCCTGATCTTACTAACACATCCCTAACGTGGTTCGATATGTCATTTCGGGAGAGAGAGAGAATTATTCGTTTAGCTCAGCACGCGGACAGCATATGGATTCTGCGGCGGCGTGGCGGCGACATATCTTTTCCTCTTCTCTCGAGTCTCAGCCGTCCGTCAGCCCTGCAGCGCTCTTCAACCCGTGCGGGGTTGAGGCGTTGGGAGGGGTGTTTGCCGAACACTGGCTAAGGTGCTTTGCTCCCTGCTGCTGATCAGATATGCTGGGTTTGATTCTTTTCATTTCATGATTGGCATTTGGCATGAGCACTGTAGTTGCACAAGGTCTCTTTTATTTGAGCAAAATTTTGGAATAGTCAGACATACATACATATATTTAATTGGTTTTTTGTAGGATTAGTTTGTTTTTTGTATTTTATATTTTACATATACATATTTGTAGGATTAGTTTGTTTTTTGAAGTTTTTTATTTTAATTAAAATGGCTTGTCGGTTACGCAGGTGCTGCATTAAAAATTGCATAAGTACTTCGGCTGACAAATCTCGCCGGTTGTTTAATTTTCCAATTAAAAATTCCTCGAAGCGTGAGGAATGGGAAAGTAAATGTTGGGATTCTTTTGATGTAATTTCAAAACTGAAGTATCCTAAAATATGTGATATTCACTTTGAATCAAAATTTTTAGGGAAAAAGAAATTATACCCAGAGGCTTATCCTACATTACATTTAAAAAACGAACGTGAAGATGTGGAAGAAAATGACGTATCCTTTACAGAATTAAATCAAGCCTCTAGCTTAATTCCTACAAGCAATTTATATGAAGTTGAAATTACTTGTACAGACTGCCATCGGAGGGAAGAAAATGTTAAATATTACCGAACTGAATACAATAAAATTAAGACCAAATACCAACAACTTTTAATCAAAACAAAAGCCCTAATAAAAACACACAAGCGCAGCAAAAATATAATTACTTCGACAAAAAAGTCAAATCAAATTAATAAGAAAAAATATGAGAACCTGAAAAAATCAAATGTAAATTATTTAGTTGATCACAATAAAACCGCTTCGTGGCACTCTAAAAATTTTTGTAAAATGCTTCTGAAAAAAACAAATACCTATACAGAAGAGGAAAAGCAATTGTCTCAAGCAATATTTTTCAAATCTAGCTCTGTGTACAGATTTTTAAGACAAAGATTAGATTTCCATCTTCCTTCTATTAGCTCTATGTATAGATGGATGCCATTAAAAAATTTGCAATCAGGCAGGAATGAAAATCTCTTAAAATGTATAAAGAAAAGTGTTGACAAATTGGACGTACAATCAAGGCAAGTTTGCTTATTATTCGATGAAATAAAAATAAAAAAAGGCTTAAAGTACAACAGTCATTATGATAAAATAGATGGCTATATTGATTACGGTTTTAGAGAAATTCCACGGTTGCCTATGCTTGCTAATTACATAATAGTTTTTATGGTAAGAAGCCTTTGTGGTTCTTGGACACAAGTATTAAGCTATTCAATTTCCGAAAATGGGGTTCCTATAGACATTTTAAAAATACTTGTGGAGGAAAATTTATATATTTGTACAAGTTTGGGGTTGTCTGTTAGAGCAATGACTTGTGATCAGGCGCCCGTGAATCAAAAGTTATACAAAACCTTAACTGCTACTATGGAAACGCCTTACTTTATAAGGAATGGAATAAAAATTTATTGCTTGTATGATGTGCCACATTTGATTAAAAGTTGGAGAAATAATTTGATGAAGTATGACTTAGAAATTGGAGAACAGGGGGTAGCGAAATGGAAAGTCGTTGAGGAATTGTTCGATTTGGACCAGAAGTCCTCTACTAGAGTTTGCCCCAAACTAACAAATACTCATTTGCAACCTAATTCATTTGAGAAAATGAAAGTAAAATTTGCAGTGCAAATTTTTAGTGCCAGTACAGCAGCAGGAATAAAAACAATGCTTCAGTTAGGTAAATTTAATAAAAATATTGAAGAAAATGCGTTACCAACAGCAAAAGTGCTAGAATTTTTAAATAGGTTGTTCGATAACTGCAATAGTAAAAGCCGCTTTTCACGAAACCCTGATAATTGTGCGTTAACGATAAATAATTTTGTTAAAGAGAATTTAGCAGCAGCAAACATATATTTATCGAAATGTAAATTTAAGGTAACCAGAAAAGGTGTCAAAATTAATTGTATTAATGGACTAAAACAAACAATTGAAGGAATTTTAGGGCTTTCGACAGAATTTTTTGAACTGTTTGAAGACTGGAATTACTTTTGTACGCACAAAGTTAATCAGGATCCACTTGAAAACCTTTTTAGTAAAATAAGATATAAAAACGGCTGTCCTTCAGTATCAGAATTCAATCAGCTCATAGGTAGGGTTGTTTCAATTAAATTCATTAATTCATCGACATTCGCTAACTGTGAAGAAGATACGGACTACTCACTTGATTTGGATTGGGATGCCATTTTAGATTTAACTGCATCTACGGAAGAATCGCAGATTGAGCCCAATGATGAATTTGTGAAATTAAACAATTTCGTTGAAAACTTGGATGAGTCAAACGTAGCGGAAATATCAATGAACAACAATGACGATATTATTGAAGATCTTTTTGAGGAATCATCAGGAGCGCTATCTGATAATGCTTTAATGTATTTTTGTGGCTTTGTTATGCATCGTATGCTAAAAACAGGTATTTGTAAATCCTGTGATATCTGTAAACAAACGACACTTTCAAACGATAATGTATTACAAATATCATCAACAGAGTGGCTTCTGCATTATAAAAATTACGCTCAAATATCAGATTTTGGTAATTTACAAGTACCCACAAAGCAATTTTTTAAAGTATGCAAAGGGCAATTAAAAATTTTTGAGGATTTTTTTGTTGAAAGAGGACATGAAAACAATATAAAGGAAAAGATATGTCAAGCTAGCATTAATAGTTTTCTTTCGTGGTATGACGTTGAAAATCCTTGTCATTCTCATAGGTTAAAAATACTGGATTATTTTATTTTGATTCTAATCAGGAAGAATTGCAAATGGGAAATTGACAAAAAATTAGCAAAACACAAACAAAATTGTCGTAAACAAAAAAAACTTAAAGTACTGAGAAGTTAAAATATTAATTTACCTATAAAAGCAACTGATAAAAAGCAATCATAATAGCCCCAATTTACCCTACCCTTTACAATCGACATTCCTCAATCTCTTATAAATAAATTTCAACAAAATATTCATTTAGTTGAATAAAAACGTATCTAGGTACTCAGGCTAAAAATTCTTAGAAGAATCTTTTTTTGCAAAAGTTGTAATTTGGCCTGGTGCTGGTCTGGTGGCCTGTTGGCTGCCGGCCGCATGAGCGGGCTCAATATGAAAATTGAAAAAGAAACAGTGTTCTCTCACAGCTTTGTGAATTGAGATATATTCTAAATATTTATCTCACGCACACAAACTTAAAGGAAGTTGAACTGGCTGAGCTTTCCTCTCAGATTTGTTTTCATAGGAACAATTTTTGCTATGAGATTGGATATCTATCTATTATTTGTCTATGCTAAAACCCTCAGTCCGACCACCATAAATGGCATCACGTGGATTTAAAGGCAAGACAATTTGGGCAACTTCTTCACATAACTTTTTTTCAGTGTCTGGATTTTCTTTCAAAAATTTCTTAAATTCACATTCCCATACGTACACTAAATCGTAGCCGTTGTTTTTAATTGTGTCAATTCGCTTCATCGTAGTTTCATACCTTTGGTTTAAAGTGTCAGTATTCCTACTTTCAACGACACTGGTTGATCGAACTTTAAAACATTCCCGGCAACCATGGTAAAAACACCCGAAATACTCATAAACAGTATTTGTTTTAGGGTTAAAACCATCAACTCTCAAACCGCTTTTTTCCAATTTTACTTCCCCTGTATTATTTCCACATTGAATATCACCGTTAACTTTCGAATTTTCGAAAGCCAGCCATTTTAAAGAGCTAAGTGAAAATGTTTTAGAATTAAAATAACCATTTTTTGGCATTATTCCTAAAGTATTTTCTTTCAAAAAGTTTTTCCGGAAAGTAAGCATGCTTGCTGACGCTATAGTTAACGATTCCGTCAATGGATTTATTCCTGTCATATCAAAAAAGTCGCACATAAAACGAACACAGCCTAACCGTAATATGTTTACATCATTAATGCAATACTTTAACATTTCGTTTTTATTGTAAAATATTTCTTGAGATTTGGACGCGTACCATTTAAGGAACTCTTGTCTTCCTTCTACTTTCATAGAATTATACCCGCACATTTCAGGTGGCGGATATCTGCCAACATAATTTAGATTTTCGGAAGTGTTAAAAAAATAGGGGTAGAAGCCCTTAACGTGATCTTTAAGTTCAAAAACTTCTGGGAATTTTGCAATTGAAAACGGTAAAAAGTTCAAAGAATAAATAAAAGAAATATTCTCACAGGTCATTTTGATAATCTTTGTCCCGTTCATTATCGGATTTATAATCAGTTTTCTGCTTAGAAGTTCAGAAATCAGAAAATGCCCATCGTATCCTTGCAAATTGTGTGCAATACAATACACATTTGTCATAGAAGGGCGATGAGTAAGACAGTAATCGATAAAGCTTTTCACTGCAATGCTCTCATTACTATTTTCAAAAATGTGCTGTCGATCACCGCACACATTACATTTATGTTCAATCTTTAAATTTCTATGGCATGAGTAGCAAACCTGTTGTGCCACAATTAAATTTACGGCGTGCAAGAAAGATGTTCCCTTAGTATCGTATAAAGTGTCTTGAGTTGTCTCACAATCAAAAAATATAATTAAATATTTTTGATTAGTTTTACCTCTGTGTTTTTTAATATAACACCTGTGTTCCTGAGGAACAACTTTAAAACATACTTGACAGAAATATTCGTTACAAATATGTTTTTCTCTTCCTCGATTAGAAAAGTTTAGGAATTTATTACAGATTTTACATATTTTAAATGTGTTGCAAACCGTCTTCTCTTCAATTTTATTAAGAAGGTGTTTGCTAAAACACACATCACCTCTAAAAGCGCGATTGCATTTGTCACACTTTTTTATGGTGTTGGTAAATAAACAAGGTGGATTGGCTGATTGACAATAAGAACATTTGTGAGCACATCTATGAATTTTAGTATTGTAAACTTTTTCACAAAGATTACAAGAGTATTTTTTGTTAAAGAAACCTTTAAGTGATTTTATTACGTAAAAATGTTCCTGAGTTTTGGAATAATACAAGTAAACTTTAGATACTGATCCAGGCTCAAACGGAACTTTAAAAATGATCGATTCCGGATTATTTAAATCGTCAAAAACTACAATTTGATAGTCGTTTAACGCTTTTTGAAACTTGTACAAGTCCTGTAAGACACATCCTTTCACATTATTAACACGAACTTTTGCTAATTTACAAAGTTCTTTTGCGGCCCCGCTTAAATTTTTCTTTTGCTGTCCGTTCTTTGCGATTTCAATGCCATAACAAATACTGCGTGGAAGACAATAGACGTCATTGTTTTTTCCGACGTCAATAACACTAGTTTTCCGTAACAAAACCTCCTTTTCTTCTAAGGTCTTTAAGTTTATTTTTCAACCTGCATAAGGAAAATTAACAATGTTTGCAATAACTTCCAAAATATCATCTGAAAGAAATATCGCATTAGATTGGTTAACATTTGAAATTAACCCTAGAATATAATCTCCATTTAGTTGATCTACAGATCTTAAGCATGACCATATTGGTTTTACATGTGGTGAATTCGGGGGAAAAATCGACATACTTATTTTGCTCCCCGTTCTACAATTTTTTGTTATTTCCCGAATAACATCTTCGAAAGCCTTTCGGAGCCATTCGGTAATATTTTCTTTTTCACAATCAACACCATTAATTTGGAAAACAAATTTAACACCCTCGACATTAAATTTGTGAAAAAATGTCGTGTTTTTTGATATAATGTTAATTTTTTCTGCATAACCGCTACCCGACTGAACTGTATGGCTCAAATTATTAAGATCTGCTGAAGTAGAAGGCTTATTACGATCATTAGTCACACACAAACTGTTATTTTCAGTATTTATGTTTAAAATCTCACGAACACCCTTAAAAGCATCGTCATTAAATTGCACGTTATACAACATCGAACTCTTGATTAAAATATTTGCTAAATTATATTTGTCTTCAAGAGAAAATGACACCTTTTGTTTTACAATTTCACTAAAAGCGGCATTTAGTGTTGCTAGAAACAAATCTTTCCCTAATACTAGAGAACTGTTCAAATAATTTATATACGAACTGGCACTCATATTTACCTTTTATTTAAAATTACAATAATAAAATGTCTCTTATTTTTATCATATATATTAATATAATACAATTTATATATACACAATCAGTAAGTCACCGTGCTATCTCGATTAACTATTGTTTTTTTGATTTTCAATGTACTCTGAAAAGTCTCTATATCTGATTCGTCAATTTGGCCAAAACCAGATTCTGGCTCGCTGTCCGATACTGGCCCGCTGTCCGATTCCGTTTCTAATATATCTTCCTCTTCAGAATCTACTTCAAAAACAAATTCCTCAACTTTCGAGTCCCCCTTAGATATTTCTTTAAGCAAAACTTTTCCTTTTGGTACTTGCTTAAACACCATCTCCACTAACAGTTTTACTGGTTTTTGTGAGCTCTTTAATCATTAATTGTCGCGAGCTCCTTAATCTTACACTTTGTGTTAAGAATAACTATTCAATAGCGTTATTAAATGCTACGCTATTTCAAAAATTATTTGCAATACTAACGTTTATTTTTTATACTACCTTATACTTCTCTACAAACACTGCGCACTAAAAACCACGATCAAAACACCGCTTCCAAGCACCTTGATCAAAACACCATGTACACAAAAATTGCTTTGAGTTCTTCAAGTTTTACAATTTTTATTTTTATTTGGCGTCGTTTTAGTGTTACAAAACACTAAAAACCACGATCAAAACACAACGTTCCAAACACTTTGATCTAAATACCACGTTCACAAAACTATTTGCTTCAATCCAAAAACTCACTCTGCGATTTTCTATTCCTGCACGCCGGGTTTATATATGTACAATCTTGCAAGTTATTCTGAGGCGTGTGAGTCTATAAAAAATCATTAATAACTCGATTAATATTTTACAAGCGTGCGTTCCTCATTTTAATAGACCTAGACAATTTCAATTGCATCCAAATAATCATCCCGCAACGTCTCGAAGATTTAATTGAAAAATAGAAAACCAGAAAGTAAACAAAGGACTTTATTCTTTGTATCGGTTATTCATTTGTTTCTCAAGACGGCTAGACGTCCAACAAAAATACTTTTTAGAAGAATTGCTTTAAATTATCTGATGTTTGAAATCAGAATATTGTGCACTGATGATCAATAACCTAAAGCAATGTCTCGTAGCAAGTGCATTTAATGACATTTAATGGTTTTGAACGCTTTGAGAAATAGCTTCAAATTTTAATTAAAAAACAGAAAACTAAAAGCACATGACGACTAGGGTATATAAATACGCAATATTTGTCCTAAGAAGTCACAGTCTCACGGGACAACCAAAACCGTCACAGAAAAATGGAAGGAAAAATGGAAGGAAAAATGGTAAGTTTTTTCAAAGTAAAGGTAGAGAAACAAATATTTTTATAAATTTTAACTTCTCTTAGAGTACATCAGAACTGCTGAACACCATTGCTGAAGGTGATTCCCCTACGCTTGTCCCTATAACATCGCTGGAGGAAGAGACGATGTACTTGATAAAGTACTTTAAATTAATGAAGACAAAGTACGAGCAGAAATTAACCGTGCATCTTGCGGATGGAAATTTTGTTTTTCTACCACCGAGGTTCTCCGAGAAGATCAAAACACAGAGCCAGATTGACGAGTTGAACCATATCCAGCATCATCACCTGGTTTATGAAGGGAAAGATGACACCAAAGGTGGTTTTTTAAAATTAAAATTTGTTCGGCAGAACTAAAAAGAATTCATTTCTGCTATAAGATAAAATATACATATACAATATACAGAAACAATTTTGGACGAATAAAATATTAACAGATTTTATAATTTTGTTGTTTTATTTTACAAAACCTAAGAATATTGCCGGTTTCCCACACCACAGCTGGCGCTGCATTGTGCAGCTCTTCATTCTTGCACAATGTCACACGACCCTGACCAACTTTTTCCGTATGCCTGAGATCAAACCACAACAACAACACCGAGACTCTTTTAATTTTCAAGATCATCTGTTACCCAATCGGCCGCTCTATGCACCCCACGTGCTCCCGAAAGGCACATGTCCAGAATCTTATCTGCCCACACTTGTTTGTCATTTCATGCACATGCAATCCAAGTTTTATCTTCTTAACTTCTTCTTTGCTTCTTCCGATCTTCCCCAAGTCAGGCGTGCTGTCCCGACCAGCCCTTTGCTTCATCGATCGATCGATCGATCGCCTGTTTTACCCTTTCGAAAACGCAGCAGCAGCAGCAGGCCACCGCTTCTTTGCAATATTCCTGCTCCTCCTCCTCTTCTTCTTCGTCGTCATGCGGTACGATCACATCGGCGAAATGCCCGTACTGTTCACACCGCCGCTAGCAAGCTAGCCGCCACCACTTCGCCTTCTCTGCAAAGTCACCCCTCTTTCGCAATATTCCTGCTCCTCTTATTCTTCTTCAGCACACCGCACATTCAGCCTGTTTCCCCTACCAACAACCGAACAACAAACCAACCTCTCCTCCGCAAAGTCATCATCACTCGCTCTTTCACACCACCGCTGACAAGCCAACCAATATCACTCCACCTTCTCTAGACAGTCACCCCTCTTTCGCGATATTCCTGCTCCTCTCTTTTCGCACCACCGCTGGCAAACTACCCGACACCTCTTCACCTTCCCCCCAGCCACTCTACCCGCACCCCCACCAAAACCACAACCGCACCTCGACAGAAAATCCACCCTCCCCTTTCACACCAACATCCTCATACCACCGAGTGGGAACCCTAAGCAACCTCTCCCTATCGCACCTAGTCTTCTTTATATGGCGGAGTGGATCCTTACTACTGATATCCACTAGAGCCGTGGCTTATGACGCCTTATAGGTCAACGGCAGCAAATACTGTGGAGGCGAATTTTAACGAGGTTCATTCACTTGCAAGAAGTTGTGTGGAACGATGCATTGGGGTGCTGAAGCAGCGGTGGCGAAATCTTCTGTTAGAAAGATAATGTAGACTACGTCCTTAGAAACTTTCCAGGGTAATAAGCGTTTGTGCTGCCTTGCACAATATATGTTTACATTACAAAGTACCGTTTGGGGGAGATTCAGCATCAACCGAAAGTCAAGAGGTTATAGAAGTGTGTGATAACAATTATAGTGCAGGTAGTTATGCAAATACTGCTAAACGAATTAGAGATAGTATTAAGGAATTACTGTTAAATTTATAGATAATAAGATAACATTTATTTCATTATAACGCTTTTAAATTTAATATAATAATGCACGGAATTCACAACTATCATTATTAAAAAATTACTGCACACATTTTATTCGCTTTCATATTCGAGCTGCAATCTCACTTTCTTCAATTCAATTTCTAATTTTGTATTTTGGAGCCGTAACCCTTCAGTTTGGTATTTTTTTCTTTTGAGCCACACATCTTTTTTATATTTTAATTTTTCTTCCTTCGAAAGAGTTTGCTTCCTTTTTCTTCCAAAATATCGGCCAAAATAACATTAGTTCTTTTCATCTGATTAACGCACTCTTTTATTAGGTCTTCTTTAACTCGTTTTTTAGATGTACGAGTATGAGATCTTCTTTTATCGGGTGAAAGATTACGTATCTTAATTCTCTCGTTGTCATCGTCAGCATTATCCGAGGCTAACGCATAGTGCATTAACTCTTCAATTTTGTGCTCATTTTCAGTGCTAATAAATGGTATTTGCGTCGTGCTCGTTGGTGGAACTTGGTTCGATGGTTGGCAAAGATTCGCACCATATGAATTTCCTTTTATGCCTTTCACACTTACTTTTAATCCAGCTGATGCAATAAAAGAATGTTCAATGCTGATTGTTTTTTTGGCACATGGTCCTCCTCCAGTTTTCGAAATATTGATTTTGTTGGTTCTTAATTTATTTCTTAACTATCTGACCCGGTAAACGTTGTTCCGCCTCATCTATGTATATAAAAACCAATTGCTGTTCGTTAGTGCACAGTAAACAATTTTTACAACAATTAATGTAACTTTGTGACTTTCTTTATTGGGAATAACAGCGTTTGTGATAGTAACCATATTTCTTGAAAAATTCACTTGCTGCAGTCGACACCTCAATTCAGCCTTATACTTAGGGAAACAATTAGGTTTTCGAATTAGAATTAATAAAATACTAAGCACTATTTAATTCAAGACATTTTTATTTTACATATGTAATACAACGCACAACACAACAGTTTTTTTGAAACTTTTCATTTGTGAAGTCCGTGTTCATCATAACTCAGAATCTACTGAACCGATCGTTTTGTACAGTACTTCCTCACATAATTCACCAGGTAACGCTGGGAGCTTTTTTTTTAAATAATTATTCATTTTACAACAACAAATTGACTGATTTTTATAGCGAAAATCAGCATTTTGGCTTCCTAGTACTCCCAAAAAATTAAAATTGACCGAATTAACTTTAACCTCCCCTTAAAGAAATTAAATGAATTACATTTTCTTGAAATGCCCAAAAACTTTATGATTTCGTGTGAAATTAAGGAAACATTAAAAACAGGTATACCATTATTAGATTATAAAGAAACTAAAGGTGTAATTATGCCTATAGCCCACATAATTAAACGATTTTGTGAAGTCCCTGGAGTTTTAGAAGTGGATTGAAAAGCTAAAAATACAGTTTGGAAAATAATTATATTAGTAGTTTTATGTCTGGGATAGTGTGGAGGGAAACCTATAGTAAATTTAAAGCTACATATAAATTAGCTTTATTTATTTTCTTAGATAATGACGATTTCGATCCAGATAACACTCTTGGCTCACATTCTGGACCAAATGCTATTTGTGCATTTTATTTAAAGTTGCGTCTTTACCTTCGCATTTTTTATCTTGCCTGGAAAATATATTTGTGGCAATGTTAGTAAAAAGTAAGTATATTAAGGAATATGACTGTGATAACTCTATTTATCAACTCGTTTCGGTTCTATTAAAGTTAGAAAATGAAGGCTTATTGATACAAACTTCAAACGGCCCACAACGATTTTTTTTCGTACTCGCTTTTATAACAGGAGATAATGTTGATCTATATAGTATTTTGGGGTTTTGTAGATTCATCTCAAGTACATACTTTTGGTGTATTCGCAAGTGTTTCAAAATTGGAACCCAATGCGCTGAAAGAGAAATGATACATACACTCCGAACTGTAGAAAATTATAATGCAGTCTTACTGCTTGGTAATAGCAAAGCCACAGGGATCAACCAGGACTGTATATTTAATCAGGTACCATACCATATTTTCATGTAACGAATTTATCGGTCGACATGATGCACGACCTTTTCGAAGGTGTCTTCAAAAACGACATGAGCTTAATTATTCTTTACTTTGTAGAAACAGCAAAATATTTTAAAATTGAAGAATTAAATGATCGAAACAATTATTTGATTATGGTGAAATCGACTTAAAAAATATGCCTCTACCAACTAAGAAGCTTTGCAATGTCGACATTTGACACTATAAGCTGCAGAAATGTAGTGCTTTGTGCATAGTTTTTTCCTTGATTATTGGAGATTTAGTTTCATGTAATGATTGAATTAATTATGATATTGAAAATAATAGCATCCACGTTTTATTTACAATCTTTTAATTCACTTATACTTCAATGATAAATATGAAAGTTTTTTATTTCACTACAAATCTTTTAGACATATTTATGCTTACGATCAAACTTTAATGACTTGAATTTGAAAAAACTTGAAGACACCGTGGCATTTCGAAACAAACAATATGTTTAGCTATTCCAAGAGCATTTAAAACCGAAAGCTCACTTATAAACACATTATCTTAGCGTTATTCCACAATTGGGACCTCTAAAGTACATTTGCGAAATGAAGCAAACCACAAAGAGCTAAAAAATTATGCGACATTTATGACATCGAAAATTAATTTGTGGTACTATTTACGGATAAAATTTGTGGTAAAATTTGCCCAATGCATGTATTATCGAAAATCGTAAAATAGAAACAATAAAAAGCATTATAATCTTGATATCGGAGAGGTATTCAGTAATAAAAATAAACATCTTAATGCATATTCTATTAAAGATGAAGTACCAAGCTTGTTTTGTCAACCAACTTGATAAATTCAGTTTTAAAATCAGTAGGAATATTTTCAACACAAATAGCTTCAAATTTTCAATTCAAGAAAGTCGCTTTTAAAACCAAAATATCTATCTTCATTTCAAACAAGTCCTGCATAAGAATTATTTCAAGTTCAAAAATTAGAAGTTGTTTGAAGTGAAAATTAGGACTTGTGAAATAAACTTTTTTATTTTAAAAGTGACTTGTTTGAATTGAAATCGTTCCTCTGTGCAAATGGAATTATTTGAAATTTATTCATTATATGTATGCACATATATTAACCCAGTTGGAAAGAGAAGCATACTTTATTATTCATAAAGGCCTTCCAAGAAATTTAAGGATGCATTCCTTTCCGTTTCTCGTATAATTTCTTTTTGGTACAGCATGTCATTGGAGAGAAGTAATACCCAAAAATTCCTCAGAACTAATTCTAAATCCGTGGATAAGAATCAATGAGAAAGACATGGAAGGAAACTAATTTAAAGTGCATACTGCAAAGAAGAAAAGAATTCATCCTAGGGAATGCTTTTCAAATTTATTATTGAAATGAAAGTTCTAAATTCTAGTTTCTGCAGCTTAAATTAGCTGAAGAAAAACCATTCCCATAGTGAGCTTAGACAACATAATTGTTTGAAGGAGATCGTATATTTATAACTCTATGGAGCTAAACTGAAACATTAAAATTATACGACTAGCTAATAAGACCATAAGACCGCCCAAATAGGTTATGACTTGAAGTGCGGAAAATATGAAGAAAAAATAAAACGAATTTTTAATCCAATTTAATTAATTTTTTAAATAATTCATGTTTCATTTTAAGCAACTCTTTTTAGATATACTATGCATACATACATAATATGAGTTGTTCATGTTAACAAATTTGGTATTTCATTTTTATTTAGTCTAACATAAACCTAAAATTGTTTCATTATGTAATAATTCATATTTAATTTTTTGTTTTGTTTTGGTTATTTGATTTTAGTTTGTGTGTCTCCTTGTAGAAGTTTTGTTTTAGCCTCTGCATTCCTAATTTAATATCCTCCACAAATTCCACAAATTCAAAAGTTTCAGATTTAACTGCGTCTGTAAACAATTCAAAAGTATTAATTGGAAAATATTTGGAACATTTTAAGTTCAGACCCATGGGCCGGATTCTGATGAAATGTGGCCTGCGCATTCCGTTGGGGCCAAAATGGAAGAATCTGAAAGAATTTTGCCGCGGCGGCCTATATTTTCGAAAATATTTAACTTTCAAATTTTGACAAACTGTCAAAACTGAAAGTTCATTATTTTCGAAATTGAAGGCCACATTTCATTAGAATTCGACGAGGGGTCGCGGGTCTAGGCATCTACACTTTGCTTTTAACTTCACTACACACAATATCCTGAAAAAAATAACTATTTTTAGTCATAAAAATGCCAAAATATATACCTTTCCTTTTCCCTCGCTGCGTCAGCCGCTGACGATGTCCTTTGTTGATGGGATTCTCACTACATTGTCACTTCTTTTTAGTTTCTTGCAGATGCACACATTGTCATCCTGCGATCGTAAAATGTGTTTGGGCTCAGTCACAATAATGTTAATAAAAAAAATTTTCCTGCCTTTTCTACACTACGTAGGGTTTAAGGCGGTTATTGTGAACCAATTTGTTGTGTCTACCCATGCGTATCGTGGTATTCACGGATGACGGAGTAGCGATTACCAGGTAAGGTCCTACCCAGATCTCTGCGAGTTTATGTTTTCTGTTCTCGCTTTTAAGGACGACCTTATCCCCTACATGGAAAGATAGGGGTCTAGCGTCTTTGTCGTAATATTCTTTAGACCTTTTCTTACTGGCCAAAATATTTTTCCTGGCTATGGCGTAAGATTTTTGTAGCTTATAACGGAGCATATGGTAATAGCTCTCGTGATTGTATACGGGTTCGGGTTAAATTAGATGGGACGTCTGCCGTAAACCCGAACAAGCAGTCCATTGGAGTTAACTTCGTCCCTTCGTGTGTACTATTATTGTACACGAAAGCTGCTGTGCGCAGATATTGATCCCAACTTTGGGGATTTTCATCTACTACTGTGCGCAAGTACTCAATCAGAGGTCTATGGGCACTTTCTAGTGCTCCATTAGACGGGGGTCGGTATGCTGATGTTTGCAGTTTCTTCAGCCTTAGCAGTTTGCATAACTGCTTGAATAGACCGCTCAAGAAATTGGTACCTTGATCGGTAACTATTCTCTTGGGAATGCGGTAGCGCGTGACGATCTCGTCGAAGAAAATTCGCTCTACTGTTATAGCTTCCGCATTGGGTATTGCGTACCAGTCCACGAATTTTGTCAGGTTATCCTGGAAGGTTAGGATATATTTATTTCCTGACGTGGACTCTTCCAGTGGTCCGACAATATCGAGGTAAACCTTGTCAAAAGGTTGCTCGGCTATGTCTGTAATAACCATGGGCATTTTATACTGTGCTGAAGATTTTAATCTCTGGCACTTTGAGCACTTTTTGATATAATTTTTTATATCTCTCAACATGTGCTTCCAGCGAAATTTTCGCTTCATTCTCTTATAGGTCTTAATTTGGCCTCCGAATGCAGAGTCATGGTAATCATGTAGAATGATTTTAATTTCTTCGGGGCCCGTGATATATTCAGGGGTATTTCGCACATCTGGCGATGGAGGTTTGTCAACGGCTACTTCTATAGGTTTAGAGAGCTTTTCCTCCGGATCGGGAGCACTTTCTTCAGGCTGTGCTTCCGCCTGTTTCGTTTCTTTGTCATCTGGAGTGAACTCGTTATATTTTTCTTGGGCTTTTCTTTTCTGGGCCCTTGTAACTGCGTGTACCCTCGGAGCGGGTTTATTTTCCTCCGCAACCGAGTTCATAGATCGATGTACTTGGGGCACCACCGTTAAGGTTGGGCTGTTTCGATCTTCACTATTTTCCCGTGGAATGCGGCTTAGAGCATCCGCATTTGTATTATACTTTCCGGGTTTGTATTCGATGGTATAATCGAATTCGGAAAGTTTATGGTGAAATCTCGCCAAACGGGATGTAGGGTCTTTTACATTAAAGACTCCCTTTAGAGGCTTGTAGTCGGTGTAGACCGTGAACTTTCTACCTTGAAGGTAGCATCGGAAATTCATAGTCGCCCAAACAATGGCCAACAACTCCTTCTCTATTGTAGAGTAGTTGAGTTCCGCCTTGTTTAAGGAACGACTGGCATATGCTATGGGCTGATCTTTTCCTACTTCTTCCTGAGAGAGGACAGCGCCTATTGCCTCGTTACTTGCGTCTGTCGTCAAGTTAAAAGATTTTTGAAATCAGGGTATATTAATAGAGGGGGAGAAATTAAAGACTTTTTAATGTTTAAAAATGCTTCTTGGCATTTATCAGTCCAATTAAATTTGACATCCTTTCGGAGCAAATTTGTAATGGGTCTTACTATTTTTGAAAAATCAGGAATAAATTTCCTATAGTAATTGGCAAGTCCTAAGAATGATTGAACTTGTCTAACAGTTCGTGGAACTGGAAAATTTTGGACGCAAGCTATTTTGCTTGGATCGGGCAATGCTCCTTTACTGGAACATTTGTGTCCCAAATATACTACCTCTTTTCGGAGAAATTGGCATTTCTCCGGTTGCAGTTTTAGGTTGTTTTCTCGCAACCTATTAAAAACTTTACGCAGCTTAGAATTATGGTCCTCTAAGTTTTTTCCGTATATTACGATGTCATCCAGATACACGAAACATTCAAGGCCCTGCAGGCCTGTGAGCACGTAGTTCATGGGGCGCTGAAATGTAGCGGGGGCTCCTTTGAGCCCAAATGGCATTCGTTTAAATTCGTAATGCCCGTAACTCGTGCTAAAGGCTGTCTTTGGACGATCCTTGCGATCGACGAGCACTTGATGGTACCCACTGGCCAAGTCGAGGGTAGTGAAATACCTCGAATGGCCTAATTGGTCGAGAATGTCCTCGATCAGTGGAAGAGGAAAAGCGTCGCCTACAGTTTTTTCGTTTAGCTTACGAAAATCTACGACTACTCTCCATTTCTTTTCGCCGTTTGGCCCCGGCTTTTTAGGGACTACTAATAGTGGCGAATTCCAAGGGCTTTTGCTTGGCTGCACTATTTCGTTGTCGAGCATGTCTTTTATTTGCGCGTTGATTACGTGACGCTGGGTCTCTGGTAATCTATACATTTTCTGGTTAATTGGTGCTTGATCTTGCACCACCGGAATAGGGTGGGTGATAGCATTCGTATGCGTTAGATAGTCACCCTTTAGGTGGAATATGTCGTTGTATTCCTGACATAATTCCAAAATTTGTTCCCTTTCTTGACTACTTAAAATGGGGCTCAGGTTGAGTTCTTGCTCTAACCTGGCTACACGCTCCTTTACTGGGTCAGTTGTATGTCGATCCGCCTGTGGGATTCGTACATAAACTAGATTGGCTGTTTGGTCGCCTGCACCGTTTGATTTCAATTTGTGGGAGCTTATTGCAGTCTTTGTGTCATCATTATTATTAATAATGGTACTTATTTGGCTCTCGGGCCTGGTTTTACGCGCGCTGTGGCTGCTTTGGCTTTTTGGCCTTCCTTGGGCTCTTTGGCCGTTTATATTTATACTAATTTCATTTAGCTCAAGTTTGCTTGAACTTGGCTCTATTAACCCTTTTGACTCAAACTCCTTTTGATTACCCTCCGTGGGGTTTAGTGGTGCTAGACTGTAATTATTTACTGGTTCTAGCAGCAAAGTTAGGTCTTTTAGGGCTATCTGGGAATCGTTAGTGTTGAGAAATCCAACAGGAACTTCTTTTTGCTTAGAGGGTACGATACTATTGGCTAAGAAAACGCCGTCGCCTAATTCTTGCGAAAGGCATAACATTTCCTCCGGCAATAGTAAAGGTAATTTTGCCACCAGTTGTGATCGTGCAGGTACGCATATTGGCTCCCTCAGGGCTACTACATGCCGCCTGATTTCACCGATCAAAGGTGTTTTCGCAAAATTTTCCCTACTGTTTCCCAATTGGCAACTTACTTCCACCTCTGGGGAAGTTTCGATAATATGGCAGGTGGACAGCTTAACCCCTTCGGATTCCATCTTTTCTGCCTGTATATCGTTTTTTGTCGCCTTTTGGGGACAGTCACTTTTCGTATCCAATAGAATTGGTAACGAAAACTCCTCTAAATTGATTTCCATTCGAGGAAATCGAAGTTTTCTGTCGGGGCCCTCTATATTGCAGTACTCTGCAAGAAAATCGTTCCCCAGTAGTCCTTCGTGGGACAGATCGGCGTTATTGTCGATTGCTTGGAAAATGCAGGGAATTTTAGTCTCCCTTTTCGCCAGGGAGTTCTTTAACAATATTACCCTTACAGCTTCCCAAGGTATGTCCTGTGCCAAATGGAGTTTGCAGGGTATATGTCTTCTCGGGGTTAATGCCCTCGAGAGACTTTAAAGCTTGCTTTTTTATCAAGCTTATCTCAGCGCCCGTGTCCACCACTAGAGGGGTCTTTGTATTTAGCCCGATATCTACGGGAGTACTTGGCTTGGGCTGCTGAGTGTACCCTGTATTTTTGTAATTATTTATAGTCGAGCCGGGGATTTCGGGCTCGACTGAGCCTCGTTTCCCTGGCTTCCTAATTCCCACCTGCGCTTGTACTCGCAAGTGTTTGTTGTGTGCCCTTTTCGGCCACAGAAACCACAACTTTGCCTAACATTGTAGGCGGTACGCGTTTCGGAATTTCGCGGCGCGTTATCATCTCGCGGGGGCCCCCGATTAGGGGGCTATTTCGATTTCCGTTTTGGCCGTACTTCGAATTGTTGTTCCCGCCTCTGGGAACATTGGTAGGCCTTCTATTGTCGTTCAGGCGACACGAAATAGTATCATGCCCATACGTTCGGCAATGTTCACAAGAGGGTGTATTTTTCCTCTTAAGGCAATCCGCGTAAGTATGCCCGTTTATCTTGCAGAAACTACAAGTAATTCTCGCGACGAATTCTCGTGTAGGAAGGTCGGGAAAATTGGCTGCCTGCTGAGCGACTTTATTAGTGCTGCGCGGCGCAGGTACAGGTGGGGCTCCGGAATTTAGTGACGGAATGTACGAATTTGTGGGCAAATTGGAGTATTCTCCAATCTGCCTATTCAAATCCCTATTTGGGATCTGCGTTTGTAAGTAGGGAGAGCTCTATTGCAATCTCTCCATATCTAGAGCTTTCGTAGTAATTTGCTCTAGAGTACCTTCTGTCAAAGTAAGAAGGTACTGCCATAAGTGGGGATTACTTATTCCACTCTTGAGGGCGCCTATTGCAAAATCCTCCAGCTGTGGTCTCACAGCTGTTGCCGCGGTCGCGCCGTACTTCTTCTCGGCTGCCTCATTACACAAAGCTAAGGCTTGTTTAATTCTTGCCGTGAAGGCATTGAGAGATTCCATGGGATATTGGCTGGTGGTAATCAATTTGTTCACCAGCTCCTGGTATGTCTCTCTGGGAGGATACGCCCTGTTTAGGCGATCTTCAAAATCACGGAAACTGATCGGAGGTTCAGCTATAAACAGCTGATAGGCTGCTCCCCTTAGTCGGGTAAGCAGAAGTCGCGGAAAGGCGATTTTTTCCTCCTCCGTGAGGCAGCTCTTGACCTGATGGCAACACCCTAAAAAGGTCTGGAGCTCTTGGCTAATTTGTGGACTGTATTCGCCCGAAAAAAGTGGCACGATCTGCGTCGTGTACTTAATCACTTTGTCATAGTTGGCCATTTTTGAGCACCTTTCTTTTATACACCCCGCGGAAGCAAGCGGAGACGAAACTCTCTGCGGAAACTTGGGGCTACCGAACGACTCGTCTGCGGATGACGATTCCGCGAATGTAGCACTTAACCACCCGGACAGGCCGTGAATCACAGATTCAAGTTCACTAACACTTTCACTTTTCGAACTTAAATCTATTGCACTGGACTTATCTATTAGGGAGAAAGATTGCGAGCGTTCCTTAAATTTTCTAATTTCTTCTCGAAATTCCTCAGAATCTCGTTTAGCTTTAGAAATTCGAGCTTCTCTTTGCTCGCTTACTTCTTCAAATTTCTTATTAATTAAGTCAAAATGCCGATTAGAAAATCCGGCTTCTGACGCTCGCACTCTTCCTAACAAATATTTTAAGTAGTATTCTAGACTTACTGGTAGGGAACGGGGTATCACGGTTCCGCTTCTAAGTCTTAGGCCGGGTTGGTAGCTTCCTTCTTCAGGGGGTGATGAGGTGCTTTGTTGCTCCCTCGATGCTGTAGCCGATGCGGCGTGTTGCTCCCTCGATGTTGCTGCTGAGGCGCTGGGGTGCTCCCTTGATGTTGAAACTGAAGCGCCGGGGTGCTCCCTCGATGTTGAAGATAAGGCGGCGGGTTGCTCCCTCGATGCTGTTGTTGAAGCGAAGGGATGCTCCCTCGATGTTTGAGTTGCTGTCCGGTCCTCCTCAGCTGGGATGCGGGCGATGTTGTCCTCGCCTGACATTCACGTCCTTCCTGGGGCAATTGTTTAAACAATGTGATCCCTCGTTGGTGCCTTGTTGCACGACTGGGAATTGTAGGGAGATCGCTTGTTCGCCTGGAACAGCGGCGACTAGAGTTGTTCTCCCTTAAAGGTGTGGTAATTGCTTGCTCGCCTGGAGCAGAGGCAACTATAGTTGATTACCCTGGAGCGTTGGGGCTTCTCGAAACCCAATAGTTCGCAGAATCAAGGCTTTTCAAGCTCTTATGATTTTCCTTGCTGTGAAAATCTGGCTTCCTTGATCCTACCGGCTGCGCCAATTTTGTTATATGTTAATAACAAAATACGTATATATATATATAATATATATACGTAAAATATGAAAACAAACACTCCACTCGGTTTATTTGCGGGGTACTCCCGAATTTATTTAAACAACTTTTAATTTTACCGAAGGGCGGAAGGACGAGCGATGCCTCGGAGGTCTCCCTCGCTTTACAGTCTTTTTGCAACTCTTTTAAAAAACGGGAGGACGGGCCACAACTCGAGGTCTTTTTCTTGTAACGGACCTTTTGCAACTCTTACTTCGCCGCCGGGGACTTAAGGTTCCCGGTCGGAACTTTTTGGCAGACGCGCTGAGCGCACGTTTTTTGCCTTGCGCCTACACGCGCAACCTATCGGCTCAGCGGTTGACCCCACTGGCCTTGCACATTTTTGCACGGGCCAGCCGAAACTGGAGCGGCCGCCCGTGTTGCATTTCCGGCCATTCAACTGCCGGCTAAGGGGTTTTGGTTGCCCAGCGGTATCGATTTTACAATTATCGATTCTAATCGATACCGCTACGCAACAAGTCTCACGGCTGATGAAATTTTTCTGGCTAGTTTCATCACTATTTGTTATGAAAGTACTTTCATTATCATATGTAATGGAAGTACTTGATGTCCTTCCTTGGGTATTAGCTAAAATAGTTTTTTCCACGTTATATCTCGGAACAGAATTTTTAACATCATTATTGCCTTGGATTTTCCTTGTTGCTAAGCGTTTCATGTGCCTGACATACCGGCGATTTTTTACTCATTTTACTTTAAAACATACAACATTATAGGCCTTAAATCAAACTACGTTTCTCATTTATAATATTAAAGATAATAAACATATATGTATTTGGCAGAGAACCAAATGCGCATATCGGCATATAATAATAACAGGAGGGACCTTTAGCTATAGTCGATAAGCAACATATAAAGTCAGGACATTTTTCCACGTACATACATCTCAAAGTGCTTAATAAATATCTAATGCTTCATGCAAATTAATTAAAACATTTTGTACTAACTCCGAAATAAAAACTTTTCACAAAAAACAACAGAAAATTACTTGCATTCGCATTGCTTGCACCACTGAGAATGAACAAGTTACATCATTTTCGCTTTGTCCCTACGACGCCAGGCGGCATAAAAACAAAACAAAATAAAAAAGAAAGAAAGAAAGACAGTTTAGAACTTCTTAAGTCTTTCTGGCTACCTCCAAAAGCAGTTTAAACAAATTGCCCAAATTATTCCTGGCATTATAATGCCTCCTAAATACCTCTCAGAATAAGTACTTCTTTGTTTTCCAACTGGGAAGAGTATATGTATGTTTATGTATTAAAATGTATACATAAATTACAACTTCATTGTATGTTTTAATTTGGTAACATCTACCCCTTTAAGGTTGTCCACGCTCAACTAAATATAATTCAGGCCGAACAGCTAGCGTCTGATTGATATATTTCAGATAATAATAAAATATCAATTTATAATTATTAAAACTAAATGACAAAAACAAAAGAAATTAAAAATTCAAGATGCTAACACCTTAAGTTATTAGTTTTAATTTTATTGCTATCGGGTCGCGCATGAGTGTAAGGTCAACCTTTCTATATCGAATACCTTTAAAATAATCTCCACAGTGAATTTTAGGATTTTTAAATAAATCCGAATAAAATTTACCAAAGGATTGCAATAATTGTTATAATTTATTAGTGAATTCTATCAAATTACAATTAAAATTGTAGACTTATTTACAGATATTATTAAGTCTTTTAGTGCCGGACGAAAAAGAGGTGCTTATGCGAAGATAACCTGCCGAATTTTACGATTTTACTAGGATTGGGAAAAAGGCTTATAAAAACCAAACGAAAAGCAACATTTGAATAATTAAACAAGCAATGTATTAAGGATAAAATAAAGAATAATACAATGATGCTAATTTTTTCATATTCTCGCAAAACGAATAATAAAGAGCTACCAGGTGCCGGCCGACATATCGGCTTCCGGCACTAAAAGGATTAATAACTTTTACAATTCCGCAATAAAAGTTATTGCATGTTTAATTATATTGGTAATGAAATTTATTTTTATTTAGAGTAAGCTATACTTTCTCATGTAATCGTTTTATTGCAAATACGGCAATACAATTTATCATTTCTGTAACACATATTATTATTCATTGTCATATAACTCATCTCACTGTAATAAAATTTTTTATTACAATCTAGTAGTTCATGCAATATATATATTGTGCGTAATAAGCTAAGTTCTACTGTATTTTTAATATATATAATGTCTATTTTAATAAAATTTATTGCATCCTTTTTCTCTCAGTGCATATAAATTAATATGTTACTAACTGATTCATGGAATGGCTGATTCATTGAATGGCTGCTTTCAAATGTGGCAAAATTTCCAGCTTTAGATGGCATAAAATTTTCTGCTACAAGAGGTAGCGACATGCCAAAGCTGGTTCGGGCAGTAGTTTGGATCCCGGGCCCACGCAAGGCACCTGGTGAAATCTTTGCCCGGCTACGTAACCAGAACCCGGGACTGGATACTAAGTACTGGCGTATTCGTGCGTTCAGTAGCAAGAGGAAGAACCCCGGTGATCCGGAAGGCTCCACTCTTGCGCTGGGCGTGGACACGGAGTCGCTAAAAGTCCTGGAGTCTGTTTACGGGCTTCGTCCCCATTTAGGTTTTGGAAGAGTGAAATTTCATGTTTCCAGAAAATAAATGCGGACAATGAGTGAAATGCGGAGCAGTCGATACCATGTCCACTGACTTGAATATCACTCAAATAAACCTGCAGCACAGTAAATCGGCCACTGCTATTCTCAGTGGAAGATTAAGTATACTGCAGACAGTCCCCCAAATAGCACTAATACAGGAACCATGGGTATGCAGAAAACGTATCTGTGGTCTCGGTATGATCAACTGGGGGCAACTCTTTCATTACGAAAGAACGGAACGACCGCGAGCGTTCGTGTTCGTTTCTAACACAATTGAAGCCACGATGTTAAGACAATATTGCAGTCAAGACGTCGTAGCAGTGAAAGTATCCTACAAGATTTCTAGGGCTAGGCAAGAGGCCATTATTTTCTCAGCCTATTTACCCTATGAATCCATCAGTCCACCTCCCCCCCGTGAACTTATGGAAATTGTAAGATACACAGAATCTAATAATTTAGGTCTGGTGATTGGATGTGATGCCAATGCCCAGCACACCATATGGGGCAGCAGTAAATGCAACCCTAGAGGTGTAAAACTATTAGACTTCGTTCTGTCGCATGATCTCGTGGTTAACAATGTGGGCAATGATCCAACCTTTGTCAAGAGTAGGCGACAGGAGGTAATAGATCTGACACTCACCAATAGGAGGATGTCTAATTTCATTACCAACTGGCGAGTCCTAGATGAGGAGTCTCTCTCGGACCACAGATACCTAAATTACAGAATAGCCATTGATGATATACTCATCCCGGCTGGACGTAATCCAAGGAAAACTGACTGGGACAGGTACAAACAGATTCTCTCGGTGAAAGAAATCTATGTACCCAAGCTCCGCTCAACCAAAGACATTGAGGATGAGACTCAGAAACTGAGTCGGACCTTGACAGACTCTTTTGAGAAAGCTTGTCCGGTTAGGAAATGCCGAAGTGGCAAAAGCGTCCCCTGGTGGAACAATGATCTTTCTAGGCTTAGGAAGAAAACCAGGAAGCTTCTAAATAGAGCTTTAAAAACTCAAAAAGAAGACGACTGGACAGCCTATCGAACCCTGCAGCGCGAGTATAAGTACGAGATAAGGACTTCCAAGGTCTCGTCTTATAGAAGATACTGTGAGGAATTGACAGGCATGAGGGAATCAGCTAGGCTGTATAAAGTCTTTCAAAAAGACAATACTGCTAAACTTAACTCCCTCCGCAAACCTGACGGCGGATACACGGGTTCCAAACAGGAAGCTTTCGAGATCCTGGTTCAAACCCACTTTCCGGGCAGTCATAAGATTCAAACGAATCAGAGTCTAGTAGGGTCTCCAGAAAGGGTAACCATCACTAGACGGGACAGATACATAGCATCCAAAGTTGTGACGGAGGAGAAGATTGAATATGCTTTGTCCTCCTTCGAGAACTACAAGACCCCAGGTCTGGATGGTATATATCCGGCTATGCTAAAAGCAGGAGGTCACCCCCTAGTTTCAGCACTAAACAAGATATTTAAGGCCTGTTTAACCTGGGGTTACATACCAACTGCGTGGCGTAAGGTCAGAGTGGTCTTCATTCCTAAACCAGGCAGGGAAGACTATGCTCTGGCAAAAAGTTTCAGACCAATCAGCTTGACATCGTTCCTGCTGAAATGTCTGGAACGGCTGGTAGAAAAACATATCAGAGGTGAAACGTTGAGGAGGCGTCCCCTTAATGAACACCAGCATGCCTATAGGAGTGGTAGATCCTGCGAGTCCGCATTGCACGATCTAGTCACAAAGATAGAAAGGGCTTCGGATGAGGGGCTCTACGCTCTTGGGGTTTTTGTTGACATTGAGGGGGCCTTCGATAATGCTGCGTTCCCATCGATGTGTAATGCTGCCACCGAGCATGGGGTAGATAATGTGCTTATTAGATGGATTTACTCTATGCTATCACAGAGGCTACTTTTCGCGGAATGCGGCACCGATACGGTAATGAAGGTAGAGAAAGGCTGCCCACAAGGAGGAGTACTCTCACCGTTACTGTGGTGCTTCTTAGTAGACTCACTTTTAGACGAACTACAAAGTCTAAATATACACATACAGGCATACGCTGACGATGTGTGTGCACTTGTTTGTGGTGACTCGCTTAGTGTTGTCTGCAGTAAGATGCAGAAAACCCTAGACAAGATCCAGAACTGGTGCGAGAGACAAGGCTTATCAGTGAATCCTTTGAAAACAACACTTGTGTTGTTTACTAGGAAAAGGAAACTCGTTAACCTTAGGCTCCCAATTCTGAAAGGTGTAACCATTCAACTCTCCAAAGAAGTGAAATATCTAGGGGTAACTTTGGATAGTAAACTGACTTGGAAGGCTCATGTCGAACACAAAGCATCTCGAGCATTGAATGCCTTCTGGCAATGCAGAAGAGCTTTTGCGAAGACATGGGGTCTGAAACCCGCTATTGTGCACTGGATGTACATAGCTATAATTAGACCCATCATTACATATCCGTCAGTGGTCTGGTGGAGTAGAACGGAGCTAAAAACTACCTGTTCTATTCTCAACAGAGTACAGAGGGAGGTCTGCATAGGGATAACGGGAGCACTTAGCTCGACCCCTAGTGCGGCCCTCAACGCAATGCTTAAGTTGCGGCCCCTGGACCTTGCAATCCAGGAAGAGGCAATGAAAGCTATATGTCGACTAAGAAAGTGTGGACTATGGCATGATGAACATGCTATTGGACATGGCGTCTTAACCCGAAGGCTAGAAGAGCATGTCGCTCCTCTTAATATGCCGACAGACGGTATGACGCATATTACCATGTTCGGAAGAAAATTTCAGATAAGTCTTCCGGCAAAGGAAAAATGGGACGATCCCAACACCTTGCTGAATGGATTAACTGACGTCTTCTATACAGACGGATCGAAAACCTTAACAGGCACGGGCGCTGGATGGTATTTGAACGAAGCAGTCAAATACAGCATATCACTCGGTACAACCGCAACGGTTTTTCAAGCCGAAGTGTTTGCCATTCTCGAAGTGGCTAACTGGATAATTGCCAATAGGTGGAGGAGTAAAAGGATTAGCATCTGCAGCGACAGTAAGGCGGCTCTTGTCACTCTACTTAACCCTACCACCAGGTCAAGAATTGTCCAAGAATGTAAGAAAAGACTTAACTCTGCTGCCAAGCACAACCAGGTCCATCTTATATGTTTCCCCGGTCACCAGGGAATCGATGGTATTGTGGCCTCTGACGCTTTAGCGAAGGAAGGCGCGAACTGTCCCCCTATGGGACCGGAGCCCATTATTGGTGTTAGCCCCACAGTGTTGAAAAACTGGATAACTAGATCCATGGATTCAATACATGGTCAAAGATGGTCCAATATATCAACATGTAAATTCACCAAATGGTTCATTAGCCGGCCGGACAGCAACACTGCTAAACTCCTACTTAACTTAGGTAAGATAGATTGCAGAATGCTGGTAGGGACGGTTACGGGACATAACACATGCGGTAAGCATATGAATACCCTAGGGATCATTAGCGACCCAACGTGTCCTTCGTGTGGGGAGGACGAGGACAGCACGGAGCACTTCCTCTGTAACTGTCCGGCTTTCTCCCGAGCGCGCATGACGGCGTTCGGCGCTGATGTAATGAGAATGGAGGACTTCAATTCTCAATCCCTATCCGATGTTCTTAGTTTCGTAAAGAGGACTAAAAAGTTTGGATAGGGCGGGGGTTGAGTGCAATGGACCGTGGTCTGAGCGCTTGAGGCAGTCGCCTCCCCCCTACCTAAGGAAAAAAAAAAAAAAAAAAAAAAACTGATTCATCAACGCCGAGCCGAATGTGCTGAAGGAAATTATATAACACTATAACACTAGATGGGTTACCCGGTTTCACCCGGTGACCGCGCACCGTATTAGTTCCGTTATCTTGATTCTTTTGTACATAGATTCGCAATAAGGACATCTAACAACTCCCAAAAAACCTAATTTCATGTCAAATCCTTGATATTTTGAACTTTTGGCCGCAATCTTGGGTTCGCCATTTTAAAATTCGCGAAAAAGTATTCTACATATATATTGTCCCGAAATATGTAGTAACTTCACCCAAAAAATGAATAAGCTTGAATCCAGCGTCTAGGCGTAATGGGATACCCGGTTTCACCCGATGTAAAAAAATGTTGGCCGCCATAGTGAATCCGCCATCATGAATTTCCAAATTTCGAAAACAGATTCGCAATAAGGTTATTTAAAAACCCTTAAATACCAATTTCCATGCCAATCCGTTGATATTTTCAATTTTTGACCGCCATCTTGGATCCACCAATTTGAAATTCGCGTATAAAAAATAGCATATAATTTTGGACCGGATTATGTTGTATCTTCACCCAAAAAATGAATGTGATCGGATTCAGCGCTTAGGCGTGATGGCCTACCCGGCATCGCCCTACGTACAACAATTTTGGTCGTTATATTGAATCCGCTATCTTGAACTTCCAAATTTCGAACAAAGATTAGCAATAAGGACAACTAAAAAACTCCAAATACCAATTGTAATGCCAATCTGTTGATATTTTCAAATTTTAGCCGTCATTTTGGAGTTCGCGTATAAAAAGTAGCCTATATGTTGGCCCGGAACATGTAGTAAATTCACCCAAAAAATGAAACTAAACGGTTACAGTGTTTAGGTGTGATTAAGTAACAAGCAAACAAACCAACTTTTGATTTTATATACAGGGTGTTCAGAGGTGGGAGGGAAATATTGCAGGAGGTGAAAGCTCAGGCCGAGACAAGCAAAAAATCGTATAGGTGGGGGGGAGGGGATCATCTCGCACGTTTCGGCAGTTACAGGGTGATTCGTAAATCTGAATGTTGCCTTATATGGGAACAGCTGTTGCATTTTTATCCTTTTTTTACGCGTTGCAGCGATGCCAAACTGGGTTTAAAAAAATCACTATTTTGAAGCCCTTTCCAAAAAGGTCAACACCACCCCCCTACCCCCAACCCAGTGGCCAGAATCACTTCTAGAATTTGAAAAATTAACTTTAATTTCCCGATTTTTCACCTTTCGCCCCACTTTTCTCCGAAATTCACCTTATTAGCATACATACTTTTTATTTTTTTTAACTTAGCTATCTAATAACCTTTCCAAAAAGGTGCAATATGCCGAGGTAGAAAGGGGTTGCCAAAGTCCTGAAATTAAAACATCCTCACAGGTATCTAATTACTTTGTTCCGCCATAATGGAAAAAGTCGTTGAGTAAACAATTTTTATGACAGCAAGGTCGGACATGTTTGTTTAGGAAACATAGGTAAACAATTTTTATTATTTCAGCAAAACTGTTATAAAATAATAAATGTAATCTCGTTAAATGGCGTTTTTAGTTCATGATATCCAATATTGACTCGTAAGTATCCTGACGCTCCTTTTCTAATAGCTCCTATGATTATGGTATAAAAATGGGTAAGTTGGAAAGGACATTGACAATAGTCGAAGAAGCAATCGGTAAGAATAGGTGTTTAATAGAAAAAATTAAGCAAAAATGGCAGAATTCATTGTTGAAGAGTATGCCGATATAATTTACGTGTACGGTTTAGTAGACGGAAATGATAGTGAGGAATGAGGGAATACCAAAGCAGATTTCCGAATCGGCGTGTACCCGATAGAAGGGTATTTTCAAGGACTTTCTGGAGGTTAAAAGAGGTTAAGTGTAACCGCCCCTAGAGCAGAACCGCGATCAGAAACGTCAGCCGATTCAGCGGACACTGACCAACAAATCTTCAACATCGTCAGGAACAGCCCTGAAACAAGCATCAGGCAGGTCGCATGACGGTTAGGATTGTCTTCAGGGAGAGCTTGGTTCGTTGTGAACCGAGAGGGACTACATCCATACGACCATATCCCTTTCCAAGCACTACAACAAGGAGATTCCGAAAGACGATTGTAGTTCTGCACTTGGCTGCTCGAGGCTGACATCGAAAACAGAATGTTTCTAGACCAAATTCTGTGGACGGATGAATCGCAATTCACCCGGGATGGCATCACAAACTTCCACAAGCTCCACACCTGGTCAGATGTGAACCCACATAGGACAAGGTGTGGGTCCTTCCAGCAAAGATGTAGTATCAATATCTGGGCTGATATCATCGGCAACCAGTTGATAGGATCCTTCATCTTGCCAAGAGTGCTGAATAGTTAGCTATATTCGGACTTTTTGGAGAATACCCCTCCTGATCTCTTGGAGGACATCCCCCCGGCCACCAGAAGCGCAATGTATTTACAGTACGACAGAGCACCTGCACATACTGGCAACATTGTTAGGGCAAGGTTGAATGAACATTACCCTGAGTACTGGATTGGATGAGGTGGACCGATTCCGTGGCTTGCTAGATCACCGGTCCTTACTCCACTGGACTTTTTCTTATAGGGAATGATGAAAGATGAAGTCTACTCAAGATCAGTCAACACCAGAGAAGAATTAGTTACCAGGATTAAAAATGCAGCGACAAAAAGACGGGAGAGACTGGCTGCCATAGACCTCAAACGCGGAATAAGACGACGGCTACTTGCATGCATCGAAACTGGCGGAGAATATTTTGAATAGCTTTTGTAGCACATAAGTTTAAATTGTAATTAGTTTTTAAGTGAATATTCTAATTAATTTAAGTATAATTTCTTAAAAATTCGTATTGTCATGCTGTAAAAGGATTTTTGTAAATAAATTGTTGTATCTGTTTTCTTCCTGGGCATGTTGCACGTTTTTGGAAATTAGATAGGTAACTTAAAAAAAATAAAAAGTAGGTATGTTAATAACATGAATTTCGTAGAAATCCCCAAGGATTTGGGAGTAGGGGGATGATGTTGACCTTTTTGGAAAGGGCTTCAAAATAATGATTTTTTAAGACCAGTTTGGGGTCGATGCGACGCCCGAAAAAAACGATAAAAATACAAAAGCTGTTCCCATATAAGGCAACATTCAGATTTATGAATCACCCTGTAACTGCCGAACGGTGCGAGATAATCCCCCCCCCTCCCCGCCCATACGATGTTTTGCTTGTCTTGGCCTGAGCTTTCACCTCCTGCTTTTTCCCTCCCACTTCTGAACACCCTGTATATACATGATACATGATAATATCTATTTTCTCCTCAATCAAATTTTTGAGCAGAGTTTGAAAATATTCATACGTATAACAATAGAGCAACAAACATGATTTCATAAATTGATTTCAACAAATCCGTTATAACATCCATTTCTTACCTTCTCCTTTTCACTCCAATTTGTTGCTCGAACACGCATTATTTTCTTATTTTCTTTTAGCTTCGTTTTAACACTCACAACACAATAACTACACCAAACTGGAATGAATGCCAATTTGACATTTTTGCTTTCAATTTTTGAACATTTCCGGCATTCTTAAATAATTTTAGGATTTCGAAAAGTAGTGTTGTTATATCGGAATATGGTTTTTTGACTTTTGGGTCTGTTTAACTAACTACTGCAAGTAATGTTTATGAGTGAAGGAAAATTAATCATTGCTTAAAACTTTAAGCATTAGTTAACTAAATAACTGGTTAATATATAATTAAGCAGTTTTTATAAGTAAGGCTGTAACTCGTTAAAAGTCTGAACTTTTTTAATTATTCAAATGATTTAAAATAAATACAGATTCTGTTTTCAGTTAAAATAAAATAAACCAAAATTTGGGTGGAGGTACTTTTTGAAGTTTTCGTTGTAAGTAATAAAAAAGTGGCACCCCCTAATACAGTCACAAAGCTCTAAAAACCTATAGTCAATTCCTAAAATTATTCTCAATTACTAACTATTATCTGGCGGAAAGTACAGGGTGGTCTAAAGTTTTTCTGAAGAGTTCTGCAATTTCAAATATGAATTCTTATAAGGACATGCTATTTTTTACTATGTATGGAGGACATGAATAAAATTTGGTTTATTTAAAATAAATTTGGATAGGCATCATTTATAGAAAAGTTTTACATGCAAATAGGCACCCTTTCTCTACCTACTTATTTTTTAAAAGTTGGAAGCTCGTCCAGCAAAAGATACCAAAATCGAAAAAATATATGTATAAAGGAAAAATTCACTTGTTCTGAATGTTGGCGTAACTCATATTCCGAGTTTCTAACAATTTTCATAAAATAATTTTTCTGAAATCTACTTTCATTGAGTCGCTGTTGATGTTGGGAGTTTTACTAACCTTTGCACTCTTTATGCAAATCAGCAACTGTTCCTGGATTTTTGTTAACATTTGCCATTTTATTCTTACATTACATCTATATATTAATTTATCTTTTCATTTTAATATATTTTTAAAAATATAATTAATTTGGTATCAATTCGTGGATGCCACTATAATAATCTTTTTGAGTAATGTAGTCTTTTAATTCTACCACGCCTTGTAAGTAATCTACACAGATATTTTAGCAAATCAACAAAATGATAGAGGGAAGTATTTTTAGAAATTGTTCGCAAACCATTCCACTCGATCATTCAAAGCAAACTGATTTTGGATTGAGTTAAAAAAACGAGACTTAAGATTATTAAATAAACATCAAGTATTATCACTTAAATGAGTCTGTTCTACCAGCCAAGCGACGTGAATTTAAAGTGTAATTGTGAGGCAGACCAAAAATTGAAATAAGAACTGGAGCAATAATAATAAAGTTTGTAGATATTCGATCAGTCATTCAATGTATGTGAATACGTTTTTTTTTCTGAAATTGTTCACGTTAACAGAATATTTAGGTGCAGCACTAAAAATTTGCTTTCTGTGTTAACAAGATAAGATTTATATGTACATAAAACTTTTAAATATTTTTGGTTTTTTGCTGAATAGCACCGTAGCAATCCGAATAAAAATATTTAAGTTTTAAAGTTAGACGACGTAAGGTTATACAAAATGTGTAAAGACTCTAAAATTCCTTCCCTCTCACAAGTTAAACAAAATTTATAAACATATTATAATATATAGAAAAAACCGAGAGCCTAGCTAACTAATTTCTATCAATTCTATTAATACCCATAAATCCTTTTTCTTCTACCAAAGCGTTTAGGGAAGATTTCAACGGAGGAGCAGTGTAGGTTCAAAGTCTTTAAAAATTGTCTTTATACATACTATCCAATATCAAGAATAAATACATAAATCCAAAGCTAGCTAACTAATTTCTATAATTCTCAAATATAATGTACTTGAAAATCGGCTTTCCTGTAGCGCAGCGGAACACACGGGCTGAAAAGTTCCGGGCCTAACACATAGATGGCACTAGTCTTATTGCATTCAACGCTTTTTCAGTTAGTACTAACCTTCAAAAGAAAGCTGTTACAATTTCATGATATTCTACTCATAAGTGTGTGAGTTATTGTGCTACGAGTGACACTACTTTTGTTATTTTCTAAATAATGGATCAAAAACAATTTCGTGCTTTAATTTTACACTGCTTTTTGATGGGAAAAAATACCGTTCAAGCGAAGCAATGGCTTGAAAAGTGTTATAAGGACTCCGCTCTATCGGAAACAACAATAAAACGTTGGTTTGCTAACTTCAAACGTGGTCGTAGAGACACCGATGATGCAGAAGGCAGTGGACGTCCAAATGAGGCGGTAACACCAGAAAACATCAAAAAAATCCACAAAATCGTTTTTAATGTTCGAAAAATGAAGTTGCGTGAGTTAGCTGACATCGTACAGATATCAAAAGAACGTGATGGTGATGAGTATTTGACTATGAGGAAGCTCTGTTCAAAGTGGGTGCCGCGTTTGCTCACTGTTGACCAAAAACAACAACGTGTTGGTGATTCTGAGCAGTGTTTGACCATGTTTAAACGTAACAAAAGGGGATTTTTACGTCGATATGTCACAATGGATGAAACATGGATCCATCACTTCACTTCGGAATATAAACGATCGTCATCTTAGTGGGGAGCAACTGGCGAACCTCGTCCAAAGCGCCCGAAAGCACAACAATCGGCTGTAAAGGCTATGGCCTCGGTATTTTGGGATGTGCGTGGTGTAATATTCATCGACTATCTTGAGAAAGGAAATACCATTAACAGTGAATATTATATAGCGTTATTAGAGCGTTTGAAGGCCGAAATTGCAAAGAAACAACCTCATATGGCAAAGAAAAAAATTTTGTTTCATCAAGACAACGCGCCGTGCCACAAGTCAATCAAAACAATGGCAAAACTACACGAATTGAACTTCGAATTGCTGCCACAATCACCGAATTCGCCAGATTTGACTCCCAGCGACTACTGGATGTTCGCAGACCTTAAAAAAATGCTCACCGGTAAGAAATTTCGCTCGAATGAAGAGGTTATCGCTGAAACTGAGGCCTATTTTGAGGCAAAAGATAAATTCTTCCACAAAGGTGGTATTGAAATGTTAGAGCGGCGCTGGAATGTGGCTCTTGATGGAGATTACGTTGATGAATAAAGCCAATTTTGAAAAAAAACCGGGTTTTCTTTGTTAGGCCCGGGACTTTTCAGCCCATGTGTTATAGTGCAGAGATCAACGGAGGAGCGGTTTAGATTTAAAATATTTTTAAAAACCTGAAGGAAAAATATCATTTTTGGAAGGGTTACATTAAAACTAGTTGTTTCTCTTGTATTTTATTCTTACAATTATTATCCTTTTTGTTGTGTTTGTCGTTACTCCCTAAATACAATACCTTTATGTCGTGATTTTGGTAGCTAACATTGTAGATATCATGGACGCTATTTAAATGATATACATTTTTTTTATTTTTATGTAATGGTCTCTTTTGAGTGCCACTTTTAACGTTATGCAGTTTTCTGTTTTATTTAATTGCGGCTGCTTATTGTTTCCTTAACTTAAAATATAAAGATTTTTTTTTGTGTTTTACATTTTTTCATATATGTTTTACCAGGTTTTCTTCGTTTTCCTCCTCCTTGGTTGTTGGTTTTTTTTGTTGTTTTGTTAATTTTTCTTCTTTAATTCTGTTATATTCTCTAGACCCTTAACTTACATAGAAATGCACTTTATGTATAAAGAAGGATTGCTTCACTATATTTAGCTTTTTTCTACATATTTATCAATTAAGATTTTTTCATTTTTTGTAATTGTGGCAATTTTGTGCTTCCATATCCTCTTTTTATTTCACATTTTTGTTCATTTGATTTGTTACAAAATCAGATATTTTGTTTTCTTCTATAGCTTGTTGTTTTGTGTATTTATCGTTTCTTTTTTTTCCTAAGCATTTTCTCACTGCACCAATGAACAGTTTTATATAAAAGAAAAAAAGAAAAATATTTTTATGTAGTTTTCACTTATTTCTTCTACTGAACGAGTACAGATCATGTGTAAATTGTAGCCAGTTTTAATTTTGAATATTTTCCGAACAATTTCTTTACGATGATGCTGATAATGACTGATTATTGCGTTCTAAACTATTCTTTTTTGGACACCTTTTTATTCTATTTAAATGTTGTATAAATTATAATTATATATGAATTTTTTATTTTCATTGCTTTAATTTTACGACTTATTCCTGAACAAGTATTATCGAATCTGTTATAAAAAATAAAAATATTAATGATTATACTTAATTCTTCTATTAATTATTTAATTAGTTTTTTTCCGAAAATTTTCTATTTGATTTTTTATTTGAGCGCATTTCTGACGAGAAATCAATCAAAGGAAATTAAAGTGATTTTAGTGGTAGTGACATTTTATTTAAACAAAATCAACAAATATTATATTAATGGAATGGTTAAAATGCACAATATTTTTTTTCAGAAACTTCGAACTTAACATGTTTGTCTTTTATTTCATACTGTCTAATGTATTCAGATACTCGACATTAAACTTCGGGTTTTTTTCACTAAGCATAATTGAAAGAGATTTTATAAATTCCTTAACAGGGTTGTTGAAAACAATATATGTATATAAATAAAAAATGTGGTAGTATAACTAATAAAAAATATTAAAAAATTCAACATTGTTCAATATAAATTGATATACTTAAAATTATCTAAATTTGGTTAGAATTACTAAGCGGTATTTTTCAAAATATAGCCAAGTAATTCTAATTAATTTCTACGTAGTACACCTATAAATTTAGTAATTATGAGTAACAATCACAATTGGTGTAACTTATAACACAATTACTAGTAATTGTAATGTTTTTTTTAATTGAATTAGTTATACTGAGGTAACTAATGGGTTATTTTTACAAAATCTGTACCTTACTGAATAATTTTAAATGAAGTTTTAATTATCGACCAACTAGTGGCTGCTTTTAGGAACCCTTCAAATAAAATTTCAAGAAATTTTTTTCAGAAAAGCATCTGCCTCATTTACTCTGTTTGCCTGCTGTTTGTCTTTGCGCCCTAATTTCAGAAACTACGTGTGTAAATAAATAATAATAATAATGTACGTACATATTATATGTTCAGTAGGTGCTGTAACTTCAGGCAAAAAATGAATAATATCAAATCAACCGTTTCGGTGTTATTGAGCAAAAAATATTCAAATAAACAAACAATATTTTGAGTTGACCTACATAGGGATTTATATGATCCGCTCTCTTAAGTCTTTAAATTTTAAATGCAAAAAAGCAGTTAGAATCCGCAAAAAACCATAAATTCCAATTTTTTTGTAATCCATTTTGAGCGGGAAATTTAAAGTAATTGTTTCTTTTTGTTTGCAATTTTTCTCAACTGTAGATACTAGCTTGAGGCTAATTTAAATTTTATCAATGGTTATTTCTACCTAATATGATAAATAAACCAAAAAACAAAGTAAGATAATTAACAAAAATTTACCCAACTTAATTAATATTCGACTTTTTATTCGTTGAGATGTCCTTTAAAAAGCATTCGACAGAGTTCTCCACCGCCGGCTTCTTCACACAATAAAAGTTGTCTTGATCGTTCTTCGCTTTTCTTAACATTTCCCATAATTCGTCTAGCCCTTGTTTCGAGCCATGCGCCATTTTGATGCTGTTCGTCGATGGCTCGCGGTGACGATGTGTCTGGGGATTGATTTAATGTCGATGTTACGACCTCACGACTTGATACCACCGACGGTGGCACCCACTTTTTATTGCTAACGAATCCGGTAGGGAATGATGTCAAAGATGATGATATTAAAGACGATGACATCAAAGATGATGACGATGGCAGTAGCGGCTTTTTATCGAGCGTATTTATTCGATTTGCTCTGACCTCAGTCGATGATGTTTGTGATGCTTGTGAAGATATCGTTTGCATCGATGACGCAATCAATTGCATCATATTCGACATTGATGATGTTGTTGATGTGGCGAAATTACTCCCACCACCATAATATATTGATGCTGCAACCACTGCTGGCTTATGTGTTGATTCATTCGATAAATTTGATACAATCTCGCTACTGACGCTGTAGAGATTTTCATTATTGTTATCTATATCGAATTGTGGCGAGATATTCTTTTGTTGCTTTTGAGCGCCACTCCTTCGATTCGATTTAAAATGTTTTCTGGCCCTTTCCCCATGCCGCTGAAGTTGAATTTGCTGCTGTTGATATTGTGTATGTTTTTCTTCATCAGCCTCGGTGTCATCGATAAAATCGCCGCTTCCACTTCCAATTGTTTCATTATCGAATGCCTCATCATCACCAGATGCGGGTCTTAACTTATTATTTTTCATTTTTTTACCCTTTATCTTGTTCAGCCTAATACGACGCTGATTTAGACCTTTTGTGAAGGTCAGAAGGTCCCTCTGCTTGCTCGATAATCCCCCTTCATTCTGAAGTAAAGTGCGTGGAAGGGATTTTTCAGCAACTCTCATTTGACCATTACTGTTTCTTGCATTATGATCCAAAATAATCGTTTCAAAATAATCGATACTATTTATATCGAAAAGGTCATCTTCACCCGGATTATTGCCAGGAGTGTTTTGATTTTTTTTTGAATCGATTTTTTCATTAAATGGGTCATAATCATCAATGTATATAGTATCTGAAAATTCATCGGAAGCCCCAACATCACGTTGCTGGTGCTGATAAGTGTTTCTCATGTATTTTTTATCTTTTACAGAATATTTAAGCTGCTTTCGGTGCATCTCTAGGCCGCTGTAAGGCTTATAAAATGAACCCTCAATCTCCTTTTCATATCTCGGAAAATTTGATTGATGATGCTCTTTCAGATATTGTGGCTTGTCCAGCTGTTTTTGTTGCTGCTGTTGCTTTTGATGCTGGTTATGATGATGAAATTCTCCTTCGCTGTAAATTTTTTTAAGGAGCGGGCGAACAAAAAGCGAATTATTCGTGTTGAAAAAATATATAATAAACATTATACCGACAGCGGCTAGTGTAAAGATTAAGCAGATTAGCAATAAAGCTAGTGATTTACGCGGTATTTTTGGATAAATCATTTCGATTGATGTTCTTTTGTTTTAATTTCAAAAAATTTATCTTATTAAAGTTCTTTCGTATTTCGTAATTGTCTCCTTTTTCTAGGTTTATACCTTATTAGAAAAAAATGTGTTATGCTTTATTTAATGTTATTTTGGTTATGTTTTCTTTGATATGATGATGGCTTCAAAATATTTTCGCAAATTTCACATTTTTGTAGTATAAGATATATTATATTACATTTACATGTTCCATGGTTATTATCTTTTGAGATTGTATTGTCTGCGAGATAAAATTAAAAATGAATTATTTTCGCTAAATTACGACTTTTACTTTTTGTACGGTTATATTTCTCTTACCCTTAATTTTTGTGCTAAACAAATTTATATCCTCTTACTTCCAGGCTATGATATGTTGTCTAGATGTGGAGAATTATCTAAAACTATAAAAATTTCTTTTAGAGTTTTGCTCTGTATGTACATACATATAAAACAAAGTGGATACGAAAATAAACGCTAATTTGTGTTAAATTTCTCCTTTGTGAATTTTACTTTTATTTTACACGTCTATATTTATGTTTACATTTTTTATAGGATCATAGTTTAAGGAAGATATTAAAATATTTACTTGAACTTAACTATTAAAAACTCTTTCTCATTAATTTTACAAATAATTGTAATGTATTTATTTTCGAATTTGAACTAAATTGGTTGAAAAAGAAATTTCCGCTTTTATGTGATTAACACAAAAGTAGCGAGGTTATAGTTATAAATGACAATTTTTAATCTACACAAAGGAACACAAAATCAAAATAGCAGCAACTATGTGAAAAATAATTGCCTTTTAAAAAAAAATTATCTTGTACGATAAAGATTAAAAAAAGCAGACTTACAGAAGTGTAACCTGAATTGTAATTAAAACGAAAATTAAGTTCAGGCGATATATTAAAAACTATTCCTTTTTATAAAATAAGTTTAAAACCCGAGAACTTTGGGAGAAGTTGAAGTCTTTTTCAAATCTCCCCCTAGCTTCTTTTAACAGATTTTCACCCCCTCATCGATTTCAGACAAAGTTTGTGTTTTCGGTAATATTTTTGTTTTAAATCCAAATTAAAATCGTATTAAAAATCGAAAGAAACAAATTCCTCACTGATTTTACTTTCAAAGTGTAAAACAATATACTCTAAAGTAAACTTCCACTTTAGCGAAAATTGAAAAAGAAATACACAGTTTTTCATTCACTTCAAAGAAAATTCCACAAACATTTTGTGGTAGTCTGCTTCCCGCACGAAATTAACAATAATAAATAAATATTTATTTAAGAAGTTATATCTAACTTTTAAATTTTTATGTTTTTATCTTATCCATGAGCTTAATCGCTTCAATAAAGTTTTTTTGTAAATAAAAACGTTCTCCCCGAAATTTATTTTGTTTTTCTTAGTGAGCAACGATTTCGTCCTCTCAAAAGAAAAGTGCAAATGGTGAAAAATGGGAACAACAAAGATTTTACGTTCGAATTTTCTCTCTGTGTTAGAAACTAAAGCCCCAAAACAAAAATGGGGGTGCTCTTTTCCACTGCGCTTATGCGCGCATCCACAATTACCCCTCAGGCTCTTATGCTCATTTTGTTCCCGATTAAAAATTATTTTCCTGCTGCGACTCTCCAAAACCCAGTGCAAACTTTTCGTCTCGTCCTGCGCACTGAAAAATAAGGGAGCATCTTTCGAAAAGGACCAGAGAGATTTACCACCCTAGAAAAACGAGGGATAGTGTGTGAGTGTGCACTCATCGTTATGGCGCAAGTTGCGCGAATGGTAGTGTAAAAGCGCGCACGATTTTCGCTCCGTAAGCTAATCAATCCTCTGATAATAACTATCCTCGTCAAGATTATTATGAAATTACACCAAAAACAAGTCGTCAAATTTAGTAAAAATATCTTTTTGGCTTTATTTATTAAAAACTTGAGTATTCTAGTTTTAAATATTGCAGCTATAAAAATTCAATACTTAAAACAGGATTACATCTAGCTGTAGTATAAATAAAAGTATATATGTATATATTTATATGCAAAAAGATACATATAATCTTCAACCGTCAAATTTCAGCATAAGAATGAGAATTGGTACTTAGCTTTAAACGAATGCCCGATTCCACAGCGAAAGCTTAAAGGCCTGCGCCCATACAATCCGTCAGAGCCCGTGATACGTCAAGCTTTAAAGCACTCAAAGGATGAAAATATTGAAATCCATGCTTTCCTATGGAGCTTCGCCCATAAAGACCTGGGCCTATAAAATCCGTCAGAGTCCGTCATACGTCAAGCTTTAAAGCACCCAACGGATCTCGACGGATGTTGCTGTATGGCAACGAAGAGGTGCGCCCATAAGATCCTTCATCTGACAAGTGAAATTTGAAGTGACAATCGAAGTGAACACAGTAAAAGACTGTGTTGTAGTACACAATTTTATGAAAATGCATGACGGTAGCTATATTCCGCCTAACTATGTGGATCGGTTCAATGGAAACGAAATAATCCATGGCCTGTGGAGGATGGAAACACTTACTCCTTTGAGAAGAGCTGGGAGGATATCGACCAACAACGCTGCAAAAAATGCCTTCAAGTTGCGGGAGCAGCTGAAGAACTACCTGACTGCGCATCCCATATATCATTGCAAATACTTTTCATTTACCTTCCATTTCTATTTTTGATAACACTTTGCCGAGATGTAAACAGCCAACTGCAAGTTTGAAAGTGTCGCTTATGGGCGAAGCTCCATAAGAAAGCATGGATTTCAATATTTTCATCCTTTGAGTGCTTGAAAACTTGACGTATGACGGACTCTGACGGATTGTATGGGCGCAGTCCTTTATTCTGAATTCGATCCTTTGTTCTTCGTAGAAATTTATCGCTGCACGCGCAGTGCTATATGTATGCGAATGCGATGCATGCTTGTTTATACAAAATCTCCGGGTGTGAGACAAGGAGGAGGCATAGAAAGTTTTTTCCCATTTAAGCATTTGGGTTCGCATCTTGAAATACTTAAACCAAACGCACAAACCTAGCATAGCAGCGCCATCTTTAAATCATGACGAGATAGCTGGAAAACATTTTGAGTCAGTTCTTTCCACATCTATGTTCTGTATAATCAAAGCCTTGTGTATAGAATATGTAGTAGTCGCAAGTTCAATTTGTTAAAGTCTCGCTAGATTGCCCTAGCTGTATCGGTTTTAAATTAGTAAAATTAATTTTTGTTTCTAAAGAAAATCTTAAGGAGAAAAAGTGATAAATGCGAAAGATTCGTTACTTAAATAATTATGGCATGAAAATAATTGCTGGTTTTCCCCTTTTTTTAATTGGTTGAGTTCTTGTACAAAACGAGAATATTTCCGTATAACATTTACAGATATTACGTATAAACAGTATAACCAAAGTATAACAAAATGAAATCTAAACGCAGTGGGGTTGAGGGCGGTCGTCGAGTATATTTGGCATGCGCTCATGATTAGTCGGATTTATGTGGGGAGCGAAGGAAGAAATTTTATGCGGCCGTTAGAATGAGTTGTGATGGACCTTTTTTTATTACCTTTCTAGGAAATGATTCCTGTTGCACCGATACCGCCATTCCACACTGGGTGCATCAAACGTTGATGGTATCACTGGTATCACTTTGGCTTCGACAATGCACACAAATTCAATTGTGCGTGAAAACACATTTTTGAGAGACTATTTTGCGAAGATATGGGCGTTTCGAAAATGATTGCGGAGCGAAAGAGCCGATTTTGTGAGACTTTACCTGAATTTAGGCGAAAGAGCTCTCAAGTGATACCAAATCGGTTAAACCATTCCAGGGGTGGTTTAACGATCAACTCCGCACTGGTGTCACTTTGGTTGCACCGAGTGCAACCTGGTCAGTACCCTTTGCTTCTGCTTATCTGTACCTACTACCTTTGCACAAGGCGTCAGAAGTTAATTTTACCAGTGGCGAGAAATCTTAAGGCCACACATCGTTAGTTTTGAGTAAAAATAATGCGTTTTTTGAGAAACGATTTAAGAAAAAAGGTTTAATACATATAAACAAAATATTTTTTACGTATAATTTTATGTTATTTTCCATTATTAAAGACCAGCTGGGTTACCCGGTTTCACCCGCTGTACGAATATTTTGGCCGCGCACCGTATTGGGTCCGTCATCTTTATTCTCAAATTTTGTACATAAATCCGCAATAAGGACAACTAAAAACCCCCAAAATACCAATTTTCCTGACAATCCCTTGATATTTTCAAGTTTAGGGCGCCATCTTGGATCTGTCAATTTTCAAACTCGCAAACATAGTAACCTATATGTTGGACCGGAATATGTAGTACCTTAACTTAAAAAATGAATATGATCGGAGCCAGCGTTTAGGCGTGATGGGTTGCCCGGTTTTACCCCGTGCACAAAAATTTTGGGTGCCATATTGGATCCGCCATTTTGAATTTGCCCGTTTCGAATATATATTCGCAATAAGAAAATCTAAAACCCCTAAATACCAACTTTCACGTCAATCCCTTACTATTTAACATTTTTGGCCACCATCTTGGTTCCGTCATTTTGAAATTAGCGAATAAAAGGCAGCTTATACATATGCTAGGCCGCAGTATGCAATAAGTTCACCCTAAAATTAAATATAGTCCGGTCCAATATTCAGGCGTTATGGATTACCCGGTTTCACCCAGTGTTCACAAATTTGCGTCACCGTGTAGGGTCCGCCATTTTGAATTTTCAAACTTTGATAGTAAATTCGAAATTACCTCAAAATATCCATAGTACTACTTTTCATTTAAAATCCCTGAAGCTCGAAAATTAGTCTACGCCATATTGAATCCGCTACCTCTCAGTGCAAATTTTGAACATGGCTTCGCAAAAAGTGTGTCCAAATTCCCCCAAACACCAATTTTATGGCAATCCCTTCACATTTTCAAATTTTTGCCATTATCTTAGGTCCACCATTTTGAAATTCCTGAATAAAAAGTAGCCTATATTTTGGGCCGGAATATGTGATGCCTTCACTCAAAAAATGAATAAATTCGGACTCAGAGTCTAGGCGTGATGGGCTACCCAGTTTCACCCGATCTACCAAAATTTTGGCCGCCATATTGAATCCGCCATTTTGAATTTCCAATTTTCGAAAATAGATTCGCTATAAGGACAACTAAAAACCCCCAAATACCAATTTCCATGCCAATCTGCTGATAGTTTCAATTTTGGACCGTCATCTGGGGTCGACCATTTTAAAAATCATGAATAAAAATAAGCCCTTATGTTGGGCCGAAACATGTAGGACCTTTACCCAAAAAATGAAAATGATTGGATCGACCGTTTAGGCGTGATGGATTACCTAGTGTTCAAACATTTTAGTCGCCATATTGATTTCGCCATTTTGAATTTCCAAATTTCGAACGCAGATTCGCAATAAAGACATCCAAAAGCACCTAAATACCAAGTTTCATGGAAATCGCTTGATATTTTCAATTTCTGGCCGCCATCTTGGGTCCGCCATTTTGAAACTCGCGAATAAAAAATAGCTTATATATTGGGCCGGAATATGTAGTATCTTCACCCGAAAAATGAAAATGATCGGACTCGGCGTTTAGGCGTGATTGAGCAACAAACAAACAAACATACAAACAAACAAACAAACAAGCCAACTTTCGATTTTATGCATATAAATGATGATAGCGTTAAAGTTGCTGCCTCAAAAAAAAAGGCGAAATCGGCCCACATGAGAACTAGCCTCTGGATCGTCGGAAAAAAATGCATGTTAATTTAGGCACTAAAATACACATCTTAACCCCCATTGAAAGAAAAATATTCAAAATTAAAAAAATTATGTGACTTTGAGAAAAAAGTTGCAAATTGGATGGTCATTTTTGGTCCATTTTGCGAGTGTAAAAACTAAAAGATTTTTTCAAACACGTTCATTGAGGCTTAAGATGTGTAGAATTGCATAACAAAAAAGTTAAAAAAGAATTTGAAAATCGATCAACTACTTTTTCCGCTATCTTGCGGGCCGGTTTGAAAAATTGCCTTTTGAGATAAATGCATTTGAACGTTCGGAGTATGAAAAATCCATATTAACTTTTGTTTTTAGACTTTTATTATGCCCTGTAGAATCTTTATTATTAGCGGGATTTATTTGAAAATTTTTGTAGACATTTTTGAATAGTTGTATCATCAATCATAAATAAAAAAACGGATTTTCAGTAAATTTTTTCCCCATGTGTGGCCTTAATGTTACTGCTAGATTCTTCTCTGCTGAATAGCTCGCCTTAAACGTGTGTCTGTTTAAGAGATTGTTGTACTTATGCGTCGCAAAATGTAATTAAATGAATTCTCATCCATTCTTATAAATTTTATTGCATCACCATAATCCGAGATTCGCAGTTCCCTCAGAATATTTTTATAATTTCCTTTCATATCCCGGAAATTCCTATATTCTTTACCCCAACATTTTCTCTTGGGACAGTAGATACTATTCTCACCAGAATTATCATCTGATGCTATTAACAACGCAGCTGCAGCCGTTTCTGAAACTAGCATCATACTTCTAAAAGACATTTTTGAGCACAAAGAACACGAAACAAATAACGAACACTTGATGCTGATATCGCAACACTATGAATTAGGATGTTTTTTACTAGGAAAAATATCTTTTTTCCCTTAATTTAGTGTTGTGAATATAAATATAAGAACATAATTAATTAACCCCATCGGGGAAAAGTATGTGTACTTGTCTTTTCAAAGCTAAAAGAAAAAACGAGCCGGGTTTAAGGACTCACAAATGTCTTTATTGTCCCTGGCCTGGCACTGTCAAATTTTTCAACCTCCCAGACCCAAAACATTCATCAAAGCATGCGTAACAGCAGCCGGGGAAATTCTACCTGGCTCGATCACGCACCCAGTTCCCAGAGCATCGCTTCAACGAGCCTTAGCACCGTCCTCGTTGCTGACTGCCAGGCAAATCAAGAGGATTTCCAATTTGTTCGAAATGAAATTCGAATTTTTCGAAAGATACTGGTGCGCTGCCACCGGGTGCATCGAAATGAGGCTAGTATGGAACGGGCCATTGGATGTAGCAAATTTTTCTATAGAGAAATTCAGTTGGATCTCATCTTTTGGTGGATTTGCAACTTTTGTGATGTTGTTACATATTGTTGTATACGAGTATTATTGGATTGAGATCTGGCTATTATATTTAACATAAAAATATTTTGTTAGGTACGAATTTTTACTTTTTACCTTAATATACTCTTTATTTGGTTTAATTTAGGAATTCGGCGAACTTAGCGGCACGATGACAGGGTTTCGTTATTTGGATTTTTATTTTTTAGTTGTGAAAAAATAATTTTGATTTTGTTTAAATATGGATAGGTGTTGCTTTTATATTAATTGTAACGTTATTGATAATGCTTGCTCTAATGTTAGTTTCTTCAAATTACCTTCTGATAATAGGCGTGATCTGTGGATCCTCCACTGTGGGGGATTGGCATTTCAAAACAATATTAAGAAATCCAAGCTCATTTTTATTTGCGAAAGTCATTTCCGCTCTGTAGATATCACTCTTACTGGAGATCTAGTGCGAGCTTACTACAGTTTGGTATTCCCTTACCTCATGATTCCACCTTTTGCAAATGTACAGAATATAATTATGATCCACTATGCGTACCAGATGTTCAGATTAAATAGAGAGTAGCGTGCAAAAGGACCTTTGTTCCAACATTACACGATTTTTCAAATTCTATTTCAGAATGGTTATTCTCCTTCTTCACCTGAATTAGTAGTAAATCGTTGTGAAAACGTTAAAACATACGGCAGTAATTAAATATACCAGTGACTCCAGATAGAAATACTCCGTCCCCAACACAATTCTTAGAACCTTCTGAGAAAAAAGTTCCATCTCCGACTATTTTTGCGAATTTTATTAATCCCGCAGAGTTTGATTTGCTTGATTCTTTGATTTTTGTTTCTGAGGTGGCTTCGGGAAACAATATTTCTGATATGCACAAAAATAAAACGCAAGACGTAAAAGCCTTTGTCAATGCACAGATAATGCATAAATTTGGTCCAGGAAAAGAGTAATCCATTGATCAAAGAAAGGTGTTTTTAAAAATATATTTCAAATCTCCGGCCTGTTACGAAGCAATGCAGTCTATGGGATTTTCTATGCCTCATACATCAACATCATCAAAATGGAGCCCATTAGAAAGGAAATGCATTTTACTATTTGACGAAATGGCAATTAAAAATGAATTAGAATACGATTCACGTCAAGATATTATTTATGGACTTTGTGACTTAGGAAATGGTGAACGTAAGGATTCCATTGCATCTTCAGCACTTTTTTTTATGGTGCGAGGACTGAATTTAAATTAGAAGATTGCTATATATATAGATATATAGATATATATATATATTATAGAGAAGCCGTTTATCCTGAAAAACTTAAAGAAATAATATCCAATATTATTCCTTCAAGTATGTATTAGGTACATAACATTGGGCTAAATGTAATAGGCGTAACATGTGATCAAAGTTCAGGAAACCGTAAAGCATATGCAAAACTAGGGTGCACACTAGATGAGTCCTATGTAGAAATTGAATCGAAAAAAATTGCATTATTATATGATTCTGTTCACTTGATAAAAAGTATTAGAAACTGTCTATTAAAAGCTGACATTGAATGTGAGGGAAGAAAAATATCTTGGAAGATTGTTGAGGCGATATATCGGGAAGAAGAACATTCTACAATAAAAGCATGCTTTAAATTAACTGAGAAACATGTTTACCCTGATAGTTTTGATAGAATGATTGTAAAATTAGCTACTCAAGTTCTGAGTAGGCAAGTTTCTATTGGTATTCCAGTAGGTGTTCATTTAAATATATTCGCGCCTGAGATAGTCGAAACGGCAATTTACACTTCAGAATCATTTAAAAAATTTAATGATCTTTTTGATGCCTTCAATAGCATCACAAGATTTTCTGCAAATCTAATGCGATGTGCAATTTCAGACGATAAGAATTATCAGGAGGTTTTAAACCTTTTGAAGGATTGTACAAATTGGATTGTTCAGTAGAGGCATTTAGGGCAAATGAAGAGACTCTATTCTTTTGATGGTATATTACAAACCATAAATGGCCTTTTCCTTATATGGGATAATGTAAAAAATTACCAAAGTTATATTATTACCTCTCATTTAAATCAAGATCCTTTGGAAAATAGTATTTCTATATTACGCAGATGTAAAGGTAGGTATGAACAGAACCCCTCTGCTCTTAGATTATCGAGAAATCTTAGACAAATTGCTTTCCAAAATCTCGTTCCCTCCCCTAGTGGCAGCTATAATATTTCTGATGATGAAACCGTCTTAAATGCGGTAGCAGTTTCCGCTTTACCACAGAATGAAAGTTATGAATTCGAAGTTGGTGAAGATGCGCAATGTGAAGAAATAGATGCATTTGTTAAGTACGTTTGCGATGATCAAAATAACGGAAATGATAAAGAAACAACGGAAGAAGTAAGTTATCAAGAAGTCTACCTAATTTTGGATGACGATGATGAATATATCGAGAAAGGAACTGAAGACATTAATCATACCAAAGAAGGGGTCAAAGGACTTCTTTGAACACACACGCAACAGTTTTTTTGCAGGATATGTAGCAAATAAAATAATAAAGAATTATAACTGTTCGCAATGCACCAAATGTTTGCTTCGCCGAACTGAGGACGAGAAAATAGATGATTATTTAATAAAATCAAGAGCATATAAATCCTTTCAGACCAGTTTAACTTACGGTAATTTAAGAGTACCTTCGCAAGAATATGTGAAATTTATAGATAACTAGCTGGGTTACCCGGTTTCACCCGGTGTATGAATATTTTGGCCGCGCACCGTATTGGGTTCGTTATCTTTATTCTCAAATTTTGTACATAGATCCGCAATAACCTTTAATTTTCAACATACAATAAGATATATACTATATTCATTTAATTTCTACTGATAAGGAACATTAAGAATTTATAAAGTAACTATGTACTCCTAGACTTTACATTCTTATTTAATTATTTAACGCTTAATACAAGCTACATACATAAAAAGTAAAACTAAAGACTAGTACTAACCTAAGGACGCAACGGGAAAAAACGGAGGAAGGGATAGGACAAGGTAGATTAGGGAAGACTAATTAGGTGGTGCCTGAGAGAGGTTTTGCTTAGGTGAAAGTCGAAGGGAGGGAGGGAGTTGGCTCTTCGAAGCATTCTTGTGAGGGGCTCAGAAAGACCGTAGTTGGTACGATGGTAAGGAGGGCGAAAGAGAGTGGTCGATCGTAGGTTACGGGGGTTGGTGTAGATAGGGATCCGCTCGAGTAGAGAGGAACAGTCATTCTCGCCGGTCAGCAGTAGATGAATGAATGTGATATCGGCAAGGTCCCGCCGCTGCCATAGAGGCAACAAGTTAATGAGCCGAAGGCGGTTTTCGTAGGGCGGAAGGTTTTGAGGGTCAGATCAGGGGAGCTCGCGTAGAGCGAAATGAAGGAACCTACGCTGTACAGCCTCTATCCTGTTGATGCTAGTAGATTGGTAAGGAGACCAAACGTGGCTAGCGTATTCCAGGAGAGGCCTAACGGAGGTGACAAAGAGGGATTTGGCGACGTATGGGTTAAGGAACTCCTTGGACCACCACTTAACGAAGCCCAGCGCGGAGTTGGCTCTGGCAATCACACTGTCAATGTGTTCGCGAAAGTTAAGTTCACTATCACAGGTGACGCCTAGATCGCGAAGAGAGGAAACGGAGGGGATAGGTTCGCCAGACAAGCAATAGACTCTGTGGGGGGAGGAAGAGGGGCGTTTGCGGGAGTAGGTGATGGATTGGCATTTGGAGATATTGAGCTCAAGAGAGTTTTTAGTGCACCAAATGCCAAAGTTGTTGAGATCTTGTTGAAGCAGACGGGGGTCCGAGGTGGAGGATATCCGCTTAGAGATTTTGATATCGTCGGCGTAAATGGACAGGTCGGAGTGCTTGATAACACACTCGACGTCATTTATGGCCAGTACGAAAAGCAACGGACCTAAGTGGCTACCCTTAGGGACCACTAAGTTGGCCACGAAAGAGTTGGAAAAGGACGACCAGAAAAGGACCCTGTACTGGCGGTGATTAAGATAGGACTTCAACCAGGAAGAAAACAGTCGATTGAAGCCAAATGAGTGAAGTTTGAAGAAAATTAATTTGTGTGAGATTTTGTCAAATGCCTTACTGAAGTCAGTAGCGATGACGTCAACCTCGTCGCCTTTTTCAAGGGCACACAGGGTTTTGGAGACGAAGTCGGTGAGGTTAGTAGTACTTGATCTGCCTTTAAAGTAACCATGTTGGGATTGAGAAAAGATGGGTTTGCAGTGAAAGAACAAGCAATCGTAAACGATGCTTTCGAAGAGTTTAGGAATGGTGGAGAGTTTAACAATAGGACGGTAATTAGATATCTCACTCTTACAGCCCTTTTTATGGATGGGGATGATAAAACAATCCTTCCACCTGGCAGGGAAAACACCCTGGGAGATGGAGAGATTAAAAATAGAGGAAAGGGGACCGACCAAGTGTTGGGCACACTCTTTAAGGATTAAAGCGGGGATACCGTCAGGGCCAGGGTTATGATCGGCAGGGAGGGCGGCAATGGCGGTAGCAACCATTGAAAGGTCAATGTAGATGGAGGCAAGGGAGGTCTGTGGACGCGACTCCACAAAGTGGAAATAGCTCGAGTCGGGATCTAATGAGTGCTCACAGAAAGACTGGCTGAAGTGGTGAGCAATGAGATTAGCTATTGTATTAGGGTCGGAGGAAGAAGTATCATTGAGTTTAAGGGTAGAAGGGTAACCGCTGGACTTCTTTTTAATGTTTATAAATTGGTAAAAACATTTGGGATCGGAGACTAGGGTTGACTGCATGTAATTAAGGTAATCAATATAAGAAGATTCGCTGCGTGCGGAAAAGAGGGCAGCCGCCGAGAGGTAATTGGAGTAGTCGGAGGTGGAGCGAAATAGGAGGTAGGATTGCCAAAGTTTGTTCCTTCTATTCCGAAGGGATCGAATTTCTTTGTTATACCAGAGGGGGGGGAGGGAGAAGGCATGATCTCTCCGAGGTTGAAAAGGGAAAGATTGGGTCAGGCACGCAAAGAGTTCGCTGTAAAAGACGTCGAGGGCATCAGCAACGGGAAGCTTGGACTCGGCTGAGAGGGAAAGAAGGGACGATTGAGAGAGAATTCAATTTGCCAAAGTCGCCTCGGCGGAAATTGAAGTGGTAAGAAGTCTCAGAGGTGGTGTGAAGAGGTGGGGGCACAAGGCCAAGAGTGAGGAAGAGTGGAGGGTGGTACTGGTCAAGAGTAGATAGAAGATGAGGGCTCTGCGAGACAACCTAGTTTACAGGGTCGGAGGAGTTGCCAGGTCGAGTTGTCTGCCAAGATTGTTGGTAATGCCACTAATTTGGTAGAGACGGTCGACAAAAAGGGGTTCCTTGTCGGAGAGGATGTTGGTAGGGATATAGTGAAGCTCGTGATCAGATCGAAGCCATTCCAGATGGGGAAGATTGAAGTCGCCGAGAACGATGATTTCATCGTTGGGCCCTAGGGTGCTGAAGATAGAGTCGATCGTATCGGTGGTAAGTTGGAAGGCCTCGAGCGGTTGGGAGGGGCGAATGTATGCACAAAGGACATACAGGAATTTGCTGGTTGATGGGATTTTAATGCAGACAAAATTGAGGAGGCAGGACTTAGAAGAAGTGAAGAGAGTAGCGCCGAAGCGAGTACGCACAGCAAGAAGTACGCCGCGGGTAGAGAGGGTTAAGTTGTCGTCGCAGGCATCGGCACGAAAAACTGAAAAATCCGCTGAAAAAAGTTCACTGCTATAAATATTGGGAGTTAGGTTAGTTTCGGTTAGGGCAAAAATGTCATATGGAAAAACGAGGGAGTTCTGAAAAACGGAGGCAGTTTTGGTGCGTAGTCCTCTGACATTTTGGTAATATAGGGAAAGACAGCAAGGAAAGTGAGCGTGGGCAGACGGGGGAAGGGCTGGGGGTATGGGAGGAATAGAAAAGCCAGAGCCAGTCGGGTTAGGAACTAAAGTAAGATTTATGATCGTTCCGGGCTCTTTGAAGGTGGAAGATTCGCCGAGAGCTGACGTAAGAGGAGAAAGTGGTAAGGTCAGAGGAGACCTTGTCAGGGGAGATGCCGAATTCGGCATGAAACTTAAGGAATAAGTCGCGAAGGGTGGACAGGTCAGTGGGGAGGCCTTCCTGGTGAATTGAAACAAGCACATTGGTTTTAGTTTTTCCGTCAATGCAGACGGAGTCTGGCTTGTCATGAAGGTAGGCAAGGAGGAGGCGGACGTTGTCATAGATTCTATGGTCACGAAAGCGGGACAACAGATAGCGACTTTCGGTAGATTCAGCAGATCGCATGGTGGAGGGACAAGGCAAAGACAACTAAAAGCCCCAAAATACCAATTTTCCTGTCAATCCCTTGATATTTTCAATTTTAGGGCGCCATATTGGATCTGGAAATTTTCAAACTCGGACCGGAATATGTAGTACCTAACTTAAAAAATGAATATGATTGGATCCAGCGTTTAGGCGTGATGGGTTGCCCGGTTTTACCCCGTGGACAAAAATTTTGGGCGCTATATTGGATCCGCCATCATGAATTTGGCAAGTTTCGAATATATATTCGCAATAAGAAAATCTAAAACCACTAAATACCAATTTTCACGTCAATCTCTTACTATTTAACATTTTTGGCCTCCGTCTTGGTTCCGTCATTTTGAAATTAGCGAATAAAAGGTAGCCTATACATATGCTAGGCCGCAGTATGAAGTAAATTCACCCCAAAAATAAATATAGTCCGGTCCAATATTCAGGCGTTATGGGTTACCCGGTTTCACCCAGTGTTCACAAATTTGCGTCACCGTGTAGGGTCCGCCATTTTGAATTTCCAAACTTTGATAGTAAATTCGAAATTACCTCAAAATATCCATAGTACTACTTTTCATTTAAATTCCCTGAAGTTCGAAAATTAGTGTTCGCCATAATGAATCCGCCACCTCTCAGTGCAAATTTCGAACATGGATTCGCAAAAAGTGTGTCCAAAATCCCCCAAACACCAATTTTATGGCAATCTCTTCATATTTTCAAATTTTTGCCATCATCTTAGATCCGCCATTTTGAAATTCGAGAATTGAAAGTAGCCTTTATTTTGGGCCGGAATATCTGGTACCTTCACCCAAAAAATGAATAAGCTCGGATTCAGCGTCTAGGCGTGATGGGCTACCCAGTTTCACCCGATCTACCAAAATTTTGACCGCCATATTGAATCCGCCATCGTGACTTTTCAAATTTCGAAAATAGATTCGCAATAAGGACAACTAAAAACCCCCAAATACCAATTTCCATGCCAATCTGTTGATATTTTCAGTTTTGGAACCGCCATCTGGGGTCCGCCATTTTGGAAATCATGAATGAAAATAAGCCCATATGTTGGGCCGGAACATATAGTACCTTTATCCATGAAATGAAAATGATTGGATCGACCGTTTAGGCGTGATGGATTACCTAGTGTTCAAACATTTTAGTCGCCATATTGATTCCGCCATTTTGAATTTCCAGATTCGCAATAAAGACATCCAAAAGTACCAAAATACCAAGTTTCATGGAAATCGCTTGATATTTTCAATTTCTGGCCGCCATCTTGGGTTCGCCCGTACATGCATGTAACGCAGTGCAACAAAAACAAAAAGGAAAAAAAAATTGAATGTGGACTATGCCTACTGGGGAGACCACCTTAAAAATACGCGCCTTGAGCTCTACCTAATAGGTGGTGTGGAAAAGGGTGTCATAACAGGGGTAAGGCATAGCATGCTTCTTTAATCTAAGAAAGAACGAAAATAATATGGCAAAAATAAATTTATTTCATTAAACAAATTGGAAAGAAAAATAAAAAACAATTCTCAAATAAAGTTTCTCGGATTTGATTCCAGACAAGCAAACACACAAACAGACGTGAAAGTGAATTAAAATAGTGTGTATTAATATTACAATATATCTGAAACTTGATAGTCGGATTGGTGCTCAGTTGAAATGGAATTTTACACAAATAAAATTGTTTAATGATTGTTATTATATTTAAAAGATACGGTAATATATTATTATTATGAGCAAATCTGCCCAAACCATGTTGCCATTTCATTCGTTATTTCACATTAACGGATATTTCTTAGAAATGATAAACTTTTTCCATTATTTTCACATGTACATTCTTTTACACTTGCACACGCATATATTTTATTTTTTATCTGGTATATTGGTGAAAATCTGACTGCAGGATCTTGTCTCAACCATGTGTTTTATAAAAACCAGACGACAGGGCCGCTAGGAAGAGGTTGACAAGTTGCTCCAGAAAGCTACTTGCGACCACTATATATTCTATACACAAGGGTATGACCATTGATTATATACAAATAGATAAGTAAACTTGAAAATTTTTAGTTTTAAGGCTATCACGTTTGGTGCGCCACTATCGTTTTCGGTAGGAGTTTTAGATCGAAGCAATGATATTTAAGTAACTTTTTTAAAAAAGCTGGAAAAACTTAGAAAACTGTAAGTTATCATAGATAAGTTAGCTAAACATGCGTGTGCGGGACATGAGATGCAGGGAATAGATTACATACAATAATATAATCAATAAAATCAATGCGATTCGATTTTAGGCTGAAAAACTACATACATTCTCATAACTAAATGAAGGTGTGTTTGACGGTGATATAATTTTATTATATGGATAACAAAAATCCTCAGATATGCATTGCAAAATAGCCATATGAGTGTTGTTTAGCTTCCAGGAAATTATTCCTTTCAATTTTCATTCTCATTTTGAGGGTTTTGCGATTTGGACGTCTGTTTTTGAGTATACTTGCAATCTTGCGATTTAATAAGTATTTTTTTCGATTACCGACTTCGATTTTGTATATTGCTTTTTGATTTTGATATTTCTAGATTGGGATTTATTATTGGGTGAATATTTCATTCTCTTTTTAAAGAAAATTGGCTTTTCTCTTGAGGATGTTAAGCCATTTTTTTCCTTTTAGTCAGTCTTGTTTTAGAGTTCGTTTTCACTTTGTATTTATTTTTGAAATTACACAATGAGTAAATATTGTTGTTGTTACAAAAATTGTACAAATGTGCATTGTCCTGGTTCCTTTTTAACTTTTTTCAAGGCACCAGATGATTACAGACGCCAAATATGGCTAAAGCATTCTGGAGATCCTTATTTGCAACTGTGAATTAATGCTTATAAAAAAATTTATTTTTGTGAAATGCATTTTTCTGAGGATGATATAATAACCTATTCCAACAGAAAAGTGTTGAACAAAACGGCAATTCCAAAGGTTCTCGATGGACTAATTTGCCCTTGTTCGGAAAACCATGAAATGTCGTCTGATACCTCAATATTTCCAACAACTAGCAAAGAAACCCGTAAACGGAAGAGTAAACCTTCACTGTCTCATATTAATAACAATTTATCGTTAACAATGCCCGAAGCTTATCAAGGAAATGATTCCGAAGCAGAATTTGTGGTAAAAAAGAGTCCTCATGATAAAACCTATAGTAGGTGTTGGAGTATCCGTCAAATTTCGGAGACAGCAGAAATATCACATTCTCAATTTCCTTTACCTAGAAGAAATTTGAAATGTGATGAAAACGAACTATCTGTACCTTATGTGATCTTATGTGTACCAGTCGTCTAAGAAGAGTAGGAAACCAGAAGAAGGAAAAAGCGTTTTGTTACTTCTCTTAAACACTTTGTTGAAAAATAAAAGCGAAGAAGTAAGTAAAAACATTTGTCAAAAGTCAGTTATTCCACAAAAATAAAAGTCATTGGTTGGAAAGCGAAAAACAAATTACTTTGCAGTTCTTTTACAAATCACCTGCTTTATACAAGGAAATGATAAAACTAGGATTTATTTTGCCCTCAGTAAGCTTAATCCAAATGTGGCATTCTCTTATAAGGTTTGATACTGGATTGTCTTAAGCTATTATCGAAATGTTAAAGAAGAAAATTTGTGATATTTCCATTGGCAAACGGCGTTGCATTTTATTGTTTGATGAAATGTGTAGTAAAACCGAACTGGAATATAACATCAAGGTTGACTTAATTTTTGGTTTTGAGGATTTAGGAACCGAAGGGCGAAAAAATAAGACTGCATCAAGCATTTTGCTTCTTATGATCCTTGGAGTAAATGCAAATGAGATGCAATGTGTGGGCTATTTAGCTGGTTATGTCAATGGAAATTACTTGGGCGTTATATTGAAAGATGTAATATCAAAATTAATTGATATTGGATTCGTTGTACTTGGCGTCACATGCGACCAAGGAGGGAATTATAGATTGTGTTTAAGAATACTGGAAAGCTCTACAGAAAGACCATATTTTTTTGTAACTAATGCAAACATTTTGACTTTCTTTGACGCCCCGCATTTGTTTAAAAGTTTACGTAATTCCCTTTATTTACATAATATAATTGCAGAAGGTAAAAGAGTATCATGGAAATTAATTCGTAAAGTTTATAATTTTGATAATGGCACCATACGCGCAATATATAAATTAACTGACGTGCACATTGACCCGACAAATTTTAATCGAATGTCAGTTAAGCTTGCAACTTAAGTTTTAAGTCACACAGTCGCATCAGTAATATTTGCCGCCGTTTTTTAGGTTGCTTTCAGGATCCATTAGAAAAAGAATGCGTTATTAACATAGCTACGTTTATTACACGGCATAACATATAATTTGATCAATTGAATAGTGTTAGCAAATTTTCTAAAAATCCGGCCCGAAATGTCTTGGCACAGGAAAATTTAGATATGTTAAAAAATTTGGAAGAAATGAAAACATGGATTTTAACTTGGAAATATGAAGGTCGTATGAAAAGACCGTATTGTTTCGATGGTACCATTCGTTCGTACCATTAATGCTATTAAAATTCTTTGGCAAGATCTTAAAAAGAAACAGCAATATTTGATAACAGGACACCTTAATCAAGACCCCATTGAAAATTTGATTTCGATGTTAAAGGGCTTCAATGGAACCTACGAAAAAAATTCATGTACTTCTTGGGTATATCGAAATTTAAAAAAAATTATGTTCCATAATTCTTTTACTTCGGAATTTTCGAATTATGACGATTCCCAAAGTCAAAATTTAATGGCAATCAAAGATTATACTCCCACAGAATCTAATGAATTCAATAATTCTGAAGTAAGCAATGAAGATGTAGATGATCTGTCCTTAGAAATGATTTCAGAAGTTATGACGGAAATTTTTTTTTATGGCTATTTATCCAAAAAGTTTCCAATATGATGAAATGTAGGTATTGTGAGACACATATGATAAACTGCGATAAAAATTATTCAGATAAATATTGTTTCATAAAAAATAAAGCTTTTAAATCAAGCAAAGGGGTTCACTGAAAATTCCAACGATCGTGTTTGAATCAGAATTAAATTTGATTTTTTGCAAATGTTTAAAATTATTTGAAATTCATAAACAAAAAGAACATTTAATTCAAAAATACATTTTTCCGGATATAAATAATATAATACCACAGTGGGAAGGTTGCAACCATAAGACTGCTGCCATTCAACTGATTGTAGTCACAATTGTTCGACTAAAAATAAGAGATTTTAATAAGAAAATTAAAATAATATCTAAGAGGCAACGATTAAATATTCTTCGAGGTGCAGAATAAAATAAATGTGCAGGCATCTGAAATTATTTTTGTTTCCCATAGCCAAAACTATTCTTTAAATTGCAAACAAAAAATGGAAAGTAGAATTAGAAAATATGCGCAACTCTCAAAATTTTCTTTAAATCCTTGAATTATCCCGCATATTTCCCACAAGTAGAGTGTGCAGGCGATGCTTTTTCTATTTTGCTATGATGTGCATGTAAAAAACAAGGATTCAATGTAGTTGTAATAACACAAACTGAATTAAAAGCTCGCTTATTTCGCACCCAAATGTCGATTCTATCATCATGTATCATGTATCATGTATATATATAAAATCAAAAATTGGTTTGTTGGTTTGTTGGTTTGTTTGTTTGTTTGTTAGTTTGTTTGTTTGCATGCTTGTTTGTTTGTTTGTTTGTGTGTTTGTTTGTTTCCTTGCTTGTTTGTTTGTTTGTTTGTTTGTTGCTCAATCACGAATAAATGCCGAGTCCGATTATATTCATTTTTTGGGTGAAGGTACTACATGAAAATATCAAGCGATTTCCATGAAACATGGTATTTGTGTGCTTTTGGATGTCTTTATTGCGAATCTACGTTCGAAATTTGGAAATTCAAAATGGCGGAATCAATATGGCGAATAAAATGTTTGAACATCAGGTAATCCATCACGCCTAAACGGTGGATCCAATCATTTTCATTTTTTGTATAAAGGTACTACATGTTCCGGCACAATATATGGGCTTCTTTTTATTCATGATTTTCAAAATGGCGGACCCAAGATGGCAGTCCAAAATTGAAAATATCAGCGGATTGGCATGCAAATTGGTATTTGGGGGTTTTTAGTCGTCCTTATTGCGAATCTTTTTTCCAAATTTGGAAATTCAAGATGGCGGATTCAATATGGCGGTCAAAATTTTGGTAGATCGGGTGAAATTGGGTAGCCCATCATGCCTAGGCGCTGAATCCGAGCTTATTCATTTTTTGGGTGAAGGTACCACATATTCCGGCCCAAAATAAAGGCTACTTTCAATTCGCGAATTTCAAAATGGCGGATCTAAGATGATGGCAAAAATTTGAAAATATGAAGAGATTGCCATAAAATTGGTGCTTGGGGGTTTTTGGATACCCTTCTTGCGAATCCATGTCCGAAATTTGCAGTGAGAAGTGGCGGATTCAATATGACCTACACTAAATTTCGAACTTCAGGGAATTTAAAGGAAAAGTAGTACTATGGATATTTTGAGGTAATTTTGAATTTACTATCAAAATTAGGAAATTCCAAATGGCGGACTCCACACGGTGACGCAAATTTGTATACACTGGGTTAAACCGGGTAACCCATAACGCCTGAATATTGGATCGGACTGTTAGGGACTGAAGCTGTCAATGCACTTCTACTACCCACAATCGAACTTCATCTGCTCAAAAAAACAAAACTCTATCCCACACTCTTTGTCTAACTGCCTATGTAGTTCAATTCTTGGAATAAAGTGCTACAGAACACACGTGACTTTTATTTAAGGAACTCTCAGACAGATTTTTGCTTCTCTAACTGCTCGCTTGAGCACTAATCAAATTTCCTCGCTTGAGCTCTAACATAATTTTTTTGGTACCGAAACCCGGGAACCTTTAGTGACGGGAACTTCCTTCTACGACGCCGAAAAGTTGTTCGAAATTTTTGTGCGCACGTAACTCGAACTAAGTGCAGTGTGAGTGCTTACGGGACAATTAAAGCGCGTCGCGCGGACATGAGCTTGGTTTAATGCGGTCGGGACGCATTTGTTTTTGTATTGGCTTGGCTGAAAATATTGTGCAATGAAGGTGGACAGTGTCGATCACTCGCTTTATTTTAAAATTTCGCTGGAAAATATCCACGCGCATCGAAAATTCCAGAAGCTTGCAGTTATCTCCTCTCCACCTCCACGCAAGGACAAACGGTATCATCCTATATATTGGCTTGGTTTGGTGTATAACACTAGCACTACTGTATGTGATATTATTGTTACAACCCCGGCATCCCAGGGAGTCCTCCAAGGCCTGAGTTGGCCCCTCGATGCTCCTGAAAAGAGAAAAAAAGGAACCAGTAAAACCACTAGGACGATCTACAGGCAATTTCAAAAAAGAACTTCCCTGCGGCGATATGCTGTGGCTGGAGCCTTAGGTTGCGCTCAGCACGAAAACTGAGCGCCAGCCGAACGGCCGTTAAACGGCAGGTTTCAAAAACGGTCCTTTTTTTTTTTGGATGAGTGATCTCAAAGCGAGCGGACGTGCGGATCCTAAGGAAAAGAAATAGTTAGTCTTGGCGAGTAATAATTTAATATTTGTTCCGAACTGTATTGCGAACTTCTTGTACTCGAATTTGTCAACGCGGAAGCGCGGGAATAAAAAAAAGGTGTCGGTCGGAAGTAGTTTTTTAGTTCCACCCCCGAAGTACCACACAGGTTGGAGCCGGAACGAAGGCCGGAAAAGGTAAGTCGGTGTTCCTTTCTTACCCGGTCACTGCCCCTGTCGTATACTTCCGCGGCCCAAGGCTGCAGATTTCGAGGCCAGGAAAAGGGGATCAGAAGTCCCGGAGTCGTCCTCGCCCAGGTCATCGACCGGCGCCGGAGGTCATTGCCCCATCAGCTGGGCGCCACAGTCGAGCCCCGAGCCGTTCCCCAGTATACCCCGCCACTTACGCGCTGAACACACACACACCACGCGCGAATCGGGCCACTCACCGCGAGCAGAACACTGACGACACAAGCAACCCACACATCGGGATTTTTGAGCGCTCACCCGGCCATCTCCGGGCGCCCCAACACGAGCTACGAATTCCCCGAAGGATCGAGCTGCTTACCCGAGCCCGCTGGCAGGGAAAACTTCCTCCCGGGTTTGCCGTGCGTCCCGAGGGCACCGGGGCCCTGCACTCGCCCGAACACTCCGCGAATTTTAATTTTTCGACTCCACGCACTCACTCCGGCGCTTCGCTGAAACGAACGGGCGCCTGACAGCCGCACCACTACACCCACGGGGGTCTACACTTTTGGGCCTGCGAACTTTGCGCACTGTCGCGCGACCAGCGCGCTGCGGAGCTTTAGGAGGGGAAGAGCCTCCTCGCTGCAGGCTGCACACAGCTACGTCAGCGGTGAGCTACGATTGTGCCGCCGGCTGAAAACACCCAGCTGATTTCCCCTCGTAAGCCGTCGCGGACGAAAAGTAAGCCGGCCGCTCCTGATTGCGCTGAGGCAGCCCGGTTCAGCCCAGTGGGTGGTAAACGATTGCCGCCGCGCTCGACTCCGCCGGATTAATTCAAGGTGTTGCCGAATACTCCCCTTAAAGACTCCCTCTCAACCTCGGACGTGGGTGAGGCGAGCCAGTCGGGCTACTTACTTAGCGAACGGGTAACATTGGTGTCAGGTGTGTTCGGAACGAACGAATACTGAAGAGTATTCCAGCCCAAGAGAGTTTTGTCGGCAACATGGCTAGCGGTCAGGATAACGATCCCAATAGGGAAGCGTCGGCATTTTGGATGAGAGAGTTCAACAATTTCGTCGAGCAGCATTCCCGAACAATGTGGGAATTATTGGAGACGGTTAAGAACCTGTCGGAACGAGTGGCGAAATGCGAACTGTCCCAGGACGAAGCATTTATGACACGGTTAGACCAACTGGCGAACGAGATGACCCCGGAGAATTCGGGGGTCAGACCCGAAAAGCAAAGGCAGATGGTGCAACCACTCTCCGACAGGGATTTGATGGATTTTGATCCCTTAAGCAACAGGCTCGAAGCAGAAACGCGTCCACCCAGCGCCAGTACTGGCGCTATTCCGAAGCGACCGGTACCTCAACCCAGGAAGCGCTCGTCGGAGATGAAGGACATTCAGCAGCTCGAACCCACCGTAACACCTTCATCACGTTTCAGGGTGGCGAACGAAACAGAGGGGCCTATTCGAGCTGTGCCGCCTACATCCAGCGCTATGTTGAGGAGCGCGGCAATCCCGGAAAGCCCAATTCCGCACTCTACGCCGTTGAGAATGCCAGCCGTGCGATTCCGCGACACCTTCAGCCTCGACGACCCAATTCCGCCATCGGTCGCGCAGGTTCCAACGCTTGCACCCACCCGGGTTAAAGTGTCGCCCCAAGAATTCTCGGGAAAGCAACCGTGGCGACTTTACTGCCGGCATTATGAGGCAGTGGCGAAGATAAGCGGCTGGACGGACGAGATGAAGGCTCTTTACCTCGTTCCATTTTTACGGGGCACCGCGTTATCCTTCTACGACACACTAAGCGAGGCGATTCGCCTGGATTACGCGAGGCTAAGTGCTGCATTCGATGCGCAGTTCAGCAACCGGATGGAGAAGACGGTTGCTCACATCAAGCTTCGGGGGTGTGTGCAAGCGCCGCGGGAAACGCTGAAGGAATTCGTCACCCGGGTGCAGGAATTCGCGGCGTTGGCCTTTGAGAACGATCCCGACTCCACGCGAGAGGCCGTAGCGCTGGCCCAGGTTATTGACGGGATCGCGGATATAGAAATCCAGCAGCGAGTGCGAGACGCCCTTCCCGAAACAGTCGAGCAGGCATTGGCTTTGGCAGAACGAGTTGAGGCGAGCAGAGAGGCTACAAGAATCTGCAGGCGGCATATAAGGGTAGCAGTGGCGGATGTCCAGCCAGTCCCTCCTCCCCGCAGTACCGCCACCGTAAGGCAACCCCGAACTAGACCCAATGCGGCCTCCAGCAGTGGTTCACGGACGCGGCCAGGGCCGTCCCCAGTTTCCCCGCCTCGCAGGGAGGTCGGGATAACAGGAAAAGTTAGGGTTTTCCTCGATGAACGGAACTTCGGGTTCATCACGCGCGACGACAACGGCGGGAATGTGTTTCTGCATAGGAACGCGATCAGGAATCTGCCACGGGATGCGCCAGTGGGACCGAGAGAGGGCGATGAGGTTCAATTCGATGTGGTGTGGACGGACAAGACACCGGCAGCAAAAAATGTGACCCTGCTTTTGCGGCCGCAAACGAGAACCACCCCTGCTCACACCTGCGCGACACTTCGGACACCCGAGACTTCCCCGTGGCAGGCGACGAGCCAAAGGAATGATGCGGCATCCCAGGAAGGGAGCGATTTAAACGGCCCTCTGCTAACCTACCGGGGCTAGGGTTAGCGGACGAAGACTGCCCCAGCCACGAAAGGATTTTCATTAACACGGCGAAACAGTTGGGAAATTTGCAAATCGACGGCGACATCAACGGAGTGGGTTGCAAAATCGTATTGGACACGGGGGCGAGTCACTCGATAATACACCCTCGGGTACTCGAAGCGGGCGAACAGCGGAGAAAATTGCGGCAAACAAGCGCGGTGATACAGAGCGTGACGGGGGAAATAACGAAAATTCTGGGAACTACAGAGGTCCCAGTTCGGATAGGCGATTTCGCGGCGAACCACTCCTTCCACTGCGCAGCGATCTATGACGAATGCATCCTGGGAATGGATTTTTTCGTGAAGCATGGATGCACCCTCGATTTTCGTGACGGCCTATTAAGGGTGGAAGGGGAACAGATTCCTCTTCACGACTCTTCGACGGAAAACCACCTCGCCCGAACATGCGCGGAAATTGTTATTCCCCCAAAATCCGACGCTCTGATTCGTTTATGTTGTCCCACACTGCTGCGGACCCCCGTGCTAATAACACCCCTCCCGCTGAGCTGTGGTAATATTGTCCTGACGCCAACCCTTTCGGAGTGCTCTACAGGTGTCATTTGGGCGCGGATAAGTAATGCCTCCGAGGAGGTAGCACACATTCCCCCCACCACTAGCATAGGTCGGATTGAAGAAATCTCCAGCGTCCTCGACAAGAAGGTAGTAGCCGACTCCAGGACCAATTGCCTACTGCACGCGGAATTGGGGAAGCTCTTAGCTGCTTCCAAGGAGGGCCTGGACGAGACGCAGCAAAATCTACTGGCAGAACTGCTTCGGAAACATGCGTCGGCGTTTTCCCACGGAAAGGAAGATCTTGGACGGACTAGCATTCTGCGGCACCGAATAAACACCAGGGATGCGGAACCGGTGAAACAACCTGCGCGCCGGATTCCTTTCGCGCGTCGCAGTGAGGCTGAGAAGCTCCTGCAGGAAATGAAGGGGCTTGGCGTTGTTACTCCCAGCACCAGCCCGTGGAGCTCACCGGTAGTACTGGTGAAGAAAAAGGACGGGACTCTTCGCTTCTGCATAGACTACCGGAAGCTGAACGAAGTGACGAAGAAGGACTCATATCCCCTACCCAGAATAGACTTGACCCTAGATGCGTTGGGTAGATCTACGTGGTTTGCGACGCTGGATTTGCAATCGGGATATTGGCGGGTGGAGCTAGAGGCGGCCGATCGTGAAAAAACCGCTTTCACAATGGGAAATGGTCTGTGGGAGTTCACCGTGATGCCTTTCGGATTGACAAATGCACCGGCAACCTTCCAACGGCTAATGGAACTAATCCTGGAAGGGCTTCCGTATACGTCCACGTTAGTGTACTTGGACGACATAATTGTGCACGGCGAGTCCTTCGCGGACCTTTTGAAAAATCTCGACGCTGTACTCGCGCGCATAAAAGCTGCTGGTCTAAAGCTCTCTCCGGGTAAATGCCAACTATGCCAACGGGAGGTGAAATTCCTGGGACACATCGTTTCGGAGAAGGGATTGTCGTTCGACCCGGAGAAGGTAGCTGCGGTTCGGGACTGGCCACAGCCGAAGAATAAAAAGGAGGTACAGTCTTTCCTGGGATTGTGCGCCTACTATCGCCGCTTCATTTTGAATTTCTCCGGAATAGCTAAGCCTCTAACAGCGCTGACAGGAAAGCACGAGAAATTCGAATGGTCCCAGGAGTGTGACAGGGCCTTTGCAAAACTGAAGGATGTGCTGACTTCCGCCCCAATCCTCAGCCAGCCCTTGCCTAGCGGAGACTTCATTGTGGATACGGATGCGAGCGACACGGCGTGGGGGGCAGTACTGTCGCAAGCTCAGGACGGACGAGAACGAGTCCTCGAATATTACAGCAAGACTCTAAGTCGCTCGGAACGAAACTACTGCGTCACAAAGAGGGAACTGCTTGCGGCCGTAAAGGGAATCTCCCACTTCAGCCCGTACCTCCTGGGTAGGCATTTTACGCTACGGACGGATCACGCTTCTCTGCGGTGGCTGATGAATTTTAAACAGCCAGAGGGTCAAATAGCGCGATGGATCGAACGCCTGCAGGAATTCGATTTCAGCATTCAGCATAGAGCAGGCATAAAACATGCGAATGCTGACGCACTATCGCGACGCCCTTGCACGGAGAGCGGCTGTCGGACGTGCGAGAGAGCAGAGGAGCGCCAGCGCGTTGTGGCACGCACAACGATGGTACTGGGCGACGTATCTGAGGAGCAAATGAAGGACCCTGTACTCCGAGAAGTCCGCGGGTGGCTGGAGACCGGAGAGAGGCCCCCTAGGGAAAAAATTAGCAGCCTCGACCCCATCCTCAAATCCTACTGGTCGATGTTCTCGACGCTACGGCTGAAAGACAATCTAATCTGCCGAACATTTTGCGACGGGAGGGGGGACCATGAGCAAGTCCTGGTACCGGCTCTTCAGAAACGCCGAATCCTGGAATTGGCACATGACGGACCAGCGGGAGGACACTTCGGGTCCGAAAAAACGCTCCAGAAAATACGGGAAAGGTACTACTGGATCGGCTGTTCCCAGGACGTGGAGAGCTACGTTAGGAAATGCCCGGTGTGCCAGCGACGAAAGGGACCGATGCCTAGGACTCGAGCGCGATTACAAATTTATAATGTAGGGGCACCTTTCGAGCGGATCGCGATAGACATCCTCGGGCCTCTGCCAGTGACCATGAGAGGAAACAAACACGTCTTGGTAGTTGGGGACTACTTTACCAAGTGGCCCGAAGCTATTCCTCTACCGGACCAGACCACGGAACGTGTAGCCGACGCCCTAATCGAACACGAACACACTCCTACTGGCATATCGGTCCGCGGTACACGAAACCACTGGATTAACTCCAGCAAAGCTCACGCTGGGGCGCGAACTCCGACTGCCGGTTCAATTGCTAACGGGAGAGCCGCGATCAGAACAACTTCCCGCTTCAGAGTATGAGTAGAGGCTGGATATTCGATTAAAGGACGCGTTCGAGTTTACAAGGAAGCGCCTCGGCGAAAAAAGTAGGCAAATGAAGGATCGGTACGATCTGTCAGCGCGGGGGTCCCCTTTTCGAGAGGGCGCAATGGTCCTATTGTACCGCCCACAACGCAGAAAAGGGCGCTGCCCTAAGCTCCAGATGGATTGGGCGGGGCCATATCAGATACAAGAAATGTTGTCGGAAGTGGTGTACCGAATAAAGGACCCGGGGAACGGCAAAACGATAGTTGTACACCGCGACCGCCTCGCCCCGTACCACTCAGATTAGAAAAAAGACGGGAAAAGTTCGCGCAAAACCTTCTCGGGGCAGTGACACTGGGCTAAGCAAATCAATTACCACACGTAGAATAAAAAGACAGGAACCCGACTCACGCCGCGTACTCGGCAACGCGAATTCGTTTTTCTTTTCGCGACACGAGCGAGTTGGAGGCGCTCGAGCCAAAACCTCCCCTAAACTCGGATCAGCTGGAGACGGCCGAAATCGTTTTGATCCGCGGCGCGGGTGGAAATACCAACGCCTCCAGCTGACCCAAAAAAAAAAAAAAAAAAAAAAAAAAAAACCTCCGCCCCTAGGATCCGGCGAGCAGGCCCATCAACGGCCTCGAACAAGGTCAAAGACGTCCACTACCCCTAATGCCCAAAAGGAATACCTCTTTTCGTGCGCGCAGTCCCACCTAGGAACACAACGGATGAGCCACCAGTCCCAGGAAGTCATCGAAATTCAACCGGAACGTGGAGCTGAGGACAGCTCTTCCTTCTAAGAGGGGGGTAATGTTACAACCCCGGCATCCCAGGGAGTCCTCCAAGGCCTGAGTTGGCCCCTCGATGCTCCTGAAAAGAGAAAAAAAGGAACCAGTAAAACCACTAGGACGATCTACAGGCAATTTCAAAAAAGAACTTCCCTGCGGCGATATGCTGTGGCTGGAGCCTTAGGTTGCGCTCAGCACGAAAACTGAGCGCCAGCCGAACGGCCGTTAAACGGCAGGTTTCAAAAACGGTCCTTTTTTTTTTTGGATGAGTGATCTCAAAGCGAGCGGACGTGCGGATCCTAAGGAAAAGAAATAGTTAGTCTTGGCGAGTAATAATTTAATATTTGTTCCGAACTGTATTGCGAACTTCTTGTACTCGAATTTGTCAACGCGGAAGCGCGGGAATAAAAAAAAGGTGTCGGTCGGAAGTAGTTTTTTAGTTCCACCCCCGAAGTACCACACAGGTTGGAGCCGGAACGAAGGCCGGAAAAGGTAAGTCGGTGTTCCTTTCTTACCCGGTCACTGCCCCTGTCGTATACTTCCGCGGCCCAAGGCTGCAGATTTCGAGGCCAGGAAAAGGGGATCAGAAGTCCCGGAGTCGTCCTCGCCCAGGTCATCGACCGGCGCCGGAGGTCATTGCCCCATCAGCTGGGCGCCACAGTCGAGCCCCGAGCCGTTCCCCAGTATACCCCGCCACTTACGCGCTGAACACACACACACCACGCGCGAATCGGGCCACTCACCGCGAGCAGAACACTGACGACACAAGCAACCCACACATCGGGATTTTTGAGCGCTCACCCGGCCATCTCCGGGCGCCCCAACACGAGCTACGAATTCCCCGAAGGATCGAGCTGCTTACCCGAGCCCGCTGGCAGGGAAAACTTCCTCCCGGGTTTGCCGTGCGTCCCGAGGGCACCGGGGCCCTGCACTCGCCCGAACACTCCGCGAATTTTAATTTTTCGACTCCACGCACTCACTCCGGCGCTTCGCTGAAACGAACGGGCGCCTGACAGCCGCACCACTACACCCACGGGGGTCTACACTTTTGGGCCTGCGAACTTTGCGCACTGTCGCGCGACCAGCGCGCTGCGGAGCTTTAGGAGGGGAAGAGCCTCCTCGCTGCAGGCTGCACACAGCTACGTCAGCGGTGAGCTACGATTGTGCCGCCGGCTGAAAACACCCAGCTGATTTCCCCTCGTAAGCCGTCGCGGACGAAAAGTAAGCCGGCCGCTCCTGATTGCGCTGAGGCAGCCCGGTTCAGCCCAGTGGGTGGTAAACGATTGCCGCCGCGCTCGACTCCGCCGGATTAATTCAAGGTGTTGCCGAATACTCCCCTTAAAGACTCCCTCTCAACCTCGGACGTGGGTGAGGCGAGCCAGTCGGGCTACTTACTTAGCGAACGGGTAACATTATTCTTACTCCTGCATTAACATGTGTAAACTTATGGCGGAGCAAAATGGTTTAAAGCGCAACATTGTGAATTTTATGACCAACACAAACAAAACCGACAAAGAGAGACACACAGAGGGATTTCTGCAAGCGCGAATTAACCTCTTAAATTCATATTGGGCTAAGTTTCAGGCGATGCACACCCGTATTATAATGCAGGCAACTGCTGAACAATTAACTCAGGAATATATTACGGAGGATGTATATAGCATTGTGGAATCGACTTATTGTGAGAATCTCGGTCAGCTGACAGATTTGCTCCGTAAATTCTCTACATCGACGGCACATTCTACAGCTGTTCTGGCTGCTGCTAGTGCTGCGCACGGTGCACTCAACTTCGTGACGTCATTACCTAAAATTCAATTGCCGCGCTTTAGTGGAGAGTTGCGGGAATGCGCTGCCTTTCATGACTTATTTTCAAGCTTAGTTCATTTAAATCAAAGCCTTTCTGGTTCGCAAAAATTGTTTTATTTAAAGACCAGTCTCTCTGGGTCTGCTGAGCAACTCCTCAGAAATACAACAATTACAGACGCGAATTTTAACTCCGCGTGGCAGATACTCTGTACTCCCTACCAAAACGAGCGGTTACTAGTAACAGCGAATCTCAAAATGCTCACATCATTACCTACCAAGAGAACTGAGTCAGCAGACGAGCTGCGAAGATTACATGACGGAACAATTGAAATCATTAAGGCATTGGAATGCCTCAAACGACCCATAGAGCATTGGGATGACTGGCTAGTCTTTGTCAGAGCGCAAAAACTTGACTCAGTCACTCAAAAGGATTGGGAAGCATACTTCACAGACCATGCAAATCTACCAACCTTCGAAATGCTCACCCAATTTCTGAGACATCGAATCAATACTCTGGAGGCTATTCGAGAACATAGCTCGAAATCCATCGAGAATAAAACTGGTTCCCACAAATTACAAAACAAGGCTACGACTTTAAAGGCTCACGCAACAAATACTGGGAAACGTTCTGCTTGTTCCGGTAGTCATTTGTTGTTATTTTGTCCCTCCTTTCGACAAAAGAACGTAACACAAAGACGAGAATTTGTATCGGCTCATAGGTTGTGTTTTAATTGCTTGCGAGGTGGTCACCAACAATCAAACTGCCCCTCGCCTAACCGTTGCAAGCACTGCAAACAGCTTTACCATTCCATGTTGCACTCCCTAGATGTTCCAGATTTAAGATCTGGAAGAAAAACGAAGACCCACAAAGAATCCTTTAGAAAATGAATTTGTAATGCAATACTTATCTGAGTAGTGAAGGTGTCTCCTGTCTTATCACATCTAAAATGTAAACAGAATGAATATATGTATTAGCGTAGCAAACCATTTGTAAAAGAATTTCTTCTGTAAAGGAATTATTATATTTTATATATATGGATTAAAATTGTTAACAATGAATTATAATAGTAGTTAAAAGCAAATAAATAAATTATACTTACCTCAAACGGCACCACTCAACTTGACACTTGAACACTAAACTTCGAAGGTTTGAGTTACACAAAGTCGACAAACGGTATGGCCTGATCACATTTGTTCAGAAAAGGAGGCACCACCAGGTTAGAGAATACTCCAGATCCCGTACCAGAGGGGAATCTAGCCTAAGCTACATATCGCCTTAAAAGGCAATCTTTCTTTCATTCGACCGCACACTATATGTAACGGAAAATTGCTCCTGTTTTGTTAAGGGGAATTTTGGCGAAATTAGGAAATCAGTAAGGAGTCCTTTGAAAACCTTGAAAAGAATCGAACGTGATTGAGTGGTGTCGTTGATGCTTAAAAGTTAAATTTGTTTAGTAACCCAATAAAGTTTTTGTAATCAGCAAGAAAAATTGCCAATCTTTGGTTCGCAAGCCCAAATATCCTGGACCCTCTAATTTTCTACTTGCTAAAGTTAGCAACATTGGTAACATTTACGAGCACGGTTTGAATTAATTATTTCGAAATTGTTCATGGTCCTTCGAACCGGATCCGTGCGCGTAAAGTGAACTCGAAATAGTGGACCTATGGATTCGTGAAGACATTGTGAAAACTTAGTGACAAAGGGCTTGTGAAAAATCAATGACAAATTTGAAATCAAATATCTGTGCAAGTGCAATTTTTAGTACAACAGAACTCGGACGGATTCATAGAAATCAAATTTTCTTCGAACTCATTACTTCAACGATACACACAGACTGAGATTAAGGCAAAGCTGTAAGTCTACAAAACTTTATATATGTACATAGAATAAAATATCCAGCATGGAGAATTTAATATTATCCCAACTCGCTCAAAAGGAGCTTTTAGAGAACTTCTACAAAAATTACAAAAAGGACGGGAAAGACAGAAAGACCGAAAAATATTATCAAAAGCGCTTGTCCGTTTTTCAAGCCTTATTTGATGAAACCAGAAACACGCATCGGGAATTGCTTATTTTAAAACTATCGAAACCTGCGGAAGCAAGCAAATTAACATACTTTATCGATGATGTTTATTCGTCAATAGAGTCATATTTTATCGAATGTTACGCTGCTATGGAAGAAAACTTTGAAAGAAACCATCCTTCAGTATTTCCAAAGAAGAACCCAAACTTGCCCGTCACGGATAAAAATCCAAATGCTTCATCAACTTCGCAATCCAAAACAAAAAGCTGCATAAAGCTACCCAAAATATCGATAGAAAAGTTTTATGGAGATTATCACAAATGGCCCACTTTCCACGATCTTTTCAAGACCATGATTCACGACAGTCGCTCACTGTCCGATGTCCAAAAGCTTCAATATTTAAAGCTTCATTTAGGGGGCGAAGCAGAAAACTTAATAAGTCACATACAGGTTACAGACGCAAATTACAATTCTGCTTGGGAGCTTCTCAAGGACCGATATGACAATAAGAGAGTTTTGGTTAATACTCACTTAAAACGAATGCTATCACAAAGTACGATCACCTATGAGACAGCGCAAAGTATTAAAAGTCTATTGGACACAACGACAGAATGTTTAAATTCTCTTGAAAATTTAGAAATCGATATAAAAAATTGGGATGTATTAATCGTTTACCTTACGCATAGACAAACTTAACCTACTAGATGTCCAGTCGCTGTGTAAATTTCCGTGCCAAAGAATATCAAAATAACGCGTTTAAAGTAAAGCTCTGCGCGTTCGAAATAAAGCTCTCTTCATGAGCGCAGAGAAAATGCGCTAGTTTCTCTCAGAAGAGATGCCATATATTCACTGATCGCTGTGCTTGCGATGGAGAGCTCACTTTTTTGTTTGCCTGTAAAGTGCAGCAGAAGAGAAGCACGCATATGAATTTTAAAGGCTTTTGTTTTAGATATGCGCAAGTTATTCAACATTTGGGTGTGCTTAAAGACAGTTTGTTCGGTTTTCACGGAGCTAGACTGATTTGGTTTTAAAAGGTTGGATTTGAATTGAATATTTTTATTGGCGATATTTTTTTGGTTAACGATTTGGATTTCGGAATTTGCGACTAGATTTTGGATAACTTTTTTTATTGATTAAACATTTTTGGCCGACAACTTGCGCTTCTTGGTTAATGATTTGGATTTTGGGATTTGCGATTTGTATTTGGATAATTTGTTGTTGAGAAAATTTTACAACTGCATATTTTTGATTTACGATTTTGGCTATTTGTTTTGATTTTTGTATTCGACTTTAGAATACTAGTGTTTGACTTGGCGAATATTACTGGGCTTACGATTTGAATTTATATTTTATCATCATGTCACTTCACAAGCGTAGGTGTTGTATTATTGGTTGTGAAACAACATCAATGGATACAGGAAGGAGACTTTTTTCCTTTCCATCAAAAAGTAGTACACGATATGAAGAATGGTTAAAAGTTTGTTGGCAATCTTTCGATAATATTTCTATTTTAAAGCAACCAAAAATTTGTGATCTTCATTTCGAGTCGAAATATTTTGGGAAACGCAAATTATATCCTCATGCGATTCCTTGCCTAAAATTAGGAAACTTTGAAGAACAACGAATGCAGGGAACTTCAAACACAATTGAATCTGAAGATGTAACTTTTGATATAATCAATTCCACTTTGATCCCTTTAGACGTAACCAGTGTAACCCCTCCAGATATAGAAACTACGTGCAAGTATTGTCATAAAAGGGAATCAAATTTACAATACTACCGATCTCGCGAAAGTAAACTTATAAAGGAGAATAACAGATTAAGATCCTTAAACAAAAATTTGCAAAGAATATGTAAAAATTTAAAAATGAAATTAACAAGGGCCAAGACAAAAGTTGATTTAGTTGCCAAGACAAATTTTAACAGCATTGTTGACCATATAGATTCCCTAGAAGTCAGCTCCAACTCGAAGATATTTTGCAAAATGCTAGTAGGTTCAAATAGACAGTACAGTACTGATGAAAAAATTATATCTCAAGCATTGTTTTTTAAATCTAGCGCAGTTTATAAGCCATATATTGGGAAATCCATTTATGTATTCATGGTAAGCTCTCTTTGTGGTAATTGGAAACAAGTGTTGTATTATACAGTTGCAGAAAAGAGTATTCATGCAGAAATGCTGAAAGAAAAGTTATACGAAGTTATTGATATATGCGATTGGATGGAACTGTGTGTAAGAGCTATCGTATGCGACCAAGCAACGGCTAATCAAAAGTTGTATAAGAATTTTGGCGTAACAACAGAAAAGCCGCATTTCACTTATAATAGTAATAAAATCTATTGCTTATTCGATATTCCACATTTATATAAATCCATCAGGAATAATTTAATTAATTATGACCTCGTAACTTCACAAGGCAGTAGAGCTAAGTGGGAAGTTCTACGAGAAGTTTATTTTCTTGAAAAAAATTCTTATACAAAAATGTGTCCAAAACTTAGTGACAAGCACATTCATCCAAATCGTTTTGAAAAAATGAATGTCAGACTGGCAGTACAAGCAATAAGTTCCAGCACAGCAGCGGCTATAAGAACTTCATATGCTTTAGGGAAATTTAGCGATGGTTTAAAAGAACACGCTTTGTCAACCGCAGAATGTTTTGAAAAATTAAATCGCATTTTTGATTGTTGCAATAGTAAATCTCCCAACTCAAAAAATCCTTATCGATCGGCTTTGACTAAAAATAATTTATCATGGAATTATTTGAAGGAAATAAGAGAATATGTTCGGGGACTTAAATTAGATACACATCCTAAAAAGGTGAAAATTAATTGTCTGAGTGGCCTTTTACAATCTATTGAAGCAATACTGCAACTTTCAGAAGACATTTTTAGAAATTCGAATGAAATATATTTTATTTGCACGAATAAATTAAACCAAGACCGATTGGAAAATTTATTCAGTGTAGTCCGGTACAAAAAACGAAATCCATCTGTTTTTGAATTTAACGAAATTATAAGTAGAATTGTTCCTGTAAAATTAATTTATTCTTCAAAGCTTGCTAACTGTGAAGAAGATGATACGGAAAACTTAGATTTAGATTGGAATGCAGTTGTTAGTCCTATTTGTGAAGACCAAAATATAAATTCTGCAGAAAATACTGATGTACATACCGAGGAAATAGTAGATAATATCTTTTCGACAGAAGAAAATTTGGATTTTTTGAGTTCCTTTACTGAAAATAATATTTCAGATAATGCAACTTTGTATTTTGCTGGTTACGTTCTGTGTCAACTGTTTAAACGAGGTATATGTTGTGAAATTTGCAAGTCGGGTATAATATCAAATAATATTGATTTAACGAGATCTTCGGAATTGTTAGTACATTATAAGAATTATTCTAGCATCTCAGACTTCGGAGCCCTTATTATCCCGACTGAAGAATTTTTCCAAATATGTAAGAAGCAAGTTATGATTTTCCGTGAGTACTTCACAATTTCTGCACATAACGAGCAGATACTAAAAAATATACAAGACATTTGCATAAGTGAATTAGGGAGCTGGTACGACTGTAATCACCCATGCTATTTACATCGTACTAAGATTTTGGAATATTTTCTTCTTGTTTTAATTCGGAAAAATTGTGAAAATGATATGTACGAATCCTGGAACACACAAATCACCACTAACCATTCACCTACACTCGCACTGAGAAAACAAAGTGTATATAATAAATTGCTCTATATTTATCTAGTTAATTACAAGATCACAATTTCAAAGTAAAACTACAACTTCACAGTTAAATTTTAATACAGGAGAAACGATACGACCCCGCGCGTTGAATTCTGTTGGAAGACTGCTCCTAAGATTCCGTCCGAATCCTATTGACCCATTGATTGATGTTATTGGCCTCAGCTCCGGACGTCTCCAGTTTCGGGTCGTCAGCGCTCGTGGTATCGATCAGCAAATCAACCGATATGCAGATGTGCAATCGTTTGAACTTTGATTCGGCTGATCGATGCATTTTGCCGGGGTGAATAACTTAGCCGGGATTAATTCACGGGCGTCGTGAACATCTCGGCGGGCCTTGAAACCCTATGGTTTCAATGATGATGTTGATTTATGTATATTTCTTATGGGGCATTTCCTCCCAGCATAAGATAACAGCAAAATATGGAGTTACTTAAAGGGCGCTCCGACTCGCCCGATTTAAAGGGAGTAGGTATCAAGGTTAGGATAAATATTTAGGAGGATAGATAGTCTAAGCGGAAAGTGAAGTGCATTCTGTTCTTAATGAGGGGTAAATTTTTGTCTGGCGTCTCAAAGATTCGAGGTTGATTGATGTTGTGTCAATCTCTTGTTCCTTGGATGCTGTAGCCGCATTAGAATGGTCGTCGGTGCTCAATTGATCTTGGCCAACTGCAATAGAAGTAAGTTGAACGTTCGCTTCAGCGGGCGGTGCTTGTGGTCGCCTGTGCAGTGCATAGGTGGTGAACGAGTTGCCGATTGCCGCTAACAACCACCAACTTGTTCCATAAATGCTTCGAATTATTCGTAAATTGATTATGAAACTAACGGTAAATTTTAATGCACGAAAGACAGACCAAATGCCTAAGAAGACCGATGTTAAATTCCCGAACATGGAAAAAAGGGACCAAGTTCCTTGGAGATAATGTTGTACTCGCTTTAGATGCTCGGTGGGCAGCAAATGAAGTACGTTAATATTTTGTCGGTCAGTATTATGTCCAATTATGGTTTTAGTAAGGACATTTTCAATTGCTTTCCTTTCCGATGGATACATGATTTGCCTTCTCAACTCCTCGGTGGCTTCGAAGGTGTAGATGCCTGATTTGATGAGGTCGCGGGTGTCCTCATATTTCCATGGAATATCCTTGGTGGGATTTAAAAGTTCGGGATCCTCCAACTTATGACCTGCGGGAGTGAAGCCATACCATGCCCCATGGAGCAAATATGCTGAGGCCAACATATTAGAACATGGGATTTCAGTACCATACTCCTGCAGTAGATGGTTCGTTGGAGCCATGAAATAGCTTTGATTGTTGTACGTTACAGCTAGTTCATTGTAACACCGATCGGTTCTTCTAACTGTGACCTCTACTGCCTGACATCTAATGAGATATATCACTTCCCCTCGTGCTACAGCGGTATATCCGGGTTCTTTCATTTTCATGAAAGCAAACTCTGAAGGGTGGTGATGAGCTACAGCCAATTGGGTCTCTAAGACCTCTCGCTCCACTTCACATTTTTTAAGTAACAAATGCGTGTATAAGTTTTCCATTTGTTGCTTAATGTGCCTCTCGACATACACAAATTTGGTGTTGATATATGTGAAGAGGTCCAGATTTCCTGTTGATTTCGTTTTGAAAACGTAATCGTCAGTAGTTCTTTTGACGATCACAAGCCTGGGATGTTCTGTTTGAAAGCCTGGATGGTCACAAATCGACATAGATTTTACTGTCTTCAATGCGAAAACAACGTCCCCCGTGTCAACCGTGTACATAGTTTGCGTTTGTTGTTCAACTATGTTTAAAGATTGAATTTTCGTAGCATTACCTTCGTACAAAACGGTATATGCTAGTGATTCGCAAGAGGTGTCCGGAATCATGTCCCAAAAACTCATGCCGTATTCAGGATCTACACATTTGCCCTTGAGGTATGGACATAATATACTGCTGCGTAAGATAACTTGGTTATCTTCCAACCGAACACTACTAGTATAGTCCGTGATTGTCAACTCCATGGCATGGATGACGATGACATTGTCCCAAACATTGGTGCCGTAGGAATATGATGTTCCTGCACAGTTTCCTTTTGCATCTACAGATCCTGCTATTGTTTCTGTATACCGAGACGTGGCATTGCGTGTGATATTCTCTAACAATTTATTATTTGGAAGTCGATAGATGCCGAGTTTATGAATTTTCATGCATTCTTCTTGCGATACGTCAGCGATGAAAGTGCTAAGGCCTCCCGCAGCCAAGGAGAGGTGACTGAACATGCCGCAGAAATATACCGTTTGGAGTACATTGATTTTACATTGATAGACGTGAATCGATGCAACGTCCTTTAACTCCAATACTTGAATATCTTCATATTCTTGAAGGATGTTTGGTGCTTCGAAGTTGCATTTTTCCACCCCCAGAACCGAAATTCTGGTTCGATTGATTTTCTCATGGCCGCAGTCGTATGCGATCAATGCGAGACTTCCAGAAAGACTTGTTAAAATTAGGACGATTTTCCACATGATCGTAATTAAATTCCTGTGAAAGGGTTCGAATATGAAAAAAAATATGAATATGTATATAGGTCGAAGTAAATGTTGGTAGTTGAATAAATAATGATTAGAGCTAACAATAATGAGATGAATATTACTGGAATTGTTCTTGCTGAAATGGTAAAGCGCATATTTTAGTAATGGGTCTTACTAATTGAGTGTTCGATGTTTTAAGGGTGACCACTCGAGTTCGATCATCTTTACCTTTATGTAATTCGACGATTCTCGCTAACTTCCATGCTGACGGAGGGAGATTCTCGTCCTTTAGAATTACAAGATCTCCTACATTTACCGATGGCTTCTCACATTTCCATTTTTGTCGTTGCTGCAGACGAGAGAGGTATTCTGAGGACCATCTTTGCCAAAAATCATTTTTGAGTTTTTGCAGATGTTGCCAACGAACTAATACAGATATTTTCCCTCGGTCCCAGTCAGACTCAGGCAATGCTACCGGAGCATTCCCAATGAGGAAATGCCCGGGGGTAAGCGGGGCTAGATCGTCTGGGTCTGCTGACATTGCGCAGAGAGGGCGCGAATTTAGTACCGCTTCGATTTGTGTGAGCACAGTACTAAGTTCCTCAAAGGTCAATAATGTTTGTCCAACTATTCTTCGAAGATGGTACTTAATTGACTTGACTCCTGCCTCCCATAATCCTCCAAAATGGGGCGCCGCTGGAGGAATAAAGTGCCAGGCCACATTTTGCACACTTAGTTTTTCGCGGGCTTCTCGTACACTTCTTCGGATCGCTTGGTCGATTTCCTTCTCAATTATTTTAGCTGCACCGACGAAATTTGTTCCGTTATCGCTGTAGATTTCTTTACTCACTCCTCTTCTCGAGAAAAATCTGCGTAATGCCGCAACGAAGGCTTCGGAAGTAAGGTCGCTCACCAATTCAATATGAATAGCTTTCGTTGCGAAGCACACAAAGATAGCTATATACGCCTTGGATGTTTTTGCATTGCGTACTTTGCTAAGTTTAATGTTGATAGGGCCCGCAAAATCAATGCCTGTGGCGTAAAAGGGCCTTTCCAAGTTTACCCGAGATGCGGGTAGATTACCCATAATTTGACTCGAAGTCTCTCTCCTCCAGCGAAAACACGCGATACATTGATGAAGTATTTTATTCACTGCGTTTTTGATGCCGGGTATCCAATAATTTTGTCGTAAAGTAGCTATTACAAGAGTTGGACCTCCGTGCAAAGTTGTCTTATGGACGTGCGTGATGATTAAAGAGGTCAGCTTCGATGTACGGGATAGTATTATGGGGTGCTTTTCTCCGTAGGTTAAGTTTGAGTTCTCGAGGCGGCCGCCGACGCGTAAAATTTTGTTGTCGTCCAAAAAGGGATTTAAAGAACGTAACGAACTCTTAGTTGATATAGGTAGCCTTTTCTGTAAGGCTTCGAGTTCTTGAAAGTATGCATAACGTTGGCTTTCCCGAACGAGGGTATGTTTCGCCTCCTGTAATTCCGTTACGTTGAGATAAGGTTTGCCAGTTGCACTATTGTTCCTAGCGCGCTTGTTAAGGAATCGGCGACAGAATGCGACAACTCTGCAAGCTCTAACAAAGTCAGAAAATCGCTCTATGAGCTCTTCTGTGCCTGGTTTAAGGTGAAGAGATTTGACCCTTTTTAATTCCTTGGACGAAATATCATAGTCCGGATCTACAGGAAGTGTTGGCCATTCTTCAGGACTCTTCGTCAGCCATTGTGGGCCTCTCCACCACAAGATGTTATTCACAAGCTCAGATGCGCGAACTCCTCTCGACGCCAGATCAGCGGGATTTTGTTCGGAAGGTACGTGTCGCCAACGGCACTCCGCAGTGTTGTTATGGATCTCAGAGACCCGATTGGCGACAAATGTTTTCCACTTATTCGGATGACTGCCAAGCCAAGCGAGGACCACTGTGGAGTCTGTCCAAAGATGTACTATTTCTACCTGTTTTAAGTGCTTTCGCAGATGCGCTACTACTTTCGACAGGAGATGTGCTCCACACAACTCTAGCCGGGGGAGCGTAATTGTTTTAACGGGAGCGATTTTGGTTTTAGAAATGATTAATTGAGCCGAAACATTTCCGTCTGGGCTCTGGATGCGTGCATAGATCGCGGCAGCGTATGCACGTTCCGAACTGTCACAAAATCCATGATATTCAATTTGCGCAGCTTTCGTATAGCTTAGCCACCTCGGAATTTTTATTTGTTCGAGGGCTTTCAGATCAGAACTGAACGCAAGCCAATCTTGAGATAAATTTTCGGGGAGATTAGTATCCCAATCGATGCCTAATAACCACAGCTTCTGCATTAGAATTTTCCCGCAAATAATTATCGGACTAAGCCATCCGGCGGGGTCGAACAATTTTGCGATTTTTGATAATATGCTGCGTTTGGTTGGTGTTCCGCTCATATCTATATTTAATTTGTAACAAAAGTTGTCCTCCTTGGGATTCCAACTTATTCCTAAAGCTTTGATAGTAGATGTTCCATCAAACAGAAGAACCGTTTCTTTGACTACGTCTTCAGGACCTAGATTCTGTAAGACTTCAGGATGATTTGCAGAAAATTTACGCAAGTGGAAACCACCTCGTTTAAGTAGCGAAGTTAAATCCTTCCGTAACTTTACGGTCTCTTTAATGCTGTCGCGCCCCGTCAAAACATCGTCGACATAGAAATCGTTCGATAAGCATTCCGATGCCTCTGGAAAAGATTTTGCTTCATCGGTGGCTAATTGTTGAAGAGTTCTTATAGCTAAGTATGGAGCGCAGGATATTCCAAAGGTAACTGTTAAAAGTCGATAATCTTTTACAGGATGATTTAGATCTGATCTCCACAATATTCTCTGATAGTCATTATCATCAGGGTGTACCCAAATTCGACGATACATTTTCTCTATATCTGCAGAAAAAACAAATTTAGGAAACCGCCAGTTTAATAATAACATCGTAAGGTCTTGTTGCAGCGGCGGACCGGTCATTAACAGCTCATTCAATGATTTCCCTGATGCCGTTTTGCAAGAGGCATCAAATACCACTCTTAACTTAGTTGTGGAGCTTGCTTCTTTAATAACTCCGTGATGGGGAAGATAATTGGTTTTAAATGTTGCTATAGCTTCATTATTTGACCAAGACTGGTTTGGTTTTTCCATAGGAGCGACTTCTTCCATTTGGTTCGAAAGAAGATATTCTCTGAGGACTTCGTTATACTCTTTAAACAACCCTTTATTCCGAATCAAATTTTCTGTACTTAACAGACGTCTCATAGCGATATTGCGAGAAGAACCTAATCCTACTTCTAAGTTAGATTTAAATGGTAACCGAACAATATACGATCCGTCGGGTTTCCGGCGATGTGTCGTCCTAAAGATTTCCTCGCATAACTGGTCTTCAGGGTTTTCGACGTGGGTAACCGAAGGTTCTTCAAGCTCCCAAAATCTCTGCAGGTCAAATTTTAGTTCAATTGTGTTAATCAATGACACGACTTCTATCTTTGGACCTTTCGGTACGTGATTGTGAATTTGCCCAGACAAAACCCAACCGAAAATAGTATTTTGACCCAAGGGAGCACCAATGGGTCCGGTTCTTACTCCGTCTTTCAGAATTAACGGGTAAATATCTGCTCCGATTAAAATATCTACTTTATTTGGTATATGATAAGTAGGATCGGCTAAAGGTAAATTTTCGAGATGCTCCCATTTACCTTTTACCAATGTCCTAGATGGTAATAAGTCCGTCAGCGTATCGAGAGCTACGGCGTCGGCTTTCACGCTTCGCTCTTCATATCTCGATTTTAAGGTAATGTTTACCATTTTCCGTGAGCTAGCTGCTTCACTGTTTGCGAGCCCCGTGACTTTCACGAATGTGTGATTCATTTTGAGTTTTAAACGTCGGCAAAGAGAATTAGTCACAAAGGTGACTTGAGATCCGGGGTCTATCAAAGCTCGTGTAATTTGAAGCCCCTCCGGCGTTTCAACGTACAATAAAGCAGTGGCCAGCAACACATGTCTATTTTCCGACAAGAACAGTGTTGAGACACTGGTGGCTGCTGTTTGTGTTTCGGGTTGTTGGGGCAGGTCATTACGGGCTACTTGACATTTCTTTGTATGTTTGGATGTAGACGGCTCGCTTGCTCTATCAGAGGATGCATGCAACAGCGTGTGGTGCTTTCCTCGACACTGAGTGCATCGTGAAGTACTCAAGCATTTGTTGAGAGTGTGATATCTGCCTAGACAATTGATACAGTATCCATTTGCTTTGGCAAACTTTAGCCGCTGAAGCGGCTCAAATTTTAAAAATTTTGGGCATGAACGAACGGAGTGAGGCTCATGACATAGTTTACATGCTGCTTGAGCCGTATGAAAATTTTTACAGTTCACCTTGCTGCCTTCATCCCCTTTTTTGCTTTCGTTAGATCTTGGCTTCGCGCCTGATATCGCTTCCAAGGTGCGAAATCTGAGCTCTAAGAATTTTTTGAGCTCAGTCCATTGAGGCACATCGGTTGTGTCGCCTATAGATAATTCCCATTCTTTATGTGTTTCTGCTGGAAGCTTTTGTACGACCAGGTGAACGATAATGGGATCCCAGTTCAACGTACTAATTTGCACGTTGTTTAGTGATGCAATGCAGTCACTAGTTACGTCCAGAAGACCTTTGAGGGAAGATGCAGTCTCCACAGAAATTTTTGGTTGAGAGGTGAATGTCTTAAGCAACGAAAATACCAAAATACGCTTATTTTCGTATCTTTCTGTCAGCGATTTCCACGCGGACGCGTAATTTGCTTGAGTCATCGCAAATTGCTTTATGACATTTGAAGCCTCACCGACCACTGAAGTTTTTAAATAGTGAAACTTTTGCACATCTTCCAGATTAGGATTTTGGTGAATCACTGCGAGATATAAGTCTCGAAAGCTGATCCACTCACTATAGTTACCGGAAAATTTTGGTAACGAGATTCTGGGCAGATTTGACTGCCCTAATGATTTGGACTCTGAACTGGTAGATGCAATCTGAGAAGCTGCCCGTGGAACTGTTGGGTCATTCGCTCGTGCAGTCTTCTCTAAAATTTCCGCATTTTCTATGAGTTCACCTTTGAATTCATAGAAAATTGCTTCTTGAGCTCCGAAGAAGTCTTCTTTGAAGTACTTCAGCTCAGAGTCTTCCACAGTTTTAAGCTGGCTTAATTTAGCTTCGTTGGCCAAAAAACTTTGCCAAAGGTCATGCCAGCCGTTGATACGCGCAACGTAAAACCCATGGGTGCGTCTGGCATGCGGGGTTTTCTTCGTATTCGTTATGAATTTACCCATTTGCTCGATTAGAGCCACTTGAGCTTGGAGAATCGAGGATAGATTTTCCATTTTCGATATTCTACAACTTCACTTTCACTTAGATAGGAAACAGGGACTTACGTGACAGGATTTTTTTTGACCGATAAAAAGGATGCTGCTGGATGTTGATCCGGCTCGAAGGACCAATGAAAATGATATGTACGAATCCTGGAACACACAAATCACCACTAACCATTCACCTACACTCGCACTGAGAAAACAAAGTGTATATAATAAATTGCTCTATATTTATCTAGTTAATTACAAGATCACAATTTCAAAGTAAAACTACAACTTCACAGTTAAATTTTAATACAGGAGAAACGATACGACCCCGCGCGTTGAATTCTGTTGGAAGACTGCTCCTAAGATTCCGTCCGAATCCTATTGACCCATTGATTGATGTTATTGGCCTCAGCTCCGGACGTCTCCAGTTTCGGGTCGTCAGCGCTCGTGGTATCGATCAGCAAATCAACCGATATGCAGATGTGCAATCGTTTGAACTTTGATTCGGCTGATCGATGCATTTTGCCGGGGTGAATAACTTAGCCGGGATTAATTCACGGGCGTCGTGAACAAATTGCATGTGGAAAATTAACAATATTAAGTGTTGCGGGGACAATGAATTCGCCGTGACCTCCAGATTAAATATTTTAGGAAATTAATAAATGGTTAATTTGGTATTGTAGCGACAAACTTTCTTACTAAACATTCTATGTGTATATTGCACTGTAACAATGCTTAATTTTGATTAAATTAAATTCATTTTTAATTTTCCACCTTTTGGATATATGTACATATATTCATTTAAATAAAAGGTTTTGTATAAATATTTTACTTGAATGAATTATTATATTATCAAGTATTATTCTTGTACACAAAGCCAAAATTCATGCGTGAATTCTATATTATACATATGTATAACAGATAATTTCGATTTCTTCATATATCTATATCACAAAAAATCTTCTATAAAGCGCCTACTAGACTTCACGAAGTTTCCCGAAGTTGAACGAGCACGAGTGTGTAGAGAGGTACTTCGTGTTTCATACTTCGGGCGACTTCTGCTCGAATCGGAGTACTTCGGCAAAGAGACAAAAGCGCATTCTCGCGTCGCTCGCAGAAGAGCTTTATTTCGTCCGCGTAGGGCTTTACTTCAGACGTGTGCTTTTCATTTTCAGTGGCACAAAATTTTACATGCGACTGGACATCTAGTATCTAGTTTGTCTATGCCTTACGGTTCAAAAATTACCCGCGCAAACCATCCACTTGTGGGAACAAAAAGTGTCATCAATGAAAGAATTACCCACGTGGAAAGAGTTTCAAGATTTCCTTAAGTGCAGATTTAGAACTTTGGAAGCTATGCCTGCAACTGGGAAACAAGCTCCCTTAAGGCCCGCGCCCATAGAGTCCGGAATTCGTCCGACTGCGGAAAACGTAAGTTGAACTACATGCTTTCTTATGAGGGTGCACCCATAGAAACGCGCTGCCGCAGTCGCAGCCGGATTGAAAAGACGAGCATTTCTCAACTTTTTATCCGTACTACATGCGGCAAGGAAAGCATCAAAAAGCTTCATAGCTTTGCTTAAACGGTGTGAGACTTAGCTAGAAGTCAATTATTTTTTAAAATAAATCAGGAGGTTTTTTATGCGAAGTGCTTTTTCCTCCTTGCAAAAAATAACAATATTTTATTTCGGCAATTTTTGATTTACTGCTACTTATTAACAGTTTCTCTGAGTGAGGATTTGGAATTTGCATCAATATTACATCGAATTGCCATGATTTTAATAATGCCAAACTTCAAAATTTGAACTGAATAGATTACAGATTAATTTTTTACTTCAAAGTGAAGAAAAATCAGTACAACTTGGTGCTATTTTTAGGATTTTAAATCTTTGCTGTAGGAAATTCATATGATAAATTTCAAATCAATGAGAAATCTCCTGTTGTTCTGGATAGACGAAAAGAACACAGCTATTAATTGCTAAGAATGGTGTTAGAAAATGAAATAAGGGTGATGTTTTTTTCTGAATTTGAACAACTTTTTCTCCTTAGCACCAACTCTTTTCACAATTGTTTCTTTTCAAAGCCTGCTCTCTTTCTGTCTGCTGAGATGAAAAGATGCCTACTGCTAAAACTATTGGAATATTGCAAAAAAATGGTCAGCATAGAGTCCCAACATAAAAGTACTGCATATGTCCCGGGTAAATTTCTAAATAAAAAACTATTATTCTTCCAAGGAGGAAAAAGCACTTGGCATAAAAAACCTCCTGATTTATTTTAAAAAATGGGTGCACCCAAAAGCGGCGCCTTCCCTCCAATAGAGTCAAACATTCATCGGCTTTTGTAAGTAGAAGTCCTATTAATAGAAATTTAAGTACTCTATTAATATTCATCGTTGTCCTTTCAATTGCTTGTTGCTTCCTTCTTTGACTTTGCCTTTTTCAATAAAATTCCCGCGTTTTGTTTGAACAAACTGTCAAGATGAGAACCACTTTGAGCGATTTTGAGTCAAGATGACAAAAATATTGAAAGCTTGCCGCAGAAATTCCGGATTCTATGGGCGATACCTCTGATTGCCGGACGTCAATAGCTTTAAGCTTACCGGAGTCGAGCAAATTCCGCACAAATTCCGGACTCTATGGGCGCGGGCCTTTACACAAGGATCGACATCAATCTGCAAAAGCTCGGCCAACCAATCAATCGTTCCACACCACTTCAAAGGGAGCAATATGCAGTGCCTGTGGTGGCGAACATAATTTGAGGCAATGTTCAAAGTTTGCTTCGATGGAAAGCTCTAAAAAATTAGAATTTGTCAAATCCAAAGGCTTGTGCTTGAACTGTCTTGGATACGGACACATGCTAGCTAATTGTCCTAGTCACCAGCGCTGCTCTTCTTGTGGGCAACGACATCACACGCTACTGCATCGGAAGGCGAACGGAAATCGCCAGAGGCCCCTCCGATTGCCATCAGATCAGGGTCAGGTATTGGAGGGCAAGGAAAGTACTGCGAACTCCACTTTGTCGCCGGCATCGCCTAGTTTTACGCCACAACCTAGTAGTGCAGCGGACAACAATCTAAATGCTTTCGTAATTAACGATCAATCACGAAATTATCAAATCTTATTGGCAACGGCTCTTGTGAGATTATGCTCGGCTTCTGGAAGAGAATGTGTTTTTAGAGCTTTGGTGGATCCTGGCTCACAGATTTCGTTGATTACGGAAGCAGTTGCGAAACGTTTAAATCTTAAACGAGAGTCTATAAAAGCGAATCTTTCGGGCGTAGGACAAACAAATGCAGGACAAATTACTTCTCGTGCGTTTTTTACGATGAAATCCATGCACGATGATTATTTTGCACTAAATATGTCGGAGCTCATTTTAAATCGGTTAACTCATCTGCTTCCTTCTTCAAAAATTGTCGATTATGAATGGAGTCATATTAATGGATTAAAACTTGCAGACCCCTCTTTTTCGGAACCAGCAAAAATTGATGTTTTATTAGGAGCTGACATCTTTTCACAAATTGTTTTGTGTGGCCTAATCAAAGGAAAACCTGGAACTCCAATTGCTCAGGAAACGACGTTGGGCTGGATTCTCCTGGGAAAATTGGGCCCTTCTGCGAGTCCAATTCAACTGAATAGCATGCACGTCACGACTGATTTACACCGACAACTCCGAAAGTTTTGGGAATTGGAGGAGATCCAAAACGAGCAACCGTGGAGTAATGAGGAGCAGAAATGTGAGGAGATATTTAAAACCACCCACAAACGAAAACCAGATGGAAAATATGTAGTAGAACTCCCTTTCAAGGAAAGTGATGCATTTAAGCAATTAGGACACTCCAAATGTTCTGCTTTATCTCGATTATATCACATGGAAAGGCGTTTTGATAAAAATGCGCAGGTAGGGGAAGAGTACACGAAATGTTTGAAAGAATATATTGATCTAGGGCATATGGAGGTAGTTTTATCTGAAGGGAACACGGAGTGCAATGAACTTAAACTGACGTCAAAATGTTACTTACCTCATCATGCAGTTATGAAGGAGGATAACACGACGACAAAACTACGCGACGTATTCGATGCTTCAAGCAAAACATCTACGGGGGTGTCACTAAACGACATTCTTTTGAAAGGACCAACAATTCAGGATGATTTGTCTACATTGCTTCTCAGATGGCGAATCTTTAAATTTGCTTTAACTGCCGACGTCGAGAAGATGTACAGGCAGATTGAAGTCATCGAAGAACATCGCGAATTTCAAAGGATAGTCTGGCGACAATCTAGGGAATCTCCCATATGTGACTACAAATTGAACACAGTAACCTTCGGTACCAAAAGCGCTCCGTACTTGGCGACAAAGGTCATTCAGCAACTGCCATTGGATGAGCAGCAAAATTTTCCACTGGGATCAGCAGCTGCTCTAACAGACTTCTATGTGGGCGATCTAATGTCAGGTGCAAACACTTTAGAAAATGCAATCGAAAAACAAAGTAAATTGATTAACTTATTGAAATCTGGCGGCTTTTGCCTCCGAAAATGGCTTTCGAATTTCCAAGAACTAATCGAAAGCATTCCGGAAACTATGCGAGAAGTCCAGTTACCGCTCAGTATCAATGTAAAAGAAAACTTTAAAGCTTTAGGCCTATATTGGGATCCAAAAAACGACACCTTACTTTACTCGACAAAATTCGAATCCACATCGGAAACTTCTACGAAAAGATCTATAGTTTCCGATGTCGCAAAACTTTTCGACCCATTGGGCTGGCTCTCGCCCATTATTATAAAGGGAAAAATTCTGATTCAGAGGCTTTGGGTCGAGAAATTAGGTTGGGATGACGAAATTCCGAAACATTTAGAAAACAAATGGATCGATTATCAAAACCAATTAGATCAAATTCAGGAAATCAGAGTTGCAAGGTGGTTAGGTCTGGACGACAGTTTATGTGCATCTATCGAACTTCATGGGTTCTCTGATGCTTCAGAGCAAGCTTATGCGGCGATAGTATACCTCTGCATCGAAAACTACAACGGAGAACGAAAAATTTCTATCCTCACCGCTAAAACAAGAGTTTCACCGTGTGAACCCCCGACCCTTCCGAGACTTGAGCTCTGTGGAGCTGCGCTACTTGCTAAGCTCATGAATTATGTAGTGAATTCAATGAAGCTTTCTAAATCAGTTGCGCAATATGCATGGACGGACTCAGAAATTGTTCTGGCATGGTTAAAAGGTCATCCCACCAAATGGAAACCCTTCGTAGCTAATCGAGTAGCAACAATTAATAATCTTTCGAAAACAACAAAATGGGGACAATTTCCTTCAAAGCAGAACCCAGCGGATTGTGCCACAAGAGGACTTTCTCCTAACGAATTAAAAACATTTGAGCTATGGTGGAATGGGCCGGAATGGCTCAAAAGGACTCAAGACAATTGGCCGGACAATAAGGAGCCCCTTAACACCAATCTCGAAGAAAGGAAAGTTGCACATCATGTTGTTCTCCAACCTGCTGAAGATTTGGTCTCAAGATTTTCATCCCTTACAAAATTGGTGAGAGTAATCGCTTATTGCAAAAGATTCGCAGATAACACAAGAAAGCCACGAGAGTCGAGAGAGCTTATGACATACTTAAAGGTCAACGAATCACAAAATGCCTCAGATGCACTACTTAAAAGATCTCAACGACATCACCTTCAGACTGAAATCGAGTCTCTTAAAAACGGTAAACTAATCCACAAGCAAAGCCGCTTGCTGAAACTGACACCATTTATAGATGATGCAGGCTTCTTGAGGGTGCGGGGCAGAATAGACATATCGGATATATCATATAATGAAAGACACCCAATAATTTTATACGATAAATGCCATCTCACGAAACTTATTATAGAAAAATGCCATAGAGATACAATTCATGGAGGTCCTCAGCTAATGCTAAATGTTCTAAGAAAGCGATATTGGATTACAAATGCGAGGAATACAATTAGACATATTACCCACAAATGCATCACTTGCTTCAAATTTAAAATAAATTCTCAGCAACAGCTTATGGGCGATTTACCTGCGCCAAGGGTAAGAATGTCTAGACCATTTAGTCATACAGGCGTTAACTACTGCGGATCCTTCGAATTAAAAATGCATAGAGGCAGAGGCGCAAAGAAATATAAGGGCTATCTGGCAATATTCGTGTGTTTGGCTAAGAAGGCTCTTCATATAGAAATTGCAACCGATCTGAGTACGTCCGGGTTCATCGCTGCATTCCGTCGATTCATTGCAAGAAGAGGGCTGTGCAGCGATATTTACAGCGATTGTGGATCGAATTTTCTCGGCGCAAGCACAATTCTGACTCGGTCAAAGCAGCAAATGGAAACTCAACTGAACGCCGAAATAGCTGCAACCCTAGAAAATGAGGGAATAAAGTTTCATTTCATCCCTCCAAGCTCTCCACATATGGGTGGATTATAGGAGTCAGGGGTTCGTTCAACCAAGTATCACCTAAAAAGGATCATGGGAAATACGACACTGACGTATGAAGAATTCAGCACAGTTGTAACACAAATTGAGGCCTGTCTGAATTCAAGGCCATTGTGCGAAATGAGCTCAGATCCAACTGATACAACTCCGCTTACTCCGGCCCATTTCCTCATCGGAGATACCCTAATTACCCCACCTGAACCATCGCTGCTGGATATCAACATTCATCGCTTGGATAGGTGGCAATATCTACAACATTTATACCAATCGTTTTGGAAGCGATGGCATAATGAATACTTATTGGGTCTGCAGCAGAGACCTAAATGGATCCGACAAACGGAAACTATAAAAATCGGTAGTCTTGTAGTTCTAAAAGAAGATAATCTGCCTCCGTCTCGATGGCTTCTGGGACGGGTAATAAGCACACACCCTGGATCGGATGGCCTCGTACGAGTTGTAACCATAAAAACAAAAGACAGTATTCTAAAACGGCCCATTACAAAAATTTGTCCATTGCCAGTCACGAATGAAACGCAAGATCAGTGAGCAAAGGAATTAGTCTCACTACAAAAAAAAACAAAATGAAACCCATAAGAAATCCTAACGATTCACATACCTCTCAAAATTCCCCAAAAATACCTTGAATTTTCCTAAAAACAAAAAACCATAATGATCCCGTAATTCCCCCTCGCTTTTAACATGTTCAATAGCAGGTAAAATGCAATTCGCAGTCCACGTACTGCTCTGAAGGACGTTGACCTCTGAGACGCTGGTGAAACGAAGAAATTTGTTGCAACCTCAACGGTTCCAAGGCGGGGAGGATGTTCCGGATTTAAGATCTGGAAGAAAAAAGAAGACCCACAAAGAATCCTTTAGAAAATGAAATTGTAATGCAATACTTATCTGAGTAGTGAAGGTGTCTCCTGTCTTATCACATCTAAAATGTAAACAGAATGAATATATGTATTAGCGTAGAAAACCATTTGTAAAAGAATTTCTTCTGTAAAGGAATTATTATATTTTATATATATGGATTAAAATTGTTAACAATGAATTATAATAGTAGTTAAAAGCAAATAAATTAATTATACTTACCTCAAACGGCACCACTCAACTTAACACTTGAACACTAAACTTCGAAGGTTTGAGTTACACAAAGTCGACAACCGGTATGGCCTGATCACATTTGTTCAGAAAAGGAGGCACCACCAGGTTAGAGAATACTCCAGATCCCGTACCAGAGGGGAATCTAGCCTAAGCTACATATCGCCTTAAAAGGCAATCTTTCTTTCATTCGACCGCACACTATATGTAACGGAAAATTGCTCCTGTTTTGTTAAGGGGAATTTTGGCGAAATTAGGAAATCAGTAAGGAGTCCTTTGAAAACCTTGAAAAGAATCGGACGTGATTGAGTGGTGTCGTTGATGCTTAAAAGTTAAATTTGTTTAGTAACCCAATAAAGTTTTTGTAATCAGCAAGAAAAATTGCCAATCTTTGGTTCGCAAGCCCAAATATCCTGGACCCTCTAATTTTCTACTTGCTAAAGTTAGCAACATTGGTAACATTTACGAGCACGGTTTGAATTAATTATTTCGAAATTGTTCACTAGAAAACAACAACGCTACGATACCTCCCTCTTCTGTCGACAAGGGATCATCTGCAATCACTTCTCCTTCTTCTGTCAAGGGACAACAAGTGGCTGCACTTCCTACTTCTTCTACAGCCAAAGAGCAGCAGGTGGCTGCTCTTCAATCATACTATTCTGCGCAGCCCACTAGGAGCATACTCCTAGCTACCGCAAAGGTTATCGTCAGATCTGCTGACGGTCAGGAGGTGATAGTTCGAGCTCTCCTAGACCAAGGGTCACAAGCTACTTTTGTGTCATCCGCATTGGTAAATCGACTTCGCTTGCCTCACAGAAAAGTTAATATTCCGATTAGAGGAATAGGACAGGCCCATTGTGGAAAAGTTAAGTCATCTGTGACTTTGACATTATAATCAGCTGTTTTTTCAGATTTTGTGATGACTACTGAGGCACTTGTTTTTCCCAAGCTAACAGAAATCACAGGGCTTCCTAAATTCAATCTATCGGATTACACTCATTTAAAAGGCCTACCACTAGCTGATCCCAGCTTTTTCGATAATACTCGTATCGATTTGATTATTCGAGCTGATAATTACCATTCGATAATTTTGAACGGGTTAATTAAAGGCGTTCCGACAGGCCAAGATACTACTTTCGGGTGGGTGTTGTCAGGCCCTGTGCCAGTGACGAGCACATACGCCCATACCTGTCATATCCTCGATAGTGATTATCAACTCGATCACCTAATACAACGTTTTTGGGAAGTTGAGAACGTGACCTCATCAAATCCTCTATTGACTGAAGAGGAAGAATATTGTGAAGAATACTACAAGGCCACTACTACGCGTGATATTTGGGGACGATATACGGTTCGTCTACCCATTCTGCAGTGCTACAAGGACTCCATTCACTTGGGAGAATCTAAACCCTTCGCTGAGAAGGCCTTGCTTCGCATGGAAAGGCGACTTGACGTTCAACCGATATTTAAGGAGCGTTATGTTGAGTTCATGAAGGACTACTTATCACGCCAACATATGGAACCTGTTCCAAGAGATACAGAAAGTACCTATACCACGCCGACGTTCTACTTGTCTCACCATGGGGTATTGAAGGGGAGCAGCTTTAGCACAAAACTTCGAGTCGTTTTTAACGGGTCCCAAAAAGCGACCAATGAACTTTCGTTGAACGATTATCTGTCTGCAGGACCAAAGCTCCAAACCGAAATTTTCAGCATTATTCTTCGTTGGCGAAAACATTCTATTGTGTTCACCGCAGACATAAAGATGATGTTTCGTCAAATCGTTATTCATCAGGACGATGTGGATTTGCAGCGCATCCTATGGCGCGATTCTTCAGCCAACGAAATCAAAACTTATCAACTTCGTACTGTGACGTATGGTACTTAGCCAGCCCCTTACTTAGCCATACGAACTTTGCTAAAGCTCATGGCAGATGAAGAACCTAATTTTCCCAAAGGCGCAGAAATTTTACGCAGAGATTTTTATGTCGACGACGTCCTCTCTGGCGCTGGACATATCGACGAGGCCTTGCAACTGCAAAATGAATTAATGCAAATTCTGCAAAGAGGTGGCTTCGCACTGCATAAGTGGTCTGCTAACCACCCACAACTACTACAAATTGCCGACCATGAGACGTGCTCAAGTTTGAGCTTGAATAAAGATGGGATTGTGAAGACTCTGGGATCAGGACCATTTCAAGTTTCAAGTCAACTTATTGGACCCCCCAAAAAAAATTACTAAGCGCATCCTGTTATCAGGCGTCGCGAGATTATAAGATCCCTTAGGCTTTCTGACTCCCACAACGCTGTTGGCGAAGGCCATGTTTCAAAGACTATGGCTATTAAAACTCGATTGGGATACTCCACTTCCAGACCATCTAGATGAGGAATGGCTTGAATTTCGAAGTGAGTTGGTTGAACTTGAAAATATCTCAGTTTCTCGTTGGATTGGATGCCACGATTCCAGACTGGCGTGCGAGCTCCACGGCTTTTCCGATGCCTCGGAGACCGCTTACTCAGCCGTTGTGTACTTAAGGGTTCTACATGACGACAATAACATCCAGATCTCGCTACTTAGCTCAAAGACGAAACTTGCTCCCATCAAACCACTCTCTACTCCAAGACTTGAACTTTGCGGAGCCAGCCTCCTTGCCCGTTTAATCTCTACCGTACTAACTACGCTCGACTTCGCCGATCTACCGATTTATTGCTGGACGGACTCTCGGACGGTTTTAACTTGGCTCAAGGCACAACCTACACGGTGAAAACCCTTCGTTGCTAACCGAGCAAGTACAATTCACGAGCTCATCCCTCAAGCTCTCTGGCGTCATGTTCCTGGCACTTCTAATCCAGCCGATTGTGCCTCAAGGGGCATAAGACCCAAAAGACTAGCTACTTATAATCTATGGTGGGCGGGACCAACATGGTTAGCATCTCATTCTAGTTCGTGGCCAGAATCGTTGTGCTCCAGAGAACCATCTGCAGAATTGGAGGAGCGAACATCAATTGCTAACGTTGCCGTAAGGCCGGATGAAACCAAACCTTGGCAACTCGTCACAAAATTTTCGTCGCTGCAACGTTTGCTACGTGTCACGGCTTTTATACTACGATTCATCACAAACCTACGAACAACCCAGCAGCACAGAAGGAATGGATCTCTCGCAGCATCGGAAGTTACATCAGCCCTACACTTCTGGATTCGCGAATGCCAAAAATGTGATTTCCCCGACGAATACAAGGACTTAGCTAATGGACGACGGTTCAAGCCTACGAGTCGCATTCTCTTGCTCGACCCATTTTTTGACAAAACTACTTCTAGTATCCGTGTCGGTGGAAGACTTCAAAATTCTTTACTACATCAACATGCCAAACATCAATTTATTGTTGCAAGGAAAAGTCCACTTGTGCCATTCATTATAAGGGCTGCCCATGGTAGCACAATCCATGGAGGGGTACAGCTCACTACAAGCGAAATACGTCTGCGCTTCTGGATCATTAATTGTCGAGATGAGGTTCGACGATTTCTTCGAGGATGAGTCACCTGTGCGCGTGAGCGAAAGGAAGCACCAACTCCCCAACAACTTGGTCAACTGCCATCTGGTCGCATACGACCAGCACGCTCTTTCTACTTTTCCGGATTAGATTATGCAGGACCAATTCAGGTGCGCTATGGCCCCGGGCGAGGACAAGCTGCTCACAAGGCCTTCATAGCTATATTCGTTTGTATGGCTACAAAAGCTATTCACCTTGAGTTGGTCTCAAATCTGACAACTGATGCGTTTATCGCGGCTTATAAGCGCTTTACGGCTAGACGTGGGATAAACCGAAAAATTTATAGTGACAACGGACGGACATTTGTTGGAGCAGATATACATAGAACTACGAAAATCATTTATTCTTCAACGCGCGGAGCTCCCTGAGGATCTTGCTTCCTTGCTGGCCTCCAATGGAACCGACTGGGAATTTATCCCTCTTAAGGCACCAAATTTCGGGGGCTTGTGGGAGGCGGGCGTGAAGAGCGCTAAGCATCACTTAAGAAGAGTTGTCGGTGACGCTACTTTAACATTTGAGGAACTTGCCACGTTGCTGGCTCAGGTGGAAGCCTGCCTAAACGCCCCTGTATCCTGCTAGTTCGGACCCAAATGATCTGGAAGCGCTGACTCCAGGCCATTTTTTAATCGGCTGCTCACTCTCAACACCACCAGAACAAAGTCTTCTAGCTACCCCAGAAAACCGGCTCTCCAGATGGCAATTTCTTCAGCAGATGTACGAACATTTTTGGCGCCGATAGTCTAAAGACTATTTAAATAACCTGAAAGTTCGCTACAAGTGGAAGACTCCAAACATGGACATTAAACCAGGCAGCTTGGCCTTACTTCGCGACGACAACATCCCTCCATCGCAATGGCTGCTTGTTCGGATACTATGTACTCACCCTGGACCAGACGGGCTCGTGCGAGTGGTAACACTTCGCTGTAAAAGCGGTACCTTGAAGCGGCCGGTTTCCAAAATATGCATCCTGCCAGTAGTATCAGCCGACAAGGACGACCACGGTTTCTCTATGGCGGGCAGCCAACAGCATGGAAGTACGACCGATGATGAATCGATTACTGGATTATTTCGTCCTGAGGACGAGGCGGGCAGTGATGTTAGGGACTGAAGCTGTCAATGCCCTTCTACTACCCACAATCGAACTTCATCTGCTCACAAAAAAAAAACTCTATCCCACACTCTTTGTCTAACTGCCTATGTAGTTCAATTCTTGGAATAAAGTGCTACAGAACACACGCGACTTTTATTTAAGGAACTCTCAGACAGATTTTTGCTTCTCTAACTGCTCGCTTGAGCACTAATCAAATTTCCTCACTTGAGCTCTAACACGGACTATATTTAATTTTGGGGTGAATATACTTCATACTGCGGCCAAGCATATGTATAGGCTGCCTTTTATTCTCTAATTTCAGAATGACGGAACCAAGATGGTGGCCAAAAATGTTAAAAGGTAAGGGATTGGCGTGAAAATTGGTCTCTAGGGGTTTTTAGATATTCTAATTGCGAATATATGCTCGAAACTTGGAAACTCAAAATAGCGGATCCAATATGGCACCCAAAATGTTTGTACACGGGATAAAACTGGGCAACCTATCACGCTTAGACGGTGGATTCGATCATATTCATTTTTTGGGTGAAGGTTCTATATATTCCGCCCCCATATATAGGATACTTTTTCGCGTATTTTAAAATGGCGAACCCAAGATGGCGACCAAAAATTGCAAATATCAAGGGATTGGTATGAAAATAGTGATTTTGGGGGTTGTTAGATGTACTTATTGCGAATCTATGTTTGAGATTTGGAAATCAAAATGTTGGATTCAATATGGCGATCAAAATTTTTGTACAGCGATTGAAACGGAGTAGCCCATCACGCCCTCAAGCTGAATCCGATCATATTCATTTTCTAAGTTAAGGTACTACACATTCCGGTCCAACATATACGTTACTTTTTTTGCGAATTTGAAAATGGTAGATCCAAGATGACGAACTAAAATTGAAAATATCAAGGGATTGGCAGGAAAATTGGTATTTTGGGGGTATTTAGTTGTCCTTATTGCGAATGTATGTTCATAATTTGAGAATTAAGATGACGGACCTAATACGACGTGCGGCCCAAATATTCGTACACCGGGTGAAACCGGGTAACCCAGCTAGTGTATTTATAAATCAGGATACATTATAACCTCAAGCAGTTAAATCAATTTCCCCTGCTATATGCAGAGCAGCTTTATTTCTTAAAGCTCTTGAATTCTCAAATAGGTACAAGTATGGCCATCTACTGTGACAACCCCACAACAAGGTTCTTTATCTATTTGTATATAATCAATGCTATAAAGTTTTCAGAAACAAATTTATTTAGACACAAACCGACAAACCAAAGACCTTTCAGCAACTTTTCCATTTAGAATAGATGAAAGAGAAGCTTTTTGTATTAGTTGTGAATTTAGACATAAACCGAAAACTGAATCTACGCACCCCACAGAATCCACAAATTTAGCAATTATTTTATTTATAATAATTTCAAAAATATTTTTGAACGTTTCACAAATGCTGCTTACATTGAAAAGGCTATCATAAAAACAAAACGTATGAAAAATGTTTAAAATATTTTAATGTAGTTGTAATAACACAAACTGAATTAAAAGCTCGCTTATTTCGCACCCAAATGTCGATTCTATCATCATGTATCATGTATCATGTATATACATATATAAAATCGAAAATTGGTTTCTTGGTTTGTTTGTTTGTTTGCTTGTTTGTTTGTTTGTTTGTTGCTCAATCACGCCTAAACGCCGAGTCCGATCATTTTCTTTTTTCGGGTGAAGATACTACATATTCCGGCCCAATATATAGCCTATTTTTTATTCGCGAGTTTCACAATGGCGGACCCAAGATGGCGGCCAGAAATTGAAAATATCAAGCGATTTCCATGAAACTTGGTTTTGGATGTCTTTATTGCGAATCTACGTTCGAAATTTGGAAATTCAAAATGGCGGAATCAATATGGCGGCTAAAATGTTTGAACACTAGGTAATCCATCACGCCTAAACGGTCGATCCAATCATTTTCATTTTTTGGATAAAGGTACTACATGCTCCGGCCCAACATATGAGCTTATTTTTATTCATGATTTTCAAAATGGCCGACCCCAGATGGCGTCCCAAAATTGAAAATATCAACAGATTGGCATGGAAATTGGTATTTGGGGGTTTTTAGTTGTCCTTATTGCGAATCTATTTTCGAAATTTGGAAATTCAAAATGGCGGATTCAATATGGCGGCCAAAATTTTGGTAGATCGGGTGAAACTGGGTAGCCCATCACGCCTAGAGACTGAATCAGAGCTTATTCATTTTTTGGGTGAAAGTACCACATATTCCGGCACAAAATAAAGGCTACTTTCAATTCGCGAATTTCAAAATGGTGGACCTAAGATGATGGCAAAAATTTGAAGATGTGTAGAGATTGCCATAAAATTGGTGTTTGGGGGATTTTGGATACCCTTTTTGCGAATCTATGTTCGCAATTTGCACTGAGAGGTGGCGGATTCAATATGGCGTAGACTAATTTTCGAACTTCAGGGAATTTAAATGAAAAGTAGTACTATGGATATTTTGAGGTAATTTCGAATTTACTATCAAAGTTTGGAAATTCAAAATGGCGGACCCTACACGGTGACGCAAATTTGTGAACACTGGGTGAAACCGGGTAACCCATAACGCCTGAATATTGGACCGGACTATATTTATTTTTGGGGTAAACTTACTTCATACTGCGGCCTAGCATATGTATAGGCTGCCTTTTATTCGCTAATTTCAAAATGACGGAACCAAGACGGTGGCCAAAAATGTTAAAAGGTAAGGAATTGATGTGAAAATTGGTATTTAGGGGTTTTAGACTTTCTTATTGCGAATATATATTCGAAACGTGCAAATTCAAAATGGCGGATCCAATATGGCGCCCAAAATTTCTGTGCACGGGGTAAAACCGGGCAACCCGTCACGCCTAAATGCTGGATCCGATCATATTCATTTTTTAAGTTAGGTACACATATTCCGGTCCAACATATAGGTTACTATTCTTGCTAGTTTGAAAATTGACAGATCCAAGATGGCGCTCTGAAAGTGAAAATATCAAGAGATTGGCAGGAAAATTGGTATTTTGGGGTTTTTTAGTTGTCCTTATTGCGGACCCAATACGGTGCGCGGCCAAAATATTCGCACACCGGGTAAAACCGGGTAACCCAGCTAGTTGATTATATAAAGATATGATTCTATTGAGAAAAAATAAAAGCACAATCTAAGCATAAAAATGTATCTCAGAAGAATAATTGAAAAAAATTAAAAGAAAAGCTTTCCTTGCGAGAAAAACGCCAGAATGTTTTCGATTGAGTTGAAGTTGCTCCAGGGAAAACAAAAACAATTCGAATGTTCGATCGTCACAGGAGGGCCCCCGCGACCTATTCGCAATCAAAATTTAACGACATATGTGTAGAATTTGGTTCTGTCCTTTCGTTTTGCGTTTTTCTCCTTCAGCCGAAAATTAAAGGACATAAAAAGAATGAGGAAAAATTCAAGGAGTGAACAACAATGAAAATTTTGGGAACAGGGTTTTGGGGTGGATTTTTCCCTCAACATGTTTTTTTAATCCAAAAATGCAAATTTCATTAAATGGCTCCAGAAATTTTTTCATATAATGAATAATTAGGTGAATATATATTATTACTTACCCAAATAATTAGTAACTACCAAGCAATGAGTAATAGAGCAAAATAATGATTATAAAATTTATATTATATGATTGAATTTTTCTTGTTGGATCTTTCAATCATAACATTGCAAGAGAAAGAGTCGATTTAAAACAAACTATGTACCGTAAAAGGATAAAAGAAAGGGTCGCAGCTATTTCGATTTTATAGCGCTCCTTATCAGTGTTTTGCAAGAGCAGGATTTTTCATTTATACCTAAATAGTACATAAAAACGTATTCATATGTTACACATATACATATGTTTTTTTTTCGTTGACGGCGAAAAGATTTATCTCCCAAAAGACGTTATTCTTCTCAGTCGTGTTCTGCTCGGCCCCTTTCTAAGAAAACAGAGGAGCCTCAAACGCAGTTTGTCGAGCGCCACTTGAAGACGACCAGGAAGCCCCCTTTTTCATATCTTTCGGTTGCAAGCGAACGTACTGCTAGAGGGTGCTCCTTCAGATACGCGTTTAATCGCATCCTGCCATTCTGCGGTTACACGCCGAGTTGTCAACGAGCCCGGGATGGGAGAGGGCTCCCAATGAGGAATTGTTTGAAGGTGATAAAGAAGCCAACGTTTGTCTTTTTTATATACTTAGAACTACTACCCACTCGTTCCATCGATTTGAAGCTACATACTCCTCCGCAAAAGCACACAAAACTCAGAATATATGTGATATGGTTTTAATCAGCTTAAGCTAGAGAAGGTACAAATTTAGTAAACGCAAAATATACACCCTTATGTGAAGGTTATTTTCCTACGATTAAACTCTCTTAAATTCTATACATTTTCTTACGGAGCTACTTTTGAAAGAAAATGCTATCAAGTTATTTGTCTCCATTCCACACTACATACATACACTTTATTTTTGAAATCCGTAGAACAAAATCTTTCATATGAGACCCCATATGATGTATATATATATGTCATTTATTTTCTAATTTATTTAACATATACAAACATTATAGTTCAACATTTGATGCCTTTCTTGTTCGACAAACTTTTAGCTATTGGGTCGTTCGGCAAGTCATTTCGTTTTTTCTAAACAAATGTAGTTATTGTATATCTCCACAGGCAATTTCCTACTTAAGTCTCATTATCATTATATATTTTTACAGTCCGTATAGAAAGGCGTCTTTTTGAAAAATGTCGTAAGATTCTATGCAATAGTTTATCTTTGAGGACTTTTTAAATATGGAAAATCGTAAAAAAAATTTTAGGCATTTTGGACATATTTTGCTTTATTTCTACAGAAAAGGTAAAAATGCTGTTCAATCCCGAAAAAAATTATTAGATGGGTATGGAAAAGTTGTGATGACAGAACACCAGTGCCAAAACTGTTCGTTCTAGAAGTCCAGTAGAAGCTGACTATACCAAAATCACCGCATTAATTGGTGCAAACTGCCGCATTACAACACGGGAAATTACTGAAAACCATTCACGATATACTATAAAAGAATATGTTTTCATTTTCACAAAATTCATGCGGGCTGCAACTATGGGGTTCAGCAAAGGCTTCTAGCATCGCCATAGTACAAAGATTACAAACGAGAATAATAATTAGGGCAATCTTAGGTGCCCCATGCTATGTAAATAGCAAAATCATCCAGCGTGACACAAATATCAACCCTGTTGCAATATAAGCTAAAAAAATATGCATCAAATACACCAACAGACTACGCAAGCACCCAAACTTATCAGCAAAAAACATACTGCAAGCAACAAAATTCCGACGACTGAAAAGAAGAGACCCACTTCAAATAGCCACATCATCAATAAACTAGGCTATTAAACACGGCACTAGCGTGTATCGATACCAGTTATAATAAGTAATTGGCGAACAGCAGCAACAAATAATAATTAAACAGCAGCAGTAATGGGAACCACGCAAACTAAACAAGTCGACAACACCGGGGAAGTGATCAACTCGATAGTTGTGAGTCCTGTTGATATCATCTCTTCTCGAATTGAAACAATATTGATGGTGCTCACCGCCCTGGTCGGAGCGTCCCTTATATACCAACTATACAAGGACTACAAGCGCGGCCTCAAGAAAAAATACTCTGTCTCAACACAGTGCTAAACCGCAGCAGGAACTGGAAACCCGCTCGCAAGGACGAACAGGACATGGAAACCCTTAGAGCATAGGCTCTAGAACCTCCACCACAATAGTTAGGTTAAGAATTGCAATATTGTAGGTTAGGGATCGTATAACGATCCGATTCTTGTGTAAAAATCAATAAGTACTGATAAAAAAAAAAAATTCACAAAAACGAAACGAAATGACTTTCCGGAACAACCCAATAGTTTAGGATCGTATTATACATATAAGTTATTGCTTCAGATCTATCACGGTTTAAATTTTATGGAAAGCTGCAAATATTTAGAGAGGAATTTGAAAATTTTGGGGCCCGCCAATTTTTTTTTTTTTTGGAGATCTTTGAGCTTATGTTCACTCGAATGAGCTGCACTTGAAGCAAATTTTAACCCTGTTTTAAGGGGTTTTCCAGATTCTTCTCGATTTTTAAGCTTTCTGAAGAGCGGAACATGCTGTTTGCAGAACCTCCTAAAAATATTGAGTCCTTGCGGTGGTTTTCTAACAATTTACCTCGTTAACAATCGTCTTAAATTATTGTCTTAACTTTAGAACTTGGTAGTTCACAATTTCAGAAATATATTTATCGCCTTTAATAAAAAATAAATAATAAGAAAAGAAAAGAAATAAAATAAAATAAATATGCAAATGCAATGAGTAACTTTATTTCATTTTTGTGTAAGATACATATATGGCAGGCGATATTTTATATCAATCTTCATAACATTTCGTATAGGTATTTATGGGTCCTTGGCCAACAACAAATCCCTTACTTTGTCACTCCAAAGATTTATAATTAATAGTAGAAATAAAGGGCTTTTCACACCTCAGTCCTGTTGGCGCTAAAACACCTGGATTTGCGGAAATTTTTCCAAAATCTAAAACAGACAGTTTTAGAATCCTTTCAACAATACCTTTTATAAGAAACCCAACATGGCATAATTTATGATAAATAATAATTTGTTGTAAATATAAAAAAATCTTAAGTGTCAATAATGAAATAATGCATAACTGGAAACATTTTAGTTGTTTTTAGAACAACTCTAAAAGCATGAGGGGATGTAGGGGCAAATTAAAAGCGAACAAAACTCATTCTGAGGTAATGACTGGAATGAACAAGTGTTATGTAGAGAGGGGGTTGAACAATTAAATGGGAACTAAATTTACCTACCCCTTTTTTAGGTGTAGGCACGCATCCCCACCCACATATGTATATCTCCCTACTTAGTAGCGCCTCCAGTCATCAGCATATCGTAAATGGGTGAAACGATGACAACGACAACGATAATGATGATGATGATGTTGACGATGTTTTCGGAGCTCCTACCATGTGGGAAAAGGCATAAAAGGGTCCACAGCTGGCAAACAAATGACCACAAGAGATTTAACACGATTACCCCCAGAATTCAGGGGGAACATCTTTCGTAAATTTACCCTTCAAATTAATTTAACGTCCGTACCTTGTTAGCCTTTCCCCCTTTTGTCTCGTATACGATTTAATAAATAATAAATTAATAATAATGGTAAATAGTTTAATTATTTTTCAATCACTTCAGTAATTAAAAATACTTGATTAAATAAATTTCGAGTAAATGTAATGAATTTTGGCCCCTATTTTCTTATTTTCCTACATTCAGCTTTAGGCCCCATATTTTGGGCATGACGGAGGGACGACAAAGCTGGAGAGGGGAAAAGGTATCGTGTTGTGAGCTGACAGTATAAAAATGTCAATGCAATTTGAATTTGGTAGGTGAAGTGAATTCGGTGTAAATTTATTCATGCACATGCGGTCGTATTTATGCACAATACCCCCCCCCCCCCCCATTTCCACTCCTAATAGGTGAAACTCTCCTAATAGTAGGTAAGGGATTGAAGAAGTATGGGGAGTAAACGCCGAACTTATAGTGCAAAATCCGTTCCCTGCAGAAATGCGGCTATTAAATTACAAAACTATGCCTACTACAGTCTGTGGGTGCAACAGCGCCCTCTCGAAATTTGTGCGGTTGCTGTTGCAATATCATCATCATCATCATCATCACCGTCGAAGTCCTCTTTGCCCTTCCGCAAGCCCCACCTACATACCGTATAGTAACAGTCCTACTAGAGTATAATCGAATATTGCGGAAAGGGTGCGGCCGTGGTGCAGGCCATCTCCGGAAAACAAGAGAGAGGAAGAGCTGGGGAGGTAACGCATCTCTTTAATCAATTTTTCACACATCCTTGAGTACTCATCCATTTGATTATTTTGCATGGATATTACATTCCTAATCGGCCGCACGTAGCATTTCTGGGCAACGCAATTATTTCGGGTTTTTACAAAATTCTCCTTTTTTTGTTAACAATAAAAAAAAAATTTATATATAAATAAATAAAATTCATGTTTAAATTTCCGTGTCTCCATCACAAACAATACAGAGATAATGTATGTATCGTATGTAGTAGCTGTGGTAATTTTTTTATTTTCGGGTTACACTTTAAGGTTTGCAAAACACCCGGACACAAACCTTTTTTTTGCTTTAACTAATTTTAACGAAAAGGGCCTTCAGGGATGTTGTGTACCGTAGTATCAAGTGTTTTAATACAGAAACAGTCTCAGGAGCGAATATCACAAGAGAATTAATCCCCGCAGTTTAGGCGATAATTCTCAATTGTCGTATATTCCACCACCGAATATGCATATAACAGGGATTCAAGGAAAATTTTAAAAGAATTACGTCTGAAGTGAAACACCGATATCCTAAAATGAGGCTAGTCGAAAAATCAACTAAAAATAACCAAGAATTTTGATCTGATAACTTTTGGTGACACTTTGAAAAGCCACCTTTCTTAATTTGAACATACGCGATAAATAAATTTAATAGAAAATAGCAATACTCTCATTTCAAGAATTTTTATTTTTTTATATTTAAATTTAATGTTCGCCAGCCGGTTGCAGGGAAATAATCACAAAATCACCTTCACTTGTTTCCAATGTGCATGAAAGGAAAATAAAATAAAAATTAATTGATAAATCATTTATATTTTAGTTGATTCACTCACTCGTTATTGAAAACATAAGAAAAATAATCAAAAGATAAAATTTACTTGAGAAGTAAATTTTGACATTTTACGAAACTAAAGGGTTTTCCAATAGAGACTTGACAACTTTGAATTCAATTTGATGATTTCACTAATCATCGAACTGTCAGTGTCAATTTATTCAGTAAACTTAACATTTTCATCATGGTAAAGTACACGAACGAACAACGTCTGCAAATTATAAAAATTTACTACAGAAATTCGGAGTCGGTGACCGCTACTTTAAGAGCGTTCACTCCGATTATCGGTCGTAATTCTCCCCCTAGTAGACAGGCAGTAACAAGTTTAGTGCAAAAATTTGAGTCTACATATTAGTTGTGTGATGTTGCTGTGCCAGTAAGACAACGGGTTGGTCGAAGTGTCGAAAATATCGCTGTCGTTGAAACGTCCGTAGCAAATGATCCAAAGCAGTCAATTCCACGGCATTCTCAAGAGTTGGGCATCGCCCAGACCACTTTATGGCGAATTGTGCGTAAGGATCTTGGTTTACAGCCATACAAGATCAAGCTGGCTCAAGAATTGAAGCCGATAGACCATTTGAAGCGACGTATGTTCTCTGATTGGGCTCTGGAAAAGATGCGCCAAGATGATCAATTTCATCGCAAAATCATCTTCAGTGACGAAGCTCATTTTTGGCTCAATGGGTTCGTCAATAAGCAAAATATGCGTTATTGGTCGGGTGAAAATCCACATGTGCTTCATGAAACACCACTTCATCCACAAAAAATAACTGTTTGGTGCGGTTTGCATGCCGGCAGCGTCATAGGGCCATATTTTTTCGTCGACGATAATGATCGTCACGTTACTGTGAATGGTAATCGTTATCACGCCATGATTACCGATTATTTTTGGCCCGAATTGGAAGATACGGACTTGGACAACATGTGGTTTCAACAGGACGGTGCCATAAGCCACACAGCACACGTTACAATCGATTTATTGAAGAGTAAGTTTGATGAGCGTGTTATCTCAAGAAATGGACCAGTCAATTGGCCGCCTCGTTCGTGCGATTTAACGCCTCTATACTTTTTTCTTTGGAGCTACGTCAAGTCATTGGTCTATGCCAACAAGCCGACGACGTTGGAAGAGCTCAGATCCAACATTGAACGCGAAATAGCAGTCGTTTCGGCCGAAATGTGTGGCCGAGTCATCGAAAATTGGGTCCAACGAATCGACCGCTGCAAACGTGCCCGCGGTGGACATATGAACGAAGTCGAGTTCCGTTCATAAATGTTTTGATTGTAATTCAATCCGATAATAAAGTTCTTGAAATATCTCAAATGGTTTGCATTTTATTTTGAAAAAAAGTTGTCAAGTCCTTATTGGAAAACCCTTTATAATTTGACCCCAACCCGTTCGAAAGATATTTCAAAGTTTACCCGAAATTTTATTCATAAATTGACTAGCTCAAAATTTCCCACAGTGGACATTACAAATAATTAGTATACTTTACGGCTTACTCTTCGCGAATAATATCACGAATACGTGCCGCCATTTCAAAGAACTTCTTGAGTCAATTTAGACATTATCCAAGCGTCATCTGCTTTTTGAGAGCAATTCGCGAACTAGTAGATCACTACTAGGGACCCCAGGAGGGTTGCAACGTCGAATGTAAATTTAATGAATGTAAAGCTAGGTACAAATTTAAGCTTTAAAAGAAAGTACTCTTCGGAGATTTAAGGAAAACTATTTAAAAATATACCTTCGAAGCAAACATTTTAAACGTCGGCATTCTAAACTAAAGATAGTGGAAAAATCAGTTAGAAATAACCAAACAATTTATTTTATATTTATTATAAAATGCGCAATGGTAACAGGGGCTTACCTGTTTTTAATCACTTTAATGGCAAATAGAAAAGAATCCGAAGTAAATCGTTGATTTTTTAAAAGTTTTGGTAAATTTCTTGGTAAATAGTTTAAGCCACACAAAATTAAAAAATTGTTTTTCTAAAATACGTCTGTTGGAGCAGGGCATTTTGCGTTATTTTTAGTTTTAATAGAAAGCCCTTTAGTTAAGGAAGAATATAAAGAAAAGAATCCAGAGGTAAAGCCCGAAAAAACCAAAGCCGTTTTCTTCATAAAAAGCATAAAATATCCGGCTTCATCTAAACCTGAACATGAAATTAAATTAAGTAATATTTTTGAAAAGAGGCAGACGCTCTAAAAAAAGTGGAAAAGGTACCCAGTTTCGAACAACTTTGAATTTAAATTCCCCATAACTCCCTGTTGCGACTGTTGAATGATTTTGACTTTCTGCGGGGTCCTTGCAAGGACAAAAGTGAACCTACCTCCCAGAACAATTTCACGTCTAATATGTAGATTTAGAGGTTAATTTTGCTCTAAAAGGAAGCAATCAATTTGTAGAACCTAAATTTCCTGTAAACCTGCAAAATTATTGAAACAACTAATTTTAGGTTACTTAATTTTTTTAATCACATCGAATTCCACTTGATCGAACTTACTTTTAAGTTTAACAAAATAAAAGAAATAAAACAACAAAGGTCACTTCAAGAAGTTCACTCCCTGCAATTTCATCCGCGAAAAAAGAGAAAAAATTAATATAAAAGGCAATGGGACAAAATACGGAATAAAATCGACGAGAGGCGCGTCCTCGCAAGCGGCATGTCAGCGGGATGTCCCCGTGCGTGAAATTCGAATCAGCCCGATTTGAGCTCCTTTTCTGAAATCGGGACAAAAAAGGCCCGAAAGGTACACCTTTCATTAAATCTGATTTCCTGCAGTGAATCGTGTGAAAAAATGTTCTTTTTGAGCTCAATTTAAAAAACAAAAAAACATTTTTAAATGATTTTCGGACAATTAGAAATAAAGTTAAATTTAATTAATTACATATGAAATTCTGTACATATACATACATATAGTTTTGGAGGTCTTATGATAAATTTGAACCAGATCAATCAACAGATGTTGCTAACAGTAGGTATTGTTTGTTCTAGTCACCAATATCTACATATGTATGTATGTATGTATATGTTGCAGAAAAATTATGTTTTATAATTCTACGACTTCCTTGAGAGGATTTAGGCTGAGTTAAGTAAGTACATTTTAAAAAATATTTAAAACTTTAAATATACATACATATGAAAAAACATATATGTTTTCGTAGAAATGTTTGTCTCGTCCGTTATTTTTGATTTGATTTTAAAGAAGTATATCTCATCGCCAATGCAGTTCATTGACTCCGCTGAGAAATGACCAAAAAAAATAAAATATACATATTTCCAACAGAATCGCCATTTAAATTGATTGTCCAAGTTCACTGATTTTTCTCGACAACAAAATGGAAAAGTAATCGACGAATGCCACCATTCACTAGATATATTTTTTTATTTTTTGAGGGTTGGAGGTTTTTGATTTTGGATCCGAATGAGCGAAGCCTCACCGCTTTTTTTCTATTTCATTCTTTAATTTTTTAAAAAAAAGAATAAATCTAAATGATTGTGCAAAGAGAAAAAATGTCGATTTTCCAAAGATTCATAATAAAAAAAAGAAAACAGAAAAAAGGGTCAGAGCTACGACGCCTCATGCGCGCAAAAAGTTAAGCTAAAATCAAAAATATAAAAACAGAGCCAGAAGAGGAGAATGTGAAAATAAAAGTTCAATTATGACTGGAACATTTTTGCGCATGACTGAACCCCGGAACAATGGGGCCCTGTGGGACCCCTTTTTGTCATACTTCTTTAACCTCTTTCCGAATGGAAAATATATATACGTTTTTATTTTACTTTTTCCTCCAGATTCAAAGTGCCCATTCTAAATATATTTGCACCTTGGCGAGCGACAATTCGTTGCCGTGTTGAATTTCTTTTTCCTGACTAATGAGTGTCAACGTTAAGTAAATAAAATAAAGAGAATTGAGTTGCCATAGGCAATTGTATTTTTTCACTCTTACCCGCTGAGCGAATAAAATAAAAACGGTTACATTACTAAAGGGAATAAATTACAAAACATATTCTCACTTGACTTGGAAATCATAATCGATTTTGACTCTATTTATTTCCATTTTTCTGCAAGGGGTTCAACGAAATCCGACCTTTGCCTACAAATCGAAAAATTAAAGTAAGCGTACTTGTCAGCGAAATTAATTTGAATTTATTTTTTTCCAAAATGGTGCTATATATTAGATTTCATTTCATTACTTCTCTGTAATTTTGTCTTCTTCTTCTTCAATTCAAATTTCAGTTAAAATCTTTTCCTAATTGCTTTCGCAACTTTTTGGATTCAGGGAAGGAGGGGAAATCTTTCTCATGTATGCATATAAGTACAGATTTACAGTACCACAATGGTACCATATTTGTTTTTTTTTCTTATTTTTTATCCCAATGGTTTCCGGTTCCATATTCAATTTTTCTGAATTTACGTCGCGCAAAAATTGCCCCCACCCCGCCCCCTCCTCCTCCAACATCCCAGCACCTAAAACGAACGCGTCTTTTTATCTTCCAACGTCGTTCGTTTTTCGTTGTTTTCGTTGCTTTTACGTTTTCTTTCTTCTTTTTGCGGAAACAAACAAAATTGGAATGTGAGTGGCTCTGGGCGATATTTTGTTTTGCGAATTCCTTCACGACCGGCACTGTGCTTTTATTCAAGCATACCATTTCAGCCGCTCCCAAACTTAAATTCGATTTTATGTGCTCGCATATTAATTCCATTAATTCCAAAAAAAAACGACAAAAGTACCGAATATAACATAAAACCGTTACATTATTATCCTTTTCAAAAAATGGCTTTTGTTTAAATAAACAGGGCCGTTATTAGACCGTTTTTTTACTACTTCTATTTAAATCGTTTCTTTAAGCTCAAAGTGTGAATCAAATTAAAGGAAAAACAAGAAAACATCGACTGATTACTTTTAAAATGTAAAATCGGTTTTCACTTTCAGTTTTAAATTAAAGAGGTTTTTGTTTTTATATGAAAACCAAATAGAAGCTGAGACAAACGGATGCTTGTGGCACCTTCTTTCGATTGCCAGGCATCAGCAAGCATTTAAATCATAATTTCATACTTTACGTCCGATTGGTTTGAAATGTAACAAGGAAAGGAAGGGCTTATAAAAGTACAGCGAGAGAAAAAAAGTTAACCATTCGCCGCCGGGTTTAATTCGCAGTCGAATTCGTCGACGAGCACCGCTACACAAGCGAGCATTCTGCAGCGATAGCAGCAATTGTACTGAGCTATGGCTCCTTCTCGCGTAGCTTCCAGGAGTGGCAAGTTTAAGAAAATTTTAGCGGGATCTTGCTTCTTCTTTACTTTCATATTCCGTATTTCCCACCTGTACCATCCTGGAAGCATTGTGAGAAGCACCGGTACTTATCTTGTGTTGTTTTCTGTTTGCTGCACTCGCGCTCCACCTCCTTTAACATTTAAAGTTATAGGCAATCTTTCTCCGAAGGGGGGTGGAGCGGAAACCGTAAAACCAGAAATTTATGACCTATCAGAAAGGCCCGCCCAGTTTGCTTGCCCAACCGGCGGTTTTCGTCGTAGCTTCGCCTATCTCTCTCTTTTCTCCTCCTCACTCCATGAACACTCCTTCTCGTTTTAATCATCCCAACGTTAATCGAATTTTTTGGTTGGTGGATTTGGTCAGGAATATGTTGATAATAATGATAAAAATGCGGGATGGGTCAAATAATATCGTTATCTCTCTCATTCTCTTTCCCATCCAACATAGGATTTGTTTTTATTGCGCCTGTTCCTTTCGTTAGACCGAGACAACCATAGACCAATCAGGGGCATAGGTTTTCAAGTCAGCTGCTAATGGTTTTGTCCTGTCCTCGTTTTATAGGTTAGAAAGAGGTTTCTCCTCGTCTTCTTCTTGTTACGTTTTAAGGGTCAGGTGACCAATCATCCCGCATGATTCCTGTTCGTGCGTATGATGCGCTTCCTCTTCATGTTTTCAGTATGTTTCGCACATGACTGTCGCAAATGGGGCGGGAAGAAAAATATCATTTTATGAAATTATTTTCAAGTTAAATCGTTTCGTTCTCTTCACACGCTCAGCGCTGAGTAATGTTTTCGAATTTTCATGAATCGTTACATCTCGCTCAATTTTATTTATTATTTTGTTTCATTCACGTTTTACCATTTTTGTTTTTACCTTTTAAGATAGACTGGCGTTGGTCCTTCGAGACTAGTTAGAATCGTGGCAAAAACGTTCTTATATTAAAACGAGATACACACGGGCCTGGCCCTCCGGTTTTTCGGTAATAGTAGTTATAATAATTATAATAACAAAAAAAATATATATATATATATCTATATATATATATATATAGTATAAATAAAACAAATCTATGTTTAACTCGATATGTTTCTTGTTATCGTCGCGTCGAGATTAAGAGCCAAGAAGGAAAATAAAATAAGTTTTTTGGCGCTTTCATACCTATTTTATGGTGATTGTTTGCCTAAAACTGGCTATTGCTCGGCTGTGTCCAGTCGAGCCTCTATAAAACAAAATAATAATAAACAACTAAATAAATAAAACTGAATAATCTAACATCCAAACTGAAAGAAACAACTTCACACTGTTCAAAAGAGATAAGAGCCGGCTTTAGTTTTAGCTTTAGCAGTTTCGGGACTCAATTTTATTGCATTATATATATATAAAAATACATATTTCATATATATAATAATTTTTTTTGTCGTAAGACCCATAAGGCAAAGCGACACGCATATACGGCACACTTCGGTCGAACGGCGGTTTGCGAACAGTAGTGCGATTTTCGGTATTCGTTCTTTTGTATTAAAATATTTTTTCTACGATCGTGTGGTGAGTTTTGGTGAATTTAACATAATTAATTGAAATCTAAAATATAACAATTAATAATAATTTTAAGAAAATCCGAGTACTTCAAAAGTGTGCTGATTTTGGTGAATATTGTGAATTTTAAAATATAAATGATGTGCATATAATGCATAAATTAATATAAAATTATTATATTATATCTATTTTGTTATTTTGACAGTGTACCCGTTTTTATTTTATTTTCGTTAAACAACGCTTTTGAGATATTGCAGAAAATCAATTTGAAATTAGCCCGCATCTCAAAAGCTGTTTATTATTTTATTTATTTATTATTTATTTATTATATTATTTTATTTTCCAGTGATATTGCAAAAACGAAATTGATTTTAATGTTTGTGAAGTAAAACAAAGAGAAAACACAAAATCTAAAATGTAATATTTAATTAAATTTCTAAAGAAATAATCAAAGAAAACGAAATCATTATACAATTTTTTAAAATCTATAAATCCGTGCTTAAACTACAGTGATAGTGCGAGTGTGTGTGTGTTGTGTATGGGTTTCAGTAGGAGCCACCTTTAAAAAGAAAATTTGGTTTTAAATTCGTCTGTGGCTTAAAACGAAAGCGAAAATATTCAACAAAATTTTCGCGTTACAGCCGACGCCTACCATGGGAGCCGCTGTCACTCCCTGGCCAGGCTCAATGATGGACAGAGTCACCTCCCTCGATGATATGCCGCATAAAGGTAAAGGTAATTTTAATTGTTTTTTTTGTAAACTTTAAACATTTATTATTTTTGAAAAGAGAGTTTGTTTAAATTTTAAAATAAACCCCAAAAGGTCTGCTATTAAACAAACTCGAAATCACAATTGTTGAATTCGAATTAACAAAGCTATAAAAGCGTGTCAAACGTATGTATAACTAAAAACCTTTATTTAAGATTCGTTTTTTAACGAACAGCGAAAAAACTAGGTGTACCTATCAGATTTCCCTCTGGAATCCCCGCAGTAGAAAATTGTTGTTACGTTTTCTAATTATATATCATTGCTTGTAATTATTCACAATTACTGAGTACTGATTAGATTAAGTACTAAAATAGTTCCAAACAATTCAAAGTATAGCTTGTGTCCTCTTATAAATGGATGCATGTAAAAAATTATAAGCTTGTCTCCGACAAGTATGTCTTAACGTAATTTAAATAATTTATTAAATTATCTTAGCAGTGATTTGTTATTTCTTTTAGTATATTTGTGCATTTTTTTCTTGATTCTTCTAGACAATGTCATTGAGATGAAAGTGAGAAATTCCGGATTAGCTGTGGATCACACAACTGCTGGAGCCTACTTTGCCTCAACCTACCGCCTTGCGACAGATGATGAATGTAGGTGTTTATTAAAAAAGAAAATACATTACAATATTTTAACTATTAATTATTATAAAACAGATGATTAAAATATTTAACAAAATAAAAAATAGGTCATAAGGCAATAGTTTGGGGCAATGTGGTGGCATCGACAGAGTCCGTAATACCTAGTAATGCTGAGTAATTGTATTTAGAAGTAAATCTTGCCTTTTATTGGTGATTTAATTACTTTAATTACCATTCATTACTAGCATTATTTGTTATGATACAGTAATAATATATCTTTATCCTTTAAATTATAATTTTTTGATCAGTAGTCCGCCATTTTGAAACCCTATATTTCGTGTCAATGAAACACTAGCATATATTTTATAATAACATGCAATCTATAGTCTATTTGGGAAAAGAACTCAAAAATATCAAATCAACCATTTAGGCGTAATTGAATAACAAACATACGTACAAAAGAAAAGAGATTCACTAACCACAGAGTAAAATTGCATTCATCTGATATATAAAATTATGTTATATATGTACTTATATACAAATATTATATATAAAATAGGATAGGCTTATTGACGGGACAAAAATATTAAATTTCATTCTCGTCACATTTGTCGCAGAAAAATCATACGATACTTTCTACTCACCCTGCAGTACGTGCACTTGGTCGCTTTGCGTCTACTTTACAAAAATGTAGAGCTACGCAGCGCCCCGTACAAGAAAAGGAAAAACGGGAATAATAAAACTAAATAAAATAATAAAAAAGCAGGTCGCTCCCAAAAGACGATCGACTTCTATCATTTTACTAAAAAGTATCAAGTTACGTTAATTTTTTTCGTTATAGTTAAAGCCGACTTTTAAATATACAAAAGAGCCTTATAATTTTTTTAGTTTTATCTTAAATTATTCTCGGAGAAGGCCAAGTTAATTTTTTTATACCCAAATGCTGTGACATATTTTTAGAGGAAGTTTCATACCCCAAAAACGAGATTGCCCTAAATCAAATAGATGGAGATAATCCACTGGAGAGATTTCGTTTCGTTTCTGAACCCACCCGAAACTTAAATTACCCTATCAAATTTCTTAAAATTAAAAATAAAAATTGGAATAAACTGAATGAGTCCTTTTTAGATAATCTCGATAAAATGTATCTCTTACCGGTCAAACCTAATATTTAGTTTTATCATCTAAGTGAAATTAAAAGAAATTCCGGCGTGACAAGCGGGAATTTCTCTCCTAAATTAATAATAATCTGTTCCGGGGACGAGAACATGCCCCGCTTTCCCAGGAAGCTCAAAATTGAGATAAGCTTCGAGCCAAAATTTTGGGAAACGTGGCACTAAAATTCCCATGCAGGGCAAAACTAGGCTAGAACTGGTTTCTACTAAGCCCTGTTCAGATTAAATTAGGTTCTAAATAATCAGAACAGAAACACACGGCTCGAGATCACGCCCCGTTCTCCAGTAAATCCCAAATTGGGATAACATTTCCGGAAATGGAACATCATAGTTCCATAAGAAGCATAAAATTAAACTAAGATTACAACATCCGAAAAATCAAGAAACCTCTTATTTTATGGTAATCGTGGAATAAGCAGACGCATTAATAATCACAAACATAATCAGTCTTATGCAAATAAAGTCATCATTTGCCCAAGACAAAAAATTTTTGATTTTTCTAGTTCCCCAGGGACGTTTCACTGAACCAGAACCAATTGAGTTGTTAAGTTAATCCAATTTTTGCCATTTTTTTGCTTTATCTCAGTATTTCAAACGACCTTAATTTAATATTTTTTATGCATTGTATCCGGTAACATCTGTTTTCATCTTGCAAATTGTATCGCAAATAATTCCCGATCCTTAACCAAAAATACCCGACCGTGTCCAACTGTTTTCGTTTTTAAAATTGAACAAAACGGTCGGCCACAACAAAAAAAAAGCGAGTCTTGCCTTGACACGGATCAGCTCTCATTTAAAGAAGCTAAGGTTTGGGATCTGTTTTCTTATTTTTCTGCTTTTTTTTTTGTAGAAATGTCGGCAGAGATCTGAGGGATCACTCATCAATTTATATACAATTTTTTCAATATTTTCAATAAGCTGGCACGAAATGTCTCAAAGATCGAAATCAAAATATTAAAAAATTACAATTGAAAATTTCCCAAAAATTGTATATCTCCCGTTCACAGTATAAAATCCGCAAGTAGTCGTCTTGTCTGTTTGATTTTCTAAAATTGAATGAATGGACCCTAGACAGACAAAAGCAAAAGTATTATTGGGATTTTAGCGGACAACCTTTTGAAGATGATCTCCTAAAGAAAACTACCTCCAGTTTCGGGTCAGGTACTTGTTTCAAGCGCCTGATTGTTGTAGGTTTTTTCTGATATTTTAACCCCTGGTGGTACTTTTATTGCAAAAGTCCCATTAACACTCCCGAATCATAATTAAGTCCTTTTTGCGGCTTTCTGTGCGAAAAAGAAGAAGAAAAAAGGAAACCCGTACCTTTTATTTTTTTCAGTTTTCCTTCTTTCAAGTCACATTTTTTAACCGGGGTGACACATGGAACTTTTGGAGGAGCCCTCCTCGTCCTTGAGCGAAGTCATCTAAAAAAATATAAACAACCACTCGACATTCTTAAAACGTCAAGAGGGTAAAGCATATTTTAAATATTTAAAATTTTGTGTTACTCCTAACTATTAGTGGCATAAATCTGAAGTTTGTCATGGTTATTTTATTTATAGCACCTAAAATCTTAAGACATACATAAGATCGTTAAAAATCTTGACTAAGGAATGAACCTAAAGGTTTGTGAAAATCGTTTCACATTCATAAATAATTAGCAACAGGAGCTACACAAACGAAGGGTATAAGTCACGACCTTCTAAAGACGGTTAGACGGTTTTAAAAATAGAGGCTTTCAATGTGCAAGACTTTAAAAGCCAATTTCCGCTTCTCAAAAGACCTAAAGTCGAGATAAGACTGGAGTGACAACTTCGAAAAACGAGACGTTAAATCCCGATATAAAATTTTTCATAATAAACCAATAATCATTTAGATTAAAATAGTCTAAATAATCAAAACGAATTCACGCGCCCCAATAATTTTAAGACGTTCCGGGAACATATACCACTCTACAAGAAGTTTAAAAGCGGAATAAATCTGGAGTAAACATTTCAAGAAATATTACACCAAAATACTCAGGGATTTGGGCTAAAAATTTCTTTAACTGACAAAACCAATGTTTAATTGATACTATGCCCTCGTAGAGTTATCATCGTCATAGTTATAAGAACGGTATGATTCGTACTTGGCCGATTTAATTTAAAAATTCATTTGCAAGAGTTAGCCTCTTTTTACTCTGGTCTCATTGTAATAAATAATTAATTAATTCATCTGGAAATTCAAAAATATTTTATAGTAGATTTGAAATTTCGTGACCTCAAAATTATCTGAAGACATGCATGCTTGTCAGCAAAATTGTATATTCATTATATGTATATGGTAATCTACCAAAGCTTTCAAAACGTTAAAGTTCAAAGATAATATTCAAGAGACGACTAATCCCGTCAAATTTTGAAACGCAAAATAACAAAAGAAAATGTACCAAAAATAAATGAATTGGTTATGCCGAAACTGTTTTTGGCATTTGATATTTTAACCCTCGATCAATTAATCGCTTTATCTTGTACTTCGGTCAAAATGTCTAATAGCTTCCGATGTTACTGTCAAAATATAAATAAAATAAATTGCTTCGTTTGTTCTTCTGTTATATCTAGATGCAAAAATATATATATTTTTTTATTTATTTTTATTAATTTTTATTCCGTAACTGTTTTACGCCAATTCGCATTTAAGCAGCTCTCAAAAGTTTGGAAAACACACAGGATTATTAATATGCCATAAAATGGATAGATAGACTTTATCTATTAGAGGAAAACAGCCTTTATTTTAAATAGATAAACATTTTTTAGAAGAAAACGCTTAGCAATTACTTTATAAAAGAGAAATATTCAAATAAAAATTAAAACTAAAAAGGTAAAATGCCATAGAGTAAAAGATGCTGTGGGACACCCTGTCTCGGCTTGCGAAGATTGTGTACTTGGTCACAGCGCGATCTGGCCAGGAGGCGGGGGACAACGATAGAGTTGTTAATGTCAGCCCCGGTGACGACGATAACTCGACCGAACCACCTAGATCTTCTCGGACCAGCATTGCGCTTCACTAGAATAATTTCCAATCGACCGATTAATCTGGTGTGGCATTCTTCAAAAAATGTCAACATGAATTAGCGAACGGTTCACCGGTGTCGCTGCGGTGCTTGGAAATCGACTAGAGCAGCGCCCCTTTTTTTGAGCGGGTTTTTCGCCTCCGCCGGCCGGGTATCTCTTATGTTGTCGCCTTTTGGCTCTCCTCTACTAATTCCCCCCCCCCCCCTGGCAATGACATCAACTGACCAATCGTGGAGGGGAACTATCAACTTTAACGAGAAATTATCTAAAAAGCTAAAATACAAAACATTAATTTAAATACAAAATAATATTAAAAACATTTCAACCTCTTAAAAGACTAAATAAATCGGAAAAAATAAGACAGTAAATAACGATAAACCACAGAAGCCACAATCATTTGTCAACATATCGAGCAATAAACTGAAAATAATTGGTTTTAACCTTACTTTTTATATTATTTTTCATTTTATCGATTTTACATTTGTCGTCTCCAAAGGTATTTAAATTAATTAATGACAGTGCCACCCCTCGCATAACGCTTGAACATTGACAATTATTTTTAACAAAAATATCTGGCTTCCGGTTAGAAAGTTTCTTTAGATCATTATATTAATTAAGAATTTTTATTAAATTGGTTTATTTAATTTTTGTATTTTCCATCAACATACAGGTCATAGTGGCGTAAATCAACTTGGAGGCGTATTTGTGGGTGGTCGGCCCCTACCCGATTCAACCAGGCAAAAAATTGTTGAGTTAGCTCACTCAGGTGCACGTCCCTGTGATATTTCCCGGATACTTCAAGTATCCAACGGATGTGTTAGTAAAATTTTGGGAAGGTAAGATTGCATATACAGTGGAGGAAACAGCTATAAAATCACATATTTTGGTAGTTATTTACAAACTGTTCGAATGTTTTAGAGCCAATTTTAAAAATATAGTTCGGTAGCATATTTAGCGTCAATAAGCATTAAATTTTTTTAGTTTTAGTGAACAGTATTGAAAAGCTATCGATTTCATAACAATTAGGCGGTTCGGGAAGGGAAATAGATATAAAATCACTTTAAGTTTTTAACATATTTTAATTAAATTTAAATAAATTAAAAATCTATGGAGCTACCGCGTTTCGTAATAAGCTCAAATATTCTTCTTGCCATTGACAAAATTGAATTTTCAAATATTTTTTTATCTAGTTTTCTCCATTCCTCAATAATTTTCAATTTGAGGTCTGAAACATTATTGGACTGTCTTCCATTTTCATAAACTCTCCTGGTAAGGATATCCCATAAGTTCTCAATGGGATTTAAGTCCGTGCTACGAGCCGGCCATGGCAAAAGTTCAACATTTATGAAACATACAGGAGTCGATCCATGGAAGCAAAACGCAGCCCAAATCATCACTGATCCGCCTTCAAAATTGCGACTCAGCATTGTCTCCTTTTCTTTTCTTAAGTTATGCCAATAAAACCCGTCTGGACCGTCCAAATTAAATTTGTTTTCATCACTAAAGATGACCTTTTTCCATTGTTCAGTCCAAGACATGTGGTTTTTCCCAAATTCCAGCCTCTTATCTTTATGACTTTGTGTCAGCGCCGGTGCTCGCATCCTTTTCCTCCATGTTACCTTGTCCGACTCTGCCAGAATTTGTCGCACGCGCCGTACCGTTACCAGTAAGTCCAGGTCACGCTGAATTTGCGATGCTACCGTCTTTTCCGCCATTGCCTTTGAAATAATTTGGCGTTTATCTCGCGGTGTTAATTTAGGACGAGGTCCTGAACGCTTATTTGCATTGAATGCATCGCCCAAAACAATGAAATTTCGCACCACAGTGGAAGACCTGGAAATCAGGCGAGAAATTTCCGTGATGGATTTTCTCATTTCCCGAAACGCAAAGATCCTTTCCTTTTCTTCTTCAGATAAAGATACCCCTTCTTGGCATCCTTAAAAAATTCAAAAAATTATCAAACTGTAAAATTCGCTTTAAAACTCTTTAGTATAATTATCTGTACTTACTTGATTATAAATTTTAATAATTTTAGGAAAAACACTTCTAGAAATTGAAAATACATACACTGATTTTATAATTATTTCCGTTTTTTAACCTTACAATTCGAGCATCAAATTGAAAGTGAATATTTTTTCAACCCTTAACAGGTATTTATAGAAAAGTATCTGACTTGTCTGGGACGCCAATAAAACAACGAAACTATATAAGGGTAGTCCTTAAAAAATAATTTGAGGAAACGACTATACCATTAAATTTATAAAAAAATATTGAGTGATTTTATAGCTATTTCCTCCACTGTATTTCTTAACCCATCAGTAGTTTCTTGAATTAGGTAGCAAATACGATTTTCTATAAGATTTAAGTCTGTGAACTGTGCAGCGGTATATTCTGGATTATTGTCTACCGGCTCTGTTTTCAGATTGCGATTGCTCATAGTTTAGATTTAATAAGCAATGGAACAACTGGCATATGCTAGTTGATAAAATGACAACACTCTTGGATTTCATACTGCATTAAAGATTATGATCCACAATTTCCCGAAAAATCATTGCTTGGATGAACGTATGTATTTCACAGCAAAATTATTCCTGCCGAAGTCCCCCAAGTCATTGAGCCAAACATTAGTAGTAGTTTAAGTAGAATTTATGTTCAAAATAATCCCCCATGAGCCTTAAAGTTTTACTGCTACAGCTTTTATGATTTTCTTGCATTCTTAATAAGAGCTAGAAATTCAAAATCAATTTCCAATATTTCACTATTATTGGTGGACCCCAAATTTTTGAAGAAGGGCCTCCCACTGCGGCAATTTTGAATCTAAGATGCTTATTATTAAATTAAATGTTTGATCTTCCTTTGCAATATTTTTTGTTTGTTTTCAACTTTTTCAGTTTTAAACTTTTAGTTTTGAAAATTCCCTTATATTAATCAAGGAATTGGTCATTCACGAAAACACAAAATCGGATATTTTCTACGAAAGTTTTTGAACAACATGGCAGTTTCAAATTACGTTTTTGTAAATGTGGAGCAAAACTAAGCACGCCACAGAGAAAAGGAGTAGGAGGCATTTTTAAACCTTGGACCCTTATGTTTTTAAATCGTAGTTTCCCATTTTGCTTCGCGTAAACTTGGGGCACAATCACGCACCACAAGGCCAGTATATGTTATCTTCAAAATTTGGGTCCTACTGTTCTTAAATTATTCCATACATTATCCAACGACTTTTTCTTTCAGAAAATTACAAGAAACTAAAAGGGCATAATACAAATCACGTGTGCACATTATTGTCAAAATTTAGGACTTCATAATTTTAAATTATGTCAGAAACCCAACAACTTCTTTTTTCAGGAATCTAAAAAAAAGGAAGAAAGGAATATTTGTAGATTCAAAATAGCTCAACAAATTTTTTTTTCTTTTATTATATAACTGACATATCTGTGTTTATTTTACAGGTATTATGAGACTGGTAGTATACGACCGAGAGCAATTGGTGGCTCGAAACCTCGGGTTGCAACCGCCGAAGTTGTTAGTAAAATTTCCCAGTACAAACGTGAATGTCCCAGCATTTTTGCGTGGGAAATTCGTGATCGATTGCTACAGGATGGAATTTGTTCGAATGATAATATCCCTAGTGTAAGTAATTTTAATTAATTTTTAGTTTATTCTTAAATAATAGTAACCCTACGTGGGTATAACTTCATAATTAATTAAAAAAACTAAGAGTGGTCTAAAAGCTCATCTTTGTAGAACACCAAATAGAACCGAAATAATGCCCTTAAATTAAAGAAAAAAAGGCAAAACAAAAGAGGGAATTTTTAATCGGGAGGCAGAAAGAGCCGCGCAAGATTCAAATGGCATAAAGTAAAAATATAAAAAAAAAATTCTTTGCGCACCGCATGATGATCGTCAGCCAACCAAACCTTTTCCTGTCACCTTTTTTCCCTTTTCTTATTCTAATTCAATCCTCCCAGAACCCTCGGGGAATGAGTTTGGTTGTGTTGCAGTATTATAATAGGGCATGTACGTATCGTTTTGGGTACACGCGGCATGCTCGACAGTGTGCGAAGCGTTTATTATTCGTCCGTGATCGTTATGTAATAACGGCCGGAGCGGAACGGAAAAGACTCTCCACCCTCCTCGAAGATAAGACTATTCTTCTTTTATATTATTCGGCAGTTATTTATATACATATGTATATGCATAAATATATAAATGTATATACATTTTCTTTTTTTCCCAGTGCGCCTCATTTCAAACATTTTAACATTGGAACTCTGGTGGCAGAAAGAAAGAAATTCCGACCCTTGCACGCTACTTGGGGACTCCCCCTGAGTACGCAAGGGCATTTCAGGAAAATGTCCTCAAGGGGTGGCAGCATCTGATTTTGTTGCTGTTGTGATTTCTTAAATACACTTTGCGTTCGTCCAACCCTCACCTACCTCTCCCCAATGCATCCCCCCTCAAAGAGTCCTATTTCCGCTAACTAAGTGTGTAAACTGTCTTTGGATGTGACAAAAATGTCTTTTCTTTTCAATTTTTTGTGTTTTTGTTGCGCTTCCTCCTTTTTTTGGGGTTGATTTGCTGGGCTATTGTTAACAGTTACGCTAGGGAGGGTTTGTTGAGGTATCCCACTCCTACCACTCCGCCTCCCCCCCCCCCCCCCAACTCCGTTTTCAACCATAATTTTACTGCCGCCACCTTTGGGTTCTAAGACGACACCTTCGTCGCCGGTCTACCTCCTCCTCCGTTCCTTTTCAAATATATTGTAGGCAACTTGAAAATGTACACTTTGGGGGTATTTTTGCGGGGATTAACTTTTCTTTTCATTGAGAAAAATTTTTCATTTTTGCCGAAGGCTTTTACCTTTATTACCCCCCCCCCCCCCCCCCCGCTCTCCTGGCATCCAACAAGTTAACTTCTTCCCGAGTTACTCCTCTCTCCAGAATATTAATGGGCTCATAGGGCTCACCAGTCTTTTTCCTTTCTCCTTCATCCCCTTCCCGGTCCTGAGACCTTAACTCTAGGGTGACAGGGCTTAACTGGATTTTGGACTTCTGGGCACTGGAGAATGGAAGAAAGGAAAAGAGAGTGAAACAGGCCGATTGCTTTCTTCGACCTCGTTATTTTTGTTTTGTTTTTTGGTTCGGTTAGGTGTTGATGCCTTTATAAACCCGTCCTCTAGACCTCCCTTCAAGTTATGCTGGCATTATTCAAATTTCTTAGCGTACACTTCAGCCATTTGTTTTGTGTTTTTGACTTCGTAAATGCTTCTTGTAATTTTCTTCTTTAATGCCCAATCTCATATCCTTTTTACTATCCCGATTTTTTTTAAACTGAGTATATAATGATTAAAAGAATTGTTAGGCGGTATGCCGCAAGGTTCAGTTCTTCATCAACTTTTATTTTATTAACAGTAACAAATTTTAATGATGTTCAAATATCAAATTCTGACGCGAAATTTTGTTACTTAATTTAAAACAGGTATCGTCAATAAATCGTGTACTGAGAAATTTAGCGGCCCAAAAGGAGCAACAGCAACAGCACCAGCAACAAACAATTTCTGGAAGCTCCGGGGGCACCTCAAGCCATTCAGGGGTTCAGCAAACGACGACGCCCCTCGGTAGTGGAGGCAGCAGCGGGGCAAGCACCGGTGATTCAGTTTACGATAAATTGAGACTTCTGAACGGCCACCATCACCACCATCAAAACGGTCCACCTGGCGGCTGCTGGCCAAGGGCCCCAGCCGCGTGGTACTCTACTCCACTAAACGGGGGCTCTCCTTTTCCCATTCAGCCGCTTAGTCCAAATGGACCAACATCGTGTACAATTTTACCAGATGATTTAAATTCGAAAAAAGGTACCGTGCTTTAATTGTATCTATATTTAAATGTAAAAGCTAATGATGAGTTCAAGTTCGAACTATTTTTAAAAATCAAATTTAAACTTGCTATTTTTCGATGTATGTATACTCCTTAAGTAAGTGGGAGTGAAGTTTGGTCATGTTTCTTTTTTACTAATTATCGACAAAAATTTGCAGTTTTCGAAAAACTTAGTAGCTAATGTAATTAATTCTATCGTAAATTAAAGTAGTGTCGGTGTATCTATCATTTAAAGTAGAGTATCATTTGCAGCATGTTGCTCTATTTTTCGATAGATAAGAAACAAAATAAATAACAGTGGGCCGAGGTGTCTACTTTGGGACATACACAAATAACTCTCACTGTCCCGAATTCGGAACAAAATACATAAAACACGAAGTATCTTTTATTTTAAAGCCTTTTATGCGTTTGTTTTGTTTTTAGCACTGTCTTGTTATCTTTTTACCTTATCTGTTAAGGGGAGGTTAAAGTTAATTCGGTGAAAAAATGGCATGTTTTCAAGAATTTGTTTTGGCGACACGGGGAGTGCTAATTTATGACTTCAGTTTACACATAATAAAACAATATGTGAACAATATTTGTATAATTTTTTTTATTGTAAAATAGTTATCATTAACCGAGTAACAGTGAATTTCCGAAAGCGCCCCGAAAAAAAGGTGTTTTCCGATGTTCATCATAACTCGAATTATCCGAAACAAATGTTTTATTTTTATTTTTAAGTTTTTAGGAGTACTTGGAAGTCAAAATGCTGATTTTTGCTAAAACAAATCGGTTAATTTGTGTTGTAAAATTAATAATTATTAAAAAAAAAAGCTCCCAGCGTTACCTGGTGAATTATGTGAGGAAGTACTGCGCAAAACTTCAAAACGATCGGTTCAGTCGATTTTGAGTTATGATGAACACGGACTTCACAAATGAAAAGTTTCAGAAAAACTGTTGTGTTGTGTGTTGTATACACTAAAAAATTCGAAATCAAACTCGATGATTCTTTTATATTCACATAGAGCCATTGATGCCAGGTCCATAGAGCAGGGAGCTTTCATCAAAAAAGCCTAGAACATCTTTTCGTTCTTGTCTACACAAAACTTTTAAATTTAGGAATTATCAAGGGAACGAGTAGCATGCCCGGTAAGCGCAGCCCCGCAGGTATAGGGAAAATCGGTTAAGAGCAACGGTTGCTCAAATGCTCATAACTTCGTCAATTTCGCTCGTATCGTCTGGAAATTTGGACACAATATTTCATTAAATGATGAAAAACTTCGAATAAATACTTTAACCTCCTCCTAATACCTATAGTGAGAACTATAAGTGATGACACACTTAAAAATTTTATATTTGACTCTGTACACTTTTTAATCTCACTTCATAAAACTCAAATGTGACCTTATTTTTGTCCATAATTCGAATGTCGAGCACCTCGCACAAGTACTTAATTTAATTGGGAAGGTTTTGTTAAAAAGTTCTAAGTTAGCGGTGCGTTTGGGATAATTTATGTGTGTCTTATATACTCGGAAATTACATTAAGTTCAAAGTAGAACATAAAATATGGCTGTTGAAGAAAGTGTGGTTGTTAAGCCGCAATTTGAAAAACAAATTTCTGGGGAAGAGCGTGTTTTGGAATTTTTTGTTTCCTTTGTAGAACGACAAATATTGGGATGATGCTTCAGAACTCAACCATCCATTTAGCGCAGTTACGCAGCACTGTAGATAGACGACGTTTTAAATTTTGAGGGATTTTTTCGAACTTTGGTTTCTCTTTAAAAACTCCCGTTTTACTCAGGAACGGTTAAAAATGTTTGGTTGAAATGTATAACAAATAATAAAACCTTGTAAAAAATTCCAGTCCCTAGGTCAATGTAATAAAAAGATACGACGTTTTAAGTTAAGGTAAATCACACTTTTCTTTTAATGTGTTTAAAATAAAACTTTGTATGAAAATGTTAGGAACATTGGCGTGTGTTATCGAACTGATCTCAATATTATTTCATAAAATACGATAATAAATGGTTACCTAAGAAAATTTGACCATTTAAGGCTTTCTTTTCATTTAGTTTTAATTAATATCGAGTATCGTTCATTATCTATTCGCATACATTACAATTTTAGATCTCTACAACTTCAGCAGACAGAACGTTGCGGAACTCCTAAATCAATTTTATGGGGTCTACGATTTATTAAAAGTCAAGTACCAGTTCTACATAATGCACGTGTAAATTATTTTGTTCAATGTTTTAAATTAATTATTTATTTCTGTTAAATCAACCATGCAAAACTTTTGTTGTTCGCGGATTCCCCAACACTCTCCAGCTATCAACTGCACCATTATATAGCAACATTGTTGACAGTTGAAATTTCCGGAGATTGTCCTACATTTTGGTTTGTGTTAAAAGTCTGTTATTCGACCAATATATTAAAGCCAACGGATTACAAATTATGCATAATTGTTTTTATTACTAAAGTACAATTTTGTTGTCCGTCCGCCTGTCTGCCCGTCAACATTATTTTTCTAAAGAACGGCACCAGGGATTTAAAATTTATTACAACAAATTCCGAGACGTTTTTCAGACGTTTTTAACTAATTCATGAAAGTCGAATATCTTTCCGATTTTGGGTCGATAATTCATTTCTCTAGGTAACTTTGAGATAAAATTTCGCATTTAATTTGAATTTAAAATTCAGTTGTTTATTTCTGTATTAAAATGTGATGGCCATTTTAGTTGAAAAATGATATTTAATATAATATAGTAAAAATTGTGGTGCAGCATTTAAATATAGGTAAAATAATTGCTTGAAGTTTTTTATATTTTTCAATATATTGCCAAATAATGTTTAATATATTGAAAAAAGAGACACCCCGCAGTGTTTTTTGTAGTTTCTATAGTGGATTTAACTAGTCTTTCTATAGACTCTGGAAAAAGAAAGATTTTTTAAGAAGAAAGAAATTTTCAGTTTTCATTTTTTAAATCTTTCTTTTAATTGAAACTTGGCAAAGGAATAACGCATTGTAACAAAAAACCAAGTTAAAATTAACCTATTCATTTTCGTTGTAGCAAACAATCCGGTTTTAGGATTTTGTTCACTAAACTTATTGAGTTGGTTATTTGTTTGTGACATTAGCTGTAATTTGTTCACAACCGTATCCGGATCAGATTTAGCAGGAAAGTTTTCATTGAATTGTTATTTATAATTAAGTTACCCATATCAAATTGTTTTTATTTCATAAAAATAAAATTGAATTGTATTGATACGTAACCATTTTGCGTCAAAAAGTTTATCAATAAATTTGTTCGGTAGAGTTTGGGTGGATACAAATCATGACAATTTGATGTAATTATCGCACATTTTAAAAGTTGTATATAAGTGACGGCTTATAGGGTGCAATTCAATAAAAATTTCTTTCTTCAATTAATGTGATCCGGAATTAATTGTTAATAAACAGAGCTATTAATGCGATATTACAACAGATAGTGTGATTTTGCTGCATCTAAATACTAAAATAACCTGGATCGGTTTAATTTGCTCAGTGTATGTTGTATAAAAATGTCCATAAAAAATATGTACGAGATGAAAGATTAATAAACGATGTGATAAATAAATTTAATTGTGAAAAGAAAAAGATAATTTAGAATCAAAAGTAACAACGTAATATTTTTCATAAAAACGCAAAAAATTTGTAGAAAAAAGATTTTTGAATTTGACTTGTTTACACTTGTTTATACATATTAGTTTCCATTAAATTTTCTAATATTTATTAATATTTTTGAATCATCAACAATTTCAAATTCGAGATAATTAGGAAACTCATTGCCAAAGTGAAAAGAAATGAGTCCCAAACATTGTTGCTTCAGGAACACCAGAATACTGTGTAAGAGTTACTAAAATTCTCTACAGTTTTGCAGAAAATTCAAGGCCAAAACAACAACTCCACTTGCAAGACCAAAAAAAAAGCTAAGATCAACATAAATTTCTTAATTTTAAAAGCGTTTGTAGTTATAAAAAATTGTCTTTAACTATATGATTTTTCTCAGTTTAAATTGATAACTAGTTTCGACGAAATTACTTCCACATCGATTAATAGTCACAAAAAGAACAAAATAGCGAGATTACTTCAATAACGAGTTTAGTCAAACAAGTTTATCATTTTGTATATTTTTTCTTGATTGTTTAATATTTAAACGATGTAAAAAGTCGAAAGTCATTAAACGAAATATTTACTTCCCAATAATTGTAAATAAACTATGCAAAATATTTGTCTATGAGAATAGTTACTAGGCAGCAGGGGCTTAAAAACGAAACCAAGACTATCAAAATCTTGTTCCTGTTTTGATCATCAGTAAGGATAAGTATTAAGTTTTATAATTCTGGATTATAAGTGTCAAACATACACTCGTGGAAAAAACAAGTTCGCAGTAGTAGAAAAATTGTACTTTGCAGTTTATTTCTATTTTTATAGTATAAAATATTAAAAAATGGCTGTCAAACTTAGTAAAGGTTCCGGAAAGAACAAATCGATTTTTCAAGGTTAAATGCTTTAATAAGTTGTCCTGTCGATCCGTAGTTTTTTTTCCATCCAGAGTCCTGTTTTCTCGCACAACTCCCAGATTCACCGCAATTTTTCAAAAATGTACGCACAGCACATTCACTGAAATCTATTTCAGATGCTATTTGTCTATTGTCTGCCACAATCAACCTTTAAAAGTCACAATTTTCGATTTTATTTGAACCGAGATTCTTCGTTGTCTCAGCATTTCAATTGAATTTTCCTTCCTCACTTCTACTATCTGAGCACACTTAACACTTCCTAATCCTTTCAATGCTCAAACTGCAATGATCAGTGGTAACACATGATATTAAGGATAAGGACTCATCACTTTTGTAACCGTTATGTCGAATTCTACCTACCCTGACGTCAATGAAGCAATTAAGTCGTTAGTTATAATGAGTGCGAACTTTGTTTTTCCAGGAGTGTACACATATAGTCCTCAAAATTAAAATTTCTTCGTTCTCACCGTTGCACTGCAAGTCCGTTATTAAAACTGTTTTAAATTGATTTCTAACGATAATAGAACGTTCCCCTGCAGTAACTGATGAGAGGAATTACCTCCCTTTAGACAAGTTCATGGCTCCGCTCATTGAGTTGAGTGCCAGCCGGCGAACTAAAATCCGTCGTGAATTAAAATTGGTTTCCTTTTTAGTCCTTAGGCAATTAAATTAAAGCAAATGAATGAAATTTTTGAATTTATACTTTGATATTATAATAATAATAATACTATTTAACAATTAATGTCTAAAGGGAGAGTTAATATCAGCAACTACTGAACCAGTTGCCTAAAAACCTTAATTCCGCTTTCTTCCAATCATTTTCCGGCGTAAAATTCAAAAATTTCGTTTCAATGTTTCCGGTGCAATTGCCGAAATCGGACTGCTACAAACATCCACAAACAACATTTTCCACCAAATATAAGATACGAAAGTAAACCAAGTTGTCTACAACATAAAGTCTTGGTCATTATATCCTATTTTTGTTTTTTAGGGGCCTTTTTATCGAGTTAAAAACAGTTAACAAGTTCGCAAATGTTCACAGATACATAAATATTTAGGCTTTTTCTTAATAATAAACAATTCATAAAAATTCAATAAATCGTATTTTAAAGATAGGTATTTATAAAATAATTGTTTTGAAAAATATTAGAAATGTGTTGACATACATTCAATTCCAGAATGGTATATTTAAAATCAAAACTCAACTAGAAATATCAACTTTTCAATTTACTACTATTCATACCCGTGACTGTATGTAGTCACTAGGACCATAATTATACCTACTGAATTCTGAAATGTTATCCTCTTTAATTAAATTTATAAGAAGTATTTTGCGAACCAAAAGTCTGCGCTTTATTCGCCCTGTCGTTACTCGATATACCGATAAAATATTTAGTTTAAGTAGCGCACACAAAGATTAGTTCCCTCATCGATGATTGTGTTTTTGGCACTACCAACGCTTATCGTCATCGTCAATTAAAAACACGAAAATCATAAATTTATCTAATCGTGAAAACCGGAAGAACCCTTCAGTATTATAATTATGAAGAATATTTCCGAGAGACGAGCAGACAGACAAGCCGGAGGAAATTGTTTTGAAATATGCATGCAGTGACTTCAGTGAGAAATTTTGAATATTGTTTGGAATGATCAGTTATACATACATATAATCACAGAATTATTAGCTGCCCCGTACCCTACTATGGAACTAAAAGGCTATGGAAAACATTCTTATAAAATTCCATCATAAAACGTAAATTAAAATCGAAATAAAAATAAAAATTACCAAAATCGAAGTTGAAGTTGAAATCTAAGTCCAAATCGATAGCGAAAAGTAGGTTATACGCTATTCAAGGGACTTAAAATAACTATATATCAAATTCCATTAAAAACCGTTCAACTCTTACGAAGCTGAGTGGCAATAAACCTGTTACCACGCAATGCTTAGCATTTATAATATTAACAGTATTCAAATAATAGCTATTCTATTGTACATATATTTTCTGTTATATTTCTTAGAGTACAAAACAATGATTTCAAGCTCCTCGAATTAAGTTTAATTGACTCTTTTATGCTTCTTTGTGAAATTTTGAACTATTTTTAGCTTTTATCTACACAGTAAAAATAATTTGAATTTTATAACAACCATTATTGTAAAAAAGTAGACGATTCGCATGTGAAAGTAAAGGAAAGCGTGTAAAATTATCAAAACATTTAATTTTAAAAGAAAACATTAAAAAAAACCTGAAAAATTTATTATCTAATGTTAAAACATATATATTTAAAACATTTTATTTTTACATTATTTTGTGTGTAATTTAACATGTGACATTACAATTCATGCATTGTGAATTGTAAAGTGAGCCGAATTTGCGCCGTGTTGTGCATTTCTGATATGCGTGTGAAGACGCATTTACGCAATTCAGATCGCATCCGGTTTTAGATTTTTAAGTAAAATGGGTATAATGCCAGGCTACTTTGATAGAAAATCTTTATACCTACACGTGACACTTAATAAAATTTCAAATCCATGCAGATCCTGGAAACGGATCCAATCTGAAACGAACATAGCTATTATTTTTCATTATATAAAATTAAGGAATGTGAGTTTCTTTCTCTTAATAATTGCATGAAATGTGAAGAGTTATTGTAATTTATGCATTTAGTTTTTATAAACTAATGTTGTTAAACTACATATAATACAATTTTTTTATCGCAACAAGTAGACATACACTCCGCGACAAATGATTGACCGCACCCTCATTTGCTCAAGTCTCCAGACAAATAATTATTTCCCAGAAGTTTGACCTTAATTACCTATTAATGTCGGAAATTCCTAATTACTTTATGCAACAATTTTCCGTATTCGATGCGTTGTGTATTTTTGACGAATTTTTGTCTGAAAAGGAGTATAGAAACGTGCGACACATGATTGACCTCACCAATTTCATGCAAATTGGATCCTTGTTTTTCGAAAATAGTTGTTGAAGAATGATTGTTACTTGAAATAGAGCAAAGAAATTAACAAAATGGGTAGTGCTAAAAGACTAATTGAAGAAGAAATCGGGAAAATTAAAGTGCTGAAAGACGAAGGATATTCTATTAGGGAAATATCCAGAAGAATCAATAGAAGCGCTGGAGTAGTGACCAACTTCTTAAAAGAACCTGAAAATTATGAAAGAAACCAAAAAGGCCGAACTAAAAAGGCAATAACGGAACCAGAGAGGCGGAGAATCCTGAGAATAGCTTCAAATTCATCTCAAACTGCAAGGCAAATTAAGGAAGCTGTTGGAACTAGTGCAAGTATTCGAACAGTATAACGTTTATTAAAAACGATACCATTATTACAACGTCGTCGTTTAAAAAAAAAGCTACTGCTGACCAACAGACATAAGAAAAATAGGCTTCAATTTGCTAGGAATCACGTGGATTGGACAAATGAGTGGAGGCGTGTTGTTTTAACGGATGAAAAGCGTTTTACGTTAGACGGACCAGATGGATACGCATTTTATTTTCACGATATAAGGAAGGAGGAAAGATTTTTAACACGTCGTCATCGGCGGGAAGGAGGTGTTATGATTTGGGGAGCCATTTCATACAATGGACCTGTTGATTTGGATTTTATTAGTGGGCAACAAACTGCTAATGACTACAAAGCTGTCCTTGGAAACGCTAAACTTAAAATAATAGAAAAGATGGAAGGTCACAACTGGATATATCAGCACGACCATGCAGCCATTCACACAGCGAGGATTGTAAATCAATGGTTTACGGAAGAAAATATAAGAGTTCTTGAGTGGCCATCAATATCTCCCGACCTCAATATTATAGAAAACTTATGGGGATGGATCACTAGGAAAATTTATGGGTCTGGACGTCAATTTGATAGCAGAGATAGATAGATAGAATCTTTAAAAACAGCAATAATCGCAGCATGGAAAAATGTACAAATAGAAATAATACACAATTTGTACGATTCTTTACCAAATAGAGTATTTGAGGTAATAAATAAAAATGGTGGTGGGTAATACTCATTATTAGATAAATGTAAAAAGTATTACATTTGGTTTTTCTTTTCACCAAAAATCATTTCCCTAAACACTCTTTTGAAATTCCTTGCAAAAATAAAAAAAACAAGGGTGAGTCAATTATGTTTCACACGTTTTTGTACTCCTTTTGAGGTAAAAATTCGCTAAAAATACACAACGCATCGAATACGGAAAATTGTTGAATAAAGTAATTAGGAATTTCCGACATTAATAGGTAATTATGGTCAGACTTCTGGGAAATAATTATTTGTCTGGAGACTTGAGAAAATGAGGGTGCGGTCAATCATGTGTCGCGGAGTGTATATTGCATTTTCAGGTCCATTCTAAAAGAATAATAATTTATATAACACATGCAAAAATACATCATTACGCTTATAAAATCCCATTCACATGACTTTAAAATTACAATCAAAATTTAATTCTATCTGCAGAAATGGTAATATTACATTCTAAACTGTAAAAATAACAAAATATTGATTTAATTTTAGCTTCCGTTATATTAAGTTTTACATTCCTTGAACAGTAATTTTACATTAGTGACAATTTATTTTTACAAAGAAAAATGTATCAACATTTTGGAATGTAATTTTACATGTAGAGTGTTGGCAAAAATGCCAATATTTAATGTTGTAACAATGTTTTACTGTGTACTATTCACTTTTTGAAGAATAATTAAAAGTCAAATACCAACCTTCTTGGATTTATTTTCATAAATGAAGGATTTTCTTATAAACTTACATCTCCGCTTAGAAGAAGAATTTCGTAAATTCTCTTTTTAAGTGGACGTCACCAAAGAAACCTATCTATCCAAATTCTATGTTATATAATTTACCTCAGCAATTTTGGCTCGGCGGTGATGAATGTTAGTGACATGTTATTTTATATGTATAGGTAGAATACTTATGTATATCATTAATATATAATGACGAAGTTTGCTAATATTATAGTATCAAAGTCATTTTATTTCTTATTTATTTATCGAGGTATACTCAATATGTAGTTTTATACAATCACATTTTGACATGCTTACAAGAATTAGTTTGAAACACTATATGGTGATTATATATGTATGTACATACATGTATATGTATAGATCATTGAAGCGAGACTAAAATGCTAGTTATACTTATTTGTATTTAAATTATTCTACAATAAACTTATCGTCTAATGCATAAAAAAATTGTTTTTAGCTATATGAATATATTTGTAATGTCGGAGCATCCTGAATTTCACAAATAAAAAGGGTGTCCCGTAGTTTGGGACAGAAGTCATATTAGTATCCTGAGTTTTTAGATTAAAATTCCCATACAAAAGACTAATTTCGATTTTCCGGTTTTTTCTTTAGGTTTCTCCGGACATTCTTTTTTCTGAAACGACTACAGTATTGAGACGAACAAAACACAAAAATAATCATTCAAATTGATCGGGCCGTTCTCCAGTTTTTGCGAGACTAACGCGCACGGAATTGTTTTAGATGTGTATACATATATATATATGTATATATGGGTTTAAAAATGTTCCTGAAACTATGTAGAGTTATTAAAATTGAAAATTTAATAAAACAATCTATCCTAACCCTGTATATAACCAAGAAATTCAAAGTTTTACTAAACAACAATTTTCATTTTTTCCAATCTATATGAGTTTAAACAAAAGGGCTGTTTTAGTACCGAATAAAATTAGTTTTTGAAGCATCGCTAAACGAAGATAATCCTGTTCTGGTAGTCTAATAGTTTTTTTACTCACAGGAATCCGGTGGAAACATTGTTATTTTAAGGTTTTTTTTCCATAATGTTCTCCAAAATTATATGAAATCGCGGACGAAAATGATCACTTTACAGAATTTTAAAATTAAATATCTCAGGGTTTTACTAGTATTTCCAATTCGACAGTGTTCGTAAATTGGTCACAGCTCTCATCAAGTTGGTTAAGGAGTACTGTATGTTAATATTGTGGGCTGAGGTTGTAAAGAGATCTTAAATGCAAAAAATAACGATATTTGAGACAAATTAAAACTCAATGAAAACAAAACTCTAAATGATTAAATCTTCATAGATAACTTTTTGTTATTTTATGAAATATAACATTGATTTAAATTCAATATTTGCCAACAATTCGCCGAAAATTGAAAATGTCGACAGTTATACCGGTGACAGGTGTACATTGGAGAGCGTTGGCGAACAAACAAAAAAAATTTGGTACATGATTGGTTTAACAGAGAACAATTTTTTGTATTTGAACAGGTTTTAAAATTAGTCATTAATATACCAAAATAAGAGTTTTATTGGGAATTTCTTAAAATAATAAAATGCAAAACCTAATTAATTTCGGTGAATTCGGTTAAATAATCACAATGAATCGATTCTCCACTGACCCTGTGGATTATTTCGCTAATAAATTTAGCCCATTAATTGTTCGAGCAATTATACCGCAGGAAGAAAACACTTCCTGCGCCCCCCCCCCCCCCCCCCCCCCCTCCCGCATCCTATCCCTTATTCCAGTTTGAAATTGCCAAAAATAGCTGCGGGCTGAGATTTTATCCTTGCGGTTGTTTACTTAATCTGTTTTTGTCAATTACATGTTCCCCTTTTTTCGTCTTGTTTTATGTTCCGTGGCTCGATTTCGGTACACGGGGACAGCGGGCGATGCCTTCATCAGCAGAATTTTTTAGAATTTTAACCTTACTCTGTATGTGGTGATTGTAAGCGATAATTCGCTTAAGCGCCTCATCCTCCTCCGTTTTAGTTATGAACTTTTGATATCTGATCTCGCCGTCTTTCGGCTGTTTTTATTTTGATTTTAGTTTATCTTTTGTAAGAGAAGGCGAGGCTGATTTTCGGGTTGGAAGACGTCTTCCCTCTTTGGTATAAAATTTATCTGGTTCGCGAAGCGCGGGGGTTGGGGCAAATCATCACCTCTTTTGCCTTCAGTGAAGGACGCATCTCTTTTCATACTTATAAAAAGGGATTGGCTAGAAAACCGCAAAATCCCTGAATTATATACTATGTCGTGATAATAAATTGTAATCTCTTTGATTAGCTACTGGAAGACATACCGCTATTCTGGGAGAGAAATAAACTTTGGGAAGAAATCAAATTTTCTTTCAACATAACTCACACTCGGAGAATGAAAATTGCAATAGATATCATTTATAATCAAATTAACTTCACCAAATTTTTGTTGCGCCATATGGGCTCAGCACCCGAGCGCGCTTTAATTAGGGTAGGGTATAAATTTACTTTGTATTTTACCTTTAAATAAATAAAAATAAATAAATAATTACAAATTTTTGTGAAAATAAAAATTTATGGTTCTGTAGTATTTTCGCAGCAATTTTATAGCAGAAGTTAAATACTTTTAAAGATTTCATTGAGTCCAAATTTCATTCCTCTCTAACCATAAGCATATTTAATAAAAAGTTATATAAGAATTTAAAATCTACAAAATTGGACGTTCAAAGAGGTACATGGAATGGAGGTTGGGGAAAACATCAAGGGATAAAACTGGGAAGTGAATGAAACATGAGGGTGGAGAGTAAAAAAAAAACATAGAAGGACACAAAATGTTCTTATCACAAGCTTTCTGCTTGAATGAGTTTCACCTCCTCTTTCGCCCAGACAAGGGATCAGCACAGTGGCAGCGGAGACAAAAGGGGATGTATGCGGGAGAGGCAAATGACTACTATAAAAACTGTGCTGCTGCTGCACACCTATACAACAAATTTTTTGAATGCGACAAAATAACTTTGTATCTCTGACTTTCTTCCCAGGAAACCCTTTCTTTTTTCTACCTTTCCAACCCCGCCTCAAACCCAACGAAGACCCTCTCAACCTTTTCTTTAGTTCAAATGCACAGCCATGCGCTTAAATCTTTTGTTTTAAAATAAAATTGTGTCGAATATGAGAGCGTCATACATTTTATATTTATTTGATTTGTCTTCTATTTAAAAGAAATTCACTTTCAAGGATATTTTATGTTCTGAGATGCATTTGGTATTTTTGAAATAAAACACAAAATATTTTACAATTTAATAAAGAAATAGATGGTCATCACTCGGATGAAACTGGTTCTGGTGAGGGGGATAATTCGAATACTGGTTCTAATATTGGTGCAAACGATGATGATCAGGCTCGCTTGCGTCTTAAAAGGAAATTGCAGAGAAATCGAACATCATTTACAAATGATCAAATTGATAGCCTTGAAAAAGGTTTGTAAATGAAAAATTGTTTAAACTTAAAATAGTAATTATTCAAAAATTGTTAATTAAAATCGATTATTTTTAGTATCGTTTAGTATTGTATAAAATTTTTGTCAAGGTACATAATATGTATTTATATAATAGAATTCGAAAGAACACATTATCCGGATGTTTTTGCTCGTGAAAGACTTGCAGCAAAAATAGGTCTACCAGAGGCTCGTATACAAGTATGGTTTTCAAATCGTCGGGCAAAATGGCGCAGAGAGGAGAAATTAAGAAATCAGAGGCGTACACCAAATTCTGGAAGTAATCCAGGTGGTGGTGGAGGAGCTACAGCGGGTGGAGGTACCTTGGGTAAATTTATTTTTATTTTTATATTATACTAATTTAAGTATAAAAGGTGTTAAGATTCTACGTAGAAAACGCTATACAGATTGGTTATTTTCCATAAAGAATTCAGACATTTTCGATAAATTTTGAGCGAGCACATTTTACGGTTGCGGTTTAGGTGACTGCTCAGCTGACTGAGATAACAAAGTATAATAAGAGAAGAAACGTACAGCACGATAGCTAACTAATTGGCTTAGAGTTTAACTGACTTCAAATCATTTTATTTTTCTCAGTTAGTTAGCCTGGTACCTGCTGCGATGAGTGTCATTTACAGTAAAGAAGATCTGATTGCTACCGTGCAGCTGAGAATTGCCATTTGAGATGCTTATTAGTCAGTTGAATAGTCACCTGAACCGTGATTGTAACCTACTCGCTATGTTCCTACCCTTACATTAACAAGCGGATCCTAACCATTAAGGTTTGCGAAGATATTTTTATCTACTTTTAAATGAGCCTCTTTCCTATTCTGTAGTGTGCTTGCAAATATCTATAACATTTTAACTGAGCGCATTTATGAAAACAATTTTACGGTTACTTTTAGGGGGAGGGGGGTCATATTTGGCCATGGTACCCCAAGGGATCGATTGGTATAGGGTTTTCCACGTAGAATCCGAACATCTTGTACATAGTTTACGTTTCGTTTAATTGAGCCCCCAAACTATTTCGCAATCAGCATCATCAATACCTGGTCTTACACCGCCGCCACTAACCGGAAGTGGATCAGCTGATCTCCAGGGAACAGGAGGTCTTTTAGGGACCAGCATAGGGGTTGGAAGTGGTCATCATTTACCGACCATACCTTCGTTGTCGCCGCGATTAAATTTAAATGGGAGTTTTGGTAGTACAATGGGTGCCATGTATTCATCAATCCACCACCCTCCAATGCCAATGAGCGATTCGTACAGGTATACAGCATTATAATTAATGTTTTTAAAGCAATAAATAAATCAAATTTAGCCCAATGACATCGATGTCTTCGTTTACACACCCTTCGATAACTTCAATGCCGTCCTCACCGAATATTGGTGTAGTTCCGACGGGCATTGCATCGAGCGCATGTCTTCAGCAGCAGAGAGATTTAACGCCTCCGTCACCATATCAGTGTCAAATGTCTTCCCGTGGCCCAATAACGCCGATCGGTGGACCAAACGGTGGACCTCCGCCGCCCCCACTGTCCCACGGTCATTCAACATATGATACATTAACTTTACAGTATGGACCACCCCCGCCCCCCCCACCGAGTTCATCAGCAGCTCGACATTCGCCATGTAGTCCACACCAAGGTTATCAAATGGTTACCGGTAGCGGTTATCTGACTAATAATAATAGCACTGGTGAGTTAATTCCTTGGTAATGCACTTTATTACTCGTTAATTACTTGTAATTACTCTTTAGTTGTTCCGTTTTTTAATTAAAAGTATATTTGTTCAATTTATCAATACTAAATAGTTGTTAAGCTCTTCTTAATTACTTCTTAATTACTGTATTTCAAATGCAAACAGGTCTTATTTCGCCAGGAGTGTCGGTACCTGTGGCGGTTCCTGGCCAACCACCAGAAATGACTTCACAATACTGGTCTCGGTTGCAGTGACATTGGTGCTAAAACAGCACGAAAAATTAATGAAAATTAACTAAACTCATCGTTTGTGGTTCTCCACTACCCTGCACAACAGTCAAATAAAGAAGAGAAACACACCGACTAAAAACTTATTGAATTAATTTTAGAAAGATAAACTATAAATTGGTAAATAAGAAATGAGGAAAGCTAAAAAAACGATTCCAACTATCATTAATTGTTTAATCATAGTGTACATTTATACAAGAAATTCAAAGTAAACATTGAGAAATTAAAGAAAACAAAATAAATAGTAACAACAAAGGTTATGTTTTTATTGGTAGATGACACTAAATAAAAATTAGTATAAGATTTCAGCACAGTAATTATAAATTAATTTTTATTTCTTTGTGTACATATCCTCCTCCTGCTGTTTAATTCTTAAGAAGCGAAAAATGACAAAGATAAAAAAATACACACTTTTGAAGAAAGTAGCGTTAGTTTGAAGATTAAAAATAAAAAAGTCAGATTAAGCTTAAAACCATCTTAGCTTACAGAAGAAAAGAAAGTAGGTAGGGTTTAGGAACATTCTCCCATTATAAAATATAAAAAATAAAAGTGCAAACAAGTGTTTCTTGAAGAACGCAAGTATTTTTCTAAAGTGTAAATTTTGTGTAACATAAAATCAAGCTTTAGCAGCATCATTTAACTTAAATTATTTATTTATTTGGGCTCCAAAAAAAGCTATTATAAAATAAAACCTCTAGACTTATTTTTATTGGCATTTTATAACTTTACTTTATATTTCTTTTTCTACATTGTAATCTTAAGAAAGAGATAGAAATAAAACTGCTCGCTTTAGAGTAAGACAGAAAATAATTTAAAAAAAAAACATGTATAGCACAACAAAAACACACACACACACATATATATATAAAATGTTGCATTGTAAGCGCGGCAGAATTGCACAATCAAGTATTGTAAACTACTTTCTGCCACAGCATTAATGATCGAGCGAAAGATAACGAGAGAAAGAGAGAGAGAGAACGACATAGAGAGAGAGAAAATTAGAAACATTTGATATCCACAAAGATTTTATTGAAATTTATTGCAAATAAGAGAACAAAATGAAAAAATAAAACTATTAAAATAATGAAATAAAATATTGTGTTCTTTTTTTACCCCTCAAAACACTATTTTTCAATTTAGCGTTCTTATTTTGGGGGCACCACGCGGGGTACCAAAACTAAATTTTTATTTCGGCTTTTTTTATTTTTGTTAATGTAAACGGCTTTCATTTCCTAATCCATAAAATTTAAATCAAAAAATTCTTACAGGGACTATTAAGAGAAGAAAAACACTAATGCCACACACCGCACTAATTTATTTATTTATTTTTCTCTCCTATGGTGTTTTATCGCTCCCATCGAGCAAAGGCAACAGACGAGAGGCCAAAATGAGTGAAACATTTTTGCAAGTACATTTTCACTTAACGCGTTGCGCCTGTTTAAGTTGCCAAGTGAGCGTGGCGAAGGCAGTCAATGGGGCGATGATTTGTTCGCGGACAAATCGCATTATCACTGAACCCTCCCCTTTTATTTTAGTCCTTCGCCAGCGCCGCACTTAGGGCTGATCTCGATTCTTAGACACCTAAGGGTTGCCTTTTCCTCTCCCTTTTCCGCTTGTGTACGACTTTTCTGCCTTTTAGGGCAAAGAACCGATTTTGCCATTAAGCAGCCCCTTCAAAAAAAAAAAGAAAATACAAATTTTTATATATGTATAACGGCCCTTTTATTCGCTCCCGCCACTTACTCAAGTTATTACTAATTGTCACCGTTTCAAATCGGAGATTCCCTGCTGCCACTTCATTTTAACGTTTGGCGACATGTCTTAATTTCACCATGAAACAGCTGTCCCCTTCTGTAACCCTAGCTTTAGTTTGTTTTTTTGCGAGCATTTCACTAAGCATTCATTGTGGATTGGGCTGGGTGACTTCTAAATTTTTGAAAATTAGTTTTAATTTCTTTCTATACCCCCTCCTTTAGACGTATGTAAGTATTAACAATTAAGTTTAATTACGCTGATCAACACAATTTTTGCCTTAGAATAAGCGACGTATTATTTCTATAGAGCTTTATCCGTAGATTACGCATACGGAAAAACACTCAACGGGTCCAGAACTCTCGGGCTTTTCAATTCGCTGTTTTTTGAGACCTTGTTGACAAAACCTAGAGCGCTCCGAAGCGCTCCAACTAACTACGGAGTTTAACGCCTAAGTGAATTTGAAAGAAAATTCAAATTGAATTGAAGAATTTCTTCATATTAAGGAGAAATTGAATTGAATTAAAATTGGATTCATGCATTTATTGATTTTTCTGAAACATTTTGGAATAAGTTATATAAAGTATTATTCACTTCAAAACTAACAAATTCTTTAGAATAAACTTTTATTTCATTACCTACTTAAGTTTTTCAAATACTTCGCGCGAAATCGCAAATGTAACCGACATTTTACAATTCCCCTCCTTTTTCGCTCTGCTTTGCTCTGAAATCGTTCGATGAGATACAATTGCCAAGGCGCTCTGAAGCGCTCCAGTTTTTTTTAACTACTTTTGAAACGAACCGACCTCATGTTCAATGGCATCACGTTTTCGAAAAATAAGTTTGAAAAGTATCAAATTTCCTATTATGGACATATTCAAAAATGCCTCACAAAATAACGGATTTTTATAGCAAATAAAAATGTAAGTCAAAATTTTGAACCTTCAGCTATTATTTTTAAATATTAAAGTTTTTGAGACTTCCCAGAATATTTTATGAATTTCAGTTTCTTCTGTTAGCGGATTACTTCATACAATTGGAAGTGTATAAAAATCACAACTAGACATGTCCACGAAAGAATAGTTTCCCAGTATGCTATCGAATAGTAGGTATTTTATATATTGAGATGAGGATTAAGGCTCTCCTTTAGCCACGTTACAAGCTCTTATATTCCCAAAATACAATTTGTTTTCCAGTTTTTTACCTACTTTTCGCAAAAACATAGCGTGATGGAAAATTTTAGTTTTTAATTTAAGTAATCTGCAGACAAAATTCTATTGAAGCTATCTATCATTTATTCTATGGCTTAAACGATTGTAAAAAATGTTGATAAGTGTTGTTTAAGAAGCAACAAAAGTCGTCTTGGACTTTGGGGTTCCGTTCCCCTAAATTTTTACATATCCGAATTTTTGACTTGATCGGAGCCCTCTGAAGATGTTGGAGTCGTGTGATTTTCTTTTAAGTGACCTGCTCCAATGTTGAAGGTAAAATTAATAAAGCAATCCCTTTTACTGAGATTCTGTCAATAAGCTTGACAATGTGTAGAAAACAGAGGACCGAAATGAACCCAAAATGATTAGGGAAAAACCGAACAATTATCCTGTGGTGCGTGGATTCTTTCAAGAAGTAAAAGGAATAAGAAAAAAGAAAGCCCGCTGGCTGTAAATAAAAATGGAAAGGAAAACTAAAAGAATCAAAAGGTAAGAAAATCGACGGCTCTCTTTTTCGTGTGAAAACATGCAATTATGGTTTGGTCCCCTCGCGATTTCTTTTCAGGACTCGCGCTGGCTCGGGAGCCTTGCTAAGTGGCTTGCCTCGGCGGAGGCATTTAGAGAGCCCCTTTTTGTTCCGGAACTTCTCGAGGAGTCCCTGTGGCGGGTCCCACGTCATGCAGCTAGTCCAATTCTCGATTGTTTTGACTGCCCATCGCTGTTTGATCTCTTTGATTTCCTTCGGCGCTCTGCCTGCTGGCCGTCGCCGTCTTGTGAGAAATTATTTTTTTCTAACTGGGGGCAGTGACAGCTCGACGGCGGCGGCGGCCGACCCGCAGGACTACTTACCTCGGTGAAAAATGGCCCCTCTCCAAAATCCGACCGAACCAGTCGTTTATTACGGTAAAGTCTATTATTACCGCTATTATTATTACTACTTTTTATTATGTCCTTTTCCCTTGCTTCTACGGCTCGTCTTCCCCTACCTGAAAAGGTTTAATCGCTGCATACAGCAGGACTTTGTTTGTTAGACCGCTCGAAACTGTTCCTTTTTTTTGTTTTGTTATACTCTCCTCGAGAACGCGACCGAGTCTCCGGGGGACGGGGAACCGGCTCCTCCCTTCTCTATAAGTGCCAAACAAACTGTATAAAGGGTTACGTGTGCGGCCTCATTTAACTCAAAACGGAAAAACATAAAAACAAAACCAAGCCTATAAAACGAAAATTAGAGGATATTTGGTGCGTTGCGAGACTCCTCAAGTGTTCCCGGAATAACCATCATCTTGGTTTCATTCTCTCGACTTAGTGGATGGACTGCCGAAGGGTGCGCACTGTGGTCTAGTACATGTGGTCCCCCTCCCATTAGTTCTCCTTCTCTTGTTAGCGCAGTAAAGAATCCCCACATGCCCCTCCAGAATATTGCCAACGAGAGGAAATTGATTAAAGTGGCCCTGTTGCGCCCTATTGGGGCTTGTGGTTTTTGTGGTGGGGGCGGTACTAATTGGGTTGCGGCACACTGAATTACGGGATTTTGCAACAGGTATTATAGCGTTATCTACGGATTTTTGTTAACGGGTGTGGTTGAATCATGTGAATTTTATCAAAAAATGTTATCCCCATCCCAAATTTGCGTCCCCTCCCTTTTTCCCAGAATCCTTGAATTATTTTCAAGTGGTGTTTTGTTTGCAGATCTCATAAATGTTATTGATTTTCATATTTTGCAAAGCCTTTGCAAATTTGAAAAATTTACCGATTTATAGCTCTATTAAATTTACAAAACCACAAGAGTTTTAAAATATTCATTCAATTTTCTAAGCTAGAAATCACCACATATATTAAATGTAACGATAATATAAAAGGTTCACCGGTACATGTAGGGAGGAGGAAAGGATAGGGGTGAAATAGACACACGGTTGTATTAAGAGATAAAAATATCCTCAGTCAAAGTGGACTTCGAACATTTTCTCTATAACTGGCACGTGCCAATAACGTTCAAAGTGAAAAATTAACGATGCGTGAAGTCGCGCGGCGGCGTTTCTTCTATCTGACATAAATCCTCGGTTCTTCCAGCGAATATACACTATATATGTATAGTCTATATGTACATAGTTACAGCTATATATAAAATATAGGATCCAACAAGGCAAGGCAATTGTTTTTGGGTATCTTTTCCTAGACTCATTCATTCGGACGGACGCCGAGGGACCACGAGAAGAAGATATTAAACCTATCTTTTGGTAGAATGGTCCCTCGAAACGAATTGGAAAGACGGAAAAAGAAAAAAAATCTCGTAAATATACACTAAAATCAAAGTAAAAGGGGAGGGCTGAGCGGTCCTTTCACGGACATGCGATTAAAGTGTCGTTCCGGACATAATCCTCACACGATTTTTATGCATCGAATGACAACTGTCCGATGGATAATTTATATTTTGTTTTTTTGTTCGTTGTTATTTTATCTTCTCTTCGGATGAGCAGCATAACTGCCCTTTTTGAGAGAAGGAGTTGTGGAGGGAGGGTGGGCGGTAAGAACCAGTTCCTTAATTAATTTTACTAAAAACACCAAAGGTCCAAGAAGTCTATTTTGAGAAACACTAGACCTATCCAAAATAAATCAACTGCTAATATTGCTAATTACTTATATAATTAATAATAAATTTTGGTTCCAATTATCCACTACTTGCGTAATTATCGAAATGTAAATATCTATGTATTTAGATATTTATTACGACATTCTTTCACAAATTCAAAAAATCTTGATACTTTTTGCTATTGCCTGATTGGATTTTTCTACACTAGACTAATTTTCTCCCAAATTTTAAAGTTTAAATTCAAACATATTTCTGTTAGACTACCGTTAAAATATTATAGAGGAATGAACTAAGATTCTGGCACCAATTGTAAAAATCTTTTTGTAAAAATAATTTGTAGATTATCTTTGAGATATACCTAAATATACCTAAACAAAAAAACAATATATATATATGTATATATATACCTCTTAGCTTTTAAATGACGGAAAGGAAAAAGAGATAAAAAGAAAAACAAAACAAAGGGAATTGAGGAACATAATTGAAGCATATTATGGGAATACACATTGAACGCACCTTGGGGGATAATTAATAAAACATCCGGCCCTATCAGGAGCAGATATCCCGGCTTTAAATTGAATTATCGTGGCTAAACCACAAAAGCAATTTTATGTGCATTTTCCTCTAGAATTAGATCAACTATACGTGCCGGCTCTCTGCGTGGTCGCGGGCGGAGCGTTGGAAAGGGCAAGAAGGGTAGGAGGGCGCTCGTCTTGCGGTCTATCCCTGCTTTGGATATAAAAGATGGATATGAGGGAGAGAGAGAACTATTAGACCGCAAAGCCACGACACCACACATCCCTTTAGGGTTATTTAAACATTACTCATAAAAATATTCGTTACAATGTTTCATCTCACCTCCCCAACCCCCACTCCTACTCGCTACACTGAGAACTAAACGACAAGGGTGCCTTTGCCCTTTTCTGCAGATGACAAGCCTCTGAACAATGATTAAGCCTTCTTTTTATCTTTCTTTAACTTGATTTCTGTCTTATATTTTGTTTTGTGCTTTTAAAAAAACTACCTTTAATACAGAACTTGTAATGATTGCACTGAGCAATTAACGCATTAGAAATTTTTTTTTTGGTACCACATTGGTGCCACAGCAAAGATGTTCTCAATACTCGTAAAAATATGAAAATAAAGAGAAATGGAGGTCATGCGTCTAAACAAGCAAATATACCCTTGTTATTTTTGTTATCAAACTATTTTAATATCCCACTCGCCCATGTCCAGAAGCTCTCACAGACTACTTGGGGAGGTCGACAAGCACCAACAGCGCGGATACAGCAATGAAAATCATCATCATGACGATGACGACTGCAACGACTAGGTGCAGTTGGGAGGGGACGATATTTTAAGATGGACGCTCTTTTCAGAGGTTCCCCAAAATCAGAAGAACATAACAAAAAAAATGTACAACCACGTGAAAGCCACTCATAATTTTCAAATAATTTTAATATGGAAGGATGCGAAGCTCTGTTCCGACTTGAACTAAGTAAATTTTGAGGCATACTTGAATTAGTTCCTTCAGCTAAGTTAAGCTAAATATAAACCAGACTTAAGCTGAGCAGACTTTCGGTAAAGAAATAAACCAGCATTTTGCTTTTATATCATGTATGAAGTTTATGGCAAGCTTGAGCTGTGAGATTGCAGAAAGAAAACAACAGCTATAATGATAAAGAAATTTGGAAGACTCAGCACGACACCTCTCACCCTCCTACTGCGATTATTGTGATTTGCATCAGCAGTAAGTACCCACTAGAAGAGGTCTCTTTCCAAAAACCTCCAGGTACTGAAAACACCTATCAAGGCGTCATCGTCATCTTTTCCAAGGTACCCAGGGGCCAGACGATTATTGTAATTTGTGAATAAGTTAATTTGAACACAAATTCCTGACAATAATAATATTTTGTACGGTCATAAACGGTGATAACAAGAAAATACCTTTTCAAGAGAAATTGCTTCGCTGTCTGCAGTCCAGGTATGGTCTCCGGGAAAAAAAATTATGCAGAAAAACGTGGAGACGGGAAAAGTTATTTTGTGTATTATATCAAAAACGGTTGTGTGCCGAGTGCAGTAAATTGATTAATTTGCAGTACCCTCAAAGAGCCCTACAATTTGGTAGAGAGGTCCTTACATCTGTTCAACTTCCATACATACCTCAAAAAAAAGAAAAAAACTGTTAGAAAAGGAACCCTCCTCGACTCTGTCGAGCCGATGAATGGTTCCGGAATGATGCATGAGATGAATTTTTAGTTGAGGTTGAAAGTAACAAGGGGCGGCTCGGATACCTCTCCTCTTTGTCACACCGTCGCCGACTTTTATAAATTTATTGGCGTATCCTCGTAAATGAAATCGACAAAGGGAGAAAAAAGAAAAAATAAGTAAATAAATATACACAGATATTGTAATCGTCTCTTATTTTGCTTTATCCAAATTTAGAAGTTTATAAGTTAAATTTAACTGCGGTTTGTTTCTCGAAATTTTTACTTCATCCTTATCCCGATTTTGGGCTTCTTGGAAATATTTCTGAAGCCTACTAAAAAAAATATTGGGGTTCTGCAATGTTGTCTTGAGAATTGATAACCGATTTTCATCGGATTAGGGCTCAGTTGGAACAATTTTTAACCCAATTATATGCTATTGGGGAATTTAATGTGCGGTTTCCTCAAATTTTTTACTTTAGACAATTCTGGATTTTGGGCGTCTTGGAAAGCGTGATATATTCCGGAAGCCTCCTAAAAATATTGGAGGCATGCGATTTTTTTCTGATAATTTAAAACCCCCTTAAATCTGAATGGCGCTTAATGGAACCAATTTCCCGCTCAATTTTACGCTTCTCGAGAATTTGGGCTTCTGTTTTCTGAAGTGCTTATTACAGACTTACACGAATTTTAGGCTTTCTGGAAAGCGTGAAATGTTCCCAAAGCCTATTAAAAATACTGCGGTCCTGAAAATTTAGAGCCGGTTGCATCTAATTAGGGTTCAGTCGGAGCAATTTTTATCACAATTTGTCTTTTCAGGTAAATTTTTATTACAGACTTAGCCCAATTTTGGGCTTCCTAAAGGGTGGGGAATATTCCCGTACCTCGGTGTCCTAAAAATATTCGGTTCCCGGTAAATTTTGATCTTCTGCGAAAATTGATGTCTTGTTTACCGAAATTTGATGCAGACCTAAAGGCCCCTCTACACTCGCGCGCGAACGCGTGAATGTGGAGGCGATTCGCATATTTTTCGCGGGTTCGCGACTCGTTAACCACTTTTTTAGGCCCCTCTACACTCGCGCGCGATTCGCGGGCGTGAATCGCGGCGCGAATCGCGGCTCGAATCGCGCGTGAACTCTTCTTGGCTCCACATTCGCAGTGTTTGCAATTGTGTTTCACAGTAAGTTCGCGCGTTTCACAGTTTAGTTTGTGCGCTCGACAGAGTAAAAAGACAACCGAGCTGGACCGAGACTTGCACGAAATGGCTCTGAGTAACGCGCGAATGTGGAGTCTTGGTTGTGTTTGCGCAGCTTTCGCGCGTTCGCAGGCGTTCGCGGGCGAGTTAACCGAAAAAAGTGGTTAACGAGTCGCGAACCCACGAAAAATATGCGAATCGCCTCCACATTCACGCGTACACGCGTTCGCGCGCGAGTGTAGAGGGCCCTTTTCGGTTAACTCGCCCGCGAACGCCTGCGAACGCGCGAAAGCTGCGCAAACTCAACCAAGACTCCACATTCGCGCGTTACTCAGAGCCATTTCGTGCAAGTCTCGGTCGAGCTCGGTTGTCTTTTTACTCTGTCGAGCGCACAAACTAAACTGTGAAACGCGCGAACTTACTGTGAAATGCGCGAACTTACTGTGAAACACAATTGCAAACACTGCGAATGTGGAGCCAAGAAGAGTTCACGCGCGATTCGAGTCGCGATTCGCGCCGCGATTCACGCCCGCGAATCGCGCGCGAGTGTAGAGGGGCCTTAAGGCATTCATCGACCAACGCGAAAGCGCGGGAGGGACAGCGGTAGCGAAATTCTTGTGAGACTGGAAACTATGGGGAGATATGGAACAACTCACACTGATACGTCATTTCTAGGTAGCGTCAGCGAAATTGGAGCGTTTTATTTTTGGTTTGAAGCCTGCAGCGTTTTTCTTATCATTCCCGTAATTCTCCCACGAATTTCAAAAGAATATCCTTTCACTCGTATCAAAAATGTGATATAAGAACGGTTGGACGAATTCGCTTTCCCTTCGTTAGGTGTGATTGGGTCATAATTTCCTGCTCCCGTTGAGTCCCAACAATATTTTTCCCGCTCCCGCAGTTTCGTGTTGGTTTGTGAAGGCCTTATACAGATTTTGGACAAGAATTAAGTATTTAATCTTGTATGTAAAATAATTAAAGTTAAAAAGTAAAAAGCGGTGTTTCGCGTGGTTTAAAACAAAAAAACCGAAAAACAATTAAAACAAAAAATGGCCTTTAAATAAACTTCTGATTCGTTTGTATAGGTTAAAAATTTAGGGTTTAAGAAAAAAAAAAATATCTAGCTTAAATAAAAAAAAGCTGGGATACCAAAATCAAATATAGTATATAATAACCAAATTGGGAAATCAGGGAGATAGTCAAAGAAAGTTGGGTTCAGTAAAGCGTTCAGATTGAAGGCGTGTTTTTTTCAACAAGAAATTGTAACGTGACCAAAATCTAGAAAAAAAATGAAATGACAATATAAAAATAAAACAATAGGGCAAAATAGGATAAGGTTGTTCCTTTGTTTTATTGTTTTCTGGGGAAGGCATGTTCGTTCAGAAAAGAGCGTTTCTGAAGAAAGGAGAGAATAGAAAAAATGTTCAATAGACCGAGAAGTAAAAATAAATAAAAGGGAAAGAAATTGTGTTCCCGTTTTGCGCTGAGTTGATTTCCTTACACGCTTAGAATAAGTAAGTGAGCCGAGCTGATGGGTCCCTCCGTAGAGCCCGGAGCTTTATCCCTTATCTAGTTCCTGCGGAACCGCGACGACTCCGGCTATCCGGGGATTGGATGAGATTTTTCGGGAATCAAAGGGTCTCCATACATCCATCCGTCGAATCGTCCTCGTCCTCCCTACAAATCACTGGGCCTACCCTCCCCGGGTGTGTAAGTCATCGCGTATTCACGAAACATTCAATTTTATCACCTCTTAAGAGGGTGACAGTGGTAATGTGCGGACAATTAATGGCACTGAACATTACTTACATGAGATGATGACAAAGGGCCCTGGTGAGGACCCTTCTTTCCTCGTCAGTCCCTTCTTTTCGTACCGCACCATACCGCACACCGGTGACAACTGCGAAAAGTCATGGGACCCGTAGCCTAATACACCCTGCACCATAAAAAAAATATATGTATGTGTATATAGAGAAAAAAATCATTTCACCTATTTCATTTAATTCAATCCTGGCCAAACGGAGGACACTTCATTAAATAAATCTCTTTAGGCAATATTTCGAAATACGACATTATTCCCTGCTCCCTCCACAATCGTTTTCAGCCTTTACATTTCTTGTATTTTGTGTTATTTTGTTTATAGCTCTTGGCTCTCAGCTCTTGATCTTGGCTTTTTCTTAGTTTTCACTCTCAGCTCTTAGTTCTCAATTTCTTGTTATGTGTCCTTTATATCATAGTTTTTTACTATCAGCTCTTAACTCTCCCACCGCTTATAATTCTTCCACCCCATATAGTTCTAAGGTCTCCCACCGCTTATAATTCTAAGGTCTCAACATTTAGCTTTTAATTCTTAAATCTCAGCTCTAAGTTTTCACTTCCCAGTTCTTAATTGTAAGGTTTTAATTCTTAATTCTTAGACCTTTTCTCTTTATCAACTGTTAGCTCTCAACTATTAAGTTAATTTTTTCCCTTATAACTATTAACCTATTTTATGGATTTTAACAAATGAGGTATCGTTTGATACTTCTTAATGTATCACGTGCTACAGACTATATAACAAAATAATTTAAATGAATATGTCAGATATTAAATTGCATGATAAATCCATAATCTGAGAGAGAATAAATTCGAATTAATTCTTCTACTGGACTGAAAAATATTTCGAATTTTAGGATAAAAAGGGGCTACGAATTAAATTGCTAAATAGAACAAAATTACGAAAGTTTTACCACCTCCCCCACCTCTTTTTCCACTCGTCAATTTTAAAAGATAGAGGAACCCTGGACCTGCTGTTCCAGAGCTCTGAAAGACAAGAAAACTTGAATATGACGGGAAATTATGTAGATATAGAACAACGAGGCCCACAAAAAAAATTAAAGTATTTTCTCTTCATAAGTTCCCAGAACAGAATCTCTTATTCACCCTCTTATCCCCACCAAATTTAATTCCTTCTCCTCCACTCCCACTCCCACGTTTCATATCTTTCATTCTGCATTTTCACGAGAAGTATACTAGAGAAGGAAACTCATTTTCCACTTGTTTGAGAAATTAGTCAAGCGAATTTAAATCCTTTTTATAATCGGGAGTGTACAACAAACAGTTACCCTGATAGAAGCGAGGAGTAGGGGAATAAAAGAGTGAGGGCGAGGGGGAGATGGTTTAAGAATAAGGCTGACAAAACTGTTATGTAATGGAGGTAAAGCAGGGTTAGGAGGGCATGAAAAATGACGAATGGGAGAGCGTTCAGTGTTTTATTCTTATTAACTTTGGCTGCTATCTTCCCGTCCAAGCATTTGGTACAATCCGTAGAAAACGATGACGACGACGACGACGTTGTCACCGTTTTTACGCACGCTCTAATTTCTCAATTGGAAAATTCAACAAGAATTAATTTTTCGTGCATATTTTAAACCCCATTTTCTAAGGAAAATCAGTGAAAGATTGGTGCAAGGTTATGAAGGTTCGGAGGGCGGAGAGGTAAGGAATATCAGAAAATCTTGTGATAATACTCATAAGGAAAATAATAAGCCCAGATATAATAAAACAAGGGGGAAGAACGATGTTGAGTAAAATTTTATCTAGAAAACAAGGGAACATTTTACAAGGAGCTGAAACAAATCTAATAATAAAATTAATAAAGTGAAATTATTCGCATACAAAAGGGTATTTGATTTTAAACAAAAACATTCAAACGTCAGACGAATATGCTCTTTATTTTAATGAAGAGTATACTGGTAATTACTTCAAATACTTTTAATGTTAATGATACCAGTGATCATTACCCAAGGAAATTACATAGAAACTATGATAGAATATAAACCAACTGATGCGAAATGCACGCGACCTTCATCAGTAATTTCGAACGCATTTGGTCCGTTTCATAAATTTCCTACAGCTGAACAGAAAGAAAGAAAAAAATTTTTTTTATATATTATTATCACTTGCTACTTCCGCATTCAGAGAAATTTATGAAAGAGTCACGTGCCGATTTTAACGGTTGTTATCACCCTCTCATCCTGAACTCACCCTTCTCGCCCTGGTGTTTAAAAATTTTCTATCAATTTCAGATGTGGGGTTCAACATACCCCTTGTGCCCGGATGAGAAGAGGAAGAGGATTTAACAGTTTCGAATCAGTGCCGCCCCCTCGAAATTAACACGAAGAAAAACTAATAATAAAATAGTTATTTCCGATTCGCTTAATAGAAACGATTTTCAAATTTTCGATTTTCTGTAATATTTTATTTTATTTCTGGGTGGAAAACACGTGCCGGTAGTAAAACCATTTATTAAAAAATGCGTAAACGTTAAGGAAATATCGATGAAAAAAATAAATAAAGCAAGAGTGAAAATTTAAAAAAAACCCTAGGTAACTAATGATCATATTACGGAGAAAACCCGTACCCGGCAAAAATATCATGTAATAAAACACAGAAAATCACGAAATAAATAGGGTCACCAGAAGAAATTGTGACCACCAGAAAAAAGGGAAAGAACAGTTCTGGCTACAGTACTTAAGTTCAGCTATGCGGTATATGCCATGACCTTGTATTATTTTTATAATTACTCACAATTACTAAGTGTCACACGTCCAACTTCGAAGTAATTCCGAATAATTGTGAGTAATTTGAAGTAATTCTGAGTAATTATGTAACTAATAAATGAAGGAAAATTAATTTTTAATTTAAGTTCAAATCCCACTTCTCACCTTAACATGATCAAAATATAAAGTTTTAAAGTGATTTATAGCAAAAGGTTTTGACTATATTTCAACTATCTCCGGAAGTTTCTTACAACCCCCATCCTTTTCTGGTCTTAATAACCAAATTTCCACACAGTAAAGTTTATAATAAACATGAAAAGTTTTAGTTAACTCCTCTCAGAAATTCAATGAGCTGAGCAATGTTTAGGGTAAAGTGGCAACATAAAACAATGAAAGCGAGGATGGGAGAAGACGAAACAAGGGCGGGAAGAAGAGAACGGGATAAGTTATATTTATTATTGTTTAGGTGATAAAGAGGATTTCAGAAAGGCAAGATTTTATATAGAATTACAGAGGTACAATTAACTCTAACCCCCCACCGCCTTCCCCCCATCAACTTCCTGTAGAAAATAGTTTATGCGACCTTCCAAGCCCATTTTTCACATTTTCGTAGGCTTCAATAATTTCCCATATCCAGAGAAATTTTAGTGGTTTTAACGTTTTACATACCTTGCGAAAAGTTTTTGAAGTGCAGTGTTGAGCACGTACATGGTTTTGTATGTAAACAAAACGACTGGGAAGAAAACTTATGGATGTATCGAGGTATTGTATACATATCTATAAATATTATCATGAAATCGACACAATTTCAAGATGTAACAAAATGAAACATACCCCTTTCGAAAATTATTACAAACCATAATAAAACAAGCATTTCGAAAGCCACCCTTATCCACCCTGTGTATGTTATGCTCGCCCGGTGTCTATCTGCCCCTCCCTCTCCGCCCCTCCCCTCCTCCCCTCCCCCTTACCACCTTCAATGATTTTCGTCCCACAAAATCCGCGGGTGGCCCGTGCATGCACGGGTTAAATTCGCAAAATTTGAGAATCGCTCACGCAGAAAACGTTGATAACGCTGCTGTCATGTTTCATGTTTACATATAAAATAGCAACAACTGGCATATTCAATCACCCCTCCCATCCCCACCACCATTCCATTCCCCTCCGAAACCATCGTCATCATTTTCGTTCCTGTCCCCGTCGTTTTTGTCGGTGCCGAAGCGCAATGCCAAGTTGTTTTTGGTGTTTTTAGGAAAATAGCGACGTGTCGTCCGGAGGCCCGGAGTATCGTTTCATTGGAGAAAGGGTAAAAAGGGAGAGGGATGTGGGGAAAGGGAAGAAATGGGCCATTGTTATTAAATCTGAATTTAGTCGGCCAGCCGAAAATCAATTTTCCTTGTGTTTGTTTTTAAATATTTTCCTCATAAAATTAACTTACAACAAATGTTCTTCATTGGAGATTGGATCCGAATATGGGTCCCTCACTTTCTTTGCAGTAAAGGCCTTTGATCGTCGAAAATAAAAAACCAAAGAGTTGCCTTATTCGTAAGTTACCTCGTTCGTTTTTTTATGAGATAAGAAAAAGAAATGTTTAACATATGCAAAAACGAATTGGACAAATGTTTAATAATTCCCAAGCGGAATGTAAAAACATCAAATGAAAACAAATCAACGACGGGACGTTTAAAAAAAGGGCACCGCGGGAGGCAATTCTCCGGTGAAATCTGTTGCGAAAGTCTCCTTCTGTACGCCAGTAGAAAATAAAAACGAAGTATAAAGCAAAGAAAAATTAAAATGAAGTGAGCGGTTAAGTTACAGGGGTTAGTGTTTACCATGTGGCATGAAATGGAAACGAAATGGAAATAAAATGAGAAGGAAGCAAATATAATTTTGTCTTCAATTGAATTTTTTGAAATTCTTTTTCAATTGTTTCCTCCGGAATCTCCCTTTGATTTTAAATTCTATATGTTCTCAATTTTCTATTTATTTCGACTGATATGTTTCTATACATTTGATCTTTCAATTCTCTTCCACGGGAAGATGTTCAGAATTACTATTCTCAAATATTATAAAGTTTTAAGATGTCCCAAATCGCTTTCACGAGAAGGTGTTTCTAATTTTTACTATATTTAATGAAAATTTCATGAAAAGAATTCGTATATAAGAATGAGAAACCGACAAATTCTCGTCAGAGATTGGCACTGATTGATAGACGATTACCAACAGGTTTTCTCGTTAAATCAAATCGAAAAACAAAAAAAGACAAAAACAACAAAAAAGCACTGGATACATCATACCCCTAAAATCTCCGGGAATTCTGCTCGAATTTTGTTTTATCCCCCGTGATTTAGAGGATTGAGATAAAAATCGGGCGTACGAGCGGATTGAGGAACAAATGACAGAGCCCTGTTAGAAGCGTGTCTAATTCCGGGTCTCATGCCGTGACAGATTCACCCCACACCGGGGCCAAATAACTGTCAAATAACGACTTAATTTCAAATCTTATCGTACTGCAGAAATCTCCCGAAAAAGTTGTTCGCCCTTATTTAGGATAGTGGTGGCTCTTTTTTGCCATTTATTCGACGGTGATGCCGCCGACCGCAGCTAGAACCCTCCTTCGAAATGTGAGGAAAATATTTTCGAAATTAAAGATAGACAAGAAGATAGAGATTTATTATCTAAATCTATTTTTTATGGACTCCCTCATCTGAAGTTGAAATTACATTTTAAGTAGGTATTTATGAATTTACGCCAAGCTGAAAATAAGCTTAAACCAAGCTTAACCCGGGATTAATCCTAGGTATATGAGGGCTTTTTAATCGGTTATTGTGAAAGCAATGTATATATAAAATTTTACGGAAATTGAAACTACAACAGCTTCAAATATTCAATTAATATAAAATATAAAAATTGTGAATTTTTACTCCCAAATAAAGGTAGATGTAGTTTGTGTTCTTAAATAAAAGAGAAAATCATGTGCAAAGTTCTTTAGGAGTAGTACATCAAACAAAATTATCGGTTCGATGGGCATAAATCAATTACTTCTCGGTACATTAGCTCCAAAAAGATGGCATCGGATCACTCGTGTCCACCCATTCCACCTTATCCCCTCCTACATTATATTCCCTCTCCTTCTGTCATGTCCCAACCTCACCCTCCTCACCTGAAATCAAGCATTTGATTAATCCAAGAAATTTTCGGTTTCTGTTTTTCACAAATAGAAACTATGAGTGAAGGGTTTGCAAGGGGGTATGAAAAGAATAATGAGAAGGAAAGGAACAACAGCCTCTCCTCATTTTCTTAAGCAAAACTAGGAAAAGACCGCTTTTAAAACGATGTAACGTAGAAACCCTATATTTATTTACATATTTTATTTTTTAATTTTTGTTTCTATGTGGTTACACTACCTGCTTGAAGACTTCGAACTCATTTACATACCTTATGATATATAAAAGGCAAGCAACAGATTAGTATAGGAAGGGGAGGAGAATTGGGAATTAAATTGATTAACGGTATTTATAACAACGGATCTCCTCGCTTCCCACTCCCATCAGACCAGCCATCAAAATGTTGAAAAAAGACAACAAATAACAAACGGGTTTATGCAGAAAAGTTCCATTCTTGAGCAGAAAAGAGGAGATGGGGATAATTTTATTTATAGAAATTCCTTTTCCTTTTGAAATTAACTCGTGGAAAAATGTTTGAGATTAAATTTAGTCCACAGATGGCGCAAAGAGTAGGCCCAAAGGCGACAGAATGGTGATGAGAGTGGAGGAAAATTGAGGAGCAGGTGGGCAATTTAATGTATTTATACCTTAAAATTTATAGGATAAGATTTCTCGATGGGATTAAATGTTAGTTTTGATTTTATATAATAGTGTACTAAAGAAATTAAAAATAAATTTGATTTCCAATCTACAGATGCTATGGTGAGATCAAAAACTCTTAAGCACCTACTAATTTTTATGAAAATGTTTAATTCCTTCCGTGAAAGGACATTTTATTTGCTGGGAAATAAATAAAATGCCATCAAAAACATAACTTGTAAAAACAACCAAGTCTCGCAACTCAGTTCTTCTACCGTAAAAAGTTGTGAGATCCATGTAATATCAAGTCGGTTAATTTATTCAGTCCTTACTTAAGGGTCCTTCTGTCTTAGGTAAGTTATTACGTAATTAGCTAACCTAACAACATCTTATAGTAACCATCGCCATCGCATGAAAACACAATGTATCTCACAAGTAATACATATATTAAATGAGATTGTTTAGTGCGATTGCCAAGTCAATCTATTTATTTAAAACATAAAAGATTTTTAATATTAATATGGTTACTATAAGATGTTGTTAGGTTAGCTAATTACGTAATAACTTACCTAAGACAGAAGGACCCTTAAGTAGGGACTGAATAAATTAACCGACTTGATATTACATGGATCTCACAACTTTTTACGGTAGAAGAACTGAGTTGCGAGACTTGGTTTGTTTTACAAGTTATGTTTTTGATGGTATCTCATTTCTTTTTGTAGATAGTCCTACTTTTTTTCCTTTCAGGAACCTTCTACTTCTTGAATACCAACAACGTACGTAGCTGGCACGGCAATACACATCATATGTAAATACGAGACGAGAGCGGCGGCGTCGTGTCCTTTATTTTAAAATAATTTGTTTTTTTGCACTATTTAGTAATATTTAGGGCCGCACTCGTCAAACGTCAGTTAAAGTTAATCCTTATGTAAAATTGTTATCTCTCATTCCGTATAAATACTGTCAATGTACCTAACAGAAAATTAATTACAACATCAAGCTTAACAGAGGATTAACTTGAACTAATGTACGGCACTCAGTGTCGCACTTAACGTTTTTTTAAATTAATAAATTAATAAACCCATTATTTGTCTATAGAATTAGATTTATATAAGATTATTTAAATTTTTATAGGCATACTGACTGATACAATTTGCGTAAGTTAAATAAAACGTGGTTTGTGTGTATACCTGCGATATGGCAGTAAAACCCAACCCAAAGGTTGCCTGAAAGAAAGTGGCCGCCTTTCTGTGACGGACGGGAAGCGCGGAAGCCACGGCGCGGGCAAGCCACCTTCGCCGGCCACGATTATGATTATTAGTGTTCTTTCTTTCATGGCAATTTCGGGCAATTTAGTTTACTTTAATACTTTGCGGGATTTTGATACAACTTCATAAGACATTTCGTATTCTTGCTTTTTCATTCCGTTGACCATTTTACAAGTTACCTTTGAACATAATTATATCTAGGTATCTATCTACATTTATTATTCCATTATATTATACATATAAAGCTGCACTGATTCATGTATGTATGCATAAACATATATAAAATCGAAAGTTGGTTTATTTGTTTGTTTGTTTATTTGGTTGTTGCCCAATCACGCTTAAATGCTGCATCCGATCATATTCATTTTTTGGATGAAGATACTACATAATCCGGTCCAACATATATGCTACTTTTTATTCACGAATTTCAAAATGGCAGACCTAAGATGATGGCAAAAAATTTAAAATATGAAGGGATTGCCATAAAATTGGTGTTTGGGGGTTTTTGGATACCCTTCTTGCGAATCCATGTTCGAAATTTGCAGTAAGAGGTGGCGGATTCAATATGGCGTACAATAATTTTCGAACTTCAGGGAATTTAAATGAAAAGTAGTACTATGGATATTTTGAGGTAATTTCGAATTTTCTATCAAAGTTTTGAAATTCAAAATGGCCTACGGGTGACGCAAATTTGTGTACACTGGATGAAAGCGGGTAATCCATAACGCCTGAATATTGGATCGGACTATATTTATTTTTGAGGTGAATGTACTTCATACTGCGGCCAAGCAAATGTATAGGCTGCCTTTTATTCGCTAATTTCAAAATGACGGAACCAAGATGGTGGCCAAAGATGTTAAATATTATAGTAAGGGATTGGCGTGAAAATTGGTATTTAGGGGTTTTAGACTTTCTTATTGCGAATATATATTCGAAACTTGGATATTCAAAATGGTAGATCCAATATGGCGCCCAAAAATTTTTGCACACGGGGTAAAACCGGGCAACCCATCACGCTTAGACGCTGGATTCGATCATATTCATTTTTTGGGTGAAGGTTCTACATATTTCGGCCAAATATATAGGATACTTTTTCGCGAATTTTAAAATAGCGAACCCAAGATGGCGGCCAAAAATTGAAAATATCAAGGGATTGCTATGAAAATAGGTATTTTGGGGGTTGTTCCTATTGCGAATATATGTTCGAAATTTGGAAATCAAAATGTCGAATTCAAAATGGCGATCGAAATTGTTGTACAGCGAGTGAAACCTGGTAAACCATCAGACCTAAACGCTGGATCCGATCATATTCATTTTTTAAGTTATGGTACTACATATTCCGGTCCAACATATAGGTTACTATTTTTGCGAGTTTGAAAATGACAGATCCAAGATGGCGCTCTAAAATTGAAAATATCAAGAGATTGGCAGGAAAATTGGTATTGGTTTTTAGATGTCCTTATTGCGGGTATATGTACCAAATTTGAGAGTCAAGCTGACGGACCCAATACAGCGCGCGGCCAAAATATTCGTACATCGGGTTAAAACGGGTTATCCAGCTAGTCCTATGTAGTTATATGGGATTACAAAGTTATTTATGCAGTTGGTGTATCTAGAAAACGGGACCGAAATTGCAAAATATTTTAGTTTTTCCTTGATTTATACATTAAACACTAATTGTATTCTAAATTTGAAGCTTCTGTGCCTGCTAGAAGGGCCTTAGAGTTTTGATGATCGGTCAGTCAGTCAGTGACAAAATGAAGAAACTTTGACTAATTATAGTAATTCTTAAATTACTGGTTCAAATTGAATGAAATTTGAAATATACCGTGTGTATACAATGCCTGCTTGGTTACTGAAAACTCAGGCTCAGCTTTATCCACAACGAAGTTATAGGGGGTTCGAAAATGGCCTGAACTGCTTTGAGAAAAGGATGGTACGGCCGTGCCGCTTTTTGCTCGACTTGGCGAGGGCACTGTCGTGCCCCAAGATAAAGGGACCTAAACCGGTACGGCTGGGGTTGGAACGGGTGGACCAATGGAGAGAGAAGGGTATGTGCGTGTGGACTTACATAACATTTTTACAAGGTCTACCTTATTTTGTGTTTTTTATTTATTTTTTCTTCTGTTTAAACGAGCGTCAGTGTGAAGCACCTAACGAAAAAAGGGAACTAAATACAAATAAAATTGAAAGTAGTAAGTCATGAGAATTTTAATCGTTTTTCATCCCGAAAATCGTTTGCGTGCTCAGCCAATCGTCACAAATGGGCAACATGTGCGTGGAGCGTACGCAATTCATTCCAATTCCAAAGCGATAGAGCGGCTTGGTAGGAAATTGGGGGGAGGGAGCAAGCCGCGCATTAAAGCTCCTCCCCCGTCTTACCCTTTGATATTTTTTTTATTTTCCAGTAAACTCGCTGCCTCAGGACCCTCCCGAATTCGTGCAGAAGTCGACCTCGTTTCCATTTCAGAACCTCCCACTTCCCAAAAATACCCATCTCTACGCCACTGGAGCCATGCTGCTCCTTGTTTTCTGGGCATTTGGGCTTTGTTTCATCTTTTTTTTGTGTAAACTAAGGGTAGAATGATATTCAAAAAACCCCCCAAACTCAACCATCATATGATTGGGGACGAAGTGGGCCGAAATTTGTCGAGTGATTCATAATGTTTATTTTTATATGTAAAATGGAAATTTTTCCGTTTCTCCTTTGTGTTTGTGGCTCATGCTAATATCTGCTTCAGACGAATAAAGGTGGAAGGAAAGATGAGGAAGGGGACAAAGGTATTTATTAAAATTATTCAGTTATCCTACCTTGGAATCCAGGTGTCCTTGAAAATGTTGAGGTTATGTTTATATATACATATTTTTTTTTGGTTGGTTTTTTGTGTATTTAAACGCTTATAACTCAAAATTTAAGCAGCATAGTTTAAAATAGCAGCTACGCATGCGTTTAAATCTGAAGATGTTCAATAACTTCTGCTCCAAAAAACAAAAATGTATTACCTTTGGAACGCACCCTGCTTAATAAAAATCGATAGGTGCGTGTGTATCACTTGCAACATTGCGCACTTAATTTTAAAATACAAAAATAAGTCGAGAATTTTGTCTCCTGCTTATCCAATAAAGTCAAATTAATAATACCCATATTAGCGGGAGGAGAACGGTTGGGAATGACGAGTTTTCTGATACTTGTTCCAAGGGCTCTCAAACAGGAAGGATACAGTTAACATGGGGGGAGGGTTCTGGAACTGTCCAACCGGCCGACCGACCGACGTGCGGGTAATCGTCCAAGTTGCGAGTGGAGGAGGGCTCGCATCCTCATTCCGAACTGGCGCTGAACAGGGTCGCATCAGATGGATTGAAGTGGCGCGGTGCCTTTCCATGGCGATGAGGAGGCTGTCCCTCGCCCCTTGCCCTTGAAGTGCGTTCCTCGTTTAATAACTCGTGTAATCACAACAATAAAAATAACAGCGACTCGCGAGCACTCATAAATTTTTAATCCGCTCACATTGAAAAGGATTGCGAGGCACCCTCGAAGCAAGGATTTATTTGTTTTTTGTTTGTAATTCTCGTTCCCCGGGGTTTATTAGAAAATTGCTGCCACTTCAATACCCCCCGGAAGCTTAAGCCGAGGATTTTGCTTTTAAGTCAATTTAAAAATGATACTCATAGGTGAAGGGGAGGAGCGCTTCCTTTTCTTTGATATTTACGTTTTTAATATTCTTGTAAGAGGCAAAACAAAGAAATATAAAGGAAGGAAGACTTACAAATTACATTTTATCTATCATATCAATATAATTCACAAATGAAATTACATAAATTGTATAAGCATAAAAATTTGAAATATTTTAATTAAATTAGGGTAAGAGTTAAATCTATTCAAACAACATAAAATCATTAAGTTCTAAGAAAAAGCTTCCGAACGGTTAGTTTCTAGTAATAAAACTTTTCGTTGTCCTCACTAGAGTGCGAATTTAGTCTTTTTCCAAATCAGAATAAAGGCCTGCGCCCATAAGATACGTCAGATTCCGTCATATGTCAAGCTTTAAAGCACTCAACGGGTCTCGACGGATGTTGCTGTATGGTAACGAAGAGGTGCGCCTATAAGATCCGTCATCTGACAAGTGAAAATTGAAGTGACATTCGAAGTGATAGTAAAAGAGTGTGTTGTATTACACAATTTTGTGAAAATGCATTACGGTAGCTATATTCCGCCTAACTATGTGGATCGGTTCAATAGAAACGAAATAATCCATGGCCTGAAGAGGACGGAAACACTTACTCCTTTGAGAAGAGCTGGGAGGATATCGACCAACAACGCTGCAAAAAATGCCTTCAAGTTGCGGGAGCAGCTGAAGAACTACCTGACTGTGCATCCCATATATCCTTGCAAATACTTTTCATTTACCTTCCATTTCTATTTTTGATAACACTTTGTCGGGATGTAAACAGCCAACTTTGAACTTGCAAGTTTGAAAGTTCATCCAAGGCTCATTCTAGCTGACGCGTCTTGACGGATGAAAATATTGAATAATGTTCAACATTTTGATCCGTTAATACGTTGAGATACTTCACTTATGGACGAAGCTCCATTAGACAGAATGGATTTCAATATTTTCATATGTTGAGTGCTTTAAAGCTTGACGTAGGACGGACGCTGACGGATTGTATGGGCACAGGTCTTGAGCCCGAACTTAGATATTGCCGCAAAGTTAAAAAGCTGTTGAAATTCGAGCTCTAATACAGGGACAAAACAGGAACCTTGGAGGACCGAATGGTTTTTGGTTTTTACCAAAAAGCACTATATTCCAGAAATAAACGGGGGGTAGGGTAGGGCGGGGCTCAAGGGTCCAATTTGACTATTTCGAATTATACTGTGAAAACCGAGCCTACTACATCAAAATGTGTAACACTAATCAGACAAACAGATATCTGACCATGTTTAACTCAATTTTTAATTGAATTATCATAATAGAAATACCTCATTTTACAATTTTTCTAGACTTTGTCGTCTGTCTCTTTTTGCCCCATAGTAGGGGTAAAAAGGGACAGGAAGGGGGCAAAAAGGTCCAGTATTTAATTTTATTGTTTAAAAGGCTTCATGAAATAATAACAATATTTCGTTTAATGAAATTCAAAAGCTTATATTTATTTCAAAAACAAAAAGTAAAAATTTATAACAAAACGAAATATTTTTCATGAAAAACAATAACTATTTTTTCAAAAGTAACAAAAAATATAATTCTTCTATAATTATAACTACAACCTAGTAATTGATATGAAATTTTTTATATCTATTTTATCTTAATCATCGTTTTCTGAATCACAATTATTACAAACAAAGTAAATGCAACTTCTCTTTGAAATACAGTTTGCAGGGGCCCATTGTTTGCAAAGATTGCATTAAATCCAACCTTCACTTGGAACACTGTCACTATACTTTAACATTGGACCTTTTTACCCCAACAACATGTAAATGTTTTTGCAGGTTATAAAATTATGTACGTTGAATCTAGATAAAAACTAATCAAAAATCGTGAAAAACAACTAAATCACGTATACTTTTAAACAGTGGCGGCTCGTGGAAATTATCGTTGGTGGGGCTAACTAGTAAAACAAAACAATAGTGACTCAATTAACGCATGTAGGTTTCCGCTCTACACAAGAGGTACCATATTCAGGGCGTTAACCGAATTAAAGTGTTCGGTGTCCTCAAAAGGAGTTCTACAATTCATGTTAAAATTAGAAAATATATATTATGTGACAAATATAATAGTATAATAATTAATAAATATTATTTGTAAGGCTCATTTTAGGCCTATTGCGCATTTCCGCCGCTCATCAGAGCAGCTCCATTATACATTTGGAAGATTAATTTGGTACCCATATCAACCATCCCTTGCGCAGAACAGTCGGGAAGATCGACAAATGAAAAAAATCGTTCTAACGGCAATTCATTTCTCACAAATCGCAAAATTATCAGCAAATGAGAAGTGCAAGAAGTATCTGTTGTTTCATCTGCTTGAAACGAAGTAAAATTTGCTGTATCGATTTCTGTTCTTAACCCACTTACATCAATTTTACAAATGTAATCTAAAAGTTCGTTTTTGAAGTATTTTGAGCGATACTATTGCTCTTTAAATAATCATCCAAAACGATATCAATAGACCTGGTATATGCTACCAAAGCCGGTATTTCTCCATGCTGCATCACCTCCAAATAATAAGCAATAAAAACAAAAACGGGAACTTCTCACGTCACTACCTATTAACTATGGTTTATTATTGAACCAATCAGTAAAAGTTTGTTTGTTTTTTAGCACATGTCTTTATAGCAAAGGGCTGATATGGTCCTAAACGTTTAATTTCCAATTTTTCCTCGAGTGAAAGCGAAACAAATGGTTTGAAAATTAAATTGCCAACCGAATTCGTTTTATTATGAAAAGAAATTTTAGTCTTTGAATTAACTTATCTGTACAAATGCCAAATTCCTTCTTAATTTTCATAAATACTACATAAACGGGCGAATTTTTTCCATCACACTGTTATGAATCCTTTTCACAGCTATCTATGGACGCCAAATCGGTTAAAAGTGTTAGAGGATACCTCCACAGACATATAAAATTTCTGTCATCCGCGGGGCTAAATCATTTTAGCCCAATGCACTTTGAAACACATGAGGCAGAAAAGAAACAAAACCTAAAATTATAAAAGAGAATTGGACCTAGGACACAATTGGTATCTTCCTAAGCAGGGCTAATTTGCTTGAGCCCTACGCGCAAAAAGCGTAAAGCAAAGGAAGAAAAATTAAACTAAAGTTATCGGAAGAACAAAACTTAAGAGCTTTGTGTTGTTTATTGAATAGTCTCTTAGCAATTCCTCACAATTTGTTGGCTTGGGGCTGGATTTGCTTAGCCCTTTCTTGTTGGAATTGCATGGAATTTGCGGTGATCCCTTTATTGCATAGGGAAATTGTTTTATAATGATGAGTTGCTTAGCTCGTGTAGCGGAGGGGAGATATATTTTAACCTTATATGCAGTAACTTGCAAAATGTGTTAATTATAGTCGGAGCTACAAACGTGGCTCATAGTGCGTTTGAAAAGAAAAATGCAATTTCATTTCGTTTTCAATTCAGACGTTTTCTTTAGACTGGAATTTTTAATACAATTGTGTTTAAGAAATTTATGGTGGGGCTAAGCCCCACTAGCCCCTAAGGTAGAGCCGCCACTGTATAAAACCTTTATTTATATACAGGCAATTCTTATTAGAAAGGTTGAATATAATTATATAGAAACTCTAAACACAAGTGTCCACATATAACTGAATCATAACTTTGATGTGTTGTGTAGTTGAATGTGGTGTCCTCACCCAAATATCTCGCAACTTCTTGCGGAGGTTGTAGGTTTTCAAAGCTGTCAAAGTAATCAATGAGGCTTCCTTTCTTCTTGTATGCTACCCAATATGTTCCAGGTCCTGATGAAACATCTAGATTTATAATTCCACTCTCATTTTTCCACGGTCTCCTCGGTAATTGATCGCGCATAAAGACTCCTCTAAAATGTGGTACATGCTGCTTAATTACGCATCTCGAGCTCATTAAGTGCTCTTTTGGGTAGCGAGCTTATTAGTTTTTTGACTGGGTTTTAAGAAAAAGGCCCAAGCCTTTTCTATAGGGCTTTAGGAACAATCCCTGACCAGGTTTTCCCATCGCTATGGCCTCAATAGTTTCGTTATGACGCTTTGCTTCTGCAAGCTCTTGACGTGCGCTGTTTGCAGCGTTTACCGCCTTAGCTATACCAGCTGCACCTCCTGATAATGCTCCAAGGGCTGAAAGTCCGGCAAATAGTGGGATGAGGAATGGTAGAACACCTCCAGTTTTCGGGATAGGTATCACACGTGGTGTCGTAATCGTCTTCTTCTTTCCCTTGATGACATCTCTCAAAGCACTTGTAGCGATTTTTATTGCTTCCAACAAATCTTTGGGTTTCCTCAGCTTTAGAACTTTCCGCGCATTACGTACAGCGTCACGAAAAGACAGGCGTAACTTCTTCTTCTCTTTAGCGTTGTTTAATTGAAATTTTGCCTTTAACCCCATTCCAAGCTTGAGTTTAGCTTTCATAGCGTTTGTTACCAGCAAAGCGTTGGCGCGTTCTCCTAGAGAAGCTTCTTTGGATTTCATGCGCTGCCAAGCTTTTTCTGCTAGTATACGATCGGCAATATGACGATCACTTGTGTCACGGTACTTCGAGTATGCGATATCGTGCTCTTTGCAAGCAGCGTCCAAGGGATTAATACCGGGATCACCTCGCGTTAATCTTTTAGCTAACTTTGTTCCTACACCGCAGTACTGATAGCCCGGTAAATGTAATTCTATAGGTAACTTGTTGATTAGAGTGTTGAATATTACTTTCCTTCTGATGACGTTTCGTCGACTGAGGTGATTATTAGTATGATCATTCATTTTATGCGTTTGTGAGAAGACTAATGGGTACCTAATAAAACCATCTGTTTTTATATGGGTTTGGTTAGTACTCATCATGAAGTTTATAAAGCAAAAAGAATGCTTGCCTGTTCGAAATGTTGAGGCATCAATTACAAGTGCAGAGAGGAAGAAACATGGAGGGCTGTTGCCAAACAGCATAAGGGGAATTATTGTTGGTCCATCCAATTGCGGCAAGACAAATGTTATGATGAGTTTACTGGAACATCCTAATGGTCTACGATTTGAAAATATTTACATTTACTCAAAGTCGTTAAATTTGACAAAATATGAGTATCTGAGAAAAGTTGTGGGACGTATATCCAAGAACTGTGACGTCATACTGCCGGAAGAAACAAAGCGAAACTCTATTTTCATTTTTGATAATGTGGCTTGCGATAAACAGAATAATATTAGAGCATACTTTTGCATGGGTCGACATAATGATGTAGACAGCTTTTACCTCTGTCAGACGTACACACATATTCCAAAGCATCTGATTCGGGATAATGCAAATTTGTTCATAATATTCAAGCAAGACGACCTGAACCTGAAACATATTTACAACGACCACGTGAATACTGATATGAGATTTGATTTGATTCCGGAAAGCATGTGCCGAATGCTGGAAAGACAATTATGGATTCTTGGTAATTGATAAGGATAGTCCTATGAATAGAGGCCGATACCGGAAAGGCTTTGACACCTTCATGAGACTATGAAAAAGGAGAAACAATACAGATTACCCTCAATAGTTGTACAGACCTGTACAGCTACCTGTGCAGTTACCTGCACAGCTACCTGTACGGACCTGTACGGACCAGCACAGCTACCTGTACGGACCTGTACGGACCTGCACAGCTACCTGTACAGATACCTGTACAGCTGCTTTTATAGCTACCTGTATGTATATAAGTTAAAAATTTATAAGTTTTTTCTATTAAAAAAAAACACAATTTAATTTTTTACTCAGTCAACCTGGACTGATCTGATTTATTCGAATGCTCAAACCAAACTCAAGTTACTTATCGCTACTTACAAATATTTATTGACTGCTCATCAACTTAAAGCTAGGGTCAGCTGTCTGGGTGGTTTCCGCCGATGGGTGTTCCACTCAGCCTAAGGTGTAATTAGGTTGGAGACGTTGCTGATTTCTGGGCAGGTTAATGATCGGATCGAATTGCTTAATAATTTCGTGCGAGTTGATGTTTTGGGCACGTGGATGCAATTTCAGCGTGAATTGCGTTAACTTATATGTACAGACCTGCTGTTTATCAGTATAGCTGTGGCTGTCGTCACGACACAAGCAATAACAACAATAACATGGATGAAAAGCTTACGAGGGATATTATAAAGACGAGCGATGCTATACGTAAAAAGTATAGAGCTCGCAAAACTGGTAAAATAGAAACGGGAGCTCAATTGAAGGAAACCTTTAAGCCAATTACGAGCACTCTAACAGAGCTAACGACATCGGTAAAACTTGAGCCTAAAGAACAAATTAAGTCAGAGACCGAGCAAGACTATGATGATGTATACACCCCACCTGCCCGTAAACACTTAAAGATGGAATCAACTAGCACACCTCTCCACTTTGAAAATTATTCATTGGATGATCTTCATGATGACGATGATGATGATGATGAGCTTGCTACACCAATACAATCAACAACATTAAAAGAACATACTTCACTTATAGTTGAATCGCCTAGCCAAATACTAAAAAAATATAAGGAGCTGGTTAGTCAGAACAGTACAAAAATTGATAAAACCTATGGAGTATACTACAGCGATGGCTGGAAGATTGGCAATTCAACGCTAAAAGTCGAAGATGTTGATATTGGAGGCAGGTCATATAAGATAACCAAAGGTTTATTTGATCTGATTTTTATGAAACATCCTACTGGTTACAATAGAGAAGACTTGTACAATTATCGATCAATTTTAAACGATACAAGCGCGCACAGGCGTGATTTTAATGAAAATAAACAAATAAAAGGAACAAATACCTATAAATATAAAAAAATTATAAAAAAGTTAGTGAACACTCCTACACTACGTACTGGAACAGGAATCATGAGAATTCCTAAAGAAAACATTGATTACCTCTATTGGGACGATCCTAATGAATTTGTTGATAGACTTCATATACTAAAAGCATCCCAAAAAGCTGGAAATAATAGTCATAATAATATATCAATCATTGAGGAGTTGCGGGAGGCTGAAATAATTGTATAAATATCCATGCATAAAAATTACATCTCATTTCGAAAATGAGCGTTGACAAGTTTGGTCGATTAATAAGGAGTACTAAGTTTCAACAACGCCCTCGCGGACCTCCTGGTCCTCCGGGTCTTTCAGGAGAAGCTGGTGTTCCCGGACCTAAAGGAACACCAGGACCGAAAGGAGATGGTTCCAATTTAACTCCTAAAGGCGACTACGATTTGAAATTCAAACATATTCCTCATCTAGGCGAACCGCTAGAAAATACTGATGCTACAACTAAAAACTATATCGATGTAAAAATGTTGTCATATGATGGTGAAATACGCAAACATAGTAATTTGAGTGTGAAAAACCTTACACTATATATTAATGATGAAATTGCAAAGATTGAAAATTATTTGTTCTCCAACATAGTTAATAAAAACCAAAACAAAGAAGATGGAGTGTATGCTTAACCCTTCATAAAATTTAATGTTTAAAACAAACTCCTTCACTTGTCTACAGTATGACTAAGAGATAAGTTGTCGATGAGCTTCACAAACCTGCTCGTCGAAATTTTAAAAGGTGTCGAGTCATTATTGGATGATGATGGCAAGCGGATTTAGTGGAAATGGATACTTATAAGCATGCGAATAAAGGTTACCGCTTCCTGCGTACTGTTTTAGATATTTTCTCCAAATATGCATGGGCTGTGCCAATAAAAACAAAAACCGGTACAGAGGTGACTGAAGCCATGCAAACTATATTCCAAGAGGGCCGAAGATCTAAAAACTTACAAACAGACGATGGCAAGGAGTTTTACAATACACACTTTCAACGATTGATGAGTAAGCACAAAATTAATCATTACTCCACCTCTACTACACTAAAAGCGTTGATAGGGGAACGATTCAACAGAACTTTAAAGAGCATGATGTGGAAGGAGTTTAGCATGAAAGGTTCTTACAAATGGCTTGGTATGATAAAAATATTGCTATCTCAATATAATATGAAAATCATCAAACAATTAAGATGCGTCCTTGTGATGTAAATGCAAACAATGAAAAGCATCTTCTCGGTACAGTGTATAATCACATAAAGATTGCTTATTCACCTAAATATAGAGAAGGAGACCATGTCCGTATAAGCAAATATAAGCATGTATTTGAGAAAGGCTATACACCAAACTGGACATCGGAAATTTTCAAGGTTACAAAAATTCAAGTGATTATCCTGTAACATACCTGCTAGAGGACTACGAGGGTAACACCTAAAAGGAGGATTTTACGAAATGGAGTTGCTGAAAGTGAAACATCCCCACCTCTACCTTGTTGAGAAAATTCTAAAGACGAAAGGCGATAAAGTTTACGTGAAATGGTTGGGATTCTCATCAAAGCACAACTCTTGGATAAATGCTAAGGATGTATTATTATAATTTAAAATAAAAATCATTGTTTCTGAAAAAGTTTAAATCAGCGTTTTATTTCTCAATCTCCTTATTATAAAATCTTGTATTGTATATTGTATCCCGATGGGGTTGGTTTAATATTGTCTCCAGAACTTTACTTGTATTGTAGATTCTCTGTTGAAACCTCATCCCATCGACGGCACATATATGCCACGTTCCCTTACGGCTGGCTCTGTATGCAAACTGCCACACATATGTAATTTGCACTTGCGGTATTAGAACAAATCGAACCCTTTTCGGCATTCCTTACAGTTGTTTCTCGTCAACCTTATATAACATTTCATGAGGTGTTGAATTTCCCGGTTACATCGTTGCACATCATGACATCCGCAGATATCTGGTCCCTCAGTTGCATCATCATACGCCTATGGACAGTTGGTATAATGCTCACCATATATTGATGTTTCGTCGTCGGCTACCAGCAGTATCCTCGCCAGTATCGTCAATGCCACTTTAGGCATTACACTGTAGAAAATTTTCATTTAACAAAGTAGGCAACAAAAACTTGAATCAAAACAGGCCATGAAAACTAAAATTGTTTTTTTGCTTCTTTCTTGACTTTCGAAATGAGAGGAATTCAGTTCATTATCGTAAAAGGAAGTTTGTTGAAATCTATGAAAATAAACTATTTGAAATCAAACCGAAATTTGTGTTTTCATTGTTGTCGCCTCAATATTTCCAACGCGAGCATATAAACATTAATTCGAATCATTTTATTGGTCCTTCGAACCGGATGCTCATAAAAAGTTTTGGAATATTGCGAAAATTAGTTGAAATCTGTGGAAAACTTAAAAAACTGAAAAGTGCAAAAGAACAATTAAATCGGTCTACGGTTCAGTGTCGGATCGGTTGCGCGAAACATAGGAAACAAGACCACTCATACAACCAGAGAGGTAAGCCCATTTTTTCGTGCTTGGTGGTAGGAATTCATAATCAAAATGGAAGCATTAATTAATATGCAAAAGGCCCGTAAGGATATGATGGAGAAAATTGTGCGGAATTATAAGAAAGATGGGTCCTCTCAGCGTACCGAAGGCTATTATCGTAAAAAGCTGAATGAGCTTCAAACGATATGGGACGTATTCAAAGTGAAACATTTGGAAATTTTGGCTTTGAGCTATGTCGAGAAACCGATCACTGAAGTAGAATATCTTAAAAATGACGTATTTTCAGAGGTTGAAGAATTTTTCTCTTCAAGCTATGTCACTATAGAAGAATGGCAAATCTCCCAGCAGCCCGAAAAATCTCCAACTCCAAAGATAAGTACAGCAGAAAAAAGTTGTACTGCAATAAAATTACCGAGAATGTCAATGGAAAAGTTTAGCTGGGATTATAGAAAGTTTCCCACATTTCACGATCTTTTCAAAAGCCTCGTTCATGAAAACAATGCCTTGTCTTCGGTCCAAAAGCTCCAATACTTAAAGTTGCATTTGAGCGGTGAGCCAGAAAATTTACTGAGGCATATTCAGGTAACAGAAAAGAATTATGATTCGGCGTGGACACTTTTGACAGATCGTTACGATAACAAGCGTGTACTAGTAAACGCCCATTTGAAGGCTTTGTTCTCTCAGAATTCGCTGACAACAGAGTCAAGTCAGGGAGTAAAGGGACTTTTAGACACTACCACGGAATCGCTGCAAGCTCTAGAGAACTTAGAAATAGATGTTTCGGGTTGGGATCCTATATTACTTTTTCTGTTAGTACAAAAGCTGCCTGCTGAGAATCATGAACTTTGGGAGCAAAGAGTTAGCACGGGCAAGGATTTGCTATCCTGGAAAGAATTGAGCGAGTTTTTGGAAGTTCGATTCCGTACTTTAGAGGCTGTGGCTGCAAAGCGAAACACTAAATTTAGAAACCAGAGTCATAGGCCGAATGCTTCCACACACCTAGTGCAACAATCTTATCACATATTTTCTAAGTCAAATTGCGTTATTTTTACTAATAATGTATCCGTCAATGTTCCAAATTTTCTGCAGCAAACACACTTCAGAGATTCGAAATCGTAAAATCTAAAGGATTGTGTATTAATTGTCTTGGCTCGGGGCACATTTTAACCAATTGTCCTAGTCAACAATCGTGCAATCAATGCAAGAAAAGGCATCATACACTTCTTCATCGTAAGTTCGGAGAATCACCTTCGCAACCAGCAGAAAATGCAAGTAAGGAAAACAGTGAAGTCAAACAAACGCCCACAATAGCTACAATCGGGACATCGCTTTCTGCGTGCTCTCCAAAATTTGTTCCCAATGCGAAAACTGCCACCAATGCATTACTTGCAAAGGGGATTTCTAATAATCAAATATTATTAGCCACTGCTTTAGTACATATATGTGCACCTTCTGGAGTATATAAGACCATAAGAGCTTTAATTGATCAAGGATCGCAAAGCTCCTTCATAACAGAAGCTGTAGTCCTAGGTATGAAATTAAAAAAGAAATCAATTTATGCTGAAGTACACAGAGCAGGTAAAAGCTCAAATCGTTCGAGTGCTTTGGTAAACTTTCAAATCAAATCTTTGCACGGAGAGACACCAATCAATGTTTCTTGTTTGGTTTTAAATAAAATTACCAATGTTCTGCCAGCTGCTCCCATCACTAAACATACTTGGAATCATCTAAATGGATTGGAATTGGCTGATCCCGATTTTTATAAGCCTGGTTCCATTGATTTGTTACTCCGTGCGGACGTTTACAGTGAAATAGTACTGGACGGCATCATAAAGGGTGACACCGGAATTCCAACGGCTCAGAAAACAACATTAGGATGGATTCTTTCCGGCAGGATGCATGATCACCCCCAGAAATCCATAAGTGTAAATAATTTCCATACCTACACCGAGCTAAATGATCAATTGAGAAAATTCTGGGAATTGGAAGAACTACCGACGACTAACTTAAGCAGATAAGCTATGGGGATTCTAGCGCAAAATCCCATAAGGTTTATACAGGGGGTCTAAATTCACATAAAACGGTCCCAAAAGCTCATCGTCCACGTCTAGGAGCAGTTTTGAGGGGTGTGACGTCACGAAAGCTCTCTTGTGAGTATGTGTGTGTGTGTGTGTGTGTGTGTGTGTGCGTGTGTGTCTGTCGTATTTGGGTGTGTATGGGGTGTCACCTAGTGTTGGAGGTCAAGGTCAAGGTCACGATGCAGATCAACCAAAGCCACCACCACCCCGATGAAAGCTTTACCCCTCCCTCAAGCTATTAGGAAGCGATTTTTTTCCGAATGCGCAGGTGGCATTGTTTATTCTATGTGGAGGCTTATCAGTAGTTTATGCTGACGAGGCTCTTATCTCTAGCTTTGGACGGCGCGATCGCTGAATTGCAATATTTTTGGGTTGCAGGTGGCTTTGTTAGTTAGGGTATTGGTACTGTTGGGGGAACAAATTTTAATCAAAAATCGTCTACGAGCAACGGTTTCCGAGATATTAGTATATTATTTTTATTATGTTTTGCTAGGAAATAATTTTTCTTCAATATACTTCACACTTAGCCTTGTAAATGAGCCTATACATATATGGTGAATACACACGGCGAATTTGTTGCTCTAGTATTCTATAGTTCCATGAGTTAAAACGCTGTTAATACGCAATATTTTCGCTCGTTTGATAATTTTTATTTTAGTATTTACTTGTAATGGAATTGTTGTTATTGTATAAGGTCTTATAGAGATTTCGGATGGTTTATACTTTTCCTTCTTACTCTTTAATAGGACTTTATCTCCTATGTGGAATGATATTAGCTTGGCACTTTTGTAATAGCGTTCTTTATATATTTGTTCTTACTGGTTACGTTATTTGTTCATGACAGCTTGCCGTTTACAATTTTTCTTATTAATAGCGAGGTGAGAGAAACATTTTCCACAGGAATTTAGGCCCCAATCTTTATTACAATTCATATTGCTAGTTTGATTTCAAATTAAGTACATGACTGAATCAAGGTTAAACTTAAGATTCTTCCCCTATTAATAAATACTTTTGAGATCAGCGATTTAACGTTTAAATTTTTTCTTATTAATAGCGAACTGAGGGAAACATTTTGCACTGGAATTTAGACCTTAATGTTCATTACAATATACGTACTTCGCTCGATTTAGAATTAAGCTTATGGTTGAATCAAGTTTAAAAATCTAGATTGACAAATAAAACGCTGAATTAAACTTTTTCGCACAAATTATTTTTATTTTAAATTATAATACTACATCTGTAGCATTCAGCCAGGAGCTTTGCTTTGATGAGAGTCCCAGCCATTTCACCTAAACTTTGTTACCATTTGTTTTTTAGAATTTTTTCAACAAGGTAGACGTGGGGATGTTTCACTTTCAGCAACTCCATTTCGTAAAATCCTCCTTTTATACCGTTACCCTCGTAGTCCTCTAGCAGATATGTTACAGGATTAGTCACTTGAATTTTTGTAACCTTGAAAATTTCCGATGTCCAGGTTGGTGTATAGCTCTTCTCAAATACATGCTTATATTTGCTTATACGGGCATAATCTCCTTCTTTATATTTAGCTGAATCAGCAATCTTTATGTGATTATACACTGTACCGAGAAGATGCTTTTCATTGTATGCATTTACATCACAAGGACGCATCCTAATTGTTTCATGTGTTTTTATGTTTTATTGAGGTAGTAATACTTTTAGCAATTCAAACCATTTGTAAGAACCATTCATGCTAAACTCCTTCTACATCATGCTCTTTAAAGCTCTTTTGAATTGTCCCACTATCGATGCTTTGAGTGTGTTAAACGTCAAGTAGTGATTAATTTTGTGTTTGTTCATCAACCTTTTAAAGTGATCGAACTTGCCGTCATCCAACTTTTTATAATTTCTCTGATTAGTTTGTAGAGATAGGATATGACAAAATGAATGTATTCATCGTATATGCTAATATTTATGTAATTATTTCAGCCTCGCGTAGCTCCTCAATGATTGATATAATTTCATTAGCATGACTATTATTTCCAGCTTGTTGGGATGCTATTAGTATACGAAGTCTATCAACAAGTTCATTATGATCATCCCAATAGAGGTAGTCAATGTTGTTTTTAGGAATTCTCATGACTCCTGTTCCAGTACGTAGTGTAGGAGTGTTCACTAACTTTTTTATAATTTTTTTATATTTATAGGGATTTGTTCCTTTTATTTGTTTATTTTCAGTAAAATCACGCCTGTGCGCGCTTGAATCGTTTAAAATTGATCGATAATTGTACAAGTCTTCTCTATTGTAACCGGTAGGATGTTTCATAAAAATCAGATCAAATAAACCTTTGGTTATCTTATCTGGCCTGCCTCCAATATCAACATTGTCATCTTCAACTTTTAGCGATGAATTGCCAATCTTCCACCCATCGCTGTAGTACACTCCATAACTTTTATCAATTTTTGTACTGTTCTGACTAACCAGCTGCTTATATTTTTTTAATATTTGGCCTGGTGATTCTAATATCCGTGAACTATGTTCTTTTAATGTTGTTGATTGTATTGGTGTAGCAAACTCATCATTATCATCGTCATTCTGAAGATCGTCAACATCATAACCACTACCACTACCACCTCTTTCATCCAATGAATAATCTTCAAAGTGGAAAGGTGTGCTGGTTGATTCCATCTTTAAGTGTTTACGGGCAGGTGGTGAGTATACATCATCATAGCTTTGCCTCTTCTCTTGCTCGGGCTCCGTCTTAATTTGTTCTTTAGGCTCAAACTTTACCGATGTCGATAGCTCTTTTAGCGTGCTGGTAATTGGCTCAAAGGTTTCCTCCAATTGAGATTCTGTGTCCATTTTACCAATCTTGAAAGCTTTGTACTTTGTATAGCATCTCTCGTCTTTATAATATCCCTCGTTAGCTTTTCATCAATGTTGTTGACGTGATGGCAGTTACAGCTATACTGATGGACAGGTATACAAACCTCTACAGACCTGTACAGACCTGTATATTTGCCTGCACAGACATGTATAGTTGCCTGTGCAGACCTGTACAGACCTGTATAGATCTGTATAGTTGCCTGTACAGACCTGTACAGACCTGTATAGTTGCCTGTACAGACCTGTACATGTCTGTACAGGCAACTATACAGGTCTGTAGAAGTCTGTAGAGGTCACCTGTATAGTTGCCTGTACAGACCTGTACATGTCTGTGGCAATGCCAACAAACACGTATCTCTGGCAACGCCTACTTCGTGACATGAGGTGAAAGCGCGAACAACTTCAGTCTGCCCTTTCTCACGCCATCTTCCGAAGCGAGCTGACGCCATAATTGTTTCAGCAAGGATTTTAATAAAGTGTTAAAACTGTAACCGGCTGTTTCCCTTACTAACCCCCAAAGTGGTGACCCCGACGTGATGGCGGAAGTAGAGGGTGAACTTCGGGACCAGCTGGAGCATCTGCAGAGGCAGTACGACGAGCTTCAGCAACAGCTCGCAATTCAGATTGCCCAGCGTCAGCTGCAGCAGCCGGAGCAGCATCAGGCGCACCCGCCGTTTCCTCAAGAGCCTCCTCAGGCTCAGGCGCAACACGTCGGCAGCGTGGCGGTGAAGCTCCCTCCATTCTGGCCGGATAACCCAACCGTGTGGTTTGCACAGGTTGAGTCTCAGGAGGAGACAAAGTTCCATTACCTGGTATCGCAGCTGGATGCTCGTTCTGCGGCGGAGGTGCAGGACATCCTCGCCAGTCCCCCGGACCAGAAGAGGTATTCATTTCTTAAAGCTGAGTTATTTCGTCGCCTTTCAGCGTCGAGAGAGGATCGCATACGGCAGCTTTTGACGCAGGCGGAGTTTGGGGACAGGAAGCCGTCGCAGTTTCTTCGCTATCTGCGAAGTTTGGTTGGAGCCGAGACAGTCCCGGACTCGCTGCTTCGAACGTTGTGGGCCGGACGACTCCCTGGTCACGTCCAGGCAGTTATCGCCACACAACAGGACGTGGCACTTGATGCTGTCGCGCAGCTGGCGGACAAGGTTTTTGAGGTCGTTTCGCAGCAGTCCGTGTGTTCAGTTTCGACTGCGGGGCCTCAGTTGGATGTCGGTCGTCGCCTGGATGACCTTGGGAAGCAGGTCGCTGCCCTCGCCGCGGGATTCCAAAGGATTTCTTCCAGATTCGGAAGTCCTGGATGTCGTGCTCATGCACGAGGAAGCACTCGGTCTGACAGTAAGTCACCGGCGCCCCGGTCGGCCAGACGCGAGATTTGCTGGTACCATCGGCGGTTCGGTGAGGAGGCGCATAAGTGTGTACCCCCATGCAGTTTTTCCCCAAAAGTGACAGGCAGCCAGCAGTAGAGGCGGCTTCTGACTGCCATTTAATAACATCAAGACGTCTCTTCATCATTGACAAAAATAGTCAGCGTCGTTTTCTGGTTGACACCGGCTCTGACTTGTCAATTTTTCCTCGTCGCCTGCTCCGTGAACATCGTGGTCGGACGAATTTTGACCTGACAGCAGCCAACGGAAGTGCTATAGCAACCTATGGATTGTACCAGGTGAGTCTAAATTTGGGTTTACGTAGACTTTTTTCCTGGCGCATGATTGTGGCCAACGTTGCGGAGCCTAGTTTGGGAGCTGATTTTTTGGCTCATTACCACCTCCTCCCGGATATTAAAAAGGGACGACTAATAGACGGCATCACGGGTATTGCAGCCGCGGGTTTTCAGACCAGCTCTTGTCAGGCTAGCATCAGGGCTGTTTCGGGAGACTCTCCATTTTGCAAAATTTTATTGGAGTTTCCGGTGATCGTTAAGCCCCCTGGCGTTCCACGAGAGGTTCGTCACAGCATGCAGCACCACATTAAGACTACCCCCGGTCAACCTGTTCACTGTCGTGCACGTCGTTTGGCTCCGAATCGCCTTCGGATTGTAAAGGCTCAATTTGAGGAGCTTGTTCGAGAGGGTACAGCCCGTCGCTCTGAAAGCTCCTGGGCGTCTCCACTCCACATGGTGCCCAAGGCGGACAATGGTTGGCGTCCATGCGGAGATTATCGCCTGCTTAATGCGAGAACGGTACCGGACAGGTACCCTGTTCGCCATTTGCTTGATTTTTCGCATGCTCTTTCTGGGTGCAGTATTTTTAGCGTAATTGACTGCACGAAAGCTTTTACTCAGATTCCGGTTGCTGCGGAGGACGTGCCTAAGACCGCGATTATAACTCCTTTTGGATTGTTTGAATTTTTTATTCATGAAGTTTGGCTTGCGTAATGCTGCTCAGACCTGGCAGCGTTTCATTGATGATGTTCTGCGAGATTTACCATTCTGTTTTGCTTATTTGGATGACATTTTAGTGTTTTCAAAATCACCTGCTGAACATTGTGAACATTTGCGCACTCTTTTCAAAAGACTTTCGCACTACGGCGTTGTTATTAATCCTAACAAGTGCGTGCTCGGCGCTTCTCGGGTTTCGTTCTTGGGATTTTCGGTGAGCAGTTCCGGTTGTCAACCTTTGCCGGAAAAGGTCAGGGCCGTCAGGGATTTTCCACAGCCTTCTACGGTTCGACAAGTGCGTCAATTTCTTGGAGTGATAAATTTTTACCGGCGTCATATTCCCCACGCCGCTGCACTTCAAGCCCCACTTCACGCTTTCTTGGCTGGTTCTAACAGTAAGGGATCTAAGCCTGTTCACTGGACTCCAGAATTGTGTCGGGCCTTTAATGCTTGCAAGGAGGCGCTGGCCAACGCCACGCTTTTGTCTCACCCGGACTCATCTGCTTCCCTAGCTTTAGTTGTCGATGCCAGTCAGCATTCAATCGGAGCTGCCTTGCAGCAGCGATCTCGGGATTCCTGGCAACCACTTGCATTTTTTTCGAGAAAATTGAGTTCGGCGCAGCAGAAGTGGAGCGCTTACGACCGTGAGTTATTTGCAATTTATGAGAGCATTCGATATTTTCTTCCGATGCTGGAAGCTCGAGACTTCACGGTATTTACGGACCACAAACCGCTTACTTTCGCCTTCAGCAAGAAGTCAGAAAAATGTTCTCCTCGTCAATTCAACTATTTAGATTTTATCTCGCAGTTTACTTCGGATATCCAACATATCTCGGGAAGAGACAACGTTGTTGCAGACGCCCTTTCTCGCGTCGAATCCATCAACGCCCCACTAGATTTTGTTGCTCTATCCCGCTCGCAGGAAGAAGATGTTGAACTCCAAGCTCTTTTAGAGCATGGCTCTGCTCTTCGCCTTAAGAAGATTCCCATTCCTGGTCATGATCGTTTCATCTACTGTGACGTTGGAGGGGCGAAGGAACGGCCATATCTTACACCTCCGTTTCGACGCCCAGCTTTTAACAGTCTTCATAATCTGAGTCATCCAGGAATTAACGCCTCTCGACGGCTTGTGGCTGAGCGTTTTGTCTGGCCGTCAATAAACGCGGACTGTCGAGTATGGGCTCGTGGTTGCTTGCAATGCCAGCGCAGCAAGGTTTCTCGACATGTGACTTCACCTTTGGGCTCTTTCGGTGTTCCTCCAGTGCGATTTGCCCATGTTCATATTGACTTGGTGGGTCCCCTTCCATCTTCAAGAGGATTCCGATATGTCCTCACAGCTGTGGACCGCTATACTCGTTGGCCAGAGGCCGTTCCTCTCACGGATATCTCTGCGGAAACTGTGGCTAGGGCCCTGCTGGATATGTGGATTTCCCGTTTTGGATGCCCCATACGAATTACTACAGACAGGGGAAAGCAATTTGAGTCCCAGCTTTTTCGATCGCTCGCTGATGTGTGTGGTATTTCCTTATTCAGGACAACAAGCTATCATCCGCAGAGCAATGGCATGATTGAGCGGTGGCACCGAACCCTCAAGGCAGCTATCATGTGCCATGGAGACGCCTCTTGGACAGACGCGCTTCCCCTGGTCCTTCTGGGATTGAGAACGGCTTGGAAGTCCGATCTACAATCGTCAGTGGCAGAACTAGTTTATGGAGAGCCGTTACGTGTGCCTGGAGAGTTCTTGTCTGCAGTTCCAGATGTTCCTGAGCCATCAGACTTCGTGGCCCATCTTCGGAGCATCATCGGCAGACTTCGCCCGGTTCCCGCATCGCGACACGCGACACCTAGAGTGTTTATTTATCGTGACCTCGTTACATGCACACACATCATGTTACGCACTGATGCTCTTCGTGCCTCACTACAGGCGCCTTACACTGGACCATATCCTGTCTTGTCAAAGTCTGACAAAACTTTCGACATTTCAATCAATGGTAAGCGTTCTACTGTTTCTGTGGATCGTCTTAAACCAGCTTACTTCGAGGCCAATACATCAAATTCTGCTCCACCACGGATGCAGAGCCCGCAACCTGTACCATCATTTGCTGGTACACCTGAGGAATTGGATCAACCTACACCTACTACCACCACTCGATCCGGTCGCTGCGTCCGTTTTCCCGTTCGTTTTCTGGAAACAGTAGCAGCTCATTCCGCGGGGAAATCATGTGGCAATGCCAACAAACACGTATCTCTGGCAACGCCTACTTCGTGACATGAGGTGAAAGCGCGAACAACTTCAGTCTGCCCTTTCTCACGCCATCTTCCGAAGCGAGCTGACGCCATAATTGTTTCTGCAAGGATTTTAATAAAGTGTTAAAACTGTAACCGGCTGTTTCCCTTACTAACCCCCAAATGTCTGTACAGGCAACTATACAGGTCTGTAGAAGTCTGTAGAGGTCTGTACAGGTCTGTACAGGTCCGTACGGGTATTATAAGCTAGAGATAATAGCCTCGTCAGCATAAACTACTAATAAGCCTCCACATAGAATAAACAATGCCACCTGCGCATTCGGAAAAAATCGCTTCCTAATAGCATGAGGGAGGGGTAAAGCTTACATCGGGGTGGTGGTGGCTTTGGTTGAACTGCATCGTGACCTTGACCTTGACCTCCAACACTAGGTGACACCCCATACACATCCAAGGACGACAGACACACACGCACACACACAAACACACACATGCTCACAAGAGAGCTTTCGTGACGTCACACTCCTCAAAACTACTCCTAGACGTGGGCGATGAGATTTTGGGGCCGTTTTATGTGAATTTAGACCCTCTGTATAAACCTTATTGGATTTTGACCTAGAATCCCCATAGCTTATCTACTAAGTTATACACTGATGAAGAAGAGAAGTGTGAGCAGTTGTTTGCTAATATCTTCAAACGATTATCAGACGGGGGCTACGAAGTTGAATGGCCATTCAGAAGAGAAACTGAAAACATGTATCTTGGGCGATCTCGTAATATCGCCATGAATCGATTTTACCACTTAGAAAATCAACTCAAGAGAAATCCTTCTCTAAAAGCTACCTATACACAATGCATAAACGAATATTTAGAATTGGGCCATGCAATTAAAGTGTCTACTGTGGAGGAAAAACATACTAGAACTTCCGGCAATAGATGTACTTATTAGTGCAGTTACCTTCCGCATCATGGGCTCTTAAAAGAAAGCAGTTCAACTACAAAACTAAGAGTAGTATTTGACGCCTCTAAAACTACGTGTAGTGGAGTTTCATTGAATGAAATGCTTATGAAGGGCCCCGTCTTACTAGATAAATTGACTGCACTGTTCCTTCGATGGAAAACATATAAAATTGTATTCACGGCAGACATTGAAAAGATGTATCGCCAGGTTAGAATGCGAGATCTTCATTCAGAATACCAACGAATCTTATGGCGCAAAAGTGAAGAATTGCCGATCGAGGACTATAAACTACTCTCTGTAACCTTTGGAACAAAGAGTGCTCCTTATCTGGCTACAAAAACACTACAACAACTCGCAAAGGACGAACAACATCGATTCCCTGTTACTGCCAACATCACTCTGAACGACTTTTACGTTGACGACCTTCTTTCGGGTACAGATGACTTCGAATCGGCTTTAGAAGCACAAAAGCAACTAATTGAACTAATGGAAGCTGGCGGGTTTTCTTTGCGAAAATGGACATCGAATTCTGAAACAATAGTAAATGTTGTATCATCAACTTATAGAGAAACCAAGCTACCGTTTAACGTCCAGAGCGAAGAAACAGTTCGAACACTTGGCTTACACTGGAATCCATCAAACGACTGTTTCGTATATTCCGTGTCTCTTAGCGAAGAACCTCAAGCTTGGACAAAAAGAAACATTCTCTCCGAGATATCAAAACTCTTCGATCCCTTAGGATGGATAGCTCCCGTGTTGATATTAGCAAAAATGTTTATGCAAAACCTTTGGTTAGCTGGATTAGGATGGGATGAAATCTTAGATCTCGAACTCGAAAGAGAATGGTGCAAATATAGAAATAGTATAAAAATCATTGAGAAGCTACGACTCCAGAGATGGATCCATTATCTGAAATTTAATCACACAATTGAAGCTCACGGATTCTCTGACGCTTCGCAAGAAGCATATGCCGCAGTGGTTTATGTTTGCACTATTAGCCAATCAGGAGAGAGAACTGTAAGCTTGTTGGCATCAAAAACAAGAGTAAAACTCTTGAAAACAGTGTCTCTCCCACGACTCGAACTCTGCGCTGCTCTTTTGATTTCTAAATTGATTCGATATGTGCTGCAAGCAATGAAATTTGAAAACATAACCATTCATGCTTGGACTGATTCGGAAATCATAATTGCTTGGTTAAAATCCCATCCGAGCAGATGGAAGACTTTCATCATTAACAGAGTTTCCCAGACCCATGAGCTTTTAGGAGAAAATGTCTGGTCCCATGTACCGACAAAGGAAAATCTCGCTGATTGCGCATCCAGGGGACTATACCCAGCGGAGTTTCTCCATCACCATTTGTGGTGTAACATTCTAGACGTCGTGCAGTGCAGTCGCTTTTCCCATTGCCTCCCGCTGTTTACACTTTGTGCAATCGGTTCGTGCTTACTTTGCTGTCCGGTGTGACTAACTTTTTGCCGACTCCGTTGCCCTCTTTTCCCGTGGTGTAATCATCTGCTTTGTTGTGCTGCCTCGACCACTTCCCGGATTTCAACATCACGTCGGTCTTCTGCCTTCTACGAGCTTCACGATGAGCGCCTGCAAGGTATGCAATGGGTCTCTTTCCGGCGACTTGATCGAGTGCGATGGGGTCTGCAGGCAGTTTTTCCACGCAGCTTGCCTAAAGCGCGGCGCCCGCTCGTCTTCTTCCGCTGGTCTTTCTACGTGTAACGAGTGCTCCGACATCAAACCGTGTCACGTTCTTCGTGCTCTGGCAACTGTCTCAGACAACCTCTTTAGCGAGCAATCGCTTCTTGCCGCCAAGGTGCAGTCCTCGCTGGGTAGTTGCTTATGTTCTCAGACCGTCCCCGATGAAATCTCATCGATTAACGCGAGACTCCTGAATATGGAGAGGAAAACTGAGACACTCCTGGAGAAGTTCCATTTGATATTTACTAAAATAACTACTGCAGTGCGTACCCTGGACGACCTCTACTCTGTGTTCTCTGCTTCCGATCTTCCTGCGGCTGTTCTCCCTGCTGTCGATGATGTTCGTCGCTCGGTGAAGCAGATTAGTAATGATCTCGGCTCTTGCTCTGCGGCTGTGTCTGCCAACGCTGCGCTCCTCGGCTCCATCTCCGCTGGTCTTCGCTCGCCCTCTCGCTTGTCCATAACGGGACCCACAAGTGATTCGGTCATCCGCTGCCCCTCCCCTAGTCTAGACCGTGTGCCCACACCTTCTGCCACGCCTCCCCTGCATACCTCTACCGTTTCGGTGCAGACTTCCGCTTCTGACTTGGTCCCTCCAGTGTCTAAATTCGGCACTCTCTGGACGGAAAAGGAATGGAGCTCTAGACTGGAAAAACTCCACCGCCTCAACGTCGCTGCCTCCGAGACCTCCTCAGTGCTTCTTGTGACTGGTGCCCCCCATCTTGCTGATGTGGCTTGGATCCGCACATTCTTCGTTGGACACTTCTCGATCTCTCCAATCGACTGCGTGAAACTCTGCCCGCCCAATGCTGATGGACCTTCCAAATTCAAGGTTTCTCTTCACGGTAAATACGAGTGGCTCTTCTCCCGTCCCGTCAGCTACGGTAATATTAGTATAACCAAGTGGATGTCTAAGTCTGTTAGCTTTAAGTCTAATTCTAGTCACCCTCGTAATGTTAGGACTAACTCCAGAAACTTTACTATAGCTAAGACTAACCCTAGCCCTAATTCTATACTTAAGACTAACTCTAGCCATACTACTAAAGCTAAGGTCAACCCTAGTCCTAATGCTAAACTTAAGCCTAATTCTAGCCCCTCCGTCACTCCCAAGTCTACTACTAGCCCTAAATCAACTTCCCACAAACCTAAAGGGTATCCCTCCAACAAGCCGACTAAGCGTCGCTCTAGCCCTCCCACTCTCGCCAATCCTTCTTCCCCTAATCCTAACTCCAACTGGCAGCTCAAGGCTAGCCTCTTCCCCAACTTCAACTTCTCCATCCCTCCCAAATACCCTAACTTTGTCAAATCGAATACCCTAGTTCCCTCTCAACCTGCAATTCCGTCCCCCTCCCCCCTTCCTCCCTCTCCGTCCTCTTCTGCCTTGGGCCCACCTCCCTCCAATACAGACCGCCTCCCCTCCAACCCCCCCAGCAGACCTTCATTCATTGACCCTCTCCTCCCCCCTATTGTAAAACTCACCATGCGATCGGCTGAAACTACCGAAGGTCGCTATCTGTTGTCCCGCTTCCGTGACCATAGAATCTACGACAACGTCCGCCTCCTCCTTGCCTACCTTCATGACAAGCCTGACTCCGTCTGCATTGACGGAAAAACTAAAACCAATGTGCTTGTTTCAATTCACCAGGAAGGCCTCCCCACTGACTTGTCTACCCTTCGCGACCTGTTCCTTAAGTTTCATGCTGAATTCGGTATCTCCCCTGATAAGGTCTCCTCTGACCTTACCTCTTTTGCCTCCTACGTCAGCTCTCGACGAATCTCCCACCTTCAAAGAGCCCGGAACGATCATAAATCCTACTTTAGTTCCTAACACGACCGGCTCTGGCTTTTCTATTCCTCCCTTACCTCCTGCCCTTCCACCGTCTGCCTACGCTCACTTTCCTTGCTGTCTTTCCCTATACTACCAAAATGTCAGAGGACTACGCACCAAAACTGCCTCTGTTTTTCAGAACTCCCTCGTTTTTCCATATGACATTTTTGCCCTAACCGAAACTAACCTTACTCCCAATATTTATAGCAGTGAACTCTTCTCAGCGGATTTTTCAGTTTTTCGTGCCGATGCCTGCGACGATAACTTAACCCTCTCTAACCGCGGCGTACTTCTGGCTGTGCGTACTAGCTTCGGCGCTACTCTCCTCTCTTCTTCTAATTCCTGCCTCCTCAATTTTGTCTGCATTAAAATCCCATTAGCCAGCAAATTCCTGTATGTCCTCTGTGCATATATTCGCCCCTCCCAACCGCTCGAGGCTTTCCAACTTGCTACCGATACGATCGACTCCATTTTCTGTACCCTTGGGCCCAACGATGAAATCATCGTTCTCGGCGACTTCAATCTCCCCCATCTGGTATGGCTTCGATCCGATGACGAGCTTCACTATATCCCCACTAACATCCTCTCCGATAAGGAAACCCTTTTTGTCGACCGTCTTTCCGACTCCGGTCTTTACCAAATTAGTGGCATTACCAACAATCTTGGCAGACAACTCGACCTGGTCTTCTCCTCTGACCCTGTGAACTCAGTTGTCTCTCAGAGCCCTCATCTTCTTTCCACTCTTGATCAGTACCACCCTCCACTCTTCCTCACTCTTGGCCTTGTGCCCCCACCTCTTCACACCACCTCTGAGACTTCTTACCACTTCAATTTCCGCCGTGGCGACTTTGGCAAATTGAACCGCCTTCTCTCTCAATCGTCCCTTCTTTCCCTCTCAGCGGAGTCCAAGCTTCCCGTTGCTGATGCCCTTGACCTCTTTTACAGTGAGCTGTTTGCGTGCCTGTCCCAAACTTTCCCTTTTCAACCTCGGAGAGATCATACCTTCTCCCCCCCCTGGTATAACAAAGAAATTCGATCCCTTCGGAATAGAAGGAACAAACTTTGGCAGTCCTACCTCCTATCTCGTTCCACCTCCGACTACTCCAATTACCTCTCGGCGGCTTCCTTCTTCTCCGCTCGTAGCGAATCTTCTTATATCGATTACCTTAATTACATGCAGTCCTCCCTCGTCTCCGATCCCAAACGCTTTTACCAATTTATTAACATTAAGAAGAAGTCCAGCGGTTACCCTTCTACCCTTAAACTCAATGATTCTTCTTCCTCCGACCCTGTTACTATAGCTAATCTCTTTGCTCTCCATTTCAGCCAGTCTTTCTGTGATCACTCAATAGATCCCGACCCTAGCTATTTCCACTTTCTGGAATCGCGTCCACAGACCTCCCTTGCCTCCATTACCATTGACCCTTCAATGGTTGCTACCGCCATTGCCGCCCTCCCTGCCGATCATAACCCTGGCCCTGACGGTATCCCTGCTTTAATCCTTAAAGAGTGTGCCCAACACTTGGTCGGTCCCCTTTCCTCTATTTTTAATCTCTCCATCTCCCAGGGTGTTTTCCCTGCCAGGTGGAAGGATTGTTTTATCATCCCCATCCATAAAAAGGGCTGTAAGAGTGAGATATCCAATTACCGCCCCATTGCTAAACTCTCAACCATTCCTAAACTCTTCGAAAGCATCGTTTACGATTGCTTGTTCTTTCACTGCAAACCCATTTTTTCTCAATCCCAACATGGTTTCCTTAAAGGCAGATCCACTATTAGTAACCTCACTGACTTCGTCTCCAAAACCCTGTGTGCCCTTGAAAAAGTCGATGAGGTTGACGTCATCGCTACTGACTTCAGTAAGGCATTTGACAAAATCTCACACAAATTAATTCTCTTCAAAATTCACTCCCTTGGCTTCAATCAACTCTTTTCTTCCTGGTTGAAGTCCTATCTTAATCACCGCCAGTATAGGGTCCTTTTCTGCTCGTCCTTTTCCAACTCATTCGTGGCCAACTCGGGGGTCCCACAGGGTAGCCACTTAGGTCCGTTGCTTTTCATACTGGCCATAAATGACGTCGAGTGTGTTATCAAGCACTCCGACCTGTCCATTTACGCCGACGATATGAAAATCTCTAAACGGATATCCTCCACCTCTGACCCCCGTCTGCTTCAGCTAGATCTCAATAACTTTGGCATTTGGTGCACTAAAAACTCTCTTGAGCTCAATATCTCCAAATGCCAATCCATCACCTATTCCCGCAAACGCCCCTCTTCCCCAACCAGGGTCTATTACTTGTCTGGCGAACCTATCCCCTCCGTTTCCTCTCTTCGTGATCTAGGCGTCACCTGTGATAGCGAACTTAACTTTCGCGAACACATCGACAGTGTGATTGCGAGAGCCAACTCCGCGCTAGGCTTCGTTAAGCGATGGTCCAAGGAGTTCCTTAACCCATACGTCGCCAAATCCCTCTTTGTCACCTTTGTTAGGCCTCTCCTGGAATACGCTAGCCAAGTTTGGTCTCCTTACCAATCTTCTAGTATCAACAGGATAGAGGCAGTGCAGCGTAGGTTCCTCCGTTTTGCTTTACGCGAGCTCCCCTGGTCTGACCCTCAAAACCTTCCGCCCTACGAAAACCGCCTTCGGCTCATTAACTTGTTGCCTCTATGGAAGCGGCGGGACCTTGCCGATATCACTTTCATTCACCAACTACTCATCGGCGAGATTGACTGTCCTTCTCTACTCGAGCGGATCGCTATCTACACCAACCCCCGTAACCTCCGCTCGGCCCCTCTCTTTCGCCCTCCTTACCATAGAACCAACTACGGTCTTTCTGAGCCCCTTACAAGAATGCTTCGTAGAGCCAACTCCCACCCTTCTTTTGACTTTAACCTGAGCAAAAACTCTCTCAGGCACCACCTAATTTAGTCTTCCCTAACCTGCCTTGTTCCACCCCATCCTCCATTTTTCTCCCCTTTCTCCCCTTACTTTAAGTCTTTAGTCTTTAGTTTTTTTTTTTTTGTGTTTGTTAATCTATGTTTAGCTTGTATTAAGCGTTAAATAAATAAATGGAATGGACCGGACTGGCTGAAGAAACCTAAAGTTTTCTGGCTCTGTAACATGAAAATCACTTCAACTAATCTGGAAATTCGAAAGACTGCAGCACATCACGTTCATGTGAACGTCGAAACTGAAATGGATGAACGATATTCGTCATTTGATAAATTAATGAGGGTCACTGCATACTGTCTACGATTTATTCGAAATTCAAAAGCAACACCTGAAAGGCGATCAAGTGGTTATCTTAAATCAGCAGAAATCAAAGAAGCACTCGTAGTATGGTTGAGAAAAATTCAAGCTCAACATTTCTCGGAAGAATCAAAACTTCTGCAGCAGAAACTCCCGGTTACGAGGAAAAGTCGACTACTTAAATTAAATCCTATATGCAACGAAAATGATGGATTGATAAGAGTGGGAGGTCGCTTAAAGTACGCGGATCTGCCTTACAACGAAATGCATCCAATAATTCTTCCTGATAAGTGCCATCTAACAACTCTCATCATCGACAAAATTCATAAGCAGACATTGCATGGCGGTTTCCAATTAATGATGAATAGCTTGGGAAGACATTATTGGTTATTGAATGCGAGGAACACTATTAGGCAGCATGTGTACAAATGTGTCGTGTGCTACAGATATAAAACGAAGACGCAAACACAATTGATGGGAAATTTGCCTATGGCGCGGGTCGGACCCAATCGCCCATTTGCTCACACAGGATTGGACTATTGTGGACCGTTTGAGCTTAAAACTCATAAGGATCGCAATCCGAAAAAATATAAAGCTTACATATGTAGTGGTCAGGGGGAAACAAAATGTTGTCCCCATAAATCTGTACATTTACCTAAAACTTATATGCAGAAATTTTCACCTCCGCCTATGGGCCTCGGCGATAGCCCAGAGGCTCGACCGAAACTTCACGGTAGCTCTGAACGGTCCCGCAAGGTGTTGCGTTCCTTGGGTTGCGAGCGACGAATTTCGTTGCTCGAAAATGCACAAAATTCGTCGGTCGCCACTCAAGGCCAAGCCTAGGCTATAAAAATCTCCGGCGCGAGCCCTATGACCGAGCCCCGGGCATCGCCACAGATCACGGCCCCTTACCAAAACTTTGGCGCGAGCTCAGCGACCGAGCCTCAAGCGGTGCCACAGATTTCGGTCCCCTACAAAAATTTCAGCGACCTGCGGCCAGGAGAAAAGAAATAGTATGGAATAAATTGTTTTTTGAATAACTCTCAAGTTATATAATAGTGAACACTCACTGTTAAAATTTTGTTTTTGTTTTGAACCGTTCTATAATTCTAAGAGAAGAAACTGTAAAGTGGAACTTTTTTGGTTTACAAAGTATAAAAACCTCTCAATAAACTAAACAGTAAAACTAATTTAAAATTAAAATCTCAAAAAAAGGAAAAAAAAGGGAAAACAGAATAAAAGTAGAGACCGGTGTCACCGTGGGATCGACGACGAGGTGCCACCACGTCGGGGCCAGAAACGAAGAGGCAGGGTGCCCTCGTGATATCATTTCGACCAAGGCGCCCACCGGTAACAAAAATGTTTTTCTTTTTTTTGAAAATTGTATTTTTTTTAAACAAACAAAGAAAAAAAAACGGAATATAATCAGGTATATCAACTTAATTTAAATTCTTTCTCATGGTCCCCACTCCGGTTTCCCTTTCAGATTTCATGGTGAACCGAACCCCCCTTAGCGTCAATCACGGGCACTTGCAGGGATTCAGCCTGCGCTGTCGTTTTCCGCCCCTTCGTTTTCGTTTCCCGTAGCGTGAGATTTTCGTTGTTGTGGTGGGCCATTCCGGCGGCTAAACGCGGTTTTTTTGGCAAACCCCTAACGCTGCGCAAATCCTAGCCCGCCAGCTCCCGCAGCCGCATACCGTCGGACGAGGGGCTTAGCCGGGCTCCCCTGAGGTACCACGTCGCAACAAACAAATGGCGCCCAACGTGGGGCCTTCCTTTCCCTTCCCTTTGAAGTGAAAGGCTCCCCAATTTTCACTTTCCTTCCTCTTTCTTCCTTCGAGGCCCTATCGGCGACTCCCGTGGCTGGGGTCTCCCTGAGGCCTCTTGAGAATTGAGGATGCTGGCTTCTTCAGCCAGTAAGCCTACTTGAGGTCTGGGGGAGCGCCCCATCCTGGGGAGAAGCTGGTAGTGGGGAGCCTTACCAGCGGATCCTGCCGGGCCTGTGTGGCTGAGACGTCCGAGGTTCCTCCCTGGAATTGCAGGGGTTGGCTGTTTATAGAGCCAGCCTCCTGACCGGGAGGACACCTTGTTCGTTCTCCGCCTCGCAGTCCCTGCCGGTGAAACTGGGAAGGGCCCTTCCCTCAACTACCATATGATGCGACTTTTGATTAAAATTAAACTTTAACTGTTCTTTAGAACTTGAAGATTAGTGCACGGTATTTATCAAAATGAAACTTTTGGTAGAGAATTGTTTTTTTTGCAAGATAGCCAGGATTAAGTAATATTAATATTAAATTGTTGTAAGAATCATTGTTAGTCTGGGTCACTCGTGTTAATCCTTTTGTTTGCCTCGAAGAATTTGTAAATATCGCATTTCGGTTTTACCGCCCGCATTTGGAGAATCAGCCGCGCCACGAATAAGTAAAACCTTTGGCACGCGCTAAAATCTCTCCTTCCGTCTTGTTTTCAAATCGGTAATTTGATTGCTTCGCGTATTCGTCAAAATGCCTAAGCCGAACTCACCAACGAAAAATCCGTATACTATGCGTCAATCGGGGAGACGACAGCTTTTCCCTCCGGACGCACAGGAGGAGGCGGGAGCAGCCGGTTTGCTAAACTCGATTAACGATTCGCGAATCGTAGACGCACCGCCGGTAGAGCGCCTTCGCGAACAAGAAATAGATACTCCTGTGCCATCTCAAGTTGTCGACCTGCTCTCGCAAGCTCAGGCTCTCCGTCCACGTCGACAGCCCTCAGAAGTCAGAAGTCCCTATAGCACCACCTGAGTCAGGATGGATTCCTACCCAATCCCTTTTGGTGGGCCTTCAGCGACCAATTTCAAGTCTCGTACGAGACGGGGTTGCTAGAGGAGTTACAGAAATAAAAGAACAAGTGTCGAGGGACGCTTCAAAACATAGCTTCACAATTTCCTCTCCGCCAATAGCCACTCAGTAACTCTCTAGCAGACGACCAGAAGGCCCGGGCTTTCCAAGTTCATTGTTTTATAGACCCCCTCCCCCAAATTTCGAATATCTGGGGCATCGACGCAGTAGCAGTCCAATCCGTAACTGGAAGCTACTGTTATATAGTAATAACAAAATACATATATATATATATAATATACACAAACACTCCGCTTCGGTTTACTTTCGGGGCACTCCCGACTTTATTTTAACCCATTAACGCCGAGGTGATCAGAATTTTGACAAACTTCTTAACGTGTTTATTTATTATGTTATCGGGCCAAAACAATAATGCAATATCTCTATTCCTACGCGAATTTTGATGCTCTTTCAGAATCTGAGCTCAAAATTTCGATTAGACAACGAGAAAAAAAATGGCCAATTGAAACGTGAAAAGCGTGAAAATTTTCGAAAACAAAATGTTTTTCGCATTTTTTTTCACAATGATACCGCAAAGGTATCAACTATTTACTATGATCAGAGGTGACCATGGCACTCGAGCATTAAGAGGAAATTTTTTCAGAAAATTTCATCGACGCGTTTTTTTCAAAATGGCGGCGAGAATTACGAAATTTTATAAAAATCTTAATCTATCGTTTTCTTAAAAACTATAAACTTTAGAAAAAAATTTCTAAGAACAAAAATGTCTTAAAATTAGTCAAAGAACAATCTCAAATTTTATCAGAATTTTTGGATACAATTTTTGATTTTTGAAAATTTCAAAAAATCCAATTTTTCAAAAATACCTGAAAAATTTTTGAAAAAATTTGAGAGTGTTCCTTAATTAATTTTAAGACTTTTTAGTTCTTAAAACTTTTTTCGTTAAGTCTATAGGTTTAAATAGATAAGATAAATGTGTGGCGTTCAAATCTCGAGAGATCTATAGCCGTACATCACAGTCTACTCCCAAGAGCTATGGGTTGTGATGTTTTTCTTGACCGGGGTGGATTCAGGGTGAATTGGTCAGATTCACGCCTGTCCTTATTCGAAGCCGTGGCGATCAACGTGTGGTCACGAAGAGCATCGCATCTCTAGCCACGACGAGCACGCATTGAAGGAGGCACATTGTTTGTAAACAGAGGTGCCTGCTCGAAAAATCGTCAGAGAAGCGATTCGAACTACGAACCGATAGACTTTACGAAAAAAATTTTAAGGACAAAAAAGTCTTAACATTAATTAAGGAACACTCTCAACTTTTTTCAAAAATTTTTCAGGTATTTGTGAAAAATTGGATTTTTTGAAATTTTCAAAAATCAAAAATTGTATCCAAAAATTCTGAAAAAATTTGAGATTGTTCTTTGACTAATTGTAAGACATTTTTGTTCTTAGAAATTTTTTTCTAAAGTTTATAGTTTTTAAGAAAATGATAGATTAAGATTTTTATAAAATTTTTTAATTCTCGCCGCCATTTTGAAAAAACGCGTCGATGAAATTTTCTGAAAAAAATTCCTCTTAATGTTCGAGTGCCATGATCACCTCCGATCATAATAAAAAGTTGATACCTTTGCGGTATCATTGTGAAAAAAAATGCGAAAAAAATTTCTTTCCGAAAATTTTCACGTTTTTCACGTTTCAATCGACCATATTTTTTTTCTCGTTGTCTAATCGAAATTTTGAGCTCAGATTCTGAAAGAGCATCAAATTTAGCGTAGGAATAGATATATTGCATTATTTTTTTGGCCCGATAACATAATAAATAAACACTTTGAAAAGTTTGTCAAAATTCAGATCACCTTGACGTTAATGGGTTAATAACTTCAAATAATTTTGTATATGTTTTTCAAAAATTGAATTCGGCTCAGTGCAACTACACTGTAACCGAATTAGAATGTCTGGCGGCGATTATAAGCCTTAAAAAGTTCCGCGCATATGTAGAGTTAATGCCCTTTAAGATTGTAACGGATTACGCTAGCCTGCAGTGGCTTATGACACAGAAAGACCTTAGCGGCCGTCTGGCCCGATGGCGCCTTAAATTACAAGGCTTTAACTTTAGTATTGAACACCGTAAAGGATCAATGAACGTGCTGCCAGACGCCCTGTCGCGAATCCACTGCGAACAAGTTAGTGGTAGCTCTTTGGAAGATCCTGGTCCTGAGATTGACCTGGACTCTCCACATTTCCACTCTTCCGAATATCGAGGACTTAAAGAACGGATAGAGAAAAATAAAGATCGTTTCCCTGATTTAATAGTTCGTGATGAATATGTTTATATCCGAACTCAACCACGACCAGGTGATCCCGTTCAAGAGGAAGAGGCGTGGAAACTATGGATCTCAGGTGCATTAGCTAAAGAGGTCATATCGCAAGCCCATGATCCACCTTTAGCAGCTCACGGCGGAATTGGTAAGACCTTAGAAAGACTTCGTCGACATTTCTGTTGGCTAGGTATGACAGTAGAAACTCGCGCATTTATACTGTCATGTGACACCTGTAAGGAGGTGAAACCATCCAACACCACCCTAAGACCACCCATGGGCACACAGGCCAAGACCGAACGACCTTGGCGACGAGTTTATCTCTATCTCCTGGGTCCCTACCCTAGAACGAAAAAAGGTAAAGTCTGTATCTTGATCGCATTAGATCACTTTTCCAAATATCCTCTACTTAAACCCCTTCGAAAAGCCAGTACCTCTAACATCTGCACATATGTCGAAGAGCAAATCTTCCATCATTTCGGTATTCCTGAAACGGTGGTGACTGACAATGGGACTCAGTTTCGTTCAGCTCACTTTCAAAACCTATTAAAAAAATATGGCTTGTATAATCTTCGTACGGCGGTGTACTCGCCACAAGCCAACGCCTCTGAGTGTGTGAATCAATCCATCTTGTCTGGCATCCGAGCATACATACGAGATGAGCATACCAGATGGGATGAGAAATAGAATTGCATTGCCAGTTCATTACGCAGTTCGGTTCATCAGGCCACGCAGTTCTTCCCTTATAAAATTTTGTTCGGTAATAATGTGATTGAGCATGGCTCCGCCTATGCTCTGTTACGACAACTATGGGGGGTGAACGAACCGATTGACGTGGATACTTCCGACAAACTTTGACTGATACGTGCGCAGGTACAAGACAACCTTAACAAGGCTTTCGACCAAGGAACAAAACAATACAACCTGCGATCTGAACCTGTTGAGCTCAAGGTAGGGCAAGAAGTGTATAGAAGAAATTTCCAGTTCAGTTCAATGCCAAGTTCGGAAAGAAATTTGTTAAATGTCATGTCAGAGAACCTCCAAGGCAAGTTAATTGACACATACCATGCGAAAGATTATAAACCGTGACCTATATATATATGTTTGTCTGGTCGGATTAACTTATTTCTTCAATGTTAATTTATTTTAACTTAAGTCGGAAAACTTCACAGCGGGAATCCGTACTGGAGTTTTTCCACTTAAGTTTCGGTAGCCCTAATAAGGCATCCGACCAGCTTATCTGGCAATACGTGTGTCTTACAGCCGCCTCTGCTACGCCACCCGGTAGACACACCCTGTTTTTCTCCTTTTCCCCTTCCTAGTTAGAGTTCCCTCTCCCTAACACTATTCCATCCACCATCGCACCTTTTAACATTTTTTCGTTTTTTCACCACCCTTCTGTTATTCAAGAGGCTTGGCCTGCAACTCTCGAGGTTGAGGATGACCCGGGACCTCTTGAGAATTGAGGATGTTGGCTTCGTCAAGCAGCAAGCCTACTCGGGGTCCCGGGGAGTCTTCTTCCTCGAGGGGAATAGGCCGTGAGGGGCTTTGCCTGCCCACTCTGTGTGACTGGCGTCTCGGAGACGTCAGGGGGGCTCCATGGAATTGCAGGAGTTGGCTGTGTTTCGAGCCAGCTTCCTGACCGGGAGATTTCCCCTGTCGTTGCCGGCCGCTAGCCCTTGTGGGGTGGGCTGGTACGGCTCCCTTCCCTCGAGGATATATCATCTCTCTCTCCCATTCGGTGTCGCCAGAGCATCTCTGGCTATTCTTTGCTTGCTAACTATTTCATGCTTCGTTTAACTTCCTCACGATATGACGACTCGGCCAGCATTTTGAAAATTCAAAATTGCTTTTCCAAATTTAATTAGTTAGTTTTTTTTTGTTTCTTTTGCTCATACCAAGATTTTTTTTTTATAATAGAATACCTACATACCTACTTTAGGTACTTACTTACTTACTTTTCTAACATTGTAGTTCATATTTCGATTTTGGAGTTACCACTCCTACGTTCAACTAGTCTAGTTGCTCTTAGGTGGTCTTATGGTTTTACGGTCTTCCTATATTTTTTTTTCTGGTCACACACTTACCATACGGGTTTTGCTCGCACACTTGCTGAGTCTCGGCACCACCCCACCTCTGAGGGTCCTTCAGCGCATTTATCACCGGTTTTCGAACCGTCGCAGACGGGGCTGACCACGTTACGGTCATAACGTTCATCTTAATCTTTTTTTTGGTTTGCGTATAGCAATTTCACTATTTCCTTGTGCCCATTTCTGCCCCCCCCATTTTTTCATCACCCCTTTTCGACTTTATTCCCGGACTTGGAGCTCCTGTACTCCAACTACCCCCTTCCCCAGCAAAGACTGCACATCAAGGGATCTGACAGGGGATTCCCTTTTCGTAAGCTAAGTTTCCGTTTTCAAATTTCACGACAACCTGTACATTTTCCTAAAAACAACCACCTCCGGACGCCCGTGAACAGCAGCGCCTCGCCGTCGGTGTACGGAGGAACGCGGATGTTCATCTTGCGACTGGGATGACCGCGGTCGTTGGTTAACAGCCACCCTTATTATTTTTTTATTTCATTAACTCACAGTTGTCTACTTGCTCTGTCCTATGAGACCGGCTAGCTCAGTCGAAGCGTCCGGTAGTGGGTCGAGCCACATGTTGGGCACCTCCACAGCCCGACCATTCTTCAGCTCTTTTGGTCTCGGTAGCGAGTCCAACGGACCTATGCTGTTGTGGTCAGGGGGAAACAAAATGTTATCCCCACCCGAGTAAAAATTATCGAAATCTACACGTAGTCCATAGTGGGTTTGTACGTTCGAAATTATTGTAAACGGTACCCGCATGACGTCTATACTAGGTTCGCATGATTTTTAATCCCTTGGAAGGAAAAGAAGCTGTTTTAAACCGGTGCGTGCTGTACCTAGTGCGGACTTGCGGCGAAAAATGAATGAGTTTTTGGCCGATTCAAAATCCACAAAAGGATCGTTTATTATTTTGCCGGTTGCCGAAGAAAATTTTATGGCGGGTTTTTCCCAAAATCTGTCTGGCGCCGATGGTTAAGTATTCCCTCTTCTCTCCCCCCAAATTTTGAACTATTTTACTTAGTTTCATTTGAATCTTCATCAAAGTGAGTGAGTTTCATTTTTCTGTGATATTGACAGGTCCAAAGGTGCAAATAAAATTCATTTAGATCATCAAAAGACTTTTACAATAGTGTGCCCAACATTTTTTTCGTTGTTGTCAATGTGAGTGTCATGCATGAGTGAAACAGTTTGTATCAAGCGCACAAGGATTTAAAAAAGATATTGTCTACTTAATATTAATTTATGTTTGAATAAAAAATATATTTCCCAATATTTAATTCTCGTTTTATTTAATTATTTAGTTAATTAATTAAGTATTTTATTAAAAATAATTTTAATCATTGCGTATGCAGTAGACCTATTGGGGATGCGTACGTATCTCCGTAGAGAGTAAACAACCCAAATCCTGGAACTGCTATGGACGCATATATATGTACCTGTATGGCAGGCTTAAAAACCTTAATTCTGGGATTGTTGTGAACGCGTGCATCCCAGCGTGGCAGACGTCAACTATTGTGTTACCGGTCCGCTACGGGCATTAGCGTATTGGTGGCAGACGTATTTTTCCGCTATGCAGTCCCGATGTGGATGCATGTAAACGTTTAAAAATTTAGGAGTACCAGACCTAGTGTAGATATGTTCAAATTTATAGATTATTTTTACTCGCGTATAAATCTGTACATTTTCCTAAAACTTAAATGCAGAAATTTTTAGCCCCGCCTATGGGCCTCGGCGATAGCCCAGAGGCTCGACCGAAACTTTACGGCGGCTCTGAACGGTCCCGCAAAGGATTGCGTTCCTTGGGTTGCGAGCGACGAATTTCGTTGCTCGAAAATGCACAAAATTCGTCGGTCGCCACTCAAGGCCAAGCCTAGGCTATAAAAATCTCCGGCGCGAGCCCTATGACCGAGCCCCGGGCATCGCCACAGATCACGGCCCCTTACCAAAACTTTGGCGCGAGCTCAGCGACCGAGCCTCAAGCGGTGCCACAGATTTCGGTCCCCTACAAAAATTTCAGCGACCGGCGGGCTGGTGCATGGCTGCGGGAGGCTGAAGATGAGCGGGCGGCGTCCTCGGTGCACGTTGCCGCCCCAGCGTTACGGACTCATGCACTCATCGGTGCCTGCAGTGGCAGCGGCGGTGAGTAAGTGCGCTGCAGCGGAACCCGTAACGGTCGCCGGGGCGCGTGGATTTTTCGGAGTGGCGTGGAGAAGGAATTTCGGGGAGTCGAGTCTGGATCGCCGTGCAGAAAAGTCGAGTCGGGAGGATCGCGTCTCGAGAACTTCGGAAAGTCTTTTGATGGAACGTTTGCTAATTAATCGCTGCAGGAGAACAAATATCAAGTTTCAAGTTTAGCAGCGCATAAATCGTGGATTAAATTAATCTCGTCTCGATTTCTAAAAGAAAGAAAAAGAAAAATTAGAGTAATCATTTTATCACGGGAAATTCTTAAAAAAGGTCGCCGCGAGTTGCGAAAGAGAGAACAAAATAAGAAAAAGAGCAAAAATCGCAAAAAAGGAATCACGGAAAATTTTATCGAAAAAAAGCTATCGGAATTTGTACACGAGTTGGTAAAAAATTGAATAAAAAATAGAAGTAACAGGAACAAAAAATCTTACCGTGAAAATTGTGGGCGAAAGTAGTTCGAGTTGACTTTGATTTCCGCGGTGACCCAGTGCGAATCTGAAAAAAAGAGGGGATATTAAAATTTAAAATTAGTGACCTTAAATTTATTTCGAAAAGTTCAACATAAAAGAAGACTAACAGTGATAGTTCGGCCTTATCATTATATAATAGTGATCACTCACCGTTAATTTTTTTTTTTTTCGAACCATTGTATATTTCTAAAAGAAGAAAACAAAAAATATGGAAGTTAATTGTTTTTTGAATAACTCTCAAGTTATATAAAAGTGAACACTCACCGTTAAATTATTTTTTTTTGAACCGTTGTATAATTCTAAGAGAAGAAACTGCAAAGTGGAACTTTTTTGGTTTACAAAGTATAAAAACCTCTCAGTAATCTAAATCAGTAAAAATTAATTTAAAATTAAAATCTCAAAAAAAAAAAAAAAGGAAAACAGAATAATAGCAGAGACCGGTGTCACCGTGGGATCGACGACGAGGTGCCACCACGTCGGGGCCAGAAACGAAGAGGCAGGGTGCCCTCGTGATATCATCATTTCGACCAAGGCGCCCACCGGTAACAAAAATGTTTTTCTTTTTTTTGAAAATTGTATTTTTTTTAAACAAACAAAGAAAAAAAAACGGAATATAATCAGGTATATCAACTTAATTTAAATTCTTTCTCATGGTCCCCACTCCGGTTTCCCTTTCAGATTTCATGGTGAACCGAACCCCCCTTAGAGTCAATCACGGGCAGTTGCAGGGATTCAGCCTGCGCTGTCGTTTTCCGCCCCTTCGTTTTCGTTTCCCGTAGCCCGAGATTTTCGTTGTTGTGGTGGGCCATTCCGGCGGCTAAACGCGGTTTTTTTGGCAAAGCCCCCACGTTGCCGCAAATGCTAGCCCGCCAGCTTCCGCAGCCGCAAACCGTCGGACGAGGGGCTTAGCCGGACTCCCTCGAGGTACCACGTCGCAACACATAGCAGTCTTTGTGTGCATGGCGGTGAAAACGATTCACTTGGAACTAGTCACTGACTTAAGCACGGACGGTTTCATCGCAGCCTTCAGGAGATTTTGCGCAAGATCTGGAAACTGCAGCGAAGTGTACTTCGATTGTGGCACTAACTTTGTGGGCGCCAGCAAAGCCCTCAAAGAGCTGAAACATCAAATGGATCAAGAGTTGGACGCCGACATCGCACAGTCTATTGAAGCAGAAGGAGTTAAATTTAATTTTATTCCCCCAGCTTCACCCCACTTTGGCGGGTTATGGGAATCAGGCGTTGGATCAACAAAGTATCATCTAAAACGAATATTGGGAAGTCACACATTGATTTTTGAGGAATTTAGCACAGTACTCATACAAATTGAAGCGTGTCTAAATTCGCGTCCACTGTGTGAACGAAGTAGTGATCCTTCAGATTTGAATCCGTTAACCCCGGCTCACTTTTTAATTGGCGACACACTTGTAACTCCGCCAGAACCAACATTGCTGGATCTGCACATCAATCGACTGGATAGATGGCAGTTACTGCAGAATTTATATTAAAGTTTTTGGAAAAGATGGAGTATGGAATATCTAAGTCGACTGCAATAACGACCAAAGTGGGCAACCAAATCCGATAATGTACAACTTGGAGATTTAGTACTTATAAAGCACGAAAACCTACCACCATGTAGATGGGCTCTAGGGCGAATCATACAACTGCATCCAGGGTCAGATGGTCTTGTGCGCGTTGTCACGTTAAAAACAAAAGAATCGACAACAAAAAGACCGATCGAGAAAATTTGTGTATTACCGACTTCTACGCGGACTCATGACATGACCGATATGTAACCAGCTATTTCTTCCATACCAAGCAATTGACGATAATATACTGACGCCACAGAATGTTGACATCTCATGTTGTCACAATTATGCCAAGGCAGGGAGAATGTTTCGTTGTCAACTACCAGCTGTATCCTTGCCAGTATCGTCAATGCCACTTTAGGCATTACACTGTAGAAAATTTTCATTTAACAAAGTAGGCAACAAAAACTTGAATCAAAACAGGCCATGAAAACCAAAATTGTTTTTTTGCTTCCTTCTTGACTTTCGAAATGAGAGGAATCCAGTTCATTATCGCACAAGGAAGTTTGTTAAAATCTATGAAAATAAACAAACTATTTGAAATTAAACCGAAATCTGTGTTTTCATTGTTGTCGCCTCAATATTTCCAACGCGAGCATATAAACATTAATTCGAATCATTATTTTACCTATATTCTCATATTGTTTGAGAAATTGATAGCTTGCCTTTGATCCTTATGCCCATCGAAGAATATTTCGGAAAACTCCTCAAGAAATACCGGGATATTCATCTGTTATTTACAATTGAATTTCAATTTTATATTGGCATCAAGTTTATTTGCAATACATACTTACATTTTGTTTATCTTTCAATTGCTTGTAGCGTATATCTGAAGTATTCTTACTTTCAGATATAGTCTTTGATTTTGCAGCTGGTTTAAGTGAAACAGAATTAAGCTTATACTGCAATTCTTTTGCTTTACTTCCCTTATCAGCCTCTTCCTTCAGCAATTTCGTTGCATCTTTAAAACTTCTCATTACTACCCCTTGAAGCAGAACAATTGAAAAATTGGGGAGTCAATCTATTTATAGAATTTGGGGCCAGAGAACATTATTGGAAAATATGAAAGATGCTTTTTTTTGTTTTATTTTTAGTATATTTTATTTTATTTTTTTTTAATAATTATAATATTCATTTCGATTGAAGTATGTCAAATTGAGATTGAGGTTGTCCTCGTTATTATGCTGAGTAAAGATAAGCTCCGATGTATCACCAAGAGGTTTCAAGTTCATGATGTAAATGTTGTCCAGTTGATAAATTTCCTTCAAAACGCTATCAGGCAAGCTTCCATATCTGGCAGGCAGGAACATTTGCTTATCTTGTAGCTCCACTAGGACTCGCTCTCCGCATTTTGTATTTTCCTTATTTTATATATTTTATAAGTTGCATTCTGCTCCATGTCGCATACTTTAAAGTATTGCTTAAAGCAATACGAATTGATGATGTCCAGGGCTCCAGAACTACTTTTGTGAACGGGCATCTCCTCAGCACATGGTTGTTGTAAAGCGTGGAAGGGGGACCGTACTCAGCGGGGGGAGGGGTAGGGACACAGATCCCAGCGGGGGAGGGGGAGGGACAAAGATCTCAGCGAAGGATTAGAAGTGGCACAGATGTCAGCGGGGGAGGGGGAGGAGTAAAACTACCACCCCAAACAAAACCCCTACCGCATGATGCCACCGCAAACACAACACCCATCACCTGATGCCACCCCAAACACAAAAGAGCTTTCAGCTGATCGTCCAAGCCCAGAAGAAGCTTTCATGACGTCATACACCTCAAAACTGCTCGTCCAAGACCAGAAGAAGCTTTCAAACGCTCCTCCACGTCCAGACCGAGAGCTTTTGAAGCAAAAGTGAGAATTTTTTGGCCCTGTACATTTCTTATGGGAAAAGTGCGCCCGAACCGGCATAGCCTATCTGCTGGCTTCTGATTGAAGAAGCTCTGTTTGGATAAGTTCTGTCCATTGATCGGACTGGGATCTGTAATTTGAGGTGAATTCTCAACATGGAGCAGAGTATTATGCCTTTGGTTACATTTAAGGCAATTCTTTTTGCTGGGACAATTGTAAAGATTGTGTTTATTTGATAAACAATTTCTGCATAGTTTGCGGAGCTTTGCGAATTCAAGTCTATTGGTTACGTTAGGCTTCCGGAACTTATCACAGCGGTATAAAGTATGATTGCCTTTACACTTTTTTCGGATTTCCAAGGAGTTCTTCATGCATGGAACCATCCTCAACGCATCCTATATCCTCTTCCATGAAGAGAATATGGAGCAGGCACCGAACCCGCTGCGTTCCAATCATCGTGCAGTCACACCGCTCTCTTGAGTACACAGAACGAGGAGCTGATTACGCCCGGACACTTACTTGATAACAGCAGCTCGAGCGATATACAACAACCACGGTCCAGCACTTCACCGCGAGCAAGCCGTCCATAGCAACCCAGCCAAGGTCCAGCACATCATCGCCAGCACCGTTAATATCAACCTGTTCAGTGCAGCATTAAACAGCAAGAAATTAAGTGCATTATTTTCTTCCAATCACCCAAGGCTTTCTTCCTCCTCAAGTCAACATTGGTCCTTCGAACCGGATTCAGCATCCTTGGAAAGTTTGGGTGAGTATCGCTAATTGCACATAGTTCAATTTAATTAATAGTGATCAATGATATCACTTGATATCATTATTCTTGGGAAGGAGAAGGGCAAATATTTAGTTGGAGCACTTAATTTAACTCATATTAAGTGCCAACAATCCCAAACTAATAAAATGTAATTTAATCGGAAACATTGCGTATTCATGGGTAGCAAGCGGAGTTCGTGTTCGGTACCGTATACGGTTAGCGTTCAGTTAGTGCTTAGTTGATAACGGTGATCGTTGCTTGGATTAGAATTTGCTCAACACATTGTATTATCGTTACCTTGTTACTTACTATTTGATGCTCTTCTAATATAAAATTTGGGCCTGCTGGTGCGAGATTAATAATACATATTTAAGATATTTAAAGGTGCATTAAAATTTCAAGGAAATTGCAGTCTCAATTTGTGCATTAATTTCGAAAGCAAATTCACTCGAACGTTCGGTGATTTAGGGTATGCGAAGAAGGATTTATTCCGCTATAAGCAGCTTTCTCTTCTTTCGTGCTCTTTTATTTATTTCCAGTCCCAGAATTGTATTGAGCCTTTCGTAGAGTCGTGTGCCTTGTCCACAACTCGGTAATTAGTTCGCACAACTTGATAATTTAGATCCACAGGTATAGCACCCCGTTCTAGCAATTTAATCACTATTTCCTCTTTAATATATAGATAAAGAGTGGCAAATTAGAGGAAATTATACTCCCAATTTTATACCTGGGTACTTTATACTAAATTAAAGTCATTTTGGTGTACGTATTTCTGCTAACTGCACTGTCGAATCATTCCCTAAGCTTTATTAAAGCTAAAGTTCATTGAGAGGAGTGGTACATTTTACTGGGACAAGTAAAATTAAATTGATTTCAACTGATCGCACCCTGAATTAACTCATACCTTAAAACAATTACATATCGGAATGCCCACTTTAGAAGATTTAGTAGCAAATCAAATTGCTAATTACGAAAGACTGGAACGGTTTGTACAAAATTTTAAAAAGGCGCCAAAGGAAAGGTTAGGAAGTAGTAGTAGCACAGACCTTATAACTATCAGACTATTCATGTGGCTGAAATCGTGAAAAATTTTCAAGTCCCAAAGATACAAACATTGGGTTGTGCTTTCCAATGAGACTTCCACGCACAAGCAGTCGGCGGACAGCGCGCTGCAGCCACAGAGCCTGTGCCTCATCGATGCCTTTACGGAAAGAATTGGAATGCGGGAAGGTTCTTCTCTTCCTCCGTTCCCTTTACCCCCTTGCTCATCGTTGGAGCTTGTGGGGTTGCGCTAAGGTGAAACGTGAGGGGGATTCATTTGAATTTTTCTAGGAATCTGAGTTGCGTGCCCTGCTCAATTCAATGAATGAAATCTTCAAGGGAAAAAGGCACACGCGAATAAATGCGTGCCATGTGTGTGTGACATGAGTCGATCTGGTCTGATTAATAATAATGTTTATGTGAGTTCAATCGAAAATATGTTTTAATTAAAATGTTATTGCTTAAGAATACAATATTTTGAATTTGCGGAATTCACAGATTTACTTTTGGCCAACCACATACAGTTTTTTCTTAAAAGAACTAAGATTATAAAGCTTAATATCTGCATTTTATGTTGATAGCAAGCATCTTGTTCTTGAAACTACTCGGGGAAATCTTTTTTAGTTTCTTCTATACATTTTTCAACAATTGTTGTTTTTATATTTGAGATATGTAAATATTTATCAAACATTTGTTCATATACATTGAAAAATCGTTTACATATATCAAAAAAATAATCTGTGGGTGGCTGAAGTGCACAAGCAAGAGTTTTACTTCAATAATCTTTACTTATAATCATGAATTCTGAAGGTAATTTAAGTTTTTCTGAAGAATACTTCACCATCTTTTGCTTACAAACTTCGCAATTTACTTTTTTTGAGGTTTTAAAAATAGCATAACCTAAAAATTATCGCTTCGCTGCATCGGAAACTCTAAATTTTTGTTCCATATATTTATCAAGATTTGCCTCAATCAATTTCTCTTGTATAATGTCCTTCTCATTTTTTCCATTTAGAGATATTATTTCAAAATGTCCAATTTCACTGACTTGATCATTTTCGATTGAACAGACATTTGTATTCACATCTAAGAGCATATCGTCATCATCCTCACAATTTTTTCCACTGCATTTCATTTTGGTAATTTTTGCAGACATGTCTAGCTACCGATATGTTAAATATTGATACCGACGGATTTCTATTGTTACCATTTTTAGCTCTGATAAGTGCAAAGAAGTTTTCAATGGGATCTTGGTTGAATCTTGAAGTGAAAATAAACGTTAACGAAGAATCTTCTTTGAAAATGGTTTCAGATAAAAAAAAAAGTAAAGATTTAATTGTGAAAACAATGCCGTCGAATAAATAGTTTATTACCTTTTTTCTTGGATCTTTCTTATTTATCAATTTACACTTTGAGAAATATTCAATCATTTCTTGTAAATGTGCTCTAACTGAATTGTTTATTTCTAAAGGTTCGTGGTAATATTTCTCGATTTGAAATATCTACTATTTAAGCAATCAAAGGTTTTGTTCAGTTTTAAGATAAATTCTTTTGTGTTAACGGCTATTTGTTTCGAATCATCTCTGAATTTCTTAAGTTTTAAACAGGTACTTATTCCGGAAGCAACTGTATGGCTGAAAATTTGGGTAGCAAAGCGAACTTTTTGCTGATCAAACGTATTGGGATTGATATGCTTATCTGTTAGCTTAGGACATAACTTAACAGTCTCGCTAGAATCTAAATTATATAATTTTTCAATTATATCCCAAGTCACTTTACCATCGGGTGTTACAATGTCATAAGCAAGCTAAGTATTGCGGATACTTTTGAACAGGTGAGGAATGTCGTATAAGGTAAAAATCTTTTTGGTCGCATTTTAGACTTTAAACATAAAAAATTGTTGTGCTTCAGTAACACCATAGACTAAGAAATAACATAAAGACTGTGCATCCCATACAAGAAACTATGAACGCTTTTGCCTCGGCTCGAAATTCGCGATGCCTCGAAATTTCCCAGTTCCAAAGGAGATTCGGGGAATTTTTTGAGGCTCTCTCTGAGCTGCTCGTTCTTAGCTGATTGTGATCTGCGTGGGTAGGGATATTTGGTGCGGTGGGATGCGGGTGCTACAGCAGGCAGCGAGAGCATGTGCAGTCGGCTTATATAGATTCTGTTGTTCGATATTTTATGTATATGCTTGATTCTGGGATGGGATGGGATGAAAAAATTTATGTGTCGTAATTCGTAGATCTTTATAAATATTATAGGACATCAACTCAGTTTACTCAATTGGATTTTTTTTGTTTTAAATTTGGAAAATTTTTTGTTTTCCACATACAGTGTTTTCTCAATAAAACAAATACAAAAAAATCTAATAATTTGAGATGATGAGAATAACAAACATTATTTTTCATAAACCAATCTTTGAATTTATCTACTTTTTCAGTTTTTACAATGCACATTTGAATAATTTTTGATTTTATGCCTTTAATATGAGGTTTCTCCTTAAATACGAAATTAAAAACTTGAATATGTATTTTTGAAATTTCAAAATATAAGTCTGATGGACAAATCAGAGATCCAAAGCTGGATTTATGAGAATAATTTTTTTTAGACAGAAATATGTCTGAATTGTCAGTCAAATGGATTTCTTCTTTCTTTTTCAGTAAAGACTCCTTACATTCCACGCACTGAAATTTTTTCAAACATTTAAATATAATATACCCCACATAATATTTTAATGAATTTTCCTCCAAAACCATAAAATTATCTGTATGAAGAATTGCATCAAACTGACAATCAAACGTTAAATCAATTTCATTTTCTTCGTGAAATTTTTGAAGCTCTTCTTCGCTCCCTTCTGTATTTTCTAGAATTGCACGAAAACTCGCTTGTGCCCAAAACTTTCGTCGAAGCATGTATACCCTAATCAGTGGGAAAAAATGAAAGTAGGATTAGCAGTGCAAGCACTAAGTCGGACATGTAGTTCTGCAATGAGAACAGCACACAAACTAAAAGTTTTCACGGAAAGGTCTGAACCTAAGGCTCTCTCGACTGCTAAGTTCTTTGAGAACATGGAGCACATTTTTGATGCTCTAAACAGTTCGCAAGAATTTGTTAAAAATTTTTTTAGAAGTGGGCTCAAAAGGAACGGATTTGTCAAAACTTTTTTAGAAAGTGTATCCCCATATTTTGAAAACATTAAAATTAAAAGTCGCGCCCAAAATTACTGTTTTAAAGGGTTGCAGCATAGTATTTTAGCAATTTTAAAACTATCCGAAGATTTGTTTAGCGACCACCCTAGTATTAAGTACGTTATCACCAAACGTTTTCAACAAGATGCCCTTGAAAATCTATTCTCCCTCTATAGATATCAATGTTGTCGCAATGATAACCCTTCAGTTTATGAGTTCAGCCATATAACTGCACGCGTAATATCAACAAAAATGTTGTCAATTCAGACTCAAAATTCAAACTGCCAAGTTGACCAAGAAGACGAAACTTTTAATATTTTAAATTTAAAAGATTTAGAAAATGCTCCCGATGAGAATAAAACTTACGGTGCAATTCTAGAAAATACAGAAGGGAGCGAAGAAGAGCTACAAAAATTTCACGAAGAAAATGAAATTGATTTAACGTTTGATTGTCAGTTTGATGCAATTCTTCATACAGATAATTTTATGGTTTTGGAGGAAAATTCATTAAAATATTATGTGGGGTATATTATATTTAAATGTTTGAAAAAATTTCAGTGCGTGGAATGTAAGGAGTCTTTACTGAAAAAGAAAGAAGAAATCCATTTGACTGACAATTCAGACATATTTCTGTCTAAAAAAAATTATTCTCATAAATCCAGCTTTGGATCTCTGATTTGTCCATCAGACTTATATTTTGAAATTTCAAAAATACATATTCAAGTTTTTAATTTCGTATTTAAGGAGAAACCTCATATTAAAGGCATAAAATCAAAAATTATTCAAATGTGCATTGTAAAAACTGAAAAAGTAGATAAATTCAAAGATTGGTTTATGAAAAATAATGTTTGTTATTCTCATCATCTCAAATTATTAGATTTTTTTGTATTTGTTTTATTGAGAAAACACTGTATGTGGAAAACAAAAAATTTTCCAAATTTAAAACAAAAAAAATCCAATTGAGTAAACTGAGTTGATGTCCTATAATATTTATAAAGATCTACGAATTACGACACATAAATTTTTTCATCCCATCCCATCCCAGAATCAAGCATATACATAAAATATCGAACAACAGAATCTATATAAGCCGACTGCACATGCTCTCGCTGCCTGCTGTAGCACCCGCATCCCACCGCACCAAATATCCCTACCCCCGCAGATCACAATCAGCTAAGAACGAGCAGCTCAGAGAGAGCCTCAAAAAATTCCCCGAATCTCCTTTGGAACTGGGAAATTTCGAGGCATCGCGAATTTCGAGCCGAGGCAAAAGCGTTCATAGTTTCTTGTATGGGATGCACAGTCTTTATGTTATTTCTTAGTCTATGGTGTTACTGAAGCACAACAATTTTTTATGTTTAAAGTCTAAAATGCGACCAAAAAGATTTTTACCTTATACGACATTCCTCACCTGTTCAAAAGTATCCGCAATACTTAGCTTGCTTATGACATTGTAACACCCGATGGTAAAGTGACTTGGGATATAATTGAAAAATTATATAATTTAGATTCTAGCGAGACTGTTAAGTTATGTCCTAAGCTAACAGATAAGCATATCAATCCCAATACGTTTGATCAGCAAAAAGTTCGCTTTGCTACCCAAATTTTCAGCCATACAGTTGCTTCCGGAATAAGTACCTGTTTAAAACTTAAGAAATTCAGAGATGATTCGAAACAAATAGCCGTTAACACAAAAGAATTTATCTTAAAACTGAACAAAACCTTTGATTGCTTAAATAGTAGATATTTCAAATCGAGAAATATTACCACGAACCTTTAGAAATAAACAATTCAGTTAGAGCACATTTACAAGAAATGATTGAATATTTCTCAAAGTGTAAATTGATAAATAAGAAAGATCCAAGAAAAAAGGTAATAAACTATTGATTCGACGGCATTGTTTTCACAATTAAATCTTTACTTTTTTTTTTTATCTGAAACCATTTTCAAAGAAGATTCTTCGTTAACGTTTATTTTCACTTCAAGATTCAACCAAGATCCCATTGAAAACTTCTTTGCACTTATCAGAGCTAAAAATGGTAACAATAGAAATCCGTCGGTATCAATATTTAACATATCGGTAGCTAGACATGTCTGCAAAAATTACCAAAATGAAATGCAGTGGAAAAAATTGTGAGGATGATGACGATATGCTCTTAGATGTGAATACAAATGTCTGTTCAATCGAAAATGATCAAGTCAGTGAAATTGGACATTTTGAAATAATATCTCTAAATGGAAAAAATGAGAAGGACATTATACAAGAGAAATTGATTGAGGCAAATCTTGATAAATATATGGAACAAAAATTTAGAGTTTCCGATGCAGCGAAGCGATAATTTTTAGGTTATGCTATTTTTAAAACCTCAAAAAAAGTAAATTGCGAAGTTTGTAAGCAAAAGATGGTGAAGTATTCTTCAGAAAAACTTAAATTACCTTCAGAATTCATGATTATAAGTAAAGATTATGGAAGTAAAACTCTTGCTTGTGCACTTCAGCCACCCACAGATTATTTTTTTGATATATGTAAACGACTTTTCAATGTATATGAACAAATGTTTGATAAATATTTACATATCTCAAATATAAAAAAAACAATTGTTAACAAATGTATAGAGGAAACTAAAAAAGATTTCCCCGAGTGGTTTCAAGAGCAAGATGCTTGCTATGAACATAAAATACAGATATTAAGCTTTATAATCTTAGTTCTTTTAAGAAAAAACTGTATGTGGTTGGCCAAAAGTAAATCTGTGAATTCAGCAAATTCAAAATATTGTATTCTTAAGCCATAACATTTTAATTAAAACATATTTTCGATTGAACTCACATAAACATTATTATTAATCAGACCAGGGCCGGGATTTTGATCTCGGGTGAGTGGTGAGTGCGAGTCACACCAGTGGCGGCTCGTGGTATTCTAAACAGAGGAGGCAGAAAATTCCATAATCTAATTTGTGGCCCCACGCTAGCCAAAAATAGTGACAATCACCTTTGTTATCATTATCGCCTCTACATTACATTATATAAATATATATATTTAAAAACAAAAGCAAAAGCTAATAAGAATTCAAATTTTATGCCGTATTGCATATATTCTATACATACATAGATATATTTATAGCTATTTATAAATAAAATCTACTCTACATTCCTTAATGATCGCAAAATTATTTATAATATTGTAATACCAAAGCGGGTCTTTTTCCAGTTCCTTTACCAACGTTTTTTCTATGCTCAAAAGAGCCAAATCCGATAGCCGATTTTGATCCATTGTATTTGTTCTATAATCTTTAATTCTTTCCAAAGCTGGAAATCTCCTTTCTGTACTAACTGATGTAGTAGGGGTTGTTCATATAAGTTCAAATAAGTTTGTTAACTCCGGCATAACGTCAGTAATATTATTTTCGATTAAATTTTTTAACAAAGATGACACTGTATCCCTATCATTCTACAAAGTTTCTTTACTATAATACACAATTGATTCACTTTTAAGTTTAACAGAGTCGTAATTCGTTATTTTTTCATCTAATGTCTTTATAACGATACTACTAAAAATTCTGAAACAGAAAATTGAGAACTTTCCGTAAGTGGCAAAAATGAATTTCATACTCATCAAGCTTAACGCGTAAGTTTATGCAGATTCGCTTTTAAACGACCAAAGCTCAATCTCAAAACTTTTGCTCAGATGAGGCTAGCCTCCGGGCACGCACACGCAGAAGTCTCAGGCCCTGTAGTTTTCTGCTCAGATAGACACACACAACCACAACTTATTGCATCTCCATGACTGTGCTTAAAACCTCCTTGAGGCAATCGGCGCACTGCCTCCTCTGGCACGCACACACAGAAAGCAAAGCTGATTTGTCGCGGAGAAAAGAGCTTGCGCAAAGGGAACTTTCTGTTGGATTTGACTTAGTAGTTCCGACTGCACAGCTCAAGCTCTTTTTTTCGCATGGAGTGGGTTCTAGGGCTAGCCTCACGTTGATTTCATGCGAAACTTTCATGGCACAGGGCAAGGCGAAAATTACAAATATTGCCACAGGATACAAGGAATTTCTTTGATATTTCAACAACTTTACTTACATCAATAGTTCTTTAAAAAATTGTGTTAACGTTTTTTCTTTAATTTACAATTTAAGTAGTTAAGAACATTTAAGAATTGATAGAGGAGGCACTGCCTCCCCTGCCTCCTCTGACGAGCCGCCACTGAGTCACACTCACCCTTCAAACTGCCAAAGCGATTCCGATCAATGGTGACTAGTGAGTGGTGACTTCGAAAAATTTTCTCACCAGAAAAGCGATTCCGATCAATGGTGACTAGTGAGTGGGACTCACTTTTGACTGTCAAATTTACTCCCTGCCGCTTTGATGTGCGACAATAGGCTATTGATTATGTTTTATCAAAAGGAACTAAGACGTTCAAGGGGTTTTTTTGCACGAATCATGCAATTGGTTATTAAGGATGAAAAAGCCGCAGAGTGCTATTAAATTAGAGGGAGCAAATTAGAAATAGGGGTGGGAATGCAAACCTTACGGGTTTTTGAGTATATCTCGAAAACGAAGCAAAATTTGGGATTGTTTTATTTGGCAAATTTTGTAGAGAATAAGATTTTATATCGAAATAACTTATTTAAAAAATTTTAAAATAAATTTTTAGTTCAAAATATATTGGAAAAATTAAATTTATTTTTTCTTTTCTGAGCAGAAATAGGTTAGGCATTGCTTCATAGAAAAAGAAGTATGTATATAAAATTTCCTACAAATTGACGGGTAATACATTTTTGAAATTGATTTTAATCGAATAAAGACATGTTAACTTAATTTATTAATAATAAATAAGTGTTATATGAACGTTTTTGACGTTTAGTATTGCCGTGCTTCTGTTATTGCAACCTTTTCGAAAGTTCAAACTCACCATGCTTATCGCAATCGCTTGAAAGTGAGATGGTGAGTAGCTTTGACAGGCAGCATGGTGACTCGCACTCACCACTCACCCGAGATCAAAATCCCGGCCCAGATCGACTCATGTCACACACACATGGCACGCATTTATTCGCGTGTGCCTTTTTCCCTTGAAGATTTCATTCATTGAATTGAGCAGGGCACGCAACTCAGATTCCTAGAAAAATTCAAATGAATCCCCCTCACGTTTCACCTTAGCGCAACCCCACAAGCTCCAACGATGAGCAAGGGGGTAAAGGGAACGGAGGAAGAGAAGAACCTTCCCGCATTCCAATTCTTTCCGTAAAGGCATCGATGAGGCACAGGCTCTGTGGCTGCAGCGCGCTGTCCGCCGACTGCTTGTGCGTGGAAGTCTCATTGGAAAGCACAACCCAATGTTTGTATCTTTGGGACTTGAAAATTTTTCACGATTTCAGCCACATGAATAGTCTTATAGTTATAAGGTCTGTGGTAGTAGGTTACATTGAAAGTCGTTTGGAATCGTTGCAGAGGCTTAATCAGGAATTTGATGCTAACGATAAAGAAATTTATAAAATTACTAAAGATCGGGATCACGAATATTTTACGGGAATTATATATGATAAATTTATGGATATTTATTTTGAATATCAGAGAATCCTGAAAGATAAATTGACTGATCTATCAAATAATTCACAAACGATACATGAAAGTGTAAGTGAAAATGACCACGGCGAAATAACAGTGTTAGATGAGTCTGTGCCACCGATTACTGTAACGCCGAATGATATTGAATTGCCCCGCATCACGATTCCCACTTTCTCAGGAGACTATAATTTATGGCTCTCATTTTACGACATTTTCGATTCAATGGTGCATTCGAACCCTCAGTTGTCACCTGTTCAAAAAATGCATTATTTAAAGGCATCCCTTGTTGGTGAAGCCTCAAGTATTGTTCGCCACCTGAATGTGACTAATGATAACTATGCTATCGCATGGGACAACTTAATCAAAAGATATCAAAACATAAGAGCCCTCGTAAATAATATCCTCAAACGATTGTTTTCACAGGCCACAATTTCAGTAGAGTCTGCTCCACAAATTCGTCGAATTCTTGATGTCACACATAAGTGCTTAGCTACGTTAACAAACTTGAAGATAAAAATTGATGATTGGGATCCAATTATTAATTTCTTAATATTAGAAAGATTACCTTCTGAGACTAGGGAATTGTTGGAACAGAAACAAGAGACTTCCACCTCGCTAGCGAATTTAAGGGAGCTTACAGAATTAATCGAAAGTCGTTTTCGCACCTTAGAAACGCTCAATTCGCAAAAATCAAATCCGAAAATGGTCTCAGGTTCAACTGACCGTAAGACTCGATCATATCACGTAGCGAAATTTCACTGCCCCTTGTGCAAAGGAACACATGCGCTTATTAAATGCTTTAAGTTCCTAAAATTAAAACCTCATGAGAGAACTAGATTCGTTTCCTCGCAGTCCATCTGTTTTAACTGCTCTGCTCAAAGTCATTTAGTTAAAGATTGTGCTAGCGGAAACAATTGTAGATATTGTCAAAAACGACATCATTCCCTTTTACATATCTCTGAAGTATCCAATCCATCTCTTGGGAAAAGGGAAGAAAGCAGTTTTCGAGACCAACCACAGCAAAGCCTAGAGGCCGTCCCGAACAAGAAAGTGACTTCGTTTGTTGCCCGCGAAAATAAGTGTGTGCTATTGTCAACCGTTCGCATTAAGGCATTTTCCGTAAATAACAACCCTATTTTGCTTAGAGCATTAGTAGATCCCGGCTCACAGATAAGCTTGGTGACAAGAAGAGCCATTCAACTTCTCCACGCAAAGCTACGCCGTTCAACAGTTGAAGTTGCCGGCTTGGGTAACACTATAACAGCCAGAGCACACACCTCTGCTAATTTTATAATTCAACCCCATTTTAAGGCGAGCCCCACAATAGAAGTGAAAGCAGCTGTGCTTGAAGCCCTAGCCGATTCACTTCCCTCCAGGAAATTATCAACCTCACAATTAAAGTTTCTGCAAGATGTAACCCTCGCCGACCTTTCGTTTGACCATCTAGGTAAAATAGACATTGTCCTTGGAGCTGATATTTACGCCAAAATCCTCGAAGAAGGCTTTATTCGTGGTCATTCGGGCATACCAACAGCCCAGAGGACATCCTTTGGCTGGATTCTGTTCGGAGAAGTCTCGACCTCCTCATCCAGTTATGCTGCCCTGTGTTCAATAGATAATTTCCCAAATGTTTCTCACAAGTTCTGCTCTCAAGTTAAAGAGTGCAATTCAATTACACGATTTTGGGAGATTGAGGAGATTTCCGACGATCAACATAAAATGACTCCTGAAGATGCTCAGTGCGAGCAGTTTTTCATAGATTCTCATTCGAGAAATGCGGAAGGAAAATACGTTGTTCGCTTCCTTTTGCGACCTTACCAGCAAATGAGCCCAAATTCGGTGATTCTAGACAAATCGCGTTGAAACGATTTCAATTTTTAGAGGCACGTCTCAGGACAAATTACCAATTGAGAGAGGAATGTAACAAATGTTTAGCAGGATATTTAATTGAAGGGCACATGGAAAAGGTTCCGCCATCAGAGATAAATCGTACTACTGATCAAGTTTTTTACCTCCCCCACCACGCCATTTTGAAGGCTGAAAGCCTAACCACAAAAACTAGAGTAGTTTTGACGCCAGTTGTAAGCCCTCCAACGGTTACTCATTAAACGATCGTCTATTGTTTGGCCCTCCATTACAGCGTGATATATCTCTTTTAGTAACAGCATGGAGACAGCACAAACTCGTTTTCACAGCCGACATAGTTAAAATGTATCGATAGATTTTGATACATCCATCCGAAAAGGACTTTCAAAGAATAATCTGGAGCTCAAGCTCTGGTGATGGTCCCTCTGATTATCGCCTTTTGACGGTAACTTTTGGAGTTTCGAGTGCACCGTTTTTGGCTATCCGTGTCATACAACAGCTAGCTAAGGACGAGGGTCAAAAATATCCTCTCGGTGCAAAGATATTTTTGAACGACATTTATGTCGATGACATTCTTTCCGGAAGCGACACATTAGAAAAAACACGTGAGTATAGGAAACAGGTTTATTCGATTTTAGGACGCGGAGGGTTTGAACTAAGAAAATGGAGTTCAAATTCTGAGGATGTTTTGGCCGATATCCCCGATGCTAATCGTTCGTGCGCTACATCTTTAATCATCAACGCTGAAAGCGTAATAAAAACTTTAGGATTGGCCTGGACGCCTTCAGGAGATTTTTTCTCGTACGTGTTTCAGCCAAAACATCACGAAACCCCGCACTCAAAACGGAAAATTCTAGCCGAAATTGCCCGAATTTATCATCCCTTAGGATGGTTAGCCCCTATTACTGTCACGACGAAAATATAATAATAAAAAGGTTTCTACCTTCCATTGCTTCAAAGGAAATCAAAACCTTCCTCTGGACAGATTCCACAATTGTTCTTTCGTGGATTAATCGACATCCATCCCACTTTAAAACATATGTACGTAATAGGATATCCCAAATTCTTACTAATCTCGATCCATTTCAGATTTCGTGGGGACATGTGAAAACTGAAGAAAATCCCGCCGATTTAGCCAGTCGAGGCATTTTAAATATAAATAAAATAAGTGATACGCCATGGTGGAAGAGACCTAAGTGGCTCCTCAGACCAAGGCAACGTGGCCCTCACATCTCATTCCCGATCCAAAACCCGAATTATTAGAAATCAAACCCATAAAGTCATTCTTAGGTCAAGACTTAAACAAAGATTCCACTTATTTTACAAAGGTTTTATATAGATTTTCCTCCTTTTCCCGTCTGCTTAAAGCTACAGCTTTGACTCAGAGATTTATTAACAAACTGCGTCGACTCGAAATGCCCAAGAATTGAACTTGAATCTCCGCAGCCGAATTAGACAAAGCCCGTTTTTTCTGCGTAATGCATGAGCAAGGTAGACTCTTTTTAGAAGAAATAGCACGTCTTGCATCTAATAAGTCGCTCAATAAAAATATCAAAATTATTTCCCTCAACCCGTTCTTAGATCATGAGGGCCTGTTAAGGGTGGGGGGAAGATTTGAACATTCTTCGCTGGCCTATTTTGAGAAGCATCCCTTAATTCTTCACTCCGAAAGCCATTTAACTCGCCTGATTATCGACTACACACACAGACTTTGTTTACAGGGTGGCGTTACCTTAACTCTTTCTATGATAAGGAAAACTACTTGGATAGTAAATGGGAAAAGGGCAGTTAAGAACATTATCGAAAAATGTGTCATATGTTTTAAAAATTCATGTCAGACCAAAACTCAGCTTATGGGAGCTTTACCACCCCCTCGAGTACGTCCATCTCGTCCCTTTTGGAATATTGGTCTTGATTACGCAGGACCCTTTCAGCTTAGAATCTCCGCACGCGAGGATGTAAAACCTACAAAGGGTACATGGCCATTTTTGTATGTTTATGCACGAAAGCTGTGCACATCGAAGTTGTGAGTGATCTCACAACTGAGGCATTTTTAGCTTGTTAAGGCGTTTCATTTCCAGGAGGGGCTTGTTCCGAAATATCTACTCAGACTGTGGCACTACCTTTATAGGAGCAAGGAATCATCTTGAACAAGAAATAAAAAGGGCTTATAATGAAGGTACTCGACAAGCATCGAAATTGGTGAGCTTTAATGGAATAGACTGGCATTTTATTCCCCCGGCCTCTCCTCATTTTGGGGGTTTATGAGAGGCGGGAGTGAAATCGATTAAACATCACCTAAAGAGAATTATAGGAAACGTCCCGCTCACTTATGAGGTAATGTCCACTGTTCTTACCCAGATAGAATCCTGCTTAAACTCGCGCCCGTTGTGTTCTCTTCACTATGACCCCAATGACTTTGGGATTCTTACTCCCGGCCATTTTTTAATAGGTGATTCTCTCTTGGCACCGCCTGAATGAGACTTTACAAATTCAAGGGTTAATGCACTCACCAGATGGAATTTACTACAGCAGATAAAACAAAGTTTTTGGAAGGCTTGGAGTCGAGATTATTTATCATGCTTTCAGCAACGTCCGAAATGGTTAAGAGCTTCGAAAAATTTGGAAATTGGCGATTTAGTCCTTATTAAAAATGAGTGTCTCCCGTCCAATCAGTGGGCTTTGGGAAGAGTAATTGAACTCCATCCTGGCAACGACCAACTCGTTCGCGTCGTAACATTAAAAACGCAAAAGGGTATATTGAAACGACCCATAACAAAACTCTGCTTATTACCGATAAATACCTCCAGCGATAATTTAGACAAATCCCAGGATCTTCCGCTCGAATTAAAATAAAACAAAAAAACAAACAAATCTGACATTAATGAATTAAAACGCGAGGAATTTTCTTATTATTTAAAATATTTGTCCGCTTCTTGTCTTTGAAATTTGAATTTGAATTTTACTAATAGTCAAAATGTGCAATTGGTAACCTCACTTACTTATTCCACATTACTTTACCTATCCCATTCTCCGCACTTACGCTGACGAGTTTTAAATGACGACATAATATGTACATTGCTGCAAGAAGTTAATAACTAATTTTACCATTTCAACAATAACGCCCAATTGTACCGAACCATCCTGCATTGCTTTTGAAATCTGGGAGATTTCAAGGGGGACCAGAATGTTCGAGTTTCCAAGGAGTTCTTCATGCATGGAACCATCCTCAACGCATCCTATATCCTCTTCCATGAAGAGAATATGGAGCAGGCACCGAATCCGCTGCGTTCCAATCATCGTGCAGTCACACCGCTCTCTTGAGTACACAGAACGAGGAGCTGATTACGCCCGGACACTTACTTGATAACAGCAGCTCGAGCGATACACAACAACCACGGTCCAGCACTTCACCGCGAGCAAGCCGTCCATAGCAACCCAGCCAAGGTCCAGCACATCATCGCCAGCACCGTTAATATCAACCTGTTCAGTGCAGCATTAAACAGCAAGAAATTAAGTGCATTATTTTCTTCCAATCACCCAAGGCTTTCTTCCTCCTCAAGTCAACACAAGTAGTATATGCCCACTAAGCCCTTTAAAGTTACTAGGTGCGAAAGGGACAGGAGATGTTTTGTCCCACTAGTGGTTTAACAGGTGAAGTATACGGCTGATGGGACAAGCTTTGATGTGCTTTTTATAAAATGAAAGTTTGTGTCACTAGCGATTTAACATGGAACACAACTTTGAGTTGTGAAAGTTTGAGAACGAGAGTGGAGCTGTTCGTTTGCAGGTGTGGTCCTGCTCTTGCGAAGTAAGCTTTAAGAGAGTGGGAGGTTTTTGGACGCTACCGCGGTTTGAGCGGAAGGCATGTGCGCGCTGAATTAAAGCTGTGTGGTTTTTTCGGCATAGAATTAAGCCAGGCGGCGGGGGGGAGTGTTGACTTTTAGCCGGGGGGGACCTGTTTTGTTTTGAGCCCAAGCCGGGGACTTGATTTTGTTTTTGGCGCAGACTCGACGCAAAGTTGGTAGAGCAAGAATTTTATTTAAAAACGAAAGTGAATTTAATTTTTACAAAATTCGGTTTTGTAGAATTGATATGAGAACTGTGATGTTGATGCTGGCTGCCTGGTATTTTGCGCTGCGCTTGTTGATTGGTCCTTAACTGATAACGCACATGATTTTTATATTTTTTGCGTAAAATGTTTATAAATAAAATACATTTCACAAAATTTTTTAATTTTTACAAATAATAATAAATTATTGAACAACAAGAATAGAACAATATTGACTTTCCTGAAAAATAAAAACTATGGGAACTCTGTTAAATAAAACAAAGATTTATGTGTAAAAATATTTATTTAAAAAGCTTTTTATTTTTGTACAAAAACAAATTGTGACATTTTTTTAGTAGCATCTCTAGATTCTACAATTAAAAAATAATTCGGTACAAGATTCAGCTCTTCTAGCTGATTCTGAGTCTTAATTTTTTCAGAAAACCTGTTAGGAAAATAAATATAAAACTCGTCATCTAAAAAGACTGTAATTTTTTGCCCATACTGGGTTTTGACAAATTTGAAATAATTTATTTTATATTCCCTGTTTAGTTCCAAATCCTGCACCCTGAAAAGTTTGTAACACGGCTCTTGTCCGATTTGGGACAGTAGTTCCACCGTGGAGTTTGCCTGTAATGAAAAATAAATAACTTAATTATTTAATAATACGTATGTATAATTAAAGCCTTACCATTCTTTTTAGTAGCTGATAATACAACATTTTGTAGAGTTCTGATAATATAGTACAGCTATTTGCTGATGATGCTCTGGCTACGCTGGTTATTCAGATTCTTTAAGGAAATATGAAAAACTGCTCTTTTTTATACCTTAAATCGCAGAAGAAAGCTTACTACATTAACAACATTTTATTCTGTTCTTATAAAATCGTATAAAATATCCAGACAACTGGAGCAACTTCTTCACTTATTTGTACCGTTAACACCGATTTTCAGAAAACAGTGTGGAGAGATTGCATATCTAATTTTACATGCAACAATGTTGCTGCGGTAAGATAAATACGATACATTATTACAGTTCTCATTTTGTGACGATTAGCCTTAAACAAAGACTACCAAAAATTTGTATAATCTGCGAAAATTCTTTATATCTGGTTTTGAATTAATGAATTTTGCAGTTTTAATCTGAAAGTATTGCTGTTGCTTATTAACATTTTCAAAATTTAAATTTCAAAATTATTGCATTTTGTGAAAGGATTTCCTTTCGTATAATTAAGTTAAGTGCAATGAGTCTTTTAACTTTCAAGGTGTGCAATGTACTTATATAAATGAAAACATTAAAAATAGTTTTCAGAAAGTTGCACTCTTACGCAGTTTTTAATAAAAAGGCTGTAACGAAAAGTAAAACTTCAGTCTATTAAAGGCAACGGATATTTCCTCCACAGCATAATTTTGCAAAGTCAATACGCTTGCTGAACATTTGTGAAATAGTGAAGTTTTTAAAGGCAACGGATATTTCCTCCACAGCATAATTTTGCAAAGTCAACACGCTTGCTGAACATTTGTGAAATAGTGAAGTTTTATCAAAGGTTTGAATTAAAGGTAAGTTGTAATATATATATATAAATATATAATAAAACTGAGAGAGGTTATCATAGTAGAATAAAATAAAAAGTATATCACTGTTCGTTTTAGGTGATTATATTTTGAAACAACGGAAAATTCAAGAAGGCTTTTGAACCCGTATACAATTCCTAGAATTTTGGACCTAAGCGAAGCTGTTACCAGACACAATTCCTGGAATTTTGGACCTAAGCGAAGCTGTTACCAGACCTAAAATGGAAGCAGATAAGTTCGTTAATATTTTAAAAGTGGTTCTAGAAACGGAAAAGCAGTTCTTTCCCTGTTTTCTTGCGTCCGGGTTAAAGTTTTTAGCTGAGACAGCAGAGCTATCGGACACAACTTTATTAGAATTATATAGACTTATTATTAAATATAGTCTAGCGACGGATGAAAGTTTAACTAATCCGTTCATTAAAGAATCGATTACAATAATAGAAAACTCTACGAGTAAAGATAGCGCCTCAACACGTTCAAATTTAAGTTCTAGATTAGCATTAGATAAAAATTTAAGTTCTGCAATAGCTTTAGAATCCTTAAATGTTAATTCTAGTATAAAAAGGCCTTTAAGTTTGCTAAAGCCTAGTACTAGTAGAATGGATACAAACATGTGTGGAAAAGCCTTTGACAAAAGTAGTACAACGGTAAAAGTTGGTTCTAGCCTGAATGTTCAACCTGGTGGTGGCAAATATATTAATCTTATTTCAAAAGAAATTAAACATTATAAAAAGTTAAAAATGAGTGGGGTCAAACTCACCTTCCAACTAAAAGAATCGTCTTTTGAAGAAATAGATGATTTAATAGTGTGGCTAGAAACAGCATTTAATGAAATGTTAAAAGAAATTCTTTCAAATAGTGAAAAAGGTAGCAAAGTTAACATATCAATATCACTCCCAAACGCTCCCGAAGTAAAGCCCATATGGTTTAGTATGAGACCTATAGATGAGATACATGGAAATCTGATCGTTAATTTGATTTATGATGTTAATCAATCTAATTCTCTCTTCTTTTCCGATGAGGTTATGGTTGTTGTCGCCAACATAATAAACTACCCGTACGTTGGAGCCAAATTTAATAATAATAATAATATAAATGATGAGGCGGAATATTTAAAGAACAAGCGAAGTGTAAAAGATGTCGGTAAAATAGGGTATAGCTGTCTTCCAAAATGTATTACGTATTCAATTGAAGTATCAAATGGATCCGTAACCCAAAATAGATTGAATAAAGCTGCTAATTTGTTATGTAAAAAAGCAAACGTTGAAATTATTCAAAATAAAGGCTGCTTTCTGCAAGACCTTTTTAAATTTCAAAAATATTTGAAAAATGTCCAAATTGTTGTTTTTAACAATTTAAAGGCAAATATAATATTTCAAGGACCTCCCCAATTTGACCCGACTAAAAAGATTTTTTTATACTTTTCCGAGTCTCAAAAACATTTCTATGTTGTTACATCACCAACGGGGTTTTTCAATAAAAAATATATTTGTGTGTTTTGTGACTGCTTGTATGATCACAAGAATTATCATAGATGTGAAATGCAATGCCAATACTGTTTTTCATCTCCACCTTGTGAATTTTGCCAAGAGGTTAAAAACTGTGCTAAATGCAATCGTTCTTTCAGAGGTGATGGTTGTTACGATAGTCATTTAACAAATTTAATAAACGATAATACTGTATGTGATACACTGCAAATCTGCAAAAATTGTGGTGCTTTTGTAGATTTTTCTAAAAGAAAGGAAAAACATATCTGTGGGGAATACTTTTGTTCAAATTGTTTCAAACATGCTCCCAACGATCATTTATGTTATATGAAATTATACAAGAAAAGAAAAAGCTCCAAATTTTTTTTTATTTTCTTTGATTGCAAAAGTACACAAAATGTTAATTACAATAACGAACCTTCTTCCTTTGTTCATACGGTAAATGTTATAACAGCACAACAAAGTTGTGACAGATGCTACATGACAGACATATTTAGCAATGAATTAAATTGTGAACAGTGTGGTCAGCGCGAGTATGTTTTCAAATATGAATCTAATAAAGAAAACGTTGTTAAACAATTTTTGAATTACTGCCTTAAACATCGGCCTTTTGCAACTCAAATTATATGTGTAGCACATAATTTGCAAGGCTACGATGGACATTTCATTATTTCAGAATTAATAGAACGAAAACTTCAAGTTAAGCCAATTATGAACGGTTCTAAAATAATGAAAATGACTTGTGGTAATCTAATTTTCATTGATTCGTTAAATTTTCTTCCCTTTTCTTTAGCAAAATTTCCAAAGATATTTGGCATTCCAGATATTAAAAAGGGCTTTTATCCACATTTTTTCAACACCTTGGAAAATTGGAACTATGTTGGAAAGTATCCCTCTACAGATATGTATGGCGTTAATGCGATGAAAACAGAGGTCAGAGATGATTTTATAAAGTGGTATCAGTCGGAATCGCACAACATTTTTGATAATCAGTTAGAGCTTATAAATTATTGTAGAAACGATGTTAAAATATTACGCTCAGGATGTATTATTTTCATAAAAGATTTTCTGCAAATGTTCCAAATAAACCCATTTACGGAAGCTCTTACAATTGCATCTACCGTGATGCTGGTATTCCGAAAGAATATTCTTACAGAAAATTTGTTGGGTATTATGTCTAATACAAAAAAGATAAACCAATCTTTAATAGCCATTAAATGGTTGAATTTGGAAAATAAAAAGGTTGCTGGGAAAATTGAACACGCGGAAAACCGGGGCGAAATTAAACTGACTAAATGCAGTTTGTACGTTGATGGCTATAATCCAGTTACGGAAACAGTTTACGAATTCTTTGGTTACTATTTTCATGGTTGCATTACATGTTTTCAAAACAGAACTCCAAAAACAATGAAAATTGGAACTTTGGATCAAAGGTATGAAGCTACCTGTAAGCGCGTAGAGTTAATAAAACGATGTGGATATAAACTGGTTGTTATGTGGGAATGCCAATTTAAACAATTTTTGAAGGAAACTCCAGACATAAACAATAGCTTAAATGAAGGCATGAAAAATGTCATTCTACCATTAAATCCAAGAGATGCAGTTTCAGGGGGTCGCACTGAACTTTTTGCAGCTTACTATAAAGTTGCTGAAAACGAAACTATACAATATCTGGATTTTACAAGTTTATATCCCTACGTTAATAAATACGCTCCATACCCCGTGGGACACCCAACAATTTTTAAGAAAAATGAAATTCCGATCTTGCAAGATGTTTTAAAGATGCATGGATTTATAATGTGTAATATTTTACCACCTCAGAATATTTCTATTCCCGTTTTGCCTTTTAAAACGGATAAAAAATTGTATTTCCCACTTTGTAGAACCTGCTGTGAATTAAATAGTGTCAATGTTTGCAGTCATGATGAACAGGAAAGAGCTCTGATCGGCACTTGGGTTATACCTGAAATTGCATTGGCTGTAAAACATGGCTACGAGATAAAAGCTATTTTTGAAATTTGGGAATATAATTTTACACAGTGTAACCCGGAAACAAAAGAAGGTGGGTTGTTTTCTGAGTATGTAAATACCTTTTTAAAGTTAAAACAGGAGGCTAGCGGCTGGCCCGCAACTTGCACATCGGAAAAAGAAAAAGAACAATACATTCAACTTTATGAAAAGCATGAAAATATTAGTTTAGACAAATTGAAAATCCAAAAAAACCCCGGACAACGTCACGAAGCCAAACTATGCCTTAATTCTTTATGGGGAAAATTTGGTCAACGCGACGATAAAACCCAAACTGTAATTATAACCTGTTTTAAAGAACTTGCTGAGTTTATTGAATGTCCCAATATTGAGCTATCTTCTACATACATCATAAACGATGAAACGCTATGGTTTAACTGGAAATATGTTAAAGAAAATTACAGCACAATCAAACATTTAATCATACCCATAGCAGCCTATACAACGGCTTATGCTCGGATGAAATTATTTGACATTCTTTCAAAAGTTTCTGACCGCGTACTATACTGTGATACTGATAGTATAATTTTTATTGAAAAATCGGAGCAAAAAACTTTTGAAACATCGGAATTTCTGGGCGGACTTACGAATGAACTGGAAAGCTATGGTCAGGGTGCTTATATTGATGAATATGTAAGCATTGGTCCCAAATCATACAGTCTAAAAATTAAAACTCAAGATAATTTTAAATACATTACCAAATGTAAAGGAATAACTTTAAATTTTAAAAACTCTTCGCTAATTAACTTTGAAAAAATGAAACAAATGATACTTGAAGAGACTGATCCAATTGTAGTAGAAAATAAAAGTAAAATTAAGAGAAAACAGCCAGGAGTTGTTTTATCTGAGCCTGAAAATAAAAAGATTAGATTTACTTTTAATAAGAGAGTTATAAAGGAAGATGGATTTTCATACCCCTACGGTTTTAAGAAGACAAAATTAATTTTAGAAGAACTAGCCACAGTTAAATAAGTAAAGTATGTACTACTTTTGTATCTTTGTACTATATGTAAGTCGGTATGTTAGTTGTGTTAAATTAAAATTTAATACTGTATGTATACATTATTATAAATAAATTTATTTCAAACAGACAACATCCAAGATAGTGGATTTATGTAAAATTTGTTCCTTCACATTTTTATCTCCGGAAATTACATGCCCCTACATATATAAGAGCGTTGAACTGTGTGTCAATTTTGGTTTGTTTAATAAGAGTCATGAGTGTAGAAAGTGTTGTCTTGGATATTCAATTTGCTGTTGGAAACAATGCACAGTACTTTGCAAAAGAAGTGTCTATCCTTAGGCTGGGATCTGTAAAGCCTAGCATATATTTTTTCAAGCCACCTTATCCTGTCGAAGAGCTGGACTTTAAATACGTGCTACAAAATAAATTCAATTTTGAAAAGATAAACGGTCTAGAGTGGAATAGTGGACATATTTACTACAATCAGCTACCAAAACTGCTATCAACAATTGCATCTTTTACAATATATGTAAAAGGCTATCAGAAAAAACAATTTCTTCTAAAATACCTACCGGAAAGTAAAATAGTTGATCTTGTAATACCGAAATTAAGCAACCTTGATCGTTTTGACACATATTGTGCAGTTCATAACAAAGCCCCTAATGTGCGATGTGCAGCTAAAAATTGTATTAATATGTATTTATATATGTTAATAAATAAAATTATTTAATAAAACCAATTTGTTTTGTGTAAAATCTCATTTAATTAAAACATTGTATTAAAAAGAAAATTGGTGGTACAACAATATAAAGGTATTTCAAAAAAAAGTCTAGAATAATTAATATGTACATAAGAAGATCGCGATGGTATAAAAAAGTCTTCGTCTGCTAACTTGAGCAGATTTTTTTCCTTACATTTCTCACAATATTTTTTGTAATATTCACTTACACTTTCGGCTGAATTATTATTGTGATACATTACAATATTAAGGAAATCTAATATGTCATACAATTTATAAAGTTCAGTTAGAGTCATCTGAATACTTCCTATATCAACGGGGATTCTGCATTCTCTACGTAATTCTTCTTGATTTGCCGGAATTGTACTGTAATTATTTCAGCTTTCAAGTCGGTTAGATGTTTGTGTAGTATTAGCCATCCAGGGTATGTTGTCGATACAGGATAACGGCCATGTCGATGAAACACTATCTTCGCTTCAAATGAGAACCGGTCAAATCCAAGTGTAATATTTCGGTTGTGGCAATCATCCAGGTAGTAAGTATAATTCAGTAACAGATTTTCGCCCGGGACCTCTGATTCCTTTTTGTCCTTTTTACGTAATGGTCTAAACTTAGGTTTTTTAGATTTTGGTCTAATCACTTTTAGCTCTTTTGATATTTTCTCACTTAAAATTTTAGGTTTTTTATTTTTTAATGCTGCTTCCATCTTGACTTGCAGGCTTATAAAAATGTATTATTATAAAGTATATTATTGTGGCGTATTTATACGTTTTGTTTCTCGCGTACATGACCGGTTGTGATAAACCCCACCATGTTTTTTTTTTAAATACTTTTTGTGGTATAAATTTACAACTATATCGTCATTTAATCCAAAATTATGAGATGAAAATTGTTTTAAAAAGTGCATCAAACTTTTCCCTTTACATCGAAAAAACAAGTACACACAGCAATAATATCCACAAGTAGACGAAAGTGCGCTTTGTAAACGTTTCTTATTACTTACAAACACATCGGAGTTGATAAGCAAGAACTTGCGAAAAAATCTGTTGTTGGGGTATCTACCATATGAATCAAAATATTCTGCAGGTCCTTTGCTCGGGAAGGAGAATGCAACCCAATGAGTACCGCTCTTATGTGCTGGGTCTGTATTGGCTATGATGCATGCTGGTTTTTTTATTCTTTGCGGTAGATGGTCACACGGAAATACTCCTTTAAAGAACCTGTTTGTGATTGGGTTGCTTGTTAGCGATTTTGACAATTCGATCGTGTTCATTCTTGTTCAAAAGATGCAGTTGTTGTCTCTAAGTCAATAATCTTAGTATAAGTTGTAACATAGTTACTTATAAATTCCTTTGTTGATGCATCGCAAACAAAGATTGTGGTATATTTTGCTAGCGTTTTTATCAGGTCTTCATCTAAGCGCTTAAGTTCCAAGTTTCCAAATTTATTTGATTTATCAATACATCCAGTAGCTGATGTAGGGTATTTGAAATTTACCTCTTTTGTAAACAATTTATTTTGTGCAGTGAATCCCGCAAAAGAAACTTTTTTCAAGAAGGTTAAGCAACCTGCAGAGAAGTATTCGACATTTATCAAACAACTCATCTTTACAGTGATTGAACCTTTAATTCCGACCGCTTTATATATAGTTTTTTAGAAGCTAGTGTACACATTTCTTTCCTTATCAATTTCTACATTTGCGTCATATTCAGTGTATACAATACAGGTAATAGTTGTTTTTAATGCTTCTTTAAATCGACCCTCAATTCTTACTGTACCTTGGTTTAACAAATTTCCGCAAGTGGAATTATATGAAAGATCGGAAGTTAGATCAAATGCAAGTAGAAAACAACCGTTGTCAAAAAATTTCTTTGAAATTTGATGTCCTTTGTCAAAGTAATGTATTCCGGTTCCTTTAAACAAACTGTTGTATCCTCTTGTGCTAACTGGAGGCTCTTTTGAATAATCAAATTCTATCGGTTGGTTAGGCATTTGAACACCATTCACAGATAAATTAAATCTAGTTATATCGTTGTGTTTGAAATTGTATGAATTTTTTGTTTTATTTCCTGTATATGCGTCGTTGTCTACCATGCCAAACACTAATAAATTTGGTAATTGCCCTATTACAATATTGTCTAAAGATAATGTGAATGTATTTGCAGGTATCGTATAAGTTTTTACTTCAACTCGTTTGTTCGGATACATAGCATTCGACCGTTGGAGTACAGTTTCGTGAGCCAACATTATGCTGGGGTTAACAGTTAAATGGTTCATATACATAGTTGCCTCTAAAATTTTAAGTCGTGGCGAATTGTCATCATCATTTTTTGAAAGGAGATAAAACTCAGGCTTTTCAAGCGATAGCACAACGCGTAGATCCACACCGTTTATTAATAATTTATGTTGGTTAAAGAGATCGCCGTGAATTTTTCCCATCAATTCCACAACACCGCTTTTGCCAAAAAGCTTTTGTCTTGCATGGTAACCTTCAGTATCTTCAGCACTCTGAACAACCTCCATGTTATTCTCATCGAGATACCAACCGACAGACTCCAAATGTGTTGAAGACGCGTCTTTTCCATAATTTAGTAAATTTTCAATGTATGCTCTATAATTGTAATTATTATCAGTTTGAGCTATTGGCTTTCCATTCAAGTAAATAGTGCATTGACGAAAAAGTGAATGGAGCACGTTATTTACAACACCTGGACCTTCATCAGTTATACTGATGCCACCCGCTCCAACAATGTCCTTTCCAGTATAAAGTTCTTCTTTCCCATCTTTAATTTTAACCAGTTGTACTTTCAAACGCAGATATATACTTGACAAATCCCGATATGTATCACCATGTCCCAACGAAACAAATTCCAAAACTGATGAATTATCTAATGAGGCTATAGGTTTGTATGCTACCTCTTCGGTTCTTAAAATATTACTTTGAACTGCCGGTGCAGAGAAAAGGTCCAATTCAGATTTCATGCATTCGCTATACGTGGACATTTTGTTTATTTATCAAAAATATCTAACACCCGTTTACGAAAACCGCGTTTGCCTTTTATAGATTTGCTTGCTGTTTTTTTCGTAGCCCGTTTTGTTTGTTTTGAGCGTCTTTTTCGTTTAGGAGACTTGGTTAAGCGTAAAGTCCGTAAATGGATTAGCTCTTTTAATAATCGTGCGATTATTTATACCTGCACCGCCCATACTATCGAAGAGTTTATTTATACCCTTTTGTGCTAGGTCTTGTACAGCGGCCTTACCCTGATCTTTTAAAAGGTCCTTAACCGGCTTACTGCCAATTTCTTGCAGTATTGTTTTTCCAGTTTTCAGCGCCTGCTGTTTTATAACTTTGGCTCCTGAAGCAACTAATGGCTGTAAATAATGAAATAGCCCGCTGAAGAAGCTGCCAATACCTCTTCCTTGCTGGTAAGTAAGCGGCGCTCGGTACAATTCTCCTATATCCGACAAGTTACCACCGCTTTGTAGTAAGTAATATCGAGTATAATATGAATTCATTTTTAATAAAAGCTAAAGTCAAGCAAAGTGCTATCAGATTAAAAATTGACTGCAGAGTGCACATATATTTATAGTTTATTGTCTTTTAAAATGAAGCATCACATAAGTTGGAATAAAGCTTGGTTTAAAATTAATCAGTTCACCCTGGCTATCAGTTATTTTTATAGAAATACCTTCTACAAATGTTTTCTCGATAGGACAGTATTCTACATGTTTAAATCTTAGTACACCCTCGCATGATTGTGTCGGTATCACTCGTAAGTATCGTGCTAACTTATTACCAATAATTCTCGGCTTAATAATATCGGTGTAAATGAAAATCAAGTTTTTATCATAACATTTTTTGATATATCCATAGATTCTCGGGGAAATCTTTGTATTAATTCATTGACTGTACGTTCCAGGCCATTAATTTTTTCAATGATCGACATATGTTCTTGACGTAGTCCAGCAGTGTTGAACGATTCTTTAATTTCCGATAGTATTGCATCAGGTTTACGTTTTTCTTCAGGTGTCTGAAGAAATATATCCGTAAAGAAATCCGCCAAATTGTCTATATTTGTATCAATAGGTACTGGTGTTGTCAAGTAATCTCCCGAACTCTGCTTTTCGTATGGCACATCCAAAATATCACTATCTTTAGTAATTTTTCGCTGATTAGGGGCTTTTGCAGTTATTGAATCTTTTTTTAACCTGTTTAGAACACCGAAAATTGTGTCTTTTATCTGAATAATCTTTTTCTGCTTTTCTTGCTCGCTAATTGTCTGATCGTAAAAATGTACATTTGATATTAAAAGCGTGACAAGATCTTTAACATTAAGGTGTGCAGGTAATGGTTTTTTTATCCTTATTGTTACTTCCAAGTCTTCTAGTCGTAGTTCAAACATATCATGAACCTTTTTGGCGGTACCTTTTGTTGCTTTATCTCGGGCTCTTTTAATGCTTAGGGCAGGATGTGTGTAACTATCGATTGACTTTTGTATGACAATATGCTTTCTTTTTCTTCTGGGTATTTGCCCAATAATGTCATCAACAAATGCTTCAACTGACTCATGGTTCTTATACTTTAAAACAACATTTTCTGAAGTTTTCCTCCCCTGATAGATGTGTAGCATAAACTTTTCCGGTTCCTGTGTGTAGCTTATCTCAGGTATCACATTATCCAAAAAGTCGGCCTCTAGCCGATCCCACATTGCCTTTTTAACGTCGCACAGTGGGCCAAAACGACTTGGCAGCTATCAAAAATCTGTAACTTTTGTTGTGTTAAAGATATCGTAATGAAGCTTTGGGAAATATATCTTGACATTATGACCCTCTATGTGATAAAAAAAAAATTCAATTGGTTTACAGGGTGCCTCAAAATAAAGCAACAAAATTTGAATTTGTCAATAAATGAACTATTTATGTTTTTTTAAAAGTTTTAACAACATGTTTAACTTAGTCTTTAATTATTTCATTATCTTCATAACAATATTTAATAAAAAAAAAATTAATTTTACAAATATATTAAAAAACGAAATTTAAAAAAAAATTTATTTCACTATATATTTATATTATTATATTTATATTACTACAATATATTTATATTACAATACTTTATATGCTTTCAAACATATCATCTATATCTTCATCCATATCTAGTAAATAAGCCATTTCCTCTGGATATTCCCTGTCGATTAAACGTTTGTCCCGTACTCTCCGAAATGATTAGATGTATGGATCTGATGATATAAGCAGCATATTCATGAGATCAATGTTCTGCTCTTTCCTTGAAATTTTTCTGGTGTTGTGGTATCTGTAGTGCTTGTAGTCTTTATTTTTGGCTTCCTGGGCTTCTTCAGACAATTCGCCAATTGGTAAAAGACAGTGGAGTATTATGTTTTTCCCATGTCTTAAAACTTTGTGGACTGTTGCTGTTAATTTCCTCCATGGATATTTATAATTTAATAAAGTTTCTGTTTGTGCTGCATATGTTCCGAATTTTTGAGCATTTATAGGAAGACCACAAGAAAGAACATTTAATATGGTCTTAAATCTCCTTATAATTTCCACGTCCACTTTGGTAATATCTGCTGTTATGTCCGGGTATTCAAAAAACCTCCTCGCTGTGTTGCCGTCATTTGTACTTCCAAATCCTTGCTTAGGTCTATCAATAATTAAACCAAGTTGTCGCCTGAACTCTTGTTGTATCCTGTGTTTCTCCTCCAGTCTCTTTTGCTTATTCTCAGGCTTATTTCGTACACCCTCATCAGTGAAGCTCAAGTCGTAACTCATGTGCAATATAAATTCCATAAATCGAATCCTTGCATGAAGAGGTGAAAGTCCGTATTGGTAGTTTTCTTCAACATCGCATTCTTCTTCCGTATTTCGAAAATCTTTTGGATTTTTTTGGCAAATATTACAAGTTGCCGATGATGTGGTGTCCGTCACAAATTGAATTACTCTGCCATCACACATTGTTAAGTAAAGCCTATGAATTACTTCTATTTCTTTGCCGTTAACTAAGCATTTCGTTGGTAGTAATGCATTTATTTCCTGATTCACGAGGTCAACTTCACTTTGAACCAACTCTTTTGTTTCCTTTAAATATTTAAATTTAATAGGTCTGCAGAAATGTGCAGATGATGGACGAGGATTTTTCCACACTAAGTTTTCGGTAGTGCTGCATTTTAAACGAAGAGGAACCAATGACATTACGAATAAATTGGCGTTTGTTATATGTTCGTCACTATTTCCAGGAATTCGTTGTTTGTATTCGCTTTGCCCCGAAGATCCATCACATCCCCATTTACTCATTAACACTAAAGTGGTGTCATCTAAGGCCTCGATTTCATCCTGAGGTTTTATCTTTAAAATTCTGTTCGCGGTTGAATCAAGTAAATTTTGAAGAGGCACCGAAGCGGAAGTGTCGGTAGTCTGCAGCATTTCAGGCAAACATTCTTTCTTTGCAACGACAATTTTGTTATAGCTTGGCAAAGCATCGTGGTTCCTCTTTTTCAATTCATGTATAAGAAAATTGTACTTGTCTTTAGAAAGTCCCAAGTCTAAAAACAAGGACAAAGCTTCCTCTGGTGTAAATTTCTGCGGCTGGTCTTCTGGGGTGGGGATACTCTTCTTAATTCTCTTCACACGGGTTGGGCTAGCTTCATCAACAGCTTTTACAATCGAGGCTTTTTGAACTAATTTTTCGGACGTGTATCGTTGGCGAAGTGATTGGCTTATTAATTCCGTTGATAAATTCTCATTATGGTCTTTAAGTTTTCGCTTTTTGGTGATGTCTGAGCACTGATCCAGGGATTTAGTTGGTCTCCCCCTGCCGGATGATGTAGAAGGTTCCAATGTTAATGCAGAAGGTTCCAATGTGGATGAATAAAATTCCGATGTTGATGTAGAAGGTAAAGATGAACGCGTCGCAGATGTTGAAGTTGATGGTTGAGAAGATTGCATTTCCGCAGCACTGATTTCCATTGTTTTATTTAACCACGATTCATTCTGTTTTTCAAATGTTTGTGCGTTTCTAGCACTGAGTTGTCACCTTTTCCTGAAATTGCGAAAGAATCGTCGAACTATTTCTGCACCAAAAATTTTATCATTATACGTATTTGAAAGTACACGCACAAAGTCTTCATATTCTATAATATTATTATCACGGATTATTTTATACAGTTCACAATACGAAATCTCCATGTTTTTTTGGAGCACTTTTTTGTAAAACAAGCACAAATCAAAGCACAAATCACTATATATTTGTAAAACAAGCACAAATCACTATATATTTGTAAAACAAGCACAAATCAAAGCACAAATCACTATATATTTGTAAAACAAGCACAAATCAAAACACAGTGTATAATCAGTGTATAACACTAAATTTCTCCTAGCTCAAAATACTCTTATTTTATTAGTAATTTTTAATTTGCAAATTATTCAAAGTCGTGTGTTTCCTCTTTTCAATTAAGATAGAGAATGGTCAATACGCAAAATATCTTTCCTTTAAATACCTACGATTTCTGTTACTTTCACCTACCTTCAAATCATGCCTTAAACACACAAACAATTAAAATGTACAACTGTCCCTTATTTCAGGTAATTATAACAATAAATATTAATTAGGTGTCATAAAAAACAAAGTCAATAATCACCACGTATTTACCTGGATGTCATAAATACATATTAAATAGGGCGTATACACAGAGTAAGTCAAAGTCAGTTAAAAATGTCATAAACGTTACTTCCACCTACTTGCAAATTATGCTTTTAAACACATAAACAATTAAAATTTACAACTGTCTAACTGTCCCTTATTTCAGGTAATTATAACAATAAATATTAATTAGGTGTCATAAAAAACCAAGTCAATAATCACCATATGTACATATTTACCTGGAAGTCATAAACACATATTGAATAGGGCGCATATACAGAGGAAGCCAAAGTCAGTTAAAAATGTCATAAAACGTACTAATATAACTTCTTTAAATATTAATGATGTCATTAATCCTAAAGGTTTAATAGGAAAACTGTAATTAATTTCCAAAACAAGCATTATGCAGCCTTAAAATTCAGAAAATTCCTGCACAAATGGGAATTTTGTGTGAAAATACGCAGAAGACAACAAGGTAGACTTTACTTCAAATGCACTTTTCTCCGAAGACCGCAGGTCACCGCAGCCAATTTTTATTTTAAACGATGCAGGAGGATCTCTACTTTAATTTGATACCAGTGAGAGCATGGCCATTTGCGGCCATTTTTTTAAAAGTTAAAAAGAAATTCAAATTGTAGCGAAAAATTCCCCTTTTTAATTAAAATGCTATTATTAAAAAACTATTTCACTTTTATCATAAGTTATTGGCCTAATAATAGCTTCTCCTATTTAGTAAGTGATTTCATTAATAACAATTCAACCTCTCCATACAAATATTTTTACAAAAGAACTTTGAAATCATAAAAAACTTGAACATTTTTTTAAAAAATTAGCTGTTCAAATTTTTCTCTAACTTTATCTATTCCAAACACAAAGAGGGGGGGTAAATATTGGAAAAAAAATTTTGCCACAAGATAGTACATTCTGTTTACTATCGAATGGCATTACAATTTTTAAAATCGGTGACATGACCAAAATCGATTTTTGGTCACCTAAAAATCATTCTGGCCCACTGTGCGTCGTCTAAAAACATAGTATACCAAGAAGGACTGACTGCATTGTAAAATGTTAGTAGAAATGCTGAAAAATTTACCTGCCCCGCTCTATAGCTAGCTTGTTCAAGACTTTCTTTTGTCCACTCAAGTTTAACATTGTCATTTATTTTTACTGTCAATGATTTCAATTCTGCCTTTTGTTGCTCTCTTATTTCTTTTAACTGGTTATCAGGTGTTTCCCGCTTCGTTCTTTTAAAGCCACTATCATTTATTATGTCGGCTACATCGCGCTTTACACTTTGCCTTTCATTTATGTCATAGTTTGGTAATGAAATCTCAGTCACTCCAACGCACCAGGTATTAGAAATCTTACATGGGCTGGCAAGTGCATTAGTAAAAGCTGACAGAGTGTTTTCAGGATAAAATTGCATAGAATTGTTGCTTAAAAGACATACGTAAAAATCGTTATTCACTATATCTATAGGCATTTTTTATATTTTAAAGCCTAACCCAAGCAACGTCTGGTACACTCGAACTTCGCTCTTTTTTACTTTTTATACGTTCACTTTGCCGCAGTCCTTTTTTCGCAGGAAATGCAAGCTCGTATTGACCAGGATCAAGTAGTGATGGCCTTAATATAGGTTGTTTAGTTGGGGCCTTCTCTTTGGGAGTGTCTTGTTCTAACTCCTCTATAAAGCTAGCAACTTCGTCAGCGCTCATATCCGTAGGCACAGTGTACTGGGTTATACCGTCAGTACCAGTTATTACTTTATAGTCTTTATCGTGAACTTTTGGTACTTTTGCTGGAGGCTTAAGACTTTTTGCTAATCCGCTAGCTGATAAACGTCTTTTAGCAGCTGGAGATAAAGACCTCCTTGGCGGTGTTTTTTCACGCGGCTCCTCAAAAATAAATTCTTCCATCTCAAAAGGTTCCTTTTCAAATATATTTTCTTTTATCGGTGAGGCTTGTGTTGATTTATCCTTTTTAAAAATAATTTTTGTTTGAGTAGAACTATCTCTCAAACTCTTATATTTATCTGGTAAATTTTCTTGAATGGGGATTTTAGCTTTCCTTTTTTCGAAATCTTGCGCTTTTTCACGTTTTACATTAAAAAACTTTATTAATTCATTCCTATAATTATACCATTTTTCTTTGTCAGACAGATTTTTACTTTTTAATATCTTATCCATTGATTTATCAAATAATGACAAATTTGCAGAGTGCTCAATTTCATCCTTTAAAAATTTATACACTTCTGATGAAAGAAGCAGCATTTTGTTAAGCCTATTATCTTTATGCATATTTTTCAATTAGCGAACCTATTACACCCGATAACACACTTCTTAATAAAATTGGTAAAAATCCTCCTCGTTGTATTAGTAATTTACGTTGTCTTGCTACAGATCTTTTTGCGTCAACTAATTTTCGCATATCCTTTTTATACTTACACAGTGAATTATATATCTTGCCATGAGGCATATGATTTCCTTTTAGTGTGTTAAGCGTGATTTCACAAAGAGTTTTTATAACCTCGGGATCTGCATTTTTTATGATAGCGTTTCTCAAATTTGATTTAGATTTTCGAAGTACATAAAGCATATGCTTGTTGTCCTTTAATCGTTTCACCCTTGACACCATTTTCACTACTCATGGAACTCTGTGGACAAAAACAGGTTGCGAAATCTTTATTAAATATATCCGTCCGAAATCTTAACGTGTCGTTAATCTCCTGAGTAAGATCTATTAGTAAACACCCATAAGGCTCCTGGGTAATCTCTTTATATATTCTCAGAAGTTCTGAACTAGCTTCCGGATAAATTTGTCGAGCTAAATGTACGAACTGACTTTTATCTCTGGGGTTTTTAAAAACTACAAGGTACTTACAATTTAGCGATATATCTCTGCAGAATTTTCCCTGATGAAAAACGTTTTGTGTTACAAGAATTACTTAAAAATTACGATGATGAGACCCTTTAGTAAAAAGTTCGCAAACTTGTTTGCTAGACGCATTTAACATCATATCATTTATCACAATTAACATGGGCTCGTTTGTATAATTCATAAACTCATCGGGTACAGTGTCTATGTATTGAATATTTTTGAAAGCAATATCTGATGGTAACGCTCCACGTTCTGCATTACACCATATAATCTTTTTAATTTTTGGTTGTATTAATGTTGTATCATTCAAAAGATTTTTAATAAACGTTGTCTTTCCACATCCGGAAGGCCCTGCAACGATCATTGTAAATGGATGGTTGAAAGCAATCATCTTTGTTACCAAAACAACAGCTTTTATATATAAACGCTACATCTTATTACAAGGTATTTATATATTCCGTCAAGAATGAGCAGACAACAAATTATCAATGAGTTACATAGGCCAGCACGTAAAAACTTTAAACGTCGTCGTGTGATGATTAAAGGTAAAGATGATTTGTGGCAGGCAGATTTAGTTGACATGAACTCTTTCGCGTCCGAAAATCAAAGCTTTCGTTTCCTGCTCACTGTTGTTGATACTTTTTCTAAATATGCTTGGGCTTTACCAGTTAGAAACGAAAGTGGAATAGAGGTTACTAAAGCAATGGAATTCATTTTCAATCAGGGCCGTATTCCAAGAAACTTGCAAACAGATAATGGAAAAGAGTTCTTTAACAAGCCCTTCCAAAACTTAATGCAAAAGTACGATGTTAACCATTATTCAACTTATAGTGCATTAAAAGCATCAATTGTAGAAAGGTTTAATAGAACATTAAAAAATATTATGTGGAGAGAATTTAGTATGAATGGCAATTATCGTTGGGTCAGTATGCTTGACAAGTTAACAGACAAATATAATAGAACCAAACATCGAACTATCAATATGCGACCTATAGACGTTGGTCCAAATGATGAGGTTCGCTTATTGCTAAGTGTATATAAAAAGACCAAATCAAAATTGAGGTCAAAATACAAAAGAGGAGACTCTGTTCGTATAAGTAAATACAAACATGTGTTTGAAAAAGGCTACACCCCCAATTGGTCTACTGAAATCTTCAAAATAAAAGAAGTCAAAAATACTTATCCAACAACTTATATTCTTGAAGACTATCAAGGAAATGTAATTCAGGGTGGATTTTATGAACTAGAGCTAGCTCCAGTCAAATATCCCGATCTTTACCTCGTAGAAAAAGTTTTGAAAAGGCGGGGTAATAAGGTATTTGTAAAATGGCTTGGATTCCCGCAACAGCACAACACGTGGATTAATATAAAAGACGTTTTGTAAAGAGCTTTTATTGCAGTGATAATATGTTGATCCTAAAGCGTGAATCCGACCGTCTAAAGACGTTTAGGAATTTAACTTTGGATGATAAGAAATCATACAAGCTGGCAAGAAGCGGCTTCTTTTACACTAATCTAAAAGACATAGCAAAATGTTACTTTTGTTCTATGGAAATGAGTGCCTTAAACTGCCCCGAAGACGTTGAGGCAGAACATCTTCGACGTTCACCTAACTGTATTTATGCCAACGGTAAGGATGAATGCGGCCCGTACAACAATCAGCGTCGCACTTCAAAATGTTCAGACTGTTTTTTTAATACTCTCAGATTTCTAACAGGCACATTTATATTGTTCGGTCTTTGTTGCGAAATTTATTTTATTTATAAACATTTTACACAGAAAATATAAAAAATCATGGCGATATATTTTTACGTCGCGTAGATTTCGATTGTGACGTCACATGCGTGTTATATGTATGCGTTACGCAATATTGCGAAATAGCGTTATCAGTTAAGGACCAATCAACAACCGCAGCGCAAAATACCAGGCAACCAGCATCAACATCACAGTTCTCATATCAATTCTACAAAACCGAATTTTGTAAAAATTAAATTCAATTTCGTTTTTAAATAAAATTCTTACTCTACCCACTTTGCGTTTTACTGCATATTCAATTTGTTGCAAGATCACTTTCCATTTCGTTCACACTTAAAACAACAACAACAACAATAACAACAACACCGTCACCGACCACTTTAAACCGTTTTAGGTACATTTGCCGTTACCATCATCAGCTCGCGCGCCAGGTTTCCGCCAAGCTCTCCATGTATTAGCGCGCCCCTGAGTCTGCGCCAAAAACAAAATCAAGTCCCCGGCTTAGGCCCAAAACAAAACAGGTCCCCCCCGGCTAAAAGTCAACACTCCCCCCCGCCGCCTGGCTTAATTCTATGCCGAAAAAACCACACAGCTTTAATTCAGCGCGCACATGCCTTCCGCTCAAACCGCGGTAGCGTCCAAAAACCTCCCACTCTCTTAAAGCTTACTTCGCAAGAGCAGGACCACACCTGCAAACGAACAGCTCCACTCTCGTTCTCAAACTTTCACAACTCAAAGTTGTGTCCCACTAGCCGTATGATTTCCATGTTAAACCGCTAGTGACACAAACTTTCATTTTATAAAAAGCACATCAAAGCTTGTCCCATCAGCCGTATACTTCACCTGTTAAACCACTAGTGGGACAAAACATCTCCTGTCCCTTTCGCACCTAGTAACTTTAAAGGGCTTAGTGGGCATATACTACTAACACACTTTATACAACAAGTTGTGTTGTTAAAAAATCACTGTGCATTACGATGCTGCGAAGTGCTCGGTTTGGCTTTGCTGCTCTGGTTATCGAATTGTAGCGTTTCCAGGACTCTGAAACGAGTTTCTAAAAAGTTGATCAGGTCATCAAACGTAGGATAATTGGAATATTCTCCGATTTCTCCTTCCCACACTTTTTTGGTTTCTAGTTCAATCTTTGAACTATGGAGTACACTAACATTGCACCCCAGTTGTCCGTTGACTGGTTTAAGGACCGTAACTCGTGTAAATTTTCTTGGGTTGGTCAATTAAATTACGAATCGCCGAAACCGATTCGCTTTTGATTTGTTGATGACTGCATAGAGTTTTTAGATGGGTGTTAATCAGAACACGTTCGTTATTATAACGCTTAAAGAGGCTTTCCCATGCTGGGTTGTAATTTTCTTCCGTGACCTCGTATTGCTTTAATAGGCATGCTGCTTCGCCGCTGACAGAGGCCTTTAAATAATGCAGCTTTTCCACCCTGGACAAGTTTGTTTCCTTGTGGATTAGTGCATTTATTTATTTATTTATTTAACGCTTAATACAAGCTACATACATTAAAGTAAAACTAAAGACTAGTACTAACCTAAGGGAGCAACGGGAGAAAACGGAGGAAGGGAAAGAACAAGGCAGATTAGGGAAGACTAATTAGGTGGTGCCTGAGAGAGTTTTTGCTCAGGTGAAAGTCGAAGGAAGGGAGGGAGTTGGCTCTTCGAAGCATTCTTGTGAGGGGTTCAGAAAGACCGTAGTTGGTACGATGGTAAGGAGGGCGAAAGAGAGGGGCCAAGCAGAGGTTACGGGTGTTGGTGTAGATAGGGATCCGCTCGAGTAGGGAAGGACAGTCAATCTCGCCGATGAGCAGTTGGTGAATGAATGTGATATCAGCAAGGTCCCGCCGCTTCCATAGAGGCAACAAGTTAATGAGCCGAAGGCGGTTTTCGTAGGGCGGAAGGTTTTGAGGGTCAGACCAGGGGAGCTCGCGTAAGGCGAAACGAAGGAACCTACGCTGTACAGCCTCTATCCTGTTGATGCTAGTAGATTGGTAAGGAGACCAAACTTGGCTAGCGTATTCCAGGAGAGGCTTAACGAAGGTGACAAAGAGGGATTTGGCGACGTATGGGCATTGAATAAATCATGGAATGAACGCCATAGTCACCATCAAATTGAAGTAATGAAATTTTGGGGAGTTTCGTATTCAAAACTTGATAGATTTGATTATTCTTTATCCCTGGCTTGTCTGTTTGTGAATTTATTTGTCTGAGCTCTTCTTTTATACATGTAACGCACTCGATATATTGCTCCTGACATTTCCCACACAATTCTTCCATGACATAAGGTGATTGTTCGTACCCATCTAATTCACTAATCAACGTGTGGTTGTTTTCGAACGGAGCCCATTGGGTATCTAGATAAGTCATTACTAAACTCTGATTTGTCCCCGACCGTTTCTTACCCTCAAAGTTGAACGTTGTGCTTTCATAAGCTAATCCGGCTTCGAAGGACCAATGTAAAATTTGGGCATATAGGTTGACGAATTGAATGAAGGGAATAGGGTTGATCCTTTGAATATGATCGTCAAAACGCACTCTTGTTTATGTTTTCCAATAAATTAAGATTTATTTCATCAAAAAAATTACTTATAAATTCAGAAAACTTAACTCGATTCAGAAAACTTATATAAATACTAAAACAGATTCAGAAATAATCTTAAAACTACAGCAAACTCATAAATTAATTATGAGTGAGTCGAAAATCATTCCGTCGCCAGGTTTCCCCTTATGGCTTGTGTTGTCGGGTCCGGCACTGTTTTTAAAAAAAGGGAATAATAAATGAGACGGATTGGTGTAAACCCAACACCTTACAATCCGTATATGCACGACTTTTACAGAACTGGCACTTGAACAAACATAGCTCAAGTTAGTATTTCTTGGGGACGTGTTGGAAAGGCTGTGACGTGGGTCTTAGGAGAATAAGCAAGCTCAGCTTAATTGGGAGGAGGTATATTAGCAAACTCAGCTAGGGCCAAAGCTCTGATCTGCCGAAGCTCTGATCTGCGCGCGAAGCTTCTATTGAGCTGGTGCTCATTGAAGTATTCTATGATGGAGAAGTCAATTATAGTTCCCAATACTTAGCAGCATCTGATTTCCCTTCAATTGTCGAGCAAATATTAAAAGTTTTTCTTTCTGAGTGCAATGTATTTAATCATTACCTAATGTTTATTACTTTACAATAAATATTTTCAGGAATATTATTTTATTCCTCGCAAGGGAAAGAAAAATCCTCGGGGATAACTTTCCGATAAATATATAAATATAAAAGCAAAGATTAAAAAAATTTCAAAGAAAATCTCCGAAGTATCTGGAACTGAGGTTGAAACTGAATTCGACGAAAGCATTGCACAGTCCCTTAAAACAACCCTCAGCCGTATTTGTAATAACTGGGATCAACTTAAGGATAGCTGGGAAAAAACATTTTTAGTTCGACAACGACAATTAAATTCGAAACCGCAATCAAATTATGAATTTCTTCAAGGATGGCCCCGATAAAAAGACTCGAAAAGATATGAATTGGTAAGTTTATATTAATTATTGATTCAGTATTTCCACTAAGTTTTTATCATTTTAGATCGAAATTGATTTTAAATAATTATATCCCGGGAAGGAGAATTATCTGTATTCGAAGTGGACAGAATTTAAAAATAAAATAGGGCCTTATTACGAAAGCCACATTCATGACAAAGCAGCCAAGAACCTTTACCTGTGTTGCAAACAGCTTAAATCGGAAGGCAAGTGTTTGAAGTAAAAGTTGATATTGTTTAAACATATGGCACTTTTTTATTCGATTCTTCTGATTACATTTACGCATCTCGGTTCAATGCCATAATATTACAAACGGCCAGATTTCGGGATAAGACAGGGGGCATAAAAATAAGCAACCGTACAGGACGCACAGGAGAGCTTCACATTACATTTACCATCAATTAATAATTATAAGCTTAGAATTGGTGAGCTTATTTCAAAATTTTATAGCACAGGTTATACCATACAACCTTTAATAATTGTAACGGGCCCTGACAACTTACAAGTACTTGAAGTTTTTGTTTATTTCGATGAGACTTTCTACTAAAGAATGTGAAACCTAGTTACAAAGAATGTTCACTCTAATTTTGCGACGCAATTTTGCCCCCTCCATGGTCACTTTTCAGGAAAATAAAACAAAAAATTTACCCATTAGTCGAAAAGAGAACTGGCTCCAGTTCCAAATTCTCATTTAAATTGCCTAATACGCAAGAAGGACGGCAGCAGGTACAAGTGCCGACAAACACTACGCAACAAGAGTTCACCTATTACTTTGCGTATCGGCGCAGCATTGGGTTTTCCTGTCATTGTATTGGTGCCGATACGCCCGGCTTTTCAGATAGGAATTGCAGAAATTCGAAGTCTTGCCTCACACATTGAAGGGGTTCACATATAAATTTGTTTACGTTTTTTCATCATGGGTTTTCCTTATGCGTATCGACGGCGAATGCTAAGCAAATACGATTGTATGCCGATACGCAGCGGTAGCTCGTTCGCTTCAAAGAACAGGGTGATTGATTTGGATTGTTTTTAGTCGATTTTCTGTGCAATTTTTGAAATTACGCGCGTGGTTTTGAAAAGTGTAATATTTTGTGATGAAATTGTTTGTGCATTAAAACTGATATTTTGGCATAAGGGACCAATTATAAAACAGTTTTTTGTAGTATTAATTAATAATTGTTGTGAGAGTGAAATATGCGAGGAAAACGTCTTGTGAAGTGTTTAGCGTGTGGCCTTAAAAAAGACGATCATCCTCAACTTAATTTTTTCAATGTATCAATGAATAATGGCAGGTAAATTATATAAAATAATTGTGTAGAGGTATTTAATATAAAAAGTATTTTTCGTGTATCATCATTACGCGAGCCTGCCATTTATCAATTCACATTAATTTATCTTTAATATGTTCTAAACGAATCGGAAATTTATATGTATAAAACTAGTGTTTAAATTCAAATTCAGTAATAACTTTACTAACATTTAGATAAATTAATTTTATCTTAACTTTGTCTTAAGTTATTATTCCGCACATAATTTTTTAAAATTGATATGTATATTAGCGGATTTTAAATATTTTAAGGATCAATATAAATTAAGGGTTACAGAAATTAATTGCTAACACATATTATAGACACTCAGGATATTCCTTGTCAAATAGTGTTTTTGTAAGATGTTTCCATTGGAATTTCTTGTAAAACTATATATTTATTAGAGTAATAATATATTATATTATTAAACATTACAATAACAATTTTAACAAATTTTACAATAAAAATAAATTGTTAAATGTGATGCATTTTGATTCATAATTTTAATTCAACTTATTTGTTCTTTTAAAATATTACGCGTAGTCTTAAATATTTGTTATTAGTTTAATCAAACGCTTGTGATGTATTTTAAGATTGATCATTGTTAAATTTGTAACATTATTGTTGTTGAAGTAACTAAGGAGGTTTTTTATGCCATGCGCTTTTTCCTCCTTGGAAAAAAGTAGTGTTTTCATTTCAAACATTAAAGGGAACTTATATCTAAAGCCAGCGGAGAACTACTCCGTATATGCAATTTATTACACATTTTAATCTCTGAGAATACTTATATTTCAGGAAAAATAAAAAATAAATGTGTATACAAAGAATATATTATATTCTTAAAAATTGCAATAGAAATATTGAACTATTTTGCAATAAAAACAATTTAGTAAAGCTCATCCATTTATTTAATTCAATGAATGTTTTTTTTCAGTTTTAAGTGATCGCCTGTCGGCACCCTGTAGCCTCTGTACCAGTTCCTCTAAATTTCAAGCCCCGCCTCAGCACTGTTTCTCTCGTTTTCACCACAATGCGTAAGCATGCTATCGACTTCTAGCAAGATCGTGGGGTTGGGAGAAATAACGGTACCAAGCAGTGGCGGCTCGTCAGAGGAGGCAGGGGAGGCAGTGCCTCCTCTATCAATTCTTAAATGTTCTTAAGTACTTAAATTGTAAATTAAAGAAAAAACGTTAACACAATTTTTTAAAGAACTATTGATGTAAGTAAAGTTGTTGAATATCAAAGAAATTCCTTGTATCCTGTGGCAATATTTGTAATTTTCGCCTTGCCCTGTGCCATGAAAGTTTCGCATGAAATCAAGGTGAGGCTAGCCTCTAGAACCCACTCCATGCGAAAAAAAAGAGCTTGAGCTGTGCAGTCGGAACTACTAAGTCAAATGTGGTCAAATCCAACAGAAAGTTCCCTTTGCGCAAGCTCTTTTCTCCGCGACAAATCAGCTTTGCTTTCTGTGTGTGCGTGCCAGAGGAGGCAGTGCGCCGATTGCCTCAAGGAGGTTTTAAGCACAGTCATGGAGATGCAATAAGTTGTGGTTGTGTGTGTCTATCTGAGCAGAAAACTACAGGGCCTGAGACTTCTGCGTGTGCGTGCCCGGAGGCTAGCCTCATCTGAGCAAAAGTTTTGAGATTGAGCTTTGGTCGTTTAAAAGCGAATCTGCATAAACTTACGCGTTAAGCTTGATGAGTATGAAATTCATTTTTGCCACTTACGGAAAGTTCTCAATTTTCTGTTTCAGAATTTTTAGTAGTATCGTTATAAAGACATTAGATGAAAAAATAACGAATTACGACTCTGTTAAACTTAAAAGTGAATCAATTGTGTATTATAGTAAAGAAACTTTGTAGAATGATAGGGATACAGTGTCATCTTTGTTAAAAAATTTAATCGAAAATAATATTACTGACGTTATGCCGAAGTTAACAAACTTATTTGAACTTATATGAACAATCCCTACTACATCAGTTAGTACAGAAAGGAGATTTCCTGCTTTGGAAAGAATTAAAGATTATAGAACAAATACAATGGATCAAAATCGGCTATCGGATTTGGCTCTTTTGAGCATAGAAAAAACGTTGGTAAAGGAACTGGAAAAAGACCCGCTTTGGTATTACAATATTATAAATAATTTTGCGACCATTAAGGAATGTAGAGTAGATTTTATTTATAAATAGCTATAAATATATCTATGTATGTATAGAATATATGCAATACGGCATAAAATTTGAATTCTTATTAGCTTTTGCTTTTGTTTTTAAATATATATATTTATATAATGTAGTGTAGAGGCGATAATGGTAACAAAGGTGATTGTCACTATTTTTGGCTAGCGTGGGGCCACAAATTAGATTATGGAATTTTCTGCCTCCTCTGCTTAGAATACCACGAGCCGCCACTGGTACCAAGGTCACGAAAAATGAGAAGCTGAATTACCGGAGTGAACAGTCTTTGTAACGTAAGTTCCATAGTCTTTGCTCTCTACAAACTTAATTCTTTTCTTGAGTGTATTGATATATGCTTTAAGACATTTCAAACCCTCTCGTTAGAGTACCCAAAAACTTGCATGGGTCCTTGGAATTTCATTCAGAAGTACTTCTATGAAATCAGTACTGAATATGATGACAACAGTCCCGCAATAGCTTCTCTGATAAATTTTTAAAAAAATACCAATTAATATACAGTTGTGTGTAAAAATATAAGACCATGATGAAATTTTTGGTATATCCAGTTTTCCTCAACTTCATACAGAAAAATTTCGAATGTAGTTTTTAAAATTTACTTCTAACAAATCAAATACAACTTCAGGTTCACAATAGCAAATTATTCTTTTGAAAACAACAATATCTAAAAAATTTAATAAACTTTTTTTCCATCAACTCCTGTGTAAAATGATAAGACCATCATACATTTTACTATTTAACTTTTGAAATAACATCCATCTATTTCGAAAATAACTGGCAAATCTTTTAGGCAAATATTCCGTTACTCTAAGTGATGTGATATTGTCGGAATTGTTCGATGCATTTTGCATTTCGTAATTTCTGGATAAAACATTCATTGCGATTAAAGTGTTAAAGTGTTAGTCAATATCTTAGGATGCGTAAAAAATCGGTTGATTTTGCGAAATTATGTGAGGTAAGCCAATAAAGTTTTAAAAAATAATGAATCATAAAAAAACGAAAATATAGGTAATAGGACTGCACAAAAACGGCGTAGTCGAAAGACGGATCGCTGAGTTAGTAGGTGTAAGCAAAACTTGCGTTCACCATACTATAAAACGATATATCGAAACTGGCTCCGTTGAACAAAAAAAATCGACAGGACCGCCAAGCAAAGTGACACCCAGGGTTCGAAGGAAACTTATAAAAATAACAAAACTTAACCGAACAGCCAGCAGTACCGAAATTTCACGACAACTAGCGGATGCCAGCGGCGTAGAGATTTCTTCGAGCTACGTACAAAGAGTCCTTTGCAAAGAAAATTTGAAGAAAAGATCAGCTACTAAAAAGGTTTATCTTACAAGAAGGCACGCAAAGGCAAGGCTTGAGTGGTGCATTGCCAGACGAAATTGGACAGTTCATGATTGGAAAAAAGTCCTATTTTCGGATGAAAGTAGTTTTCAACTGATGCCCAATCATCAAGTAAAAGTTCGCCGCCTTCCAACAAAACAATTCGATCTAGCTTGCCTCAATCCTCAGCGGCAATATGGCGGTGGAAAAGTAACAGTATGGGGCGGAATATCCTGGAACGGTGTTGCATACCTCATCGACTAACCAAATTCTGGAAACTAGTTAATAAGATTTAATTGTTTAATAACTGCATCCCTCTTTCCTTGAACCAATAAATGCAGGAAATTCCCAAACATTCTTAACCTTCAACTGCCCTCATAAACCTACCCTCATTCCCAGAATGTTATAACCCTCATATTACCCTTTTTCCAGGAACTTTATAATTCATGCAACCCATTTCCCCTCCGCTAAAAATGTATAAATAGTTAAGGTAAATTTGTCATAGTTTAGTTTTAGTTCAGAGTTCATGTGATTAAGGTTCAGTTAAGAAATATATTTTTTAATAGACGACAGTTTGTTTTAATTGCGTAAGTCCAACCGGAAAAGGACTCCAACATGTTATAATTGGCGACGAGGATCGGATACGAGAAAAGTCCTAAAATCGAAAAGTGCATCATTGAAAGTACATCAGTGAAAAGTGCATCAGCGATAGGTGCATCATTGAAAAATAAATCAGTGAAAAGTGCATCAGCGATAGGTGCATCATTGAAAAATACATCAGTGAAAAGTGCATATTCAGTGATTAGTGAAAAGTGCATCGGTGATAAGGATCAATTGGACATCTCGCAACTGGATTGAACTTCTGGAAGTAGCAACACCAGCACCAGCAAACAAACGTAAGTCAGATATTTGTATATATTCAAAAAAAAATTCTTGAACAAAAAAAAAAATGCCTAATGAAACAGAACAACGAGCATCCAGCTCAACCTCAAAACCCGAAATTGAACTTGCATTCCTCATTAAACTCATCCCTGACAAGTTTGATGGCGATAGGTTTAAAATCCGCAGTTTCATAAAACAGGTTGATTCAGTTTTTGAAATAGCTCATGAGTCGCAAAAAAAAGCATTACTTCTGTTTGTCAAGAGCCGAATATGCGGTAAGGCTCGGGACCAAATTGATATTCATTGTAATCTTACCACATGGGAGGAAATTTCTGAACTACTTCTCAATTTATACCAAGACAAAAAATCTTTAGACCAACTATTGGAAGAACTCAATAGTAGTTATCAAGAAAGAAAAGAAAACCTTTCTCAATTTTTTCAAAAATTAGAAGACCTTTGTTCTCGTACACTGGCAGTAATATATGCATCCGACGAAGACAATGATAATAGTAAACTAGTCGGAAGGAACTCAATGATAATCGATATGACACTTAATCGATTTATTTATCATTGTCATCCGAAAATATCTCAAATGCTAAGATACCGCAATTTTAAAACAATAAATGAGGCTTTCACCGCCGGTCTTGCCTAATAAAAAGCCCTAAGACTCGAATATAGTTTTCCTCAAAATAATAAAAGATGTAACATTTGTCAGAAAAATAATCATTCGACACATGAATGTTATAAAAATAAAATGCATAATCAAAGACCAAGTAGTACAAAATCAATTAATCAAGTTATTCAAACTAAATCTTGCAAATATTGCAAAAAATTAGGACACACAATTAAAGAATGTCGCAAGAGACAATATAATAATAATAAACGAAATAATCCTAACTCAAATCCTAATCCTATCCAAGATTCACAAAATCATCAAGGTCCTCAAAGAAACGTAAATTTCCAAACTCCTTATGGTACTAATCCAAATTATAATAACGAAAACCTAAGACCTAATTACCAAAATTCAAAATCATTATATCGTAACGCTAATCCACCTACTCCTACTAATTCTAATGATAATCCTCAAATAAATCTGACAGAACAATTATTAACGGATTTTAGTAAATCAAACATCTTTCTAGATACTAACGATCTCTCGTATGTTCTAATTGAATCTTCTCAATCTAAATCACCAGATAAAATGTTAAAATTATTAGTTGACACAGGAGCATCAATATCCCTAATAAAGAATCAAAGCCTCGATTTTCCAATAATTACCAATAGGAAAACACAAACTCTAAACGGAATCTCACCAAATGCACCAGTTCAAACACTGGGTGAAACCGAGATCACCCTCAAAATCAACAAACACAAAATTATCCTTAAAGCTCAACTAATTGACAATGGAACTAATATTCCATTTGATGGACTAATAGGCCAAGAATTTTTTAGATCCCAAAATGCCAAAATCGACTTTGGTAAATCTTCTATATCAATTGATGCTTTGCCCTTCCAAATCCCTATTTCAATTAACACTCCACAGTATAAAAAATTTATAAATATAAGTCCAAGGAGTGAGACGATTGTGAAAATAAATGTATGCAACCCCTTGAATCTCACAGAAGGTATAGTTGAAGCCCAAGAAGTAAACTATTATAATTCCTAATGCAATTGTTAAAATTTCTTCTGAAAATGAAGCTCTAATTACAGCTATTAACCCAACAAATAAATACATTTTATTAAACACATTACAATTATCTGTCACACCTTTACCCGAACAAACAACAATTTTTGCATTCGATACAAAGTCTGATACAAAAGAAACAAGACTAGCAAACCTAAAATCAAAATTACGTCTCAATCATCTAAATGATAACGAAAAGCAATCAATAGTAGACATTTGTATAAAATTCCAAGACATTTTCTATTTAGCAGACGAACCTTTAACCCATACCAAAACCACAACACATTCCATCGTTACTACCGATGAGCATCCAGTACAAGCAAAAACGTACAGATATCCGCAAATTCATAAAGAAGAAGTAAATAACCAAATTGGAAAAATGTTAAAACAGGGAATAATAAGGCATTCAAGTAGTCCTTGGTCCAGTCCCCTATAGGTCGTTCCAAAAAACCTAGATGCTTCAGGCAAACAAAAATGGCGAATTGTGATTGACTATAGATTATTAAATGAAAAAACAATCGGTGATGCTTATCCAATTCCTAATATAGAAGATATTTTAGATGAGTTAGGACATTCCGAATATTTCACCACACTAGATCTCGCTAGTGGGTTCCATCAATTCGAGATGGATCCTAAAGATGCCGTGAAAACTGCTTTCACAACCCCAGAAGGACATTTTGAATTTGTCCGAATGCCATTTGGTCTGAAGAATGCACCAGCAACATTCCAGCGATTAATGCGGAACGTTTTACTAGGACTGAATAACAAACAATGCTTTGTTTACATTGATGACATAATTATATACGGGTCATCACTGGAAGATCATAATCGGAAAATGAATAATATTTTCGAACGATTAAAGGAACATAACCTTAAACTACAACCAGATAAGTGTGAATTCTTGAAACCAGCATGCCTATATTTGGGTCATATAATAACCCGTGACGGTGTTAAACCAGATCCCTCTAAAAAAGAAGCAATTAAGAAAATGCCAACACCCAAAAATCCAAAAGACATTAAAGTTTTTCTTCTTTTTCTTAAAAATCCATCTTCTAAATTAGTGCGATGGCGATTAACCCTCAACGATTACGATTATCAAATAAAATATAAACCAGGACGAGTAAATTCTAATGCAGATGGTTTATCACGAATCGTTTCAAATAATCACACTAACAAATTGCCAATTCATACTGCACAAATTTGCTCATCAGTAAATACAACTACATACAAGGATTTTATAAAATTTCATTACACTAATAATGATATAGTAAACTTCGAAACTGAAAGTAGACCTTTAGACAAAATTCGTGATGATATTATATTGATTTGATCTTTAGATTTAGATAAATCAAATCCATATTCATATTATATCGAAGAAAACTTTGACCTTACAAATATTCAACCATCACTTAATGGATCATGCAAATTAATAAATCAAACTCAAACCATTTTCCTTATTTTCCCAAAAAATTTACATCACGATAAAATGGAATATAAATATTTATTTGAATCATTAAAAAGTCTAAAAGTAGAATTTCAAAACAAATCATTTGTTTTAATTCCTCCAAAAAAGGATAAAAATATAAAACCTTCACAACTGAATGAAATGCTTAAAATCATATTTCCAAATAATAATAATATAAAAATTTTAAATATTGCAAAATTTATCCCATCAAATAATGAAGAAATAAAACAAATATTACAAGAAAATCATAACAGTAAATTCTCTGGACATTCGGGATACAATAAAACTTATAAGAAAATTAAAGAAAAATATTTCTGGCCAAACATGAAGTCCGATATTAGAAAATACATTAAAACGTGTCACTCCTGTCAAATCAACAAAACAAATTTTAAACCTACAAAACAACCAATGGAAATAACTACAACATTTGACAAACCCTTTGAACGATTAGCAATAGACATAGTCGGACCTTTACCCTTAACGGAATTAGGAAACAAATTTATTTTAACAGTCCAAGATGATTTTACTAAATATTTATTTGCATATCCAATTCCTAATCATGAAGCTCAAACGGTAGCAAATGTTCTAATAAAAACTACTTTTGGAATTCCGAAAACATTTTTAACTGATCAAGGCACAGATTTTATGTCAAACCTTATTAAGGAATTGAGTAACCTTTTTAAAACCAAGCATATAATAACTACTCCATATCATCCAGAGACAAATGGTGGCTTAGAAAGATCTCATTTGACTCTAAAAGACTACCTAAAACATTACATAAAAGCCGATCAAAGCAATTGGGATGAACTCTTACCCTTCGCATCATTTAGCTATAATACATCCGTCCATCAATCTACTAATTATACTCCTTATGAACTACTTTTCGGTCGAAAAGCATATTTACCTTCTTCACTAACTCAAGAACCCAAATTCCATTATACATATGATGACTATATTAGAACACTAGAGTTCAAATTAAATCAATCTTTCAAAATTGCTCGCGAAAATAATATTGATGCCAAAAATAAAAGTAAAAATTATTTTGACCGTAAATCTAATCCCAAAACATTCAAAGAAAAGGATATGATTCTAGTCTATCAAAAACAAACTAAGCCCGGACTCTCAAGGAAATTACAAGGCAATTTTAAAGGACCTTACGAAATATTCAGAGTTTTTCCAAATCAAACAGTAGAAGTTAGAATTAACAAAAATAAAACCATAAAATATCATACTAATGTATTAAAACACTATTTTCCAGATGAAACCGACTTTCTTGTTCATCCTTTGCCTTCCACCTCCAATCATTAATTTCTATTTCCAAAACACTCCATTACATCATTCTAGTGGAATATTTTATAACAAAAAAGGTATAACAAAAATCTCAAATTCTAAGTTCATCCTCCTAACTCATTTAAATATAAATTCCCTTGGAGAAACTCGTACTATTATTATTAATAATGCCGCTTTAATTAAAAACTTTTGCACAGAAAAATTAACAAAAGTCTCTGAATTTAATATTAGTTATAACTGTAGGGATACGATTAATTTAATACAAAATGATATCGATGATATAAATAAAAGTCACGATATTCTTAAAGAAATTCTATTAGACAAGCCCAAAAGGAAAGCACGCGGATTAATTAACGGCGTATCTTATGCATTAAACTGGTTATTCGGAACGCCTGATGCAGATGACGCGAAATACTACACAGATAGCATAAATATGCTTCTAAATGATAATAAGCAAACACAAACGTTACTAAAATCTCAAATTCAAATTATATCAAGCACTATCAGAAATTTCAATTATTCCCTTACAGCTTTTAAAAACTCAAGAAAAAATATTAAATGGTAATTTGAATCAAATCTATGAATTTGAGACAAAAACAACAGATTACATTGAATATTTACAGTATGAAACTGAAATTTTGGAGCATGTTGCTTCATTGTCGGTTTTGACAAATAGGGTAATGAGAGATTATACCCAAGTAATAGAAAGTATAATGCTTGCCAAAAACAATATTTTATCTCCATTCTTACTCAGTCCAAAAGATTTTCTTAATGAGCTCTCAAAGTATAAAGGAGATAATGACTTATTTATTGAGCCTCCTCGTAGTAACATTCACATTCTTTATAAACTATTAACTATTAGTATAATGCCACACAAAAACATAATAATTTGTGCTTTGAATATTCCAACTGTAAAGAAACAATTATATGAATTATATCATCTTATTCCTCTTCCAATACAACATCAAAACTCGTCGATATATTCTTATATCCTGCCAAAAACTCCTTATCTACTAATATCCCAATCAAAATCCCAGTACACCCTACTTCAAGAATTATTGGATTGTACTGAATATCTGACCAGACAATATATTTGCTACAATATCAACATCATAAAAACTGTTGATTCGACAACCTGTGAGACAGCTCTATTATCACCTCATACCAGCTTTATCCCAGATGATTGCGAAACAAGGACTATCAAAGCAGTATTTGAAACCTGGTTCTTCATCAATTACAATAATTGGCTATACGTTCTTCAAAAACCAACAACTCTAACCATTATCTGTGACGATAACCACATAGAAGACATCATGTTACACCAAACAGGAATACTACGTCTACAAAGAAATTGCAAGGGTTACACTAACTTATATTTACTGGAGCCTATAGATTATGCTAACAAAAATGCAACATACTACATACCTACAGCTAGCATAACTGATCACGACTGTTGTTTCAACATCCCCAAACTGCATCTCACATTAAACTCGGAAATAAAACCAATTCATTTAACATTGATTTAAATGAACTCAGATTTGCCGACAAAAAACTCGATGACCTCAATGAAATACTCACAAAACGTCTCACCGAACCGTATATTATAACTCACTTGAACTGGTTTGTAATAATACTAAGTGCGCTAAGTGGAATTATAATTTTAATAATTACCATCAATTGTTGTCGATGGTGTGGATGTCTCCATTGGTTCCAACGCCTGTGTTGTTTTACCAAAAATCCCCACAACGGTGAAGTCTTGCCTCCTGCCATAAGAAATTACATTAACTGTAATTTTGACTCGGACCTAAGAATTAACTACAGGGAATCAACAAGAGACGTCGTTATTCGCGAAGAAGAAGCCAACAACCCACTGAGAGCAATCAGGATGCCAGAAGTCCCAGAAGAAGACCAAGAAGATCAACCATCAACCCCCCAATCAACAGTAAGACGACGCCATCATTCTAGATTAAGAAGAAGCACTACCCCATTGTAAAATAATCTCATGTAAATACTTCCATATATTTTAGAATTAATAATTACAAATTGTATTAGATATATTACATTCAGTAGGACTAATTTACAAAATTTCTTATTATTTAACTATTTTTCAAACAAGAGTATTACAGATCGTATCTTTATACTTAAAAGGGGAGGTGTTGCATACCTCATCGACTAACCAAATTCTGGAAACTAGTTAATAAGATTTAATTGTTTAATAACTGCATCCCTCTTTCCTTGAACCAATAAATGCAGGAAATTCCCAAACATTCTTAACCTTCAACTGCCCTCATAAACCTACCCTCATTCCCAGAATGTTATAACCCTCATATTACCCTTTTTCCAGGAACTTTATAATTCATGCAACCCATTTCCCCTCCGCTAAAAATGTATAAATAGTTAAGGTAAATTTGTCATAGTTTAGTTTTAGTTCAGAGTTCATGTGATTAAGGTTCAGTTAAGAAATATATTTTTTAATAGACGACAGTTTGTTTTAATTGCGTAAGTCCAACCGGAAAAGGACTCCAACAACGGTTGTACGGATTTAGAGTTAATTACAGGGTTTGTAAATCAGGACTCTTATATGGATATTCTCAACCGAAAACTACTTCCATTTATGGAATGGAATATGCCATTAATAGGAGCTATTTTCCAACAGGACAATGCTCGTCCTCACGTAACTCAGAGGACAATGAATTGGTTCCATAACAATATTACTGTTTTGCCATGGCCTGCCTGTAGCCCGGACCTTAATATTATTGAGAATGTTTGGAAGGTCTTAGGGGAAAGAATTGCAAAGAGAAAGCCAACAACAGTGGAGGATTTGAAGAGTGTCTTGGAGGAAGAATGGCTAAGCTTACCACAGGAAATGCTTGAGAACTTATTTGAATCCTTGCCTCGAAGAATTACCGATTGTATTCGCGCAAAAGGTTATTATTTCAAAGGTTAAATTTTAAAAAGATATATGGTCTTATCATTTTACACAGCACTTGATGGACGAAAAGCTTTTTTTTAGATAGATAGATTTAATGACAATGACTTATTTTATATTGTGAACCTGAAGGTGTATTTATTTTTTCAAAAATAAATTGTAAGAACTCGAGTCGAATGTTTTTATGTAAGAGATTGAGATAAACTGAATGCAGCAAAAATTTCATGATGGTCTTATATTTTTACACACAACTGTATTTACATGCAATTAAAATTATTCCTACCCTTTATCTTACTTACATTTAACTTTTTTAAAAACTGCGCGAAATGTACGGTTGTTCCATGTGCAACGAAAAGTTTCTAATGTCGGACACAGTAATAAATCATTTAAAATTATTGTTGAATGGGGTAACAACTAACATTGATGTTTGAGCGACATCTGTATGTTCAAGTAGTCAAGTGTCAGAATGTCAAAATCACTGAACTGAAATTTATTCTGCTGTCAAAATGTAATTCCTTCTTCTTTCTGAGTACCTTAATAAAGTGAAGTCATGTATAGTAAAAGTTTTTATCCGACATCAGCCAAAATATAAAACAATATTTCATTGCATCAATTCTGGAACTCCTATTAAATGTGTGCTATTAGGGTGCGGTCAATTAGTTTCAAACTTCAATTAATTTTCATCACATTTAAAAAGAGTCCATTCAACAAATGAACCAAATGCTTCTCAAAATATTTCTGCTCCATCCGAACAATTTGAAAGTGTTTCTTAGAAGAATGAAACGAATTCAGTTTCACAAAGTTTTATTAATACTAGCAGGGATACCGAACACATAAGAAATACGCAAAACTTTTAATTAGTGCGAGATTTAAAAAAAAGGCTTTAAAATTTTCCTTAACTTTATATTCAGAATATATAATGCCCAGTAAGGAAGTTGTAAACATTCAAAATTTAATAACTGATTTTTTCTCTGTTGTCATATCAACATTAGAATGCAATTTCATAAGGGAAGAGTTATCAAATAATTTAAAAGTAATAATTGATTTTTTTAGAAATCCTTTCAATGACATCAAAACTGAACACAAATTTATAAAAATGCTTAAAGAAACTGAAATGTTTAGAGAGCCTTTCTTTTTCACTATAAATACTACTGTCAAACGTAAAATTGTGAATGGTAACCCTACGCTATATGCAAATGCAAGCAAAATAATTTTAATGAATTTAAAATTTCAGACAAAATCAGTTTTTGAGTTAAACGATATTTTAAAAGCAACACTTTCTAATATTGAATCATTTCGTAATTTTAATACCTTTGATGTCTGTTGTTAAATTTGGAAAAGGAATTTTGGAAATTTGCCGTATACACGCATTTGATGATTATGGTATAAACAATCCACTTGGCAGCCACAAATCAAACATTTGCGTTGGATATTATATTTTTCCTACGATTCCACAGCATTTATTCTCAAAATTAACCTACATTTGTATGCTGTTTTGTTAAATCTGAAGATGTAAAGCATTTGGTAAATAATATTACTATCATTTAATTCAAAAACTTAAATACTTAGAGGAAGTAGGTTTAAGTATTGTAACAAATGGAGTCGTACGAGTTCACTTTGTCTTACGTCAAATATGTATTAGGCGACAATTTGGAACTTAACAGTGTACTTGCTTTCGTGTTTCGTTTCAATGCAAATAAATTCTGTAGGTTATGTTCAGAAAATAAGTGGCATACGAAAAGAAGTATTCAAGAAAATCCATTAATACTAAGAACAAAAGAAAGTTATGAAAGTGATATCCTTAAAGACGATTTTCAGCCAACTGGAATTAAAGAAAATTGCGTTTTTAATCAAATAGAAACTTTTCATGTGACTAATAATTGTTCAGTAGATGTCATGCATGCCTTTTTAGAAGGTGTTTGCATTTACGATTTGTGCAACGTAATATTATCTCTTTTTAAAGATGGAATTATATCACTAGATACAATAAATAGTAGAAAGAATTTTTTTTCAATATCGTGAAAGAGAGGTAGGTAACATTTCTCCGGATCTTGAGTTGCAAAGATTAAAAACATTTAATATAAAATGACAGGGAAATGTGGACATTTTTACATTTTGTTCCATTATTTTTGGGTGTGATTTGATTCCTAGAGATAATAAATCCTGGAAACTAATCTGTTCTCTGATTGAAGTACTAAGTACTATATAGATATGCTTTTAAAACCAAATTTTACTTTGAATGATAAGGAAAATCTTAAAAGTCATATTATAAAGCACCACAGCCTATATTTATCTCTGTATGGATCAACGCTTAAGCCTAAACATCATTTTCTTATTCATTACTCCAGGGTTATTAAAAAGTGTGGACCAGTTAAATATTTATGGAGCATGAGGTTCGAAGGAAAACATCGGGAATCCAAGTTATATCATAATTCTATAAATTCTAGAGTAAATACCCCGCATTTCTTTAGTATAAAAGCTTCCTTAAAATTTGCGTCTTTTCTGCTTCATTACGAAAATGGTTTTCCAGGAGATTTCGAATTCGAAAAATGTAAAGATATTGAACTCAATCATTTAGATTCTGCCGATACAATTGTTAATTCAAACAAGTTCGAATTTGAAAAAGTTAAATTTGTCAATTTTGTAACCTATAAATTATTTCTAATAAAAGAAAGCATTATCTAACTATAGCTAAAGAACATGAAGTACACTTGTATAAAATTGAGGACATTTTAATTTACAATTATGAAGCCTATGTGGTAGTTGTTGAAATCCAAACTAAAGAATTCGACTAGCATTTTCAAGCTTTTGAGTTCGGCAGACAAATGAATATCCTTTTAATCAAACAAATAAATGAATTTACTAGTCCTCTCTTACATGTTTACTTATTAAACAATGGTAAATCTTATACACGAAATAAATGTATATAAATAAAATTCCTTGAACTATGTACCCTATAGGAGTACTGTATACATATATTTGTTAGGTCTAAGATTAATCAATAAATGAAATATGAACTTTACAAGTTATTGTTTATTTTATTTGAAACTATAAACAAGTAAATCCTATTAGGTTGTTCATTATTATGCTACCAAAATGATTTATTATAAATATAATTTTATATCTATGTTTTCCTAATTTTTACTAGTTTTACTATAGACCACAAAGTAAGGAAGAATCCTGAATTTAATAATCTTTATATAATGGGAATCTTTTCACTTTTACATATTGTATTTAATATTATACCACAGGATAAAGACATATCAGAAGTCCCATCTAGAACAAAAGATTGGTCCCTTTTTCAGTCCACAAATTTTTAATAAATCAAATCCCACTGACTAAGAACTAATGAGCAAGGATATATACATATAATACTTAACGCCAGCAGCGAGCGAGCGCGGTGACTTATTATTTACTTGTGCGCATGCCTTATGTGCCTATACGTAGAATTTAAGCGTCAGGCAGGGAAAATAGCTAGCTGAGGGAAGCATTTTTCACTGGAATTCGGGCCCTTATATGTATTTATTATAGTACTAGCTGGGTTACCCGGTTTCACCCGGTGTACGAATATTTGGGCCGCGCGTTATATTAGGTCCGTCATATTAATTCTCAAATTATGAACATAGATTCGCAATAAGGACAACTAAAAACCCCCAAAATACCAATTTCCCTGCCAATCCCTTGATATTTTCAATTTTAGTTCGCCATCTTGGATCTGCCATTTTCAAATTCGCAAAAAAAGTAACCTATATGTTGGACCGGAATGTGTAGTACCTTAATTTAAAAAATGAATATGATCGGATCCAGCTTTTAGGCGTGATGGGCTACTCCGTTTCAATCGCTGTACAGCAATTTTGATCGCCTTATTGAATCCAACATTTTGATTTCCAAATTAGAAACATAGATTCGCAATAAGGACATCTAACAACCCCCAAATTTCCTATTTTCATGCCAATCCCTTTATATTTTCAATATTTGGCCGCCATCTTGGGTTCGCCATTTTAAAATACGCGAAAAAGTATCCTATATATGGGGGCGAAATATATAGAACCTTCACCCAAAAAATGAATACGATCGAATCCACCGTCTAAGCGTTTGGGTGCCATATTGGATTCGCCATTTTGAGTTTCCAAGTTTGGAACATATATTCGCAATTAGAATATCTACAAACCCCTAGGTACCAATTTTCACGCCAATCCCTTACCTTTTAACATTTTTGGCCACCATCTTGGTTCCGTCATTCTGAAATTAGAGAATAAAAGGCAGCCTATACATATGCTTGGCCGCAATATGAAGTATATTCACTCCAAAAATAAATATAGTCCGATCCAATATTCAGGCGTTATGGGTTACCTGGTTTTACCCAGTGTACATAAATTTGCGTCACCCTACAGGGTAGGCCATTTTGAATTTCCAAACTTTGATAGTAAATTCGAAATTACCTCAAAATATCCATAGTACTTTTCATTTAAATTCCCTGAAGTTCGATAATTAGTGTTCGCCATATTGAATCCGCCACCTCTCACTGCAAATTTCGGACATGGATTCGCAAGAAGGGTATCTAAAAACCCCCAAACACCAATTTTATGGCAATCCCTTCATATTTTCAAATTTTTGCCATCATCTTAGGTCCGCCATTTTGAAATTCGTGAATTGAAAGTAGCCTATATTTTGGGCCGGAATATGTGGTACCTTCACCCAAAAAATGAATAAGCTCGAATTCAGCGTCTAGGCGTAATGGGCTACCCAGGTTCGCCCGATCTACCAAAATTTTGGCTGCCATATTGAATCCACCATCTTGAATTTCTAAATTTCGAAAACAAATTCGTAATAAGGACGACTAAAAACCCCCAAATACCAATTTCCATGCCAATCCGTTGATATTTTCAATTTTGGACCGCCATCTCGGATCCGCCATTTTGAAATTCATGAATAAAAAGAAGCCCATATGTTGGGCCAGAACTTGTAGTACCTTTATCCAAAAAATGAAAATGATTGGATTCACCGCTTAGACGTGATGGATTACCTGGTGTTCAAACATTATAGTCACCATATTGAATCCGTCATTTTGAATTTCCAAATTTCGAACATAGATTCGCAATAAAGACTTCCAAAAGCACCCAAATACCAAGTTTCATGGAAATCGCTTGAAATTTTCAATTTCTGGCCGATATCTTGGGTCCGCCATTTTGGAACTCGCGAATAAAAAATAGCCTATATGTTGGGCCGGAATATATAGTACCTTCACCCAAAAAATGAATATGATCGGACTGGGCGTTAAGACGTGATTGAGGAACAAACAAACACAAAAACCAACAAACAAACAAACCAACTTTCAATTTTATATTTATTATTTGTAAAAGCAAGGGGGAGGCGACTGCCTTAAGCGCTCCGACCACGGTCCATTGCACTCGTCCCCTACCCTATCCGAACTTTTTAGTCGTCTTGACGAAACTAAGAACATCAGATAGGGATTGAGAATTGAAGTCCTCCATTCTCATTACATCAGCGCCAAACGCCGTCATGCACGCACGGGAGAAGGCCGGACAGTTACAGAGGAAGTGCTCCGTGCTATCCTCGTCCTCCTCACACGAAGCACACGTTGGGTCGCTAATGATGCCTAGGGTATTCAGATGCTTACCGCATGTGTTATGTCCCGTAACCGTCCCTACCAGCGTTCTGCAATCTATTCTGCCTAAGTTAAATAGGAGGTTAGCAGTATTACTGTCCGGTCGGCTAATGAACCATTTGGTGAATTTACAGGTTGATATACTGGACCATCTCTGACCATGTATAGAATCCATGGATCTAGTTATCCACTTTTTCAACACTGTGGGGCTAGCACCAATGATGACCTCCGGTCCCATAGGGAGAGATTAGGTTATGTTAGGTTAAAGTGGCTGCCAAAAAACAAGCACACTTAAGATAGACCCATTGATATACCACGGTGGACGAAACCCCTAATAACTAACCTTCGAACCATTTGGAATCTTTAATGAACTGCTCCAGGCTTTTAATCCTGACGGAGCTCAGTTCCGACAGATGATTAAAGGAACTTGAGCCCAGGCTCCGATTTCTCCGCACCGCTAATGCTGGGCATTGACACAGGAAGTGAAGGATATTCTCTTCCTCTTCCTCATTGCGGCAACTTCTGCAGAAGTCATGCGTGGTCACCTCCATCCTGCTGGCATGTTTGCCGATAAGACAGTGGCCCGTAATGACCGCTACTACGTTGCTGATAATAGCTCTGTTGAGCGAAACTAAGTTTCTGGACTTGTTACGGTTGAAGGTGGGCCAAATAAATCTGGTCATTGCGCAGGTGTGTTCATTTTTCCACCTGCGATTAGCAGTTTCCAAGAAAGACTCTTGTATGGTCCGCTTGCTTGATGCAAGCGGAGCACCCGGCTTAAGAGTGATATTTCATTTCTTTTTCATTTAATTTAATTTATTTATCCAATTGGGGTCTGTGCACACAAGAATACAGGTTCTTTTGATAGTGCACTAACATAGATGATAAACAAAATAAAGCAACTAAACTAACAATCCATACAAAGAAAATTTAAAGAAAAATCCAAACTTAAATTAGATATACTAAGTAAAGAAAGAAAAGATAAAAATATAAAACTAATAACAATAATAATAATAATAGATCAAAACAAAATAATAGTGGTATGTAATTCATGGACGAGAAAGAGAAAAAGAAAAAGGAGAGAAAGAAGGAAAGAGATGGAATAAAGGAAAACAAGAAATGAGAAGAAAAAGAAGAAATTAGAAGAGAACAAAAATATATCTATATCAACAACGCAAAAACCAAAGAATCAATTATTATTATGCTAATTATAGGTGAGAAGTGAACACTCGAACTCAGCGATGGAGGAGGCACACCAAAAATCGTGAGGTAACCAGTTCCAGAGTCGGGAAGCCTGAACAAGGAACGAACCCTCATAAATGCTGGATGAACATCTCGGAATAAGCAAATGTCGATGGCGGCGAGAACCTAAGAACTGTATCTCTTTATACAAGTAGTCAGGCGTTTTCTTCTTAATGTTATATATTCTGATGTGAATATATAACAATTGAGAATTATCCCCTGGATTGCGGGGACTAATTCTCTTGTGTTGATTGCTCGTGGGGTCCTGCGTTTACACAGGCGATACTGTGCCGGACCCGCGAATTCCGACTCAATTCGACTTAAGTGCCGCTGGTCGACTTAAGTACTTTTACGGGACTTAAGTCTTTTTTACTTGCGCGTCGGCGTTAGGTCTAACTTTTCGTGTTTGGGCTCGGACTAGGACTCGGACTAGGGCAGCTCTGTTCTAGGGACACTCGACTGTGACTGTATCTTCGACTTCGACTGTCGGGACTCGGATTGATCGGGCATTTTATATTGCCTCGATCAGTTATTGTAACTTTCCAGTGTTCCAGGGTCTCGAATGTGCGCGTCGCCACTTTTTGTGGCGCGCATGTTGCATTTCATCATAAATTGTCGGTCAAGTGTTTAGGGTCGACGTACGCGCGGGCGGTCGCTCCAGCATGCGCTTGGGTCGATGCGCTCGCGGGTGGTCGACGCAGCATAAATCGATAAGTCGCATTATTGGTTCTGTGACTTTCGATTATTGTGAAATGCCTCAAATTTCAGACATGTTGTGTCTTGAAATCAGAAGGGCACTTCACCCCGACAATTTATGTGATGCAATTAGCTAAAATGTGTCCAAACTCTGGATGAGATTTTGGTACATAACATTCCTTCCCCCTTGGAAGAAGAGAATTATTCTTTTAAGAGGAATAATTCTCAGGGTTTTAATATGTGACAGATTTATATCTGGGAGAAAGAAGAAAAAAAAATTATTGGAAGTTTTTCTAATAGCGAGAAATAATCGCGTTTCCTTTCCCCCTTTTGAAAAAGAGAATTATTCTTTGAAGAGAAATAATTCTTGGGGTAGAGAAGGGAGAGAGCCAAAAAAGTTATTGGAAATTTTTCTAATAGCGGGAAATAATCGCGTTTCCTTCCCCCCTTTTGAAAAAGAGAATTATTCTTTGAAGAGGAATAATTCTTGGGGTAGAGAAGGGAGAGAGAAAGAGAAAAAAAAATTCTTGGAAATTTTTCTAGATATCGCGGCGATGGTCGTATAATCGCGATTCGTAGCGGGAGTGTGCGAGTCTATTTACATAATTGCTTAGTGTTTAGCATTCTTACTTTTTATATTTGTAACATAATGATGATTACTATGGGTCTATGCTTTCCGTACCCTCTTTATCTCTATATATATTTATATATTTGTTTTTTTTTTGTTTACATGCTGTTTTTATGTGCTTATTGATCTAATGTTTTTTGTGTTACTTACTATTCATAACTATTTCTCTTTTCTAATATCAATTTTATTTGTGCGTAAAAATATGATGTTATCTATTTACCTTGTACCATTTGTGCAGGCTATTTTATAAAAAGACTTAAAAATTAAGATACTTAAATGACGAAAATTGGTTTACTATTTCACTTATTGTAAATTTTATGATTCCCTGACCTATCTTAAGAATGCTATTCATTCATTACGGTCAAGGTCATCTACCTAGACTTATTTTGGTGTCTTATTTCTTAAGAGGGTGTTTATGGTTCGGAAAACATTGGCGGGCGAGTGAATCTTCGTTGTCGTTTTTTATTTGGTTATTGCGGGTCGGTTTGCAATAATTTCGCGTGTATTACATGTGTGGCGATATTAGAGAATTCTGTAGTTTACTCCCCCCTTCTTACTCCCAGTACCAGGTATGCGAAAATTAACGTCCACATTATCTGGAAATGGGATGTAGAATTATCAGTGAATTTGCCAAAACTTTAGCGTTCTTTTTTGTTTCTTTTCTTATATTAAAAGAAGAAAAGAGAAGCGAGGAGTAACAAACAATAATTTTTACTGATTGAGGCAGAATTAATCAAAATATGGCTTCAACCGATTATTATGTATAATCTTCGTTCGCTTGCCAATTTTGAACTCCGTGTTAACTGATGAGGGGATTCCAATTACTATGTAGGGTCCTATCCAGATTTCGGAGAGCTTATGTTTTTATTTTCGCTCTTCTGGAGGTTTATAACGGAGCATGTGATAATAGCTCTCGTTATTATTAAGGGGTTCTGGTTCCCTTTTTAAATTTGATGGGACATCCGCCGTGAACCCGTATAAACAGTCCATGGGTGTGAGTTTTGTCCCTTCGTGCACACTGTTGTTGTGCACGAACGCTTCTGTGCGTAGGAATTGATCCCAGCGTTGGGAATTTTCGTCTGCGAAGGTGCGTTAATATTCAATCAGGGACCTATGTGCTCTTTCGAGTGCCCCGTTTGATTGTGGGTGATAGGCTGAGGTCTGCAATTTTTTTACTTTTAATAATTTACAGACCTGTTTGAACAGATCGCTTAGGAAATTTGTTCCTTGATCTGTGACTATTTCCTTCGGAATGCGGTAACGTGTGACGATTTCGTCGAAGAAAATTTGCGCTATTGTTTCCGCTTCCGCGTTAGGTATCGCGTACCAGTCCATGAATTTTGCCAGGCTATCCTGGAATGTTAGGATGTATTTGTTTCCTGACGTCGACTCTTCTAGTGGCCCTACAATATCAAGATAAACCTTGTCAAAAGGTTTTTCGGCTATATCTGTGATAACCATAGGCATTTTATATTGGGGAGATGCCTTTAATTTTTAGCATTTTGGGCATTTTCTCACATACTGTTTTATATCTCGTAGCATGTGTTTCCATCGATACTTTAATTCTTTTGTAAGTTTTAATTACTCCCTGGTGACTTCCGAAGCGTGAATCATGATAATCTTTTAAAATGACTTTAATTTCTTCGGGACTCGAAATTAGTTCAGGGGCTCCTTGCCGTGTTTCCGACATTGGGGAATTCTTCTTTCTTGCCTGGGTTTTACCTCTTGCGGCTTTTGTGTGACTTCTTGTTTATTACTCTGGGCGTTTCGTTTTTGCGCCCGAGGTACTGCGCTTATATTGTTGACGGAGGTATCTTTCTCCGTGTTAGGGTTCATTGAATTATGGATTTGAGCCGTTTCCGTGAAGGTTTGACTATTTTTGACGCAGTTTTCTTCCTGTGGAATGCGACTGAGTGCGTCTGCATTCGTATTATATTTTCCGGGTTCGTATTCGATTGTGTAATCGAATTCCGAAAGTTTGTGATAGAATCTCACTAAACGTTAAGTGGGGTCTTTTACACTGAATGCCCCTTTCAGAGGTTTATGGTCTGTATAGATCGTAAATTTCCTACCTTGAAGGTAGCACCTGAAATTTCGTGTCGCCCAGACAATGGCAAGTAACTCCTTTTCGATTGTGGAGTAATTGCGTTCGGCTTTATTCACAGTGCGGCTGGCATAAGCTATGGGCTGGTCTTTCCCTACTTCCCTAGCGCCTATAGCTTCATTGCTCGCATCTGTTGTTAAATTAAATGGTTTATCGAAATCGGGGTAAATAAGAAGTGGGGGAGAAATTAAAGAATTTTTATTACTCAAAAATGCTTCTTGGCATTTTTCAGTCCAAGTAAACTTTACGTCCTTGCGGAGCAAGTTTGTTATTGGGCGTACAATTGTAGAAAAATTGGGTATAAATTTTCTGTAATAAAGGGTTTTCCAATAAGGACTTGACAACTTTTTTTCAAAATACAATGCAAACCATTTGAGATATTTCAAGAACTTTATTATCGGATTGAATTACAATCAAAACATTTATGAACGGAACTCGACTTCGTTCATATGGCCACCGCGGGCACGTTTGCAGCGGTCGATTCGTTGGACCCAATTTTCGATGACTCGGCCACACATTTCGGCCGAAACGGCTGCTATTTCGCGTTCAATGTTGGATCTGAGCTCTTCCAACGTCGTCGGCTTGTTGGCATAGACCAATGACTTGACGTAGCCCCAAAGAAAAAAGTGTAGAGGCGTTAAATCGCACGAACGAGGCGGCCAATCGACTGGTCCATTTCTTGAGATAACACGCTCATCAAACTTCCTCTTCAATAAATATCGATTGTAACGTGTGCTGTGTGGCTTGTGGCACCGTCCTGTTGAAACCACATGTTGTCCAAGTCCATATCTTCCAATTCGGGCTAAAAATAATAGGTAATCATGGCGCGATAACGATTACCATTCACAGTAACGTGACGATCATTATCGTCGACGAAAAAATATGGCCCTATGACGCCGCTGGAATGCAAACCGCACCGAACAGTTATTTTTTGTGGATGAAGTGGTGTTTCATGAAGCACATGTGGATGTTCACCCGACCAATAACGCATTTTTGCTTATTGACGAACCCATTGAGCCAAAAATGAGCTTCGTCACTGAAGATGATTTTGCAGTAGTAAGTATCCACCACTGGTATAAGATTCACTAGGTGCGATAGGGACAGGAAATCCGGGTATCCCACTACGCCTCCTTGCGTGTTTTTAAATGGAAATTGGGTGTGTTGAGTGAAAAAAGTGATGGGGGTTAAATTTATACCGCTAGTGTATAAACTATATGGAGATGTTGTAAAGTTAGGTGTGCTCCCCGTCAGAGTGGAGATACTGTTTAACTGCTCGAAAGAGTAGTGGGTACCTACTTGCATTTTTGGGAAATAGAAAGTTGATCGCGCTGATTTGTCGCCAAAAGCGAAAAGTGCTGATCCCCCCCGTGTATGCATTTTTGCGAAAATGAGAGTTGATCGCGCTGATTTGTCGCCAAAAGCGAAAGGTGCTGGCCCCATCTAAATGCAACGCGGGTCTGTTGACTGAAAAAAGTACCGAGGTACATATGATACCTGTGGTAAATTTATGCCACCATAGGGATATGGAGATGCTGAAAAGTTGGGTATCCCACTATGAGTGCGCAAATACTTACCTACTGCTCAAAACAGTATAGTATCTGTTTGCGAAAATTGTTGCCGCCCGGCGCCAGTCATTGTGGAATTTTTTTTTTTTTACGTCAAAAATGAAGTGTGAATCGAACGACTTAAAGCTGAAAACCTGTACCGGCGGTGTAAACAGAAGGGCATGCGTTGATGATGCTTGGCAAGCACGCGTGCTTGGGTGTTATTTCATAACATGAAAAGCGCGCGCACAAAACATTGCAGAGTTATTCTTACACCTAGGGGGGACAAAAAAAAAAGAAAATTGTAGACAAATGTATTTTTATATTTTCCGTGTAAACTGTTTATAAAAATAATAAATTTCACAAAATAAACCAAACAAAATAAAAACTCCAGCTAAAACTTTGAAAGTATTTAAAGCCCATCTCGTTTGTTTTGATGGCGGTGGCGGCGGACTATTATACGGACCACATACATCCTTACCGGCGACATAAATGCAACCAGGTGAACGCCGCAGATGTTCGGCTTCAACGTCTTTAGGGCAACTTAACGCACTCATCGCTATACTGCAAAAATAGCATTTTGCTATGTCTTTCAGGTTGGTGTAAAAGAACCCGCTCCTTGCTAACTTGTATGATTTGCTGTCGTCTAAACTTAAATTCTTAAACGTCTTCAGTTGATCAGATTCACGCTTTAAGATCAGCATTGTAACTGCAATAAAACCCGTTTATAGAACGTCTTTTATATTAATCCATGTGTTGTGTTTTTGCAGAAACCCGAGCCATTTAACATAAACTTTATCCCCTGGTTTTTTTACAACTTTTTCTACAAGGTAAACATCGGGATATCTGACGGGAGTCAGTTCAACCTGGTAAAAAGCCCCCTGTATTATATCTCCGTGATAGTCTTCAAGAACGTAAGTTACTGGATAAGTGTTTTTTACCTCATTTATTTTAAATATTTCAGTAGACCAGTTTGGTGTGTAGCCTTTTTCAAAAACATGTTTATATCTACTTATACGAACAAAGTCTCCCACTTTGTACTTTGGGTTTGATTTTGTTTTTGGCTTTTTATACACAGTTAGCAATAAACGAACCTCATTAGTAGGGTCTACATCTATAGGTCTCATTTTGATAGTTCGATGTTTTTCTCTGTTATATTTGTTTGTTAACCTGTCTAGAATATTTAACCAATGATAATTGCCATTCATACTGAATTCCTTCCACATAATATTTTTGAACGTTCTATTAAATCTTTCTACAATTGACGCTTTTAATGAACTATAAGTTGAGTAATGATTAATATCATATTTTTCCATCAAGCGCTTGAACGACTTGTTGTAGAACTCTTTGCCACCATCTGTTTGCAAGTTTTTTGGAACACGACCCTGTTTGAAAATTAATTGCATAGCTTTAGTGACTTCTACCCCACTCTTGTCTTTAATTGGTAAAGCCCAAGCATATTTAGAAAATGTATCAATGACAGTGAGCAAAAAGCGAAAGTTTTGATTTTCTGTCGCATATGAACTAATATCAACTAAGTCTGCCTGCCACAGGTCATCCTTACCTTTAATCGTGACACGACGACGGTTAAAGTTTTTACGGGCAGGTCTATGTAGCTCGTTAATAATTTGTCTTCTGCTCATTCTTGAAAGAGTTTATACATGCGTTTGTTGGAAAATATAGCGTTTATATACAGAAAAAACTTGTTGTCAAGAGTTTTTATTTTTGTGACAAAAAATGATCGCGTTCAAACACCCGTTTACAATGATCGTGGCTGGGCCTTCCGGGTGTGGAAAGACAACGTTTATCAAAAATCTTATGAGTGATGCCTCGCTAATACAACCGGAAATCACGAGGATTATATGGTGTAATGCGGAACGCGACGCTTTACCGGTAGATACTACCCCCACAAACATAAAATATATAGATAGTGTACCCGATGAGTTCATAATTTACACAAATGAACCCACGCTAATTGTTATAGATGATATGATGTTAAATGCTTTCAGTAAGCAGGTCTGTGAGCTTTTTACTAAAGGTTCACATCATCGTAATTTTTCAGTGATTCTTGTAACGCAGAACGTATTTCATCAGGGAAAGTTCTGCAGAGATATATCGCTAAACTGTAAGTACCTTGTCGTTTTTAAAAATCCCCGAGATAAAAGTCAGTTCGTGCATTTAGCGAGACAAATTTATCTGGAAGATAGTTTAGAGCTTTTAAAAATATATAAAGAGACCACTCAGCAGCCTTACGGGTGCTTACTGATAGACCTTACTCAGGAGATTAACGACACGTTAAGATTTCGAACGGATATATTTAATAAAGATTTCGCAATCTGTTTTTGTCCGCAAAGTTCCTTGAATAGTAAAAATGGTGTCAAGAGTGAAACGGTTAAAGGACAACAAGCATATGCTTTATGTACTTCAAAAATCTAAATCCAACTTGAGAAATGCTATTATTAAAAATGCAGATCCCGAAGTTATAAAAACACTTTGTGAAATCACACTTAACACACTAAAAGGAAATCATATGCCTCATGGTAAGATATATAATTCGCTGTGTAAGTATAAAAAGGATATGCGAAAATTAGTTGACGCAAAAAGATCTGTAGCAAGACAGCGTAAATTATTAATACAACGAGGAGGATTTTTGCCAGTTTTATTAGGAAGTGTGCTATCAGGTGTAATAGGTTCGCTAATTGAAAAATATGCATAAAGCTACCCTTAGCAAAATGCTACTTCTTTCGCCGGAAGTGTATAATAATTTAAAGGGTGAAATTGAGCAATCTACAAATTTGTCATTATTTGATAAATCAATGGATAAGATATTAACAAGTAAAAATATGTCTGACAAAGAAAAATGGTATAATTATAGGAATGAATTAATAAAGTTTCTGAATGTGAAACGTAAAAAGGCGCAAGTTTTCGCAAAAAGGCAAATTGAATCCCCCGTTGAAGAACATTTACCAGTTAAACATAAGAGCTTAAGAGATACTTCTACACAAACAAAAATTATTTTTAAAAAGGATCAATCGTCACAAGGCTCACCGATAAAAGAGAATATATTTGAAAATACGCCTCTTGAGATAGAAGAATTTATTTTTGAGGAGCCACAGGAAAAAACACCGCCAAGAAGGTCTTTGTCTCCAGCTGCTAAACGACGTTTATCAGCTAGTGGGATAGCAAAAAGTCTCAAACCCCCTGCAAAAATACCAAAAGTTCACGATAAAGACTATAAAGTAATAACTGGTACTGACGGTATAACCCAGTACACTGTGCCTACGGATATGAGCGCTGACGAAGTTGCTAGCTTTATAGAGGAGTTAGAACAAGACACTCCCAAAGATAAGGTCCCAACTAAACAACCTATATTAAGGCCATCACTACTTGATCCTGGTCAATACGAGCTTGCATTTCCTGCGAAAAAAGGACTGCGGCAAAGTGAACGTTTAAAAAGTAAAAAAGAGCGAAGTTCGAGTGTACCAGACGTAGCTTGGGTTAGGCTTTAAAAATATAAAGATGCCTGTAGATATAGTAAACAACGACTTTTACGTATGTCTTTTAAGCAACAATTCTTTGCAATTTTATCCTGAAAACAGTCTGTCAGCTTTTACTAATGCACTTGCCTGCCCATGTAAATTTTCTAATAGCTGGTGTGTTGGGATAACTGAAATTTCATTACCAAATTATGAAGTAAATGAAAAAAAAAGAGTGAAACACAGTATAATAATAAATGATAGTAGCTTTAAAAGAGTGAAGCGCGAAACGCCTAATAACCAGTTAAAAGAGATAAGAGAGTAACAGAAAGCAGAATTGAAATCATTGACAGTAAAAATAAATGATAATGTTAAACTTGAGTGGACAAAAGAAAGTCTTGAACAAGCTAGCTATAGAGCGGGGCAGGTAAATTTTTCAGCATTTCTACTAACATTTTACAATGCAGTCAGTCCTTCTTGGTATACTATGTTCTTGGACGACGTTAAAAAAACAATGTGAGATCGGCTGGAAACTGATTTCTTGGGTAATGCGATTCCTGAAATAAGCTACACACAAGAGCCGGAAGAGTTTATACTACACATTTATCAAGGGAAAAAAACTTTGGAAAATGTCATTTTAAAGTATGACTATGAATCAGTTCAAGCATTTGTTGATGACACTATTGGTCAAATTCCTAGAGGAAAAAGAAAGCATATTGTCATATAGAATGCAATCGATAATTACACACATCCTGCTCTTAGCATTAAAAAAGCCCGCGATAAAGCAACAAAAGGTACCGCCAGAAAGGTTCATGATATGTTTGAACTACGACTAGAAGACTTGGAAGTAACAATAAGGATAAAAAAACCATTACCTTCACACCTTAATGTTAAAGATCTTGTCACGCTTTTAATATCAAATGTACATTTTGACGATCAGACAATTAGCGAACAAGAAAAGCAGAAGAAGGTTATTCAGATAAAAGACACAATTTTTGGTGTTCTAAACAGATTAAAAAAAGATTCAATAACTGCAAAAGCACCTAATCAGCGACAAATTACTAAAGATAGTGATATTTTGGACGTACCATATGAAAAGCAAAGTTCGGGAGATTACTTGACAACACCAGTACCTATTGATACAAATATAGACAATTTGGCGGATTTCTTTACGGATATATTTCTTCAGACACCTGAAGAAAAACGTAAACCTGATGCAATACTTTCGGAAATTAAAGAATCTTTCAACACGGCTGGACTACGTCAAGAACATATGTTGATCATTGAAAAAATTAATGGCCTGGAAAGTACAGTCAATGAATTAATACAAAGATTTCCCCGAGAATCTACGGATATATCAAAAAAATATTATGATAAAAACTTGATTTTCATTTACACCGATATTATTAAGCCGAGAATTATTGGTAATAAGTTAGCACGATACTTACGAGTGATACCGACACAATCGTGCGAAGGTGTACTAAGATTTAAACATGTAGAATACTGCCCTATCGAGAAAACATTTATTGAAGGTATTTCTATAAAAATAACTGATAGCCAGGGTGAACCGATTAATTTTAAACCAGGTTATATTCCAACTTATGTGATGCTTCATTTTAAAAGGCAATAAACTATAAATATATGTGCACCCCCCCACCAACCAGTTTGCAATTTGATAGTGCTTTGATTGCTTTAGCCCTTATTAAAAAAATGAATTCGTATTATACACGATACTACTTACTACAAAGTGGCGGTAACTTGTCGGATATAGGGGAATTGTACCGGGCACCACTTACTTACCAGCAGGGAAGAGGTATTGGCAGTATCTTCAGCGGCCTATTTCGTTATTTACAGCCGTTAGTTTCTTCAGGAGCCAAAGTTATAAAACAGCAAGCGTTGAAAACTGGAAAGACAATACTGCAAGAAATTGGCAGCAAGCCGGTTAAGGACTTTTTAAAAGACCAGGGCAAAGCTGTTGTACAGGACCTAGCACAAAAGGGTATAAATAAACTCTTCGATAGTATGGGCGGTCCAGGTATAAATAATCGCACGATTATTAAAAGAGCTAATCCATTTACGACGTTACGCTTAACCAAGTCTCCTAAACGAAAAAGACGCTCAAAACAAACAAAACGGGCTACGAAAAAAACAGCAAGCAAATCTATAAAAGGCAAACGCGGTTTTCGTAAACGGGTGTTAGATATTTTTGATAAATAAACAAAATGTCCACGTATAGCGAATGCATGAAATCTGAATTGGACCTTTTCTCTGCACCGGCAGTTCAAAGTAATATTTTAAGAACCGAAGAGGTAGCATACAAACCTATAGCCTCATTAGATAATTCATCAGTTTTGGAATTTGTTTCGTTGGGACATGGTGATACATATCGGGATTTGTCAAGTATATATCTGCGTTTGAAAGTACAACTGGTTAAAATTAAAGATGGGAAAGAAGAACTTTATACTGGAAAGGACATTGTTTTAGCGGGTGGCATCAGTATAACTGATGAAGGTCCAGGTGTTGTAAATAACGTGCTCCATTCACTTTTTCGTCAATGCACTATTTACTTGAATGGAAAGCCAATAGCTCAAACTGATAATAATTACAATTATAGAGCATACATTGAAAATTTACTAAATTATGGAAAAGACGCGTCTTCAACACATTTGGAGTCTGTCGGTTGGTATCTCGATGAGAATAACATGGAGGTTGTTCAGAGTGCTGAAGATACTGAAGGTTACCATGCAAGACAAAAGCTTTTTGGCAAAAGCGGTGTTGTGGAATTGATGGGAAAAATTCACGGCGATCTCTTTAACCAACATAAATTATTAATAAACGGTGTGGATCTACGCGTTGTGCTATCGCTTGAAAAGCCTGAGTTTTATCTCCTTTCAAAAAATGATGATGACAATTCGCCACGACTTAAAATTTTAGAGGCAACTATGTATATGAACCATGTAACTGTTAACCCCAGCATAATGTTGGCTCACGAAACTGTACTCCAACGGTCGAATGCTATGTATCCGAACAAACGAGTTGAAGTAAAAACTTATACGATACCTGCAAATACATTCACATTATCTTTAGACAATATTGTAATAGGGCAATTACCAAATTTATTAGTGTTTGGCATGGTAGACAACGACGCATATACAGGAAATAAAACAAAAAATTCATACAATTTCAAACACAACGATATAGCTAGATTTAATTTATCTGTGAATGGTGTTCAAATGCCTAACCAACCGATAGAATTTGATTATTCAAAAGAGCCTCCAGTTAGCACAAGAGGATACAACAGTTTGTTTAAAGGAACCGGAATACATTACTTTGACAAAGGACATCAAATTTCGAAGAAATTTTTTGACAACGGTTGTTTTCTACTTGCATTTGATCTAACTTCCGATCTTTCATATAATTCCACTTGCGGAAATTTGTTAAACCAAGGTACAGTAAGAATTGAGGGTCGATTTAAAGAAGCATTAAAAACAACTATTACCTGTATTGTATACACTGAATATGACGCAAATGTAGAAATTGATAAGGAAAGAAATGTGTACACTAGCTTCTACAACTATATATAAAGCGATCGGAATTAAAGGTTCAATCATTGTAAAGATGAGTTGTTTGATAAATGTCGAATACTTCTCTGGAGGTTGCTTAACCTTCTTGAAAAAAGTTTCTTTTGCGGGATTCACTGCACAAAGTAAATTATTTACAAAGGAGATTATCTTCAAATACCCCACGTCAGCTCCAGGATGTATCGAACAATCAAATAAATTGGGAAACATTGAACTTAGACGTTTGGATGAAGACCTAATAAAAACATTAGCAAAATTTACTACAATTCTTGTTTGCGATACGGCAACCAAGGAATTTATAAATAACTATGTTTTTTCCTATGTTATTGACCTAGAGACAACAACTCCACCTACTGAACAAGAATGAATACAACTGAAATTGCAAAATCGTTAACAACTAACCCCACAACAAAAAAGTTCTTCAGAGGAGTAAACCCCTGCGACCGCGTGCCAAAAAACATAAAAAAACCAGCTTGTGTCATAGCCAATACAGACCCAGCACATAAAGGTGGCACACATTGGGTTGCATTTTACTTTCCTTGCAAAGGTCCTGCAGAATACTTTGACTCGTACGGAAAATACCCCTCCAGTATTTTTTTTCACAACTTCTTACAGACTCATTCAGATGTTTTTGTAAGTAATAATAGACGATTACAAGGTGCACTTTCATCTACCTGTGGACATTATTGCTGTGTATACCTACATTTTCGCTGTTGTGGCAAAAGCTTACGGCAATTTCTAAAACAATTCTCGTCTCATAATTTTAAATTTAATGACAAAAAAGTTGTAAGTCTATTGTTAACTCAATCGTTTTTGAGTTAAGGGTCGAGGCGAAAAATGAAAGGCACAAAATTTCTATAAACAATTTATTGCAAGATCCGACTGATCTGCTCTATGGTGTAACAACGACTGAGTGAATTTTTGCTGATCGTTAGAACAATTGGTACATAACCGTTTCTTCAATAATGTATTGAACTGTTGAGTAAGGGTACAATCAGTACAGAAATTGTGATACGACTTTCTACATAAATTAAAATTATACAATATTAAATACAATTGAAGAATAATTGTTGATATCTCTAACATGCCGGGGGCCTTGAAGGTATCCAGGTATACCTTCAATCATCTAGTGGTAGGGGTGCCAATTTATGTATGGCGCGACGAACGAATTTCCCCTTTGTCTTCACCTCAGCGACGCGGATGTGACCATCGGAACCAACAAACGTCTTCACAATTCGTCCCAGGAGCCAGTTTTGAGGGGGTTGCTGGTCATCAGCGATTAGAACTAGTGTATTTTCCCTAACATCAGGTGATGACGTAGACCATTTGTGACGTTGCTGCAACAAGGGCACGTATTCATGAGACCAGCGGCGCCAAAAATGCTGCTGCAAGGTGCGTAAACGCTCCCAACGTTTGGTGGATGATAAAGGCTTATTCGTCACGTCTGGCTCTGGAATGGCTACTAACGGATGCCCAATTAAAAAGTGAGCGGGTGTCAGAGCTTGTTCATCATTAGGATCCGAAGACAAGGCCGTGATGGGCCGAGAATTTAATATGGCTTCTATTTGAGCTACTAAAGTAGAAAGCTCTTCATAGGACAACGATGCTTGATGAATAGTTCGATGCAAGTGGTATTTGGCTGATTTTACGGCGGCCTCCCACAGCCCACCGAAATGAGGCGATCTAGGTGGGATGAATTCAAAGGTGATACCTTGCCTCATACACGCCTCACTAATGTCTCTCTTTGATTGTTCAGAGCAGAATAGTTGATAGAGTTTATTGAGTTTTGTCTTGGCTCCAACGAAGTTTGTTGCGTTGTCGCATACTAGTTTTGAGCATATTCCACGACGGGCGACAAATCTCTTGAGCGCAGCAATGAATGCATCTGAAGATAAATCTGATACAGCTTCGAGATGCACCGCCTTAGTTGCGAAGCACACAAAGACTGCTATGTACGATTTTACTAGCGGTTTTCCCCTTAGCTGAAGCGATATCCAAACTGGTCCGCCAAAATCAACACCGGTAATGAGAAATGGCCGAGATGCTTCTACACAATTTGCAGGTAGGTTTCCCATGATTTGACTGAAGGTTTTTGGACGATAGCGAAAGCAATGTATGCACTTACGCAGGACTTGAGTGCAGAGAACTTTTCCACCGAGAATCCAGAAGCGCTGGCGAACTATCGATAATAAGGTTTGACTTCCAGCGTGAAAGTGCTGACGATGCAAGTCTGTGACGTATCCCTTTACGAATGGATGATTCCGTGGAAGCAGTATGGGATATTTCGAGTCGTATGGTATTTTTGCCCTTTGCAGTCGTCCCCCTACTCTCAGAAGAGGTACCGATGAATTATCTATGAATGGTGACAGGCTAATGATGCAACTTTTTGAATCAAGTGGTGCTTCATTCTCGAGGCATTTTATGTCTGAGCTGAATGCTGACCGTTGGATGGCATAGATAATTCTCATGAACGCTTCATCTATGTCAGCATAAGAGAGGGCATCTTCTATGGGAGTCGAAATATTTAGCGTTAGATTTTTTAACGTATGCCCCTTGCAACTTAATCGTAATGCAAGTCGCTTAATAAATCGGAGTGCAAAGGCAAAGATACGACAACATTTCGAAGCATTGTTAATGTATTTTTGTTCAGATATAAAATCTGACGACTGACTTTCACGATACACGATCAACACAGACCTTTGTGATCGGGTTTCTGGTAAATTTTCCAAATACGGTTGAAATTTTTCATTACAAGGCCAATTCTGATTAGGTTGTGATAAAAATAACGGTCCACAAAACCATATAGAATCAATTAAATAGTCTATTGTAGCTCCTCTGGAAACTATGTCCGCAGGATTCGATTTAGAATCTACATGTCTCCAATGATTGATATCTGCAACAGCTTGTATCTTAGATACACGATTTGCGACGAAGGTATTCCAAGCAGATGACTCTCCAGCAATCCAATGCAGCACAATCTCTGAATCTGTCCACAATGTAATTTTCGGGAATGGTTCAATAATGCGTCTCAAACGCTCTACTAGAGTAGCGAGTAATAGCGCAGCACACAACTCTAATCTAGGTAGAGATATGACCTTGTTCGGTGACACTCGTGATTTAGAAGTAACCAATTTAACAGCTATATCTCCTTCTGTTGTAACGCTTCGCATGTAGATGCAGCAACCATAAGCATCTTCGGACGCATCTGCAAATCCATGCAACTCAATCGTTCTGCAGTTGTTAGGATATATTGGGCGAGAAAGTCGAATTTTTGCAACATCATTGAGCTGAAATCGGTAGTTCATCCAACGAGTATGATACTCTATAGGAAGAGATTCATCCCAATTTAATTTCAGCCGCCACAGTTCCTTCATGAATATTTTTGCAGTAACGATTATTGGGTTTATTAACCCGAGGGGATCAAATAATTTCGACAAATCCGAGAGAACTGTTCGTTTTGTTATTCGCGATGATTCCGAAGCGAAAGGCCATTTGAATTGAAACTCATCAGACGTCGGATTCCAAATCAATCCAAGAGCCTTTACTGCATTTGAATCAGCTATAGTTTCGCGATCTTCTAGCGGAATAAGATCCATAAATGCAGCACAGTTCGAAGACCATTTTCTCAATGCAAATCCTCCGGAATTCAAGATAGATACAATCTGATGCTTGAGTTCTATCAATTGCTCTAGACTGTCAGCTCCACAAAGTAGATCGTCTACGTACATATCCTTTCTGATTGCATGAGAACCGGCAGGCAAGGTTTCCGCGAATTCATTTGCCAGTTCAACAAGGCATCTAGTAGCTAGATAGGGCGCCGACGATGTCCCGTAAGTGACAGTAGCTAGAACATATTCTTTCAAGGGAAGTGTAGGTGATGGTCTCCATAAAATTCCCAAGAATTGTCTATCTTGAGTATCTACAAGAATTTGCCGATACATTTTTGAGATATCAGCAGTAATAGCAAACTTTCGGCATCGAAATCGTATAGCGATATTAAAAAGATCTTCTTGAAGAGTTGGTCCGACCATCAAGATATCATTCAATGACGTACCACTAGTAGTGGGGCAGGACGCATTGAAGACAACTCTTAATTTGGTACTCGAGCTATCAGGCTTCAATACGCAGTGATGTGGAATGAAATACTTAATATTTGAGGCATCGCCATGCCATTGTTGCATATGATTTAGCTGTTCGTATTCATTCATAAATTTGATGTACTGATTTTTTAAGTCTGGGTCCCTCTCTAATCTGCGTTCTAATCTAGTGAAATTTCTTAATGCAATAGCGTACGAGTCTCCAAGCACGCTTGGATCCCTTTTGAATGGCAAATGAACTATAAATCGACCAGACTCATTACGCTTAAATGTGTTGACAAAGAATTTTTCACATTCTCGCTGTTCTTTGCTCCAATTGACTACCTGATCATTAATATGTTCTATCTCCCAAAATTTTTCTACGAGCTCCATCAGCTTGTTATCTCCAAGCTCTACATCATTGTCGACTGCGATGTTACAAATGCGACGGCAAGTATTTTCTGCCTTAAAACGACCAGCGACTATCCATCCAAGTAGAGTCTTTTGTAACATTGGCAGATTTTTACCCAAGCGAATGTGGCCAACCGATAATAGTTGATAGAAAACATCTGCACCTAATAGCATATCAACCTTGTGGGGAATATTGAACCCAGGATCAGCTAGCGATATGTTTCGAGGAATGTTCCAATCACAGATGTCGATTCGTGCTTCGGGCTGGACACTAGTAATAGTAGGAATAATCCACACCTCAAGATGCGCCTGGAACTCGTTGACGCGCGATATTATAGTGGCATTTGTAGCATATGCTACTGTAGAATTAGTGTCGCCAATTCCAGATATATGACCTTGAATTCCCTTGCAAGAAAGCTGCAATTTTTTCGCTAGCGATTGAGTCATGAGATTCAATTGTGATGCTGAATCAAGCAAAACTCGAACCGGAATGAATTGTCCCAGTTTGTTTCTTACGTTAACAATAGCAGTCGCAAGGATCACCTGATCTGCATAAGACTGGGCAACGGAGGCATGTAATGAAGTAGGTGTCGAAGATGTTTCCGGTTTGTTTAACGCAGTAGAGGGTTGATTAGCACTATAACTTACTAATTGATTATTATTGGAGGCTGGGCTTGAGCTTGGTTTGACTGCAGTATTATAGCGATGCAACAGCGAGTGATGAGGTAAACTGCAGACACGACATTTAGATGATGAGCAAGATTTCATCGCGTGACCCTTATTTAGGCAATTTATACACAAATTTAATTGCTTAGCCTCCTTGAATCGGTCCATTACTGGTAAGTTCAAAAATGCTGAGCATTTATGAATTGTATGATCATTTTGATTGCATTTAGCACATGACTGTTTAGATACTGCAAGAGATGTTTTCGACGAGACGCGAGCTGACGATACTGGATTTGACTTTGAATGTTCTCTGACTTCATTGCCTTCAATTACTTGGCAGCACCTTTGAAGAAATTCCGAAAAATTATCCCATGTAGGTAGTTTATCAACGTTGAGCGACTCTTCCCATTTAGACTTCGATTGTTGATCTAATTTACCCTTTAGTACGTGAATGATAACAGCATTCAGAATATCGTTATCTGAACCTAACGACTGCATCGCCTTCAAGTGAACGTTCACATGATCAAGAACCTTCCTAATGCTGCTGGCAGCCGCCTTCGTAGTTGCAGGAATATTGAACAAATGACTGAGATGAGACTCAAATATTAGATACTTATTGTTGTATCTACTATCTAATAACTTAAGCGCCTTAATGTAATTTTCTGCATTTATTTCTAGTGCCTGAATGGTAACAAGAGCTTCACCCTTCAGACAAGATCGCAAATGAACGAGCTTTTCGATGCTATTTAAATTGTTATTGGAATCCACTATCAGCTGGAATGTATTTATGAAATTCGTGTAGTCGATATATTGACCCGAGAATTGAGGTAATTGCAATTTTGGTAGATTCGATTTGAGCGCGATGGACGAGATTGATGGAGATACTATTGTTCGATTTGCCTCATCTACCGTTATTGAAAGCGAATCGCGTTTTTTCTGTTCTCCGATTAGATTTAAAAGAGTGGCCTTTATTGAACAATAACTGTCCTCGATTTCACACATTACGGCACCGTTTGCTTCGTCAGGATCTATAATTTCGATTTTATCTTGAATCGCGAGGAATTGCTTGAAATATGCTTCAAGTAAGCCAAGCCTGCATTCTAATTCGCCTAGAAGCAAATCTCCCTGCCTTTGATCGATAAACGTTTTTATACGCGTGATTGCTGCCTTTGTAGACGATCTTTTAGTTCTTAAGGCATTTAAGCTTTTTTGATGCTCTTCCGCTAGGCTCATTTTAGATTTTTGTAGGTTGCAATCGATAAATAATTTAAGCGAAAATATTAAGGAGAAAATAATTGTGGTACTTGCGGTACTTCCCGAATATTCGATGATCCTGAAGATCTGGTGTAACGGTCCGAATAGCTGAACTGTCCCACTAATTAACCACCAAATCACAAATTAATGAGTCTAACCGATTTATAGAGATTTTTTAATTAGTTTATTTCACTACTAAATATACGATAGTCCACGAAAGAGTTCGAAATGTATAAAATGTTCACGAGAAACGAACGGTACACAGAGCACAGTACCGTAGAGTTTATAACCAATTTGATGTTCAACTGATCGCACAGTAGATTATGTCCAACAATTCAATTAATTTCACTGTCGCGATCACGTCGGGGTCACCAAAAAATGTTAACTCAATCGTTTTTGAGTTAAGGGTCGAGGCGAAAAATGAAAGGCACAAAATTTCTATAAACAATTTATTGCAAGATCCGACTGATCTGCTCTATGGTGTAACAACGAGTGAGTGAATTTTTGCTGATCGTTAGAACAATTGGTACATAACCGTTTCTTCAATAATGTATTGAACTGTTGAGTAAGGGTACAATCAGTACAGAAATTGTGATACGACTTTCTACATAAATTAAAATTATACAATATTAAATACAATTGAAGAATAATTGTTGATATCTCTAACATCTATACCATAAAACATACTTACAAAAATATTTACAAACAGGTGGGGTTAACACTCTCCAGTTGTGCAGCTCCGAAAAGTAGGTATAAATACGTGACAGTTCTGAGATAAACATTCAATAGTAAAGTGTAAACCAAAATTGAGAACTTGTCTAAAAAAAGAAAAAAAAAGGAACAAAGTGTGAAAAACTCAGACCAATCCGGAAAAAAGACAAAAAAGATTCTGAGGCTCCGGGCGAAAATTTGTTGCTAAATTATACCTACTACCTGGACTGCTACCACAATCGAAATATTGCCCTGGGATTTGATCCGCTATCGTTTGAAGCGAAAATAGTATTTCATCGACATGGTCGTTTCCCTGTGTCAACTAACTACGTCGGGTGGGTAGCTGTTTTAAAATTTCTACATGACTTAAAGGCTGAAGTCGACCCAGACAGGATCCCGCCAAACCAGCTGGAATTATTGCGGGAATACAAGATCCCTGTTGACAAGGGAAGTATTACGCTTACTCTCGGGGAGCTTCATAAGCTATATGAAATGCTGGACTTTTTCAATATTGTTATGTTTCACAATAACAATGCCACCGAATGTTTAATGGAATATTATCAAAAATATTGTGAAAAATGTAAGAGAAAAAACCTACTTAGGTTACCGGGTGAAGATTTTTTTATACCGCCACGAACATGTTATGTGCATGTAAACTATTCTAGACTTTTTTATGAAATACCTTTATATTGTTATAGTGCCAACATTCTTTTAACTGTAATGGGTCTTGAATAAATAAATAAATAGATATTGTAAAAAAAAAAGCAAATTAGTTTCATTCAATGATTTTATTCACTAGCATATATAAATACACATTAATACAATTCTTAGCTGCGCATCGTAGGTAAGGAGTCTTGATATGAATTTTACAGTATGTATCAAATTGTTGAAGTTCGCTTAGCTTTGGAATTCTTAGATCGATAATTGTACTTTGAGGCAGATATTTTTGAAGGAATTGTTTTTTTGTGTCACCTTTCACATATATTGTAAAAGACTCAACCGTTGATAACAGTCTGGGAAGATGATTATATTCGAGGTCTCCATAATTCCATTTCAGTCCGTTGATGTTAAAGTCGAACTCGTTTTGTCTTCTGTATTTAGACTTCAGCTCCTCCAGCGGATAGGGCGGCTTGAAGAGATATAGACAGCGTTTTATAGATCCTGTTTTAAGAATTGGAACTTCCTTCGCAAAATATTGGGCGTTGTTGCCCACAACAAACTGAACATCTAGAATTACTTTGCCTGAACTCATCACACAATTCATATCATTACATTAGAAGTGGCAGCCTAAGCCTATATTCTTACAATGCTTAGTTTTGTTTTTTGTTTTTTACAGAAAAAATTTTAATTTCAAACATATTATAAATTAAAATTAGCGCTAAAATATTATATCAATTACATTTTTGCATTATCTTAAAGTTATTACAATTTGAACCCGTACGGGTATGAAAAACCGTCTCTCTTAATTATTCTTTTATCAAAAGTGAATCTAATTTTCTTAATTTCTGGCTCTGTTACAATAGTTCCGGGTAATTTTCTTTTAATTTTATGTTTGTTTTCTACTTGTATAGGTTCACACTCCTCTTGTATCATAGCTTTCATCTTTTGGAAATTAATTAAAGAATAGTTTTTAAAATTAATAGTTATACCTTTATACTTGGTGATATATTCTGTTTTATCTGAACAGTTTATTTTCAAACTATAGGATTTAGGGCCAATGCTTACAAACTCCGATATATATGCACGAGGTCCATAACACTCTAACTCATTAGTAAGATCCCCTAAGAAATTGCCTGTTTCAAAACTTGTTTCCCCAGCTTTTTCAATAAAAATTATGCTATCCGTGTCGCAATATAAAACTTGATTTGGTATTTTTATAAGAACCTCGTACAATTTCATCCGAGCATATGTGGGAGGGATGGTATTGGGAAAAGTAGGGATAAAATGCAAAAAAAAAGTGAAAGTTCAATAAGGTGTATTAGCACTGATTGATTTTTTGGAGTTCAATGGTAAGTCCAAAATACAATTAAGGAATAGTTCTTTTTTCACAATTATTTCACTGGGATATTATTTTAGCCTTTTTAGAAACAAGCCGCGATTAACAGAATTTTCAGCGTATGATACAACGTAGGTAGGTATGCAATACAGCGCCATTAATCAACTTCGAATATTAAACAGCTCTTTTTTCAGCGGGATCAGCGTAGCAAAACTCGGTGTGACCGGCGGATACTGCGATGTAACTCTGACTGCCACCCACTCAGCGAGCGATTCCTCCTCAGGACAGCGGCGATCGACGGCGGTGCAACTGTACCGCTTAACGGCAAGAGGTACAGATTTTTGGGTGTTAGCTGCAGAGTTCGAAGTAATTTGAATTTTTGTTTTATTTTTTCAGGGTCATTCGGAGTCGAGTTCCCACATCCGGCCTTCCTGATCATCATCCGTCCCGGATGAGTCCTCCTCTTCAAGGTTGGTCCAAGGCTTCATCAGGTCCGCAGCCGAACCAGAAATGTTGGGTCCTTCGTGATTTCCAATCTTCTTAACGTGGTATCTATCATTCCCTTTCGATGCTACAACTTCGTATGGTCCCAAGAATTTAGGAAAAAGCTTTCCACCTGGTGCAAATTGAATACGCCGAATCGCGACCATATCTCCTCTCGCATACTGCCTGGCTGGTTTTCTCCTTCTTCTAGAATACCGGCGGTTTTCCTCTTGGACCTTTTGAATTTGAGTTTTTGCTTCTTGTCTCGCAACTGTTCTTTCGTCCTCGAAATTAGCAATGATTTGTTCCTCAAGCAGCTTAGCAAGCTCAAATCTTTCGGGTCTGGACATCTCAACGCCAAACATGACCTTGAACGGTGTCTTTCCCGTCGACCTGCTGGGAGTGGAGTTGAGAATCATTTGGAGCTGGGGCACATGACGGTACCATTTGGAAGGGTCGTTTACGGACATTTTTGCTAACGTGTTGATGATCACTTGGTTCAGCCGCTCCACTTGCCCGTTACCGCGAGGTACTCCGGTAGTGATGAGAATTAGGTTAATCTTTCGCTCTTCGCAATAGTTTTTAAAGCACGTAGAGGTAAAAGCGGTTCCCCTATCTGCGATAATTCTATAAGGATTACCGAAAATTTCGCATTGTAGCTCCAGTCTGCGGATAACTTCTTCGCTGGTAGTCGATTTCACGGGGTACAGCCAAGAAAATTTCGTGAACGCTTCGATGACTACGAAGAGGTACTTGTAGTTCTTTGCCGTTGAAGCTAAAGGGCCTAAGTGGTCTATATGGTAGGTGTGTAGCGGTTGGTCAACTTTTTCGATTGGGTTCAAGATTCCTTCAGCTTTTCCAGCTTTTCTTGCAGCGAGGATACATGCAACGCAATTAAGTAGCACGTCTTGGATTTTTTTCGACAACGTAGGTACATAATACTCCTGTCGCATCAGCATTTCAACTTTTCGCGCATTTATATGTCCTTGTTCGTGTATGTTTCTAATTATTGCTTTTTGTAGGGACTTCGGCAAAACGAGTAATTGGGTACCATCAACGAATTTATAGAGGAGATCGTTACGCAGTACATAGTCTTCATATTCACCATGCTCAAGACATTTTTTAATAAGTCGGCAGAAGTCGTCGTTTTTCTGGGCGCGTCTAATTTGTTGCAGGATCTCAGACTCTATTACAAAAGTCTGCGGATGTCTACTGAGGGCATCGACGTGGCGCATATTTGTTCCGGATCGGTGAAGCACCTTGCAATTAAATTCGTCCAACAGAAGAGCCCATCTGGCAACGCGACTGCTAATCTCCTTTTTCTTCATCGTAAGCTCAAATGCTTTGCAGTCGGTATACACCGTGAATCTAAGCCCTAATAGGTAGTGACGGAGTTTTTGCAAAGACTTTACAATAGCTAATGCTTCAAGCTCATAACTCGAATATCGTTACTCAGCCTCAGTAGTCTTACAGCTTATAAAAAATACCGGATGAAACTTTTTCGTATTGGGGTCTTTCTGCAGGAGAACTGCGCCAAGCCCAGCTTTGCTGGCGTCTGTATGTAGTTCTGTTTCTAGCTCGGGATTAAACAGTTTTAAAACAGGTTTGGCACATAATTTTTCTTTCAAAATATTAAATGCTTCCCTCTCCTTCGGGCCAAAATGAAAAGCTACATTTTTTTTAATTAAGTCTGTCAAGGGCCTCGCTATCATTGAGTATCCTGGTATGAACTTGCGAAAAAATCCTGTTAGGCCAAGAAAGCTTTGAATGTCCTTTATATTAACGTGGGACAGGAAAATTTTTTACTGCAGCGGTCTTTTCAATTGAAGGTCTTATATTGCCATGCTCAACGATATGCCCCAGGAATTCTACGCTCCGTCTAAGGAATTTGCACTTGGGCCACTTTATCAACAAGCCATGATCGGCAGCTACTTTCAGCGTTTTCTCTAATTTTTTTATTCCCTCACCCTCGTTCATGGCTGGGATAATAATATCGTCCATATAAAGCAAAACTGTTGTGGCGACATTATCAAGGTGTTTCGCAGCGCCAATAGATGTCACTGGTGGCAGCTAAAGAAAAGCACTTTGAACAATTTCGGATAATCTCAGCAAAATCGTTTTTTTATTGAAAAGAAGGCTTTGCCTGGCATGTAAAAATTATTGTTTCAGAATCACGGGAAGAAAATCGCGACGTAGAATTGTCCTCCACATTGCATTGTTCTACAGCAATAAAAGATTAAACCTTTTAACAAGTAGAGTTTATTTTATTCCAAAAAACTCCACATTGGTGACCCCGACGCTCGAGACGAGCACATCAGCTGTACATCTTTAATTAATTCGTAAAAGCCTGGACGAAACAACTGATTTAAAACATGGAGCAGGATCATGAAGAAATTCAGCGAACCGCTGCCACTGATCATCAAGGAGGAGCAAATTGTCCATCGCGGGATCCCCACATAGAACAGGTTCGTGAAGTTCAACTGCAAAATATTCAGACGGTCTCCGTTCGGCCTATGAAATTTTGGATCCATAGCCCAACTATGTGGTTTAGACAGATGGAAAATTCATTTGCCTTAGCCGGAATTACTCAAGAGGTGACAAAATTCAGGCATATTTTATCAAACCTTGAATGGGAACAGCTCAGGGAGGTGCAGGATGTCGTTGACAGAGATTACCTTCCCTCTGAGAAACCCTACACGCTAATTAAAGAACGTTTAATTAGTCGTTTGTCCGCAACACCTAATCGTGACATCAAACAAATGTTGGAGGAGGAACAATTAGGCGATAGAAAGCCTTCCCAGTTCCTGCGAGAATTGCAGCGGCTGGCCCGCGATATGGTGGCCAAGGAATTTGTGCGTACCTTATGGATAAGTCGCCTTCCCGCACACATTCAGACTGTAATCGCTACTCAGTCTGATGATGCAACCCTCGAACGGCTTGGCGAATTGGCTGACACTGTTTTTGATCTGGTACCACGTCATCAAGTGGCCCAACTTTCACGTCAACTAAGTGACGAGCCAGCACATTCAAGACACCAAGCACAGGTTGTTTCTCATCCAGCTATTAGCCAACTAACTGAGCAAGTAGCTGTTTTAGCACGCCAAGTATCCCAACTCATGCGTAGTAAACGATCCCGATCCGCATCTCGCTCTAGGCAACACTCCAATAGTCGGGATAAAGCTTATAACGATACACAGCACATATGCTGGTACCACAACAAATTCGGTGCGCAAGCACGATCTTGCAAACAACCCTGCAAATTCAATTCGGGAAATGCTGCGGCGGATCACTAGTGGCGGTCAGTGATTCCTGCAGGTCAAGCCGCCTATTTCTTACGGACTTAACATCAAAGGTGCGATTTCTGGTTGACACAGGGGCGGATATCAGTATATATCCTCGACGTTTTGCCTGGAAGATTAAGACCAATTATTCTTTATACGCGGCTAACGGCACCACAATCTCAACCTACGGATTTATACACCTCTCTATTAATTTGGGTCTTCGGCGGGACTTTGTATGGAGATTTGTTGTGGCTGACGTTGATACTCCCATCATCGGAGCTGACTTTTTAAGTTATTTTAATTTGCTGGTCGACATTCGCAATCATGTACTTCGTGACGCTACTACGAGCCTTTCAACTTCGGGTTTTTGCACAGTTGGCGTACCTAATGTACAGATAAAATCAGTATCAGACGACAGCAAATTCGCACAGGTTTTGAAAGAATTTCCCAATCTAACCAGACCCGATGGTGCATTCAAAGAAATTAAACACAACACCATGCACCACATTACCACCAAACCTGGACCACCAATCAGTTGCAAAGCTAGAAGGCTTGCTCCAGACAAACTTAAAATTGCTCACCAGGAATTCGAAACGATGATCAAAATGGGCATCGCTAGAAGATCCAAGAGTCCATGGTCATCCCCACTTCACTTAGTGTCAAAAAAGGATGGAGGATGGCGTCCTTGCGGGGATTATCGACCCTTAAATGATAGAACAATCCCAGACAATTATCCTCCACGCAATATTCAGGACTGCAGCGCCAATCTTGCTGGAAAAAAGATTTTTTCAAAAATAGATCTAGTTAGAGCATATAACCAGATACCTGTGGCACCTGCTGACATTGAAAAAACCGCGGTCATTACACCCTTTGGCCTTTATGAATTTCCTTTTATGACCTTTGGCCTTACGAACGCAGCTCAAACATTCCAGCGTTTTATCGACGAGGTCACTGCTGGCTTGGATTACTGTTTCCCGTACTTAGATGACATTCTTGTGGCATCACAAGATGAGGACCAACACTTGAAGCATCTGCGACAGCTTTTTCAACGCTTGTCCCAGTATGGAGTGGTAATTAATGTGACCAAATGCGAGTTCGGTAAAAGCCAGTTGAACTTTCTTGGTTTTACCATTTCTACTGAGGGAATTCGTCCACCATCTGAACGTGTTCAAGCAATTCTGGATTGCCCACCACCATCTACAGTTAAACAGATGAGAAGATTCCTTGGGTCTCTTAATTATTATAGACGATTCATTCCGAGATCTGCTGAACTTCAGGCACCTTTGAACGAATATCTCAAAGGCCCAAAATCAACATCAAATGAAAAAAAGCCCATCTCTTGGACCCCAGATTTGAAATCAGTTTTTTCATCCCTAAAGAATGCCTTAGCTAAGGCAACACTGCTGGTTCATCCAAACACTTCACTGTTTTGGGGACTTTTTACCGATGCTTCGGATACGGCAATGGGAGCAGTTCTTCAGCAGAAATCTAATGCAGAGTGGCAACCACTTGCATATTTCGCTAAATGTTTTAACACCGCCCAGCGTAAATATAGTACATATGATCGCGAACTCCTGGCCGTGTACTCTGCGGTGAAATATTTTCGATTCATGGTTGAGGGACGACGGTTTGCTATCTTCACAGACCACAAGCCACTTGTTTTTGCTTTTAAACAGAAGCCAGAAAAGTGTACTCCACGTCAATTTAACCATTTGGACTACATATCACAGTTCACAACCGATATTCAACATGTTCCCGGTTCCGACAACATGGTTGCTGACATGCTCTCCAGAGTGGAGGCTGTCGCCGCTCCTGTAGACTTCAGTGAATTGGCTGCCTCTCAAATGGACGACGTAGAACTTAGAGATTTACTACGCAACAATCCGAATTCAAAACTAGAAAAAACATCTCTTTCAAATGGAGCTGACCTTTACTGTGATGTCTCCACTGGAGTTCCCAAACCTTTTGTGCCAGCAGGTCTTCGAAAAAAAATTTTCGACTGCCTACACTGCTTAAGCCACCCAGGTCCCAGAGCATCTGCAAAACTGGTGGCGAGCAAGTTCACCTGGCCAACTTTAAGGAAAGACTGCATCACATGGGCGCAAGCCTGCATTCCTTGCCAGCGCACCAAAGTTTCGAGACACACTGTTTCACCGTTAGGAGATTTTTCAACACCTTCAAGCAGGTTCGAACACATCCATGTCGACTTGATCGGACCGCTTCCAATATCCCGTGGTTACAGGTATTGCCTAACGGTGGTAGATCGTTTTTCTAGATGGCCTGAAGCGTTTCCACTCACAAACATCGAGGCTGACACAGTCACTAGAAAACTCTTCAGCGGTTGGATTTCGAAATTCGGCGTTCCTCTGCGAATCACATCGGACCAAGGGCGCCAGTTCACATCTGACCTTTTCAGATCGCTCTCACAATATTTTGGGATCAACCACCTCCGCACTACGGCCTACCATCCGCAGGCTAATGGAATGGTAGAGCGCTTTCATCGGCAACTGAAGGCTGCTCTCGTGTGCCATCAGACGGAAGACTGGACAGACATACTTCCTGTTGTTTTGATGGGAATCAGAGCGGCATTTAAGGAGGACATCAATGCTACAGCAGCAGAAATGGTATTTGGGCAGTCCATTCGACTGCCTGGGGAGTTTCTCTCACCTTCCTCTTCAATAATTACACCAGATAATTTCGCAAACAAACTTAGAGCTCATTTCAGGTCTCTGCACCCTAGACCGGTTACACGTCATGGTACCCGTCCTACGTTTGTTCACAGAGACCTTGCTCAATCATCTAACGTCTTCATCAGAAGAGACACCCTAAAAGCAGCACTTCAACAGCCATTTGAAGGACCATTTCCGGTTATCGGTAGGGCAGCTAAATATTACACTGTACGAGTTCGAGGCCGTGATACAGTAATTTCCATTGATCGCCTCAAGCCTGCATATCTCCTGGCATCTGATGACACTACAGTTTCAGCTATACCAACTGAAAACAATTCTTTGAAACCGGATTCTACAAATTCAACCAATTCTACCAGCCCAGAAACAACACAGTCAACAACTATAACTCGTTCAGGTCGAAAAGTACATTTTCCGAAGAAACTTGCTAACTATATTTCGTGACGTCTACGAAGTCACTGCGGAGGGAGTACTGTGGCGACATTATCAAGGTGTTTCGCAGCGCCAATAGATGTCACTGGTGGCAGCTAAAGAAAAGCACTTTGAACAATTTCGGATAATCTCAGCAAAATCGTTTTTGTATTGAAAAGAAGGCTTTGCCTGGCATGTAAAAATTATTGTTTCAGAATCACGGGAAGAAAATCGCGACGTGGAATTGTCCTCCACATTGCATTGTTCTACAGCAATAAAAGATTAAACCTTTTAACAAGTAGAGTTTATTTTATTCCAAAAAACACCACAACTGTCCTATCCAAAATCAGCGGCCGAAATACCATATTAATAAATCTTTGGAACACTGCGGGCGAATTGCAGAGTCCGAAAGGTACTTTGTTAAATTCGAAGTGTCCGTCGTTCGTTAAGAATGCAGTGAATTTTTTACTATCTTCATCTATATCTACGTGAAAGAAGCCGTTACGTAAATCTAGTGTGGAGAAGACTAGGGCAGAATGAAGGTCTTCTAAGACGTCTTCCATAACCGGTAGCGGATATCGATCTTTCACGATATACCGATTCAGCCTTCTGTAATCGATACACAACCTATATGATCCATCCTTTTTTCTAACAAGGACAACCGGGCTAGCGAAGTCGGAATGGCTCGGTCGAATGATACTGTCTACGAGCCACTTTTCTATCTGCTTACTGACTTCTTCTTTCTCTTTCGGTGCTAGTCTGCGTGGTCTACAATAAACAGGCTTCGTACCATCTTCTAAATTAATTTTCATTTTAATGCATGAATTCTCCAGCTTTTTCGGGGAATACTCTGATATAAGCTTGCTTATTTTTTGTCGGTGTTCAGCGTTGTTAACTTCAGATAAATTGCCGTGATCATACTCTTCTACTAGTTGTACGACATCCATTTTTTCTAGAAAGTTAGGCTCAGATAGCTCAGTTGTTGTCTTCGCCTTTGTTAAACTTATTCGGCCACCTTCGACCCTCAAGCTACCTAACTTGATGATATCCATCCCGATCAACATATCGCTTGTGATCCAATTATCTGGGACAATATGGACACAGCTACTATAGGTATCGCCATTTATTAATAGATCTGTCTGAATTGACCCAAGCGTACGTTTCAGGTTTTGTCCGAAACCGGTAAGCGATATACTAGGACCCTCTGCTTTAGGGAAGACATTACTTTTACCAACGATACTTTTCCGGGCTAATGTCACGCCGCTTCCTGTATCTACCAAAGCTTTGTATTCTGCTTCGCCTAATTTAACCGACACACTCAAATCGGGAACTGAAATCGTACTGACGGAGCTCTTTTCCCCGTCACCCTTACTTGTACTGGGCTTGAGTGTTCTAGGCTTAGAACAATTTGCAGATAGGTGTCCATAGTTGCCGCAATTAAAACAGCGAGCGCCTTTACTTTTATCAGGACAACTAGCAGTTAGATGATACTTAGACCCACAGTTGTAACAGCGCTTTGAATCCCGTTGGGCTTTTAAGCTAGACTGATGTGCTTTCTCCTGACTACGGATATGCGAACTACTTGGCCTTTGACAAGCCTTCATGGCTTCATAAGCTTTTATTTTTGATTTGAATTCATCTAAGGTTCTTGCCCCATACAACACAGATTTATTTTGCACAGACAGACAGACAGACAGACCCCGTTCGCGACAAATATCTTGCAGTGCGCTAACCGTAAACTTTCACGAATAACTCCCGTTTAATGATAGCTCCCGTTTCTTCCCGTTTTTCCCGGTTATCCCACTTCTGACACCATTTACGTTGTGGGAGGGATGGTATTGGGAAAAGTAGGGATAAAATGCAAAAAAAAAGTGAAAGTTCAATAAGGTGTATTAGCACTGATTGATTTTTTGGAGTTCAATGGTAAGTCCAAAATACAATTAAGGAATAGTTCTTTTTTCACAATTATTTCACTGGGATATTATTTTAGCCTTTTTAGAAACAAGCCGCGATTAACAGAATTTTCAGCGTATGATACAACGTAGGTAGGTATGCAATACAGCGCGATTAATCAACTTCGAATATTAAACAGCTCTTTTTTCAGCGGGATCAGCGTAGCAAAACTCGGTGTGACCGGCGGATACTGCGATGTAACTCTGACTGCCACCCACTCAGCGAGCGATTCCTCCTCAGGACAGCGGCGATCGACGGCGGTGCAACTGTACCGCTTAACGGCAAGAGGTACAGATTTTTGGGTGTTAGCTGCAGAGTTCGAAGTAATTTGAATTTTTGTTTTATTTTTTCAGGGTCATTCGGAGTCGAGTTCCCACACATATGATGTTGTGTATGCGCCCACTGGTATATTCGAATGTTTAAGTGTATTTAAATCATCTTTAGCATACTTCCAATTTATCCAAATAGTATCTTCATTTATGACATAAACAGAGGACACTTCAACCCCAGGACAATTAAGAAATTCTGAAAGTTCCTTAAAATTATTTATAATAGTCTGAGTTTTATCCTCTCTTTGAGCAAACTTCCCCCAGCACGAATTTAAATTTAATTTCGCTTCATGTCGTAGACCTTCATTTTTCTCTATTTTTGCAGGGTCTAAAATAATGTTTTCATGGTTCTTATATGCCTGTATGTATTGCTCTTTTTTCTCCTCTGTATCACAGTCCATTGGCCAACCACTCGCTTCTTGCTTAATTTTGAGAAAAGTATCAACAAATTCAGAAAATAACCCCCCTGTTTTTGTCTGGGGATCATATTGGATGAAATTATATTTCCAGATTTCAAAAATTTGTTTTACCTGGTAATTATGTTTTACTGCAAGAGCAACTTCAGGAATTATTCAAGTTCCAGAAAGCATTCTTTCATTTTCATTATGACTGCATGTACTAAGGCTATTTTTTTCACTACAGGTTCTGCATAGAGCAAAATATAACTTTTTGTTTATTTTAAATGGTAAAACTGGAATGGTAAGACCTTGTGGAGGAAGAACCTGACATTGGATAAATCCATGCATTTTAACTACCTCTCACAGTTCTGGAATTTCATGGTTTCTTAGAATTTGTGGATGACCAATAGGATACGGGGAATATTTATTAACAAAAGGGTACAAACTTGTAAAATCTAAATATTTTATTTTTTCCCCTTCTTTTACTTTATAATGACAGGCAAAAAGTTCAGTACGACCCCCCGTTATTGCATCTCTTGGCTTAAGAGGGAGAACAATATTTTGGGTTTCTTTTTCCAAAACGTTGCTAATTTCAGGATTTTCTTTTAAGTATTGGTTAAATTGGCATTCCCACATTGTAGACTATTTTATAACCGGCATGTTTTATTATTTCAATTCTTTTGCATGTGCTTTCATAACGTTGATCCAAAGACTCAAAATGGTTTTTTTGCAAAGTTCGTTTTTGAAAACACAATGTGCAACCGTGATAGTAACAACCAAAAAATTCGTACACTGTATTTGTATCGGAATTATAACCATCAACAAGTAAGTTGCACTTTGATAATTGTACTTCACCAGATGTACCGGCATGTTGAATTTTACCATCAACCTTTTTATTTTCAAAACAAAGCCATTTAATAGCTATTAAGGACTGATTGGTATTTCTCCGATACCCACCCTTGGGCATAATACCTAGCTGATTTTCTTGAAGGAAATTTTTTCTATACACCAGCATGACTGTTGATGCAATTGTCAAAGCTTCAACGAAAGGATTTATTCCTGTCGTTCTCAAATAGTCTTTCATAAATGTGAGGCAGCTAATTCGTAAAATATCTACATCATTTTTACAATAGTTAATAAGTTCAACTTGATTGTTAAAACTACTGTTGCTAGACGTTATCTCGTACCACTTCAAAAACTTCTCCTTTTCTTCCTCTTTAAAATAATCAAGATCATATATGTATGTCGTGAGAAGGGTATTCTCCGACATAGTTCCAATTTTGTAATGTATTAAAAAAATGTGGATAAAAGCCTTTTTTAACATCTTTAATACCGAACACTTTGGGCAGTTTTGCTAGCGAAAAGGGAAGAAAGTTTAAAGAGTCGATGAAAACAACTTTTTCGCATGTAATTTTCATTATTTTGCATCCATTCATTATTGGTTGGATTTTTTTCTTTCTGTTCATTAGTTCGGAAATTATGACCATCATATGCTTGTAAATTATGTGCAATACATATAACCTGTTTTATGTAGGGGCGATGTTAAAAACAGTAAACAACAAATCTTTTAACAACATCTTGATTGTTACTTTCGTATTTGAAAATATGTTCAAGCTGTCCACATCGTTCACAACGTTCTTTAGCGTTAACCATCTCTGAAACACATTTATTACATCTTTGTTGTGCAACAATCAAATTAACTGTATGAATAAAGGTATCAGATTGATTTTTGTATTGAATATTTTGGGTGCTCTCATAATCAAAAAATATCATTAAAAAATCGGAATTTTTCTTTTGAGTATACTTTTTTATATAACATAAGTGATCTTGGGGGACGTACTTATAGCAATTTGAGCAAAACATTTCTCCGCAAGTATGATTTCTTTCCCTTTTTGTAAAATTTAAAAATTTTCCACAGTCGCGACACACTTGTAAGGTTGCACAAATAATATTGTTGTCGCCGTTTATTATTGTATTTTTAAAATGTTTATTATAACATTCTTCCCCTCTGAAGGACCTATTACAAGTCTTACAGTTTTTTAAAATTGATGAAAAGATGCAGGGAGGCGCACTTAAACAGTATTTACAACGCATTTCACACTTATGAAAAAATTTATTATCATACAAACAGTCACAAAAGATGCAAATATATTTTTTGTTAAAAAAACCTGTTGGTGATATTAAAACGTAGAAATGTTTTTCTGTCTCGGGGTAGTACAAGTAAATCTTTTCGCTCAACTCAAATTTAGGGGGGCCTCGGAAAAATATATTTCCCTTTATTGAATTGAAAACAACTAGTTGAAAGTCTCTAAGGTATTGCTGAAACTTATAAAGATCTTGTATAGAACAACCTTTATTTTGCTCTATTTTTACTGAAGAATTTTTACATAATAACTTCGACTTTTTAGATAACATGCTGTCAGAAGTATTGCGTGGTTCCATTGCAAAACAGATCGACTTTGGGAGACATTCAAAACCGTCCTTACTTACATTTTTAATACTCCGCTTATGTTTAATATATTCTAGCTCATTGTCCTTGTTACTATTATATTTTGCCCCAATAAAAGGAAAATTTATTATACTGGCTTCTACTTGCACAATTTCATCGGAAAAAAACAGTGAATTTGACTGATTGACATCAGATATAAGATTAACAATCAGTTTTCCGTTTAATTCCCCTGCTGGTCTTACACTAACCCATATTGGTTTTATGTCAGGTCTTTTGGGAATAGAAATTAATAGACTAACTTTACTGTTTTTTTCACTATTTGCCAACACTTCCTTAATCATTTCATTAAAAGCATTCTCCAGCCAGTCAATCAAATCGTAGATATTTTGGTGAGAGGAGTCTTTTAATTGAAATATTAATTTTACCCCGTCAAGCCGAAATTTCGAAAAATGTTTATAGTTCTTCGAAATAATTTTTATGAAATTTCCCTGTCCTAATTGCACCGGGGATGAAGTATTGTCTGTTTGCATCAAGTCGTCCGATAAAGGATCAGAATTTCCCCGACCTACCTGCACCGGGGCTGGCGCATTATCTGCTCACACCGAATCAGATAAAGGTTCAGAATTTTCCCGGGTTATCTGAACTTGGGCTGAAGCATTTCCTGTTCGCCCCGAGTCAGATACAGGTTCAGAAACCTCGATTCTGACACCGTCAGATGCACACACAACACCACACTCATTATTTTCGCTTGAAAGCGGAAAACTATCAAGCATTGAAAGGCCTTCTTTAATTAAAGGGTTTTGGAAACACTCGTGCTTTAAAAAAGCCTTTTAAATATAATTTTATGAATATATAAAACAGCATCTTTACTTAAACTAACATTATTTTCCTTTAGCTGTTTTATACATCCCGGAAAAAATCGTAATCCTTAATTAAAACATACTCTAAAATATCTATTAGCTTATTAAAATACATTGTTGTAAGGGTCCTTTTGAAGTTGACGTATTCTAAACACAACAAACTTTTAAAAGGTTTTCAAAATTAAATATTACTACAGACTTACCTTAATACTGAAGCTAAACAGCTGTCTTCTTCTTTGTCTGTCTTGCACCAGGTTATTTTTCTTTATTGCGCGATCAAATTTATCACAGAACTATGTACTTTAATAATTTATTCGCACTGTTTATTATTTTTTCCTACACTTTTTAAAAATGCGACACTATTTGGTTCGCCTGCCTTTTACCAATATGTAAGTAAACATTTTTCACTGACATTTATACCACCGTATGTATCATTAATTAATTTTTATGATCTTGGTTAGCACTCGTCGCAACATTTATGATGTCCCTTCATCTAATTTGCATTTTTATGCAATTAAAAACCGCATTTTTTACCTCAGTTCATCTGCATTTGCTTTTTTACTTTTGAAATTAAAAGTGAGTTTGTTGCATATATAAATGGTAAGTATTTTGTTGGTTCTTTACAGTTTACCTGAACAATTTGGAGCAGTTGGATTCCAGTGTTGCAGTTTAAAAAAAAAAAAAGCCAAGTTTACAGTATCTATAGATAAAAATGGTAAGTTCTTTAGCTTTAAATTTAAGAATAATAAATATAGCTAAAGTTCAACTATTTGCAGGCGAATTCAGCAGCCGAACTTCTATCAGCTATTGGACAAGAGCCCTCATTCAAATTATACAGAATTACGGACTTAGAGGTAAACAAAGAGTATAAGATCAATTACTTCAAATTAGTCAAGACACAGTATGGAGTAAAGCTGACGGTTTTTCTGGAGGACGAGTTTTATATCTACCTTCCGAATCGATTTTCGGATAAAATCAAAACATCGAAGCAGCTGGAGGAATTAAATGCGATACCGAACTATTTTTTAATGATTTCTAAAAGAGATGTAGAGACCAAAACGACACAATTTCAATTTATTGCGAAATAAATTAAAAAATAAAAGTTTATAGACGACTTATAAAAACGGTGTTTTATTTTTCCACAAGTTCCCATAAACCCATCTCCTGTTTACATTTTTGTGTGTGTATAATATTAGTATAGCTATGCGGGTTCTGCGCCAAAATCCCATGTATTTTTAAAGGGGCCTCTAAATTCTCAAAAGTGTATCTATTTTTTCTAGAAAGAGATAGCAATATATGAGATGCCCACTCTCTCTCTCTCTCTCTCGCTCACACCCACCTGGTGTAGGGTATGAAATCATAGGGAACCCCTCTCCTCTTGACAAGTTGAACCTCTCCTCTGCCATAGATGTAAGAATACAAACTCTGCAATGTTTTGTGCGCGCGCTTTTCATGTTATGAAATAACACCCAAGCACGCGTGCTTGCCAAGCATCATCAACGCATGCCCTTCTGTTTACACCGCCGGTACAGGTTTTCAGCTTTAAGTCGTTCGATTCACACTTCATTTTTGACGTAAAAAAAAAAAAATTCCACAATGACTGGCGCCGGGCGGCAACAATTTTCGCAAACAGATACTATACTGTTTTGAGCAGTAGGTAAGTATTTGCGCACTCATAGTGGGATACCCAACTTTTCAGCATCTCCATATCCCTATGGTGGCATAAATTTACCACAGGTATCATATGTAAGTTAACAACTTAGAAAAGATTGTAATGAAAAAAATACAATTTATTACTTATAATTTTTAATACAATTTATTTAGTGTAAGGTCTTTATGGTTCGAAGATCAAAACTATTCTGAAGATGTGCGCTGCGATGCGTGCGCTGCTCAGGTGGCGATGGCTAGGTGTCGGGTGGGCCGGCGCGACGCTCAATCAGCAGAAAAGCGTGGGAACAGATTTAAGTCACGTTGCTGGGCCCCGTGATGGCGACTAGAGCTGGTGTTAACTCCTCCCTCTTGAAATATCCGCGTCCCGCGGATCAAATGTTGATCTTCACTGGTTGAAGATCCTGAATGCTGAGGCTGGTTGTTATTGGGTACCGGGTAGGATGTCCAATTTCTGGTTCTGATTTTTTATTCCTACATTTAAGGACTATGAAAATACAAAATGTTATTATTAGTATGGTAATTATTGTTATATCTGTGGAAAGGGATATGCCGTGATTGGTAAGTAATTCCTTTATTTGGTGTCTGTTTCTGAGGTGTAGATCATGCAGATACTCCACATCGAGTTTAAGTTTCCTTTCAGAGGTATGAGCTTGGAATATGGGCGGTAGGACTTGGAACGTTCTGATTTCCCAGTTAATGAACTGCTTTCCGTTGATTTTTATAGTTTCATTGCTGTATTGCACAACGAAACTACCATTCAACAGTCTGGTAGAATTGCTTTCGAAAAGCTCTCCTTTAAAGTTATCGAGGTAAATTGTATCTTCATTAATTACTTCAATTATTTCCTTTTTGTTAAACTGGTAGTCGCATTGTGCTTTTAGTCCTCTTATAAGGCAACTAATACAGTGGTCAATGGATAATTTTTCTAACTGACTTTCTTGGCATATTGTTAGATTTTTAACATTATTGCATTTACTTTTGATCCCGTATTCTTCAGCTTGATTGATCAATAATTCCGAAAAATCTAGGTGCACTTGTTTGTTAGCTGAAGTGGTCGGCCTGATGATTACATGGTTATACTCGCTATTACTTGTCTTTGGGAGTGATACTATGTAGAGAAAGATTGATTCTTTAACCACCATAAGAGGCGCTGCATATTCTATTGCTTCAATTTCATTTCCGTAGGGAAGTGTTTCTATTAGGGCTACAAGTTGATTTATTTCTTCTTTGTCTAGTAAGTTAGTGTTTATGATTCCTCCCTTTGCCAAATGCTCCGCTAGTACTATCTCGTTAATTTCGTTTTTTAGTAGGCTTAGCTTATTGAAAATAGTTTGTTCGTATGTGCCGCTTGATAAATCATTGAAGTGTGTAATAATTTTGTTGTATTGATTTAGTAATTCCTTTGTTGTATCCATTAGTTTGTTATTTACTTTATATTGCTCGTTATTACTAGAGATTAGTTCGTTTTGACTTTTGATGATTGAGTCCCAATCAGTAGCGTCTGGTGATCCAGCTATCCATTTCCATGCAGAACCAATCCAGTTTATAGATCTCCGGTGTTTTGGACTTGTTCCCTTTAGTTTGTGGATAAGATTCTGTATTTGTTTTATCTGATGTTCCAATTGGGGTTTTAAGGGGCTAGTTTTGTTAACGAGTGCCACCGTTGGTATAATTCTGTCAAGCACTTCCTGGTAATTGGTCAAGTTGACAACGTGAACGAGTTTGACGCTGCCGCTTATGATCCTTCCGTTCCCTTGCTTGATGGTCGCGATTGGTCCATGGTATTCGAAGACCTTCGCCGAATGGGCGGTAATTGCCCATATGAACCTGCAATATATAGAGATGTTTTATTGGTCTAAATTTTTTATGTGTGATTTATGAATTCTTCTCCCGCTAACTGTTGTTACAGTCACTCTATTGTCCTTGGCCACGGTTTCTTTCTTGTATAGGGGTTTGTGTTTTCCTTGTATCTGCTTAACTGCTACATATATTGTTTCTCCAGGATTGTAGAACTTTGGCTTCATCCTTTTTGAGTTTTCTTTGCTTAATTTTTCTTGTTGCTTTTTTAGAATCTGTTCGACTAAACTTTCATTTATTCTTATCCTATGGTCTAATAAGTTTTGATAATTTATTCTCTGGGAGCGGCCAAAGAATACATCACTAGGTTTCCTATTCGTGACGGAATGTACGGTATTATTATATCTGTCTACCGCAATGTTCATGAGTTCCTTTAGTTTTAGATCAGGGTATTCCGGACGTAGACACCTTACAATTTCTATTATAGTTGAGTGTACTCTTTCGACGGATCCATTTACTTCGCTTTTTTGGCATGGCGTTGTATATAGATCTATTCCTAAGGTTCTGATGTAATTAGCGATTATTGGGCTAATGAAGCTTTTTTCGTTGTCGACTACAAGTACTCTAGGCACAGTAAAAAAATGCAGTACTTTCGTCACTTTGTCTCTCAGGTGCAGTACCGATTTATCCTTGATTCGGAAGAATTTTGCGAATTTCGAAAACTTATCTACACAGGAGATAAATTTTTCTTTTTGGAATTCCATAATATCCATATGCAATATTTCCGTAGGGTATGTTGGGATAGGTGTTTGCTGTAGCTCTGGTTTATTAGGATGCCGATCGTATTTATTTGTATTACAAATTTCGCAAGATTTGATATATTTTTTGATTTGCGATGCCATTTGGGGGAAATAGAAGTTTTCTAATATCTGTTTCTTAATTTCCTGACAATTCCTATGGGCTCTTCTATGCTCTGTTTCTATGATAAAGAATTGATTCTCTGGGTTAGCTACGTCCTCAATTACTCTCTGCGTCATGCGAATTTTAAACAAACTAAAATGCTCCCTGTAAATTCCTTGAAGTATTTGGATGAATTGCTCTGGTATTTTGAGGCCATTAAGAACATTTGGGTTAAGCCTTTCTTTGAGAGTTTTTGTAAGTGTTTCCTTGGTTATTTTTTGGAGGTTTATGTAGTGTCGATGGTATCCTGGATGTGGTTCCTCGTACGCATATAAATTATTATCTGCTTCCTTGATGATTAATTGATTCCGGAAGACGTTGATCGGGGCCTCGCAAAATGGGATAAGGTCTGTGGCATCTTCTTCGGCACTATGCATGGTTCGCTCCGAGGATGATGTAAGAATATTGGCGTCTAGTTTTAGTCTGGATAATGCATCGGCAACATGATTTGTTTTTCCGGGCTTATAAATCAGTTCATAATTATACTCTTCGATTCTGGCCTTCCTTCGTTTAAGTTTTGCGTTTGTGTTTCTATTGCTGAGACTAAATGTGAGGGGTTGGTGGTCTGTTAAGATTTTAATTTTTTTTGCTCCATATAGATAGTTCCTTAGGTTATCTAGTGCCCAAACTATTGCTAGCATTTCCTTTTCATTCGTCGCATACCCTTCTTCCGTTTTGTTGAGTGAACGGGATATGTAGATGATGGGTTTATCTTTCCCGATTTCACCCTGTGAAAGCACTGATGGTCTCGAATCTTGCATAAAAAATTGATTTATCGGTGCAGTTACCGAGTTCGTCATGTTTGAGTTTCTTATAGTAACATTTCTGAAAATTAAATTTTGGATCTCCAGGCATGAAGCATACGCTTCTGGGAGTGTTCTCGGTCTTTGTATGGCGAGCATTTTGGAAATATCCCCATTTACACCTCTTATAAAGACATCAAGAGCTCTATTTCTGTAACTTTCAATCAGGGCATTTATAGTTTCCGTAGAATGATCTTCTGTTTTTATTTTATTTACTATTAGAGAGAATTGGTGATTGATATTAGCGTAAAATTCATCAAGTGTCATGCTACCTTGCGTTAGCAAGTTAAGTTGATGCTCGAGGGTACGGATATCTCGTTTGTCGGCGTAGTGAAGAGATAGGCATTTTTTTATGGAAAGCCAATCCTCCCCAAATATGTTGTATGAAATAAGGGCGGAATCTGCCGGACCCCTTACTTTTTGCCTTATACTTTGAAGTATAGCACGGTATATCGGCTTATTACGAACGATTTCGTAATCCTTCAAAATACATTCAACGTTGTGCACCCACGAAACATAAGTTGTTGGGTTTCCATCAAATATTTGAAGTTCCCTGACGCAGTCGGGTAACTTCGAGATTTCCTTGAGCTCCTCCTCACTATTAGGGGATCTGAGCACTGTAGGTTTAGGATCTGACTTAATATTGTCGGTCTCCAACCTTTGGAGCCTTCTGTCGATTCCTTTAGTTAATTCTATCTGGGCATTTACTGCACCAGTTAACTGTCGAATGGCTTCTTGTATTTGTTCCATTTCGAAAAATATTCTTCGTTTACCCAACAATAACTTTTTATAGAGAGGGAAAAGGAAATTAATTCACTGTAATTCCGCTTTTCACTTTTTGATCGTTATATTTTTTTTATTGATTATTTAGTTATGAAGATGCGCAGATAATCAATGTAAGAAGAAATCTTTTGATTACTTACATTAATGAGAATATTTTGATCATTCTACCAGACCAATTGTTGGGAAGTGAAGGGCTGTTATCCTTTCAGGTGACGCAGCTTTTTCCCCTCCTGAGTTGTTGAGGTCGAGATGCCGAAGGAGCCGTGTTGATCCCGTTTAGTCCCTGTTTTGAATTATCGCAGGAACCTACTAGTGGCACGCACTTCACTCACTGTTTTTGCACCCGCGTGTACCGAAATTTTACCTTCGGGTATAGCAAATTTTTGCGATCTAATGTGTACGAACTTCACAGTCACGCACTAGCGCTTAGCTTGCTGTTTTTCTACACGCTTATACCGTATACCGATTACAGAAATTTTACTTTCGAGGAAACGGTCAGCAAACAACTCAAGTCCCTGCTCGGGCGCCAGTTAACAACTTAGAAAAGATTGTAATGAAAAAAATACAATTTATTACTTATAATTTTTAATACAATTTATTTAGTGTAAGGTCTTTATGGTTCGAAGATCAAAACTATTCTGAAGATGTGCGCTGCGATGCGTGCGCTGCTCAGGTGGCGATGGCTAGGTGTCGGGTGGGCCGGCGCGACGCTCAATCAGCAGAAAAGCGTGGGAACAGATTTAAGTCACGTTGCTGGGCCCCGTGATGGCGACTAGAGCTGGTGTTAACTTGTACCTCGGTACTTTTTTCAGTCAACAGACCCGCGTTGCATTTAGATGGGGCCAGCACCTTTCGCTTTTGGCGACAAATCAGCGCGATCAACTCTCATTTTCGCAAAAATGCATACACGGGGGGGATCAGCACTTTTCGCTTTTGGCGACAAATCAGCGCGATCAACTTTCTATTTCCCAAAAATACAAGTAGGTACCCACTACTCTTTCGAGCAGTTAAACAGTATCTCCACTCTGACGGGGAGCACACCCAACTTTACAACATCTCCATATAGTTTATACACTAGCGGTATAAATTTAACCCCCATCACTTTTTTCACTCAACACATCCAATTTCCATTTAAAAACACGCAAGGAGGCGTAGTGGGATACCCGGATTTCCTGTCCCTATCGCACCTAGTGAATCTTATACCAGTGGTGGATACTTACTACTTTTTGCGATGAAATTGATCATCTTGACACATCTTTTCTAGAGCCCAATCAGAGAACCTACTTCGCTTCAAATGGTCCATCGGCTTCAATTCTTGAGCCAGCTTGATCTTGTATGGGTGTAAACCAAGACCCTTACGCAAAATTCGCCATAAAGTGGTCTGGGCGATGTCCAACTCTTGAGAACGCCGTGGAATTGACTGCTTTGGATCATTTGCTACGGACGTTTCAACGGCAGCGATATTTTCGACACTTCGACCAAGCCGTTGTCTCACTGGCACGGCAACATCACACAACGAATATGTAGACTCAAATTTTTGCAATAAACTTGTTACTGCCTGTCTACTAGGGCGAGAATTACGACCGATAATCGGAGTTAACGCTCTTAAAGTAGCGGTCACCGACTCCGAATTTCTGTAGTAAATTTTTATAATTTGCAGACGTTGTTCGTTCGTGTACTTTACCATGATAAAGATGTGAAGTTTACTGAATAAATTGACAGTGTCAGATCGATGATTAGTGAACGTCTGTTTTACGAGACCTGAATTTGAATTGCGGCTTGGTGTCATTTAGATTATTATCCGTATTTTTCATCACGGTTAAAAACGCATCTCCGAAGTCTTGTTCGCACTCGAAGAGTTCTAATTGTGACAACACCAATACTCCTATAAAAAAGGGGGCCGTGGTTAAGCAACACCTAACTCAACAGCAGCAGCATGGAGCTGCTATGTAATGTAAATTTGACGCAAACGACCAGAGGTCAAAACACTCGAGTTGACGATAAACAGAGGATCGTTAAACTCGACCTGAAGACTTTCACTTGGTGTCTGCTCCCGAGCTGCACCTCTGAACAATCCTAGGAGTTCTGCTAAATTAACTGTCTCCTATAGGAGTTCTGCCTAAGGGCTGGCTCCGAACCTCCCAAATTAAAAGAGAGCTACTCCAAACCCCTGAGCGAAATTGGGCGATCATCACAGCTAATAGTGCTAACTCCTTGAAAATGCAGACTAAGAGCCAAGCAAATACTAGTGCCGCATCTAACACCTCGTTTACCTCCGTCAGATCGAACTCCATCAGCTCAACGGATCGGTTTGAGTTGCTGGAAAGAAAACTTGTGAAAGCGTTAACTGCTGGAATCAATGAAAGGATGTACCAAAATGAGTAGTGCTTATCCTTCAAAATTCAGGAGGCACTTGTAGCAACTCGGCGCGACTTGTTGGAATTAAGTGACGAGGTTCAGCATTTGAAACGCGAGTTGAATGATGTGCGAACTGAGCTTAATGATCTTCGCCAATCCGTCCGGCTTTCGGATGCCATTGTCACTGGGATTCCCCGCATGCCTTACGAGAACCCCATTGACATTATTTCGAAGATTGCCAAGAGGATCGATTATCAGCTGTCCCCATATACTTCTGCCTTTCGTGCAAAATCATCTTCCAACAGTCCACCTAAGAGTGGAAGTATGCCTTTTATTGTTAAGTTCTCCTCAATTGCTGAGCAGAGAGTTTTCATTTGGAAGTTCATCCGATCCAAGGGTGTAACGCTAAAGTCTCTTCATCTGAAGTTCTCGTCTGACTCTAAAATCTCTGTTTTCGAAAGCCTCACAAAGCAAAATCATCGCATTCTTCGGTCTGCGCTTAATTTGAAGTCGTTTGGAAAGGTTCACTCTTGCTTTACTCGGAATGTACATATTTTTGTTTGCCCGAATGGTGGTGACTCGCCTATTCATATTTGGTTATTACAAGCTTTGGACAACTTTGTGAATGATGCCAGCCCTGATGTCCCCGTGTTTTCAACTGAGTTGCCTACCCAATATCCGTCGTTTGATGCTGCAGAATCGTTAAATCCTAGTTTACCTCAGTTACAGCCGAGTGACCAAATACTGAAGGCATAGCTCTACAGGCAAGCCCAGTCTAACGTAATTTTTGGCTTAGTCTATTTTATTTCACTACGTTAATTTCCATACTAAAATTGTGTTTCTTTATCTTTTCTTCTTTTTTTTTCTCTTCTTCTTAATTTTAAAGTAACTTAATATTTTAGTTTTATTTTTATTACAATCAGAGTATCAATAACCATAACGCAATGCCTATGAACTCTTATTTACCTTTTTATTAGTTTTCCATTCTGTTTTCTTTAGTGGTGAGTGGTCGTACTGGTGCGGTGATGGGGTGGTGCTATTTTCGGGTTTCTCGGCGTGACTGGTTTGCGTGAGCTGGACAGGTTGCGAACTCTTTTAAATGTTTTCTGCGGCAGAGCCTATGGGGTGAATATATGTACCATTAACGCCAGAAGTCTTAGAAATAAGATTCGTCGCTTCTTTGAAAGCTCTGATATCCATGTTATACTTGTAAGTGAGTCGTGGCTTTTGGCTCATATGCCATCGTCTCTTGTCTCTATTGCAGGATTTAACCTGTTCCGTAACGATCGTGAAGGTCGTGGAGGTGGGGTGGCAATATATGTTAAGAACTCCCTGAGGTCGAGATTACTTACCAATTCTACCCGCTCTGCATTGGAGTTTGTGACTGTGCTGGTCGAATCTGGGTGTGAGAGATGTGTTGTGCGTTCGGTTTATCGTCCTCCTGGTTACTTCGAGGCGCAGCATCTTGATGAGTTTTCATCTTCAATGAGCAACTTATCTCATGCTTATGAGAACATAATTATCGGTGGTGATTTCAATATCAATCTCATGAGTCATAGTTCTTCTACTGCCAATTTTCTATAATCCATGCAACTACTGCACCTTACTACCGTGAATTCTATTCCTACTGTTGGAGTTTCAAAAATAGATTTCTTTGTTTTATTGTTTAGTTTTAAGAAGGTATTTTTCTAAGTTTAGAGTTTTATGGAGGTTTAGTTTTTAAGCAGAATTTGAACCTAAGTAAATCATAAATTATTATTTTCACTTCTTGAGAAAAGAACCTTTTTCTTTTAACATGTTTTAGCGTGTAAATATTCAAACATGTGGTTTGCAGACAACAGACTATCTTTTATTGGTTAGGTAATAAACTGTAGGATAGGGTAAGGACAACTAGGTAAAAATTTTTAGTCTAGAGAAAAAGTTTAATGAGCTAAGACGTGTTCTTCCTTTTACTTTTAAAAATAAAATATAAAGTAGTAATACTTGTGTTTTAATAAATATACAGGGTGGCCCAAAAGTTTCTCCCCCCAAACTTTTCATCAGAAAAAATAAACCAAGAGGAATTTTTGAAGTATTTAAATTTATTAACTACGTCAACAGGATAACCATTATGTTACTAAGAGCTAATAGTGCGTATGTCTACCATTGTTTTCCAAACACTCCAAAACGCGGCGACCAAAGCTATCACACAAATTGTTGAGGTCATCGGATGTGTAGTTGCTCCATTCCTGCTGTACCCTTTCAATTAACTGATGTCGATTCTTCGGTATTGGTTGTCTAAATACACTATCTTGAAGACGTGCCCAAACGTGTTCGATGGGGTTCAGATCTGGAGAGTTTCCAGGCCAATCTTCCCATACAGTTGAAAACATTGCTTTTGCTACCGTCAAAGTTGCTTTCGCCGTATGCGCTCTGGCTCCATCCTGCATTAACACAAATCGTGTCGCGTCTGGAAACTGCCTGCGGTTTTGCAAGCACTCTGCATATACTGGTAAAATGTTTTCCCGGTAGTAGGCACCATTAACAGTGGAATTTCGGGTGACGACATGAAGTCCTGATTTTCCACGAGAGCTTATTCCTCCTGGGACCATTATTTTGAGATCAAATTTCGGCTTTTGAACAGGCGAAATTAAACTTGGATCGCTTGTTCGAGTCCTCATGTTTTGTCTGTTGGGTGTCGGATGCAAAACCATAGGAGACTCGTCCGTGAAGAGTATGTTAGCTCGTTTAGCTCTTCCAATGGCACTGTTCTCACAAAATCCTTCATTTCGAATCCTTGTGCAAAAACTAAGCCTATCCCTGATGTTTTTTTCTGTTAGAAGCGGTTTTACTGGCTTCACGTAACGTCACGTCACGTGCCTTCCCCAATTCGTTGATTTCACAAATCGTTGGACCGTCGATCGCGAGACATTTTTCTGCCGTTGTTGGTAATTTTCAGATTGGTTAATCCTTTTGGCCGCTGTCCTGGTTCCAATGCCTGGCTTATTTTCCACCATTTTTCTTATTTTAGTCTTTGTCCTTGGAGAAAGCACTGTCGGTCTACCGGTGCGCCTCGAGTCCTGTACATCACCTTCACCCCTTTCCTTCCATAAACGTACTGTCTTTTTATCGACGCCAAGTATCCTGGCTATCTCAGACACGGTTTTCCCCATCTTGTCAAGGGTCTGGATTTGAATCCTCGTTTGTATTCTCCTTGAAGACATCACCCAAAAGCAGTCGGTCTTTTAACAGCTTTTGAAAAAAATAATGATGTTCCAGGTAGACCCTTTCTCAAAAATTGCAATAAAAATTGTAGCCTACCTTTGTTAAGCCAATAAAAAAGGATCCTTGTCGACTGGAGCAATACAAATATAGCAGTAGTTTCCTACAGAGGTCACAAACTGAGTCATAAAAACCAATTATCGTTAAAGAGGTTTTAAACCTTTACCTGGACACAGGGAAAACTTCAATTTTTTTTTTTAATGGATTCTGAAGGTACTTCTTTAATTGGTCACAATTCTCTACTTTCTTCTGCGGTTGAATACAAAATGACTTGTATGATAGCACTAGGTTTCATACTTCACCTCAGCTTGGAAATTTTTTCTGAGGAAGTAGGGATGAGTGTGATATATAAGAAAAGGATGAGGCATTGTCTTCAGTAGGTGGGGAGAAACTTTTGGGCCACCCTGTAGTATCCCATTTTCCAATAGGTTATGGGCCCAGTTGCACTCGGTTTTAAATTGTTTAGTGATTTTTAAGACACTTTCATTTAGTGATATTCAGTGACATTATTGTTTAGTTGTGCTTAGTGACGAGATGGAGAATTTTAAGTTAAAAAGAAATATTAAAGCCTTTGATGGGGAAAAATATAGTGTGTGGAAATTTAGAATACGTACACTTTTAACAGAACTTGATCTGATTAAAATAATAGACGAGAGCATTCCAGAGAATCCTTCTGAAGACTGGAAAAAATTAGATCATGCAGCTAAAAGTGTTATAATAGAATATTTAGCTGATTCATTTTTGGGTTTTGTCAAACCTGAATTAAAAACAAAAGAAATTTTTGCAAGCCTTGATAAAATCTATGAAAGAAAGAGTTTAGCTACCCAATTGAATTTGAGGAAGAAATTATTATGTCTTAAACTACAAGCTGCAGGAGCAAAATTAGATGAAGCAGATAAAGTATCTCATTTGTTACTGACACTACCCTCTTCATATGATGGAGTGATCACGGCAATCGAAACTCTTTCGGAAGACAATTTAACCTTAGCTTTTGTGAAAACAAGACTTTTAGATCATGAAATAAAATTATTGAATGAAAATCGAGATACGAGTGCTAAAGTTCTCCAGATAGAAACTGTGAGAGACACAGGATCAAAAATAAAGATTAATAATTATAAACGAAAACCGTTTTATAAAAAGATAAATGATAAGTTTAGTAAATTTAAAACAAACAATAAATCCTTTTCAATGAAGTGTCACCATTGTGGTCATTATAAAAATAAATGTTACTATTATCTAAAAGGATTACAATATAATAAAAATAGAAATAGTGAGAACGTGAGAGCCGTTCAAACAGTTCAAAGAAGTGATATAAATGACCAATCAAATTTTGCCTTCATGACTGGTGAAAATATTGAAGACATCAGAAATGAAAATAAAATAAGATTTATTCTGGACTCAGGAGCTTCAGTCCATATTATCAATAGGGAAGATTTAATCCAGGATTTTGACAATCTTCAACCACCAATCAGGATTTCAGTTGCAAAGAACAAAACCTTCATCGAGGCAACGAAGAGAGGATCGCTGAAAGTAGTCAGCAATATGAGCGTTGAAGGAGTTTTAGAAGACGTACTCTACTGTCCGGATATCCCTTACAATCTGATGTCTGTCTCAAAGATGCAAAGATGTGGGCTGACAATCACCTTTGATAATCAAGGTGTGGTAGTAAGTAAACAGGTAAAGCTGTAATGAAAGGTAAGCTTTCAAACAATTTAATAATTACCGATTTAGTAGTTAACACAGGTATGATTAATACAGTTAGTAAATTAATGAATTTTGAGATATGGCATCAACGATTAGGCCATATAGGAAAGAATAAATTCTTGGAATTGAAAAATAAACAAATGGTAAATGATATAGAACTAATTAAAAATATAGTACCTTACGATAATTTATGCGAGCCATGTATTAATGGTAAGCAATCGCGATTACCATTTAATAAAGAAAAGAATAAAGAGCACATAAGGCGACCATTGTTTGTGGTTCATTCCGATGTTTGTGGTCCGATCACTCCTCCCACAATAGACGAGAAAAATTATTTTATTATTTTTGTTGATGAATACACACATTATTGTGTAACATATTTAATTAAACACAAATCAGATGTGTTTTCAATTTTTAAAGATTATGTGGCTAAAAGTGAAGCTCACTTTAATTTAAAATTAGTAAACTTATATATTGATAATGGGAGAGAATATTTGTCCAACGAAATGAAAGAATATTGTGTGCAGAAAGGGATTACATTTCATCTAACGGTTCCACGAACTCCGCAATTAAATGGTGTATCCGAAAGGATGATCAGAACTGTTACAGAAAAAGCTCGAGCTATGATAGCAGGTGCTAGTCTAGACAAGGTATTTTGGGGTAAAGCAGTTTTAACTGCTACATATTTAATAAATATAACTCCAACTAAAGCTTTAAAACAGGCCAAAACACCATCTGAATTGTGGCATTGTAAAAAGCCACAAATAAAATATTTAAAAGTATTTGGTTCAACTGTATTTGTACATAATAAAACCAGTAAGACAAAGTTTGATGATAAATCATGGAAAGAAATACTGGTAGGATATGAACCAAATGGATATTTGGTATGGAATGTGGAGAAAGAAAAATTTATTACTGTCAGAGATGTAATTGTTGATGAAATGAATTTCTTAAAAACGAGACCTGAGTAGTAAGGATCCACTCCGCCATATAAAGAATACTAGGTGCGATAGGGAGAGGTTGCTTAGGGTTCCCACTCGGTGGTATGAGGATGTTGGTGTGAAAGGGAAGGGTGGATTTTCTGTCGAGGTGTGGTTGTGGTTTTGGTGGGGGTGCGGGTAGAGTGGCTGGGGGGAAGGTGAAGAGGTGTCGGGTAGTTTGCCAGCGGTGGTGCGAAAAGAGAGGAGCAGGAATATCGCGAAAGAGGGGTGACTGTCTAGAGAAGGTGGAGTGATAATGGTTGGCTTGTCAGCGGTGGTGTGAAAGAGCGAGTGATGATGACTTTGCGGAGGAGAGGTTGGTTTGTTGTTCGGTTGTTGGTAGGGGAAACAGGCTGAATGTGCGGTGTGCTGAAGAAGAATAAGAGGAGCAGGAATATTGCGAAAGAGGGGTGACTTTGCAGAGAAGGCGAAGTGGTGGCGGCTAGCTTGCTAGCGGCGGTGTGAACAGTACGGGCATTTCGCCGATGTGATCGTACCGCATGACGACGAAGAAGAAGAGGAGGAGGAGCAGGAATATTGCAAAGAAGCGGTGGCCTGCTGCTGCTGCTGCTTTTTCGAAGGGGTAAAACAGGCGATCGATCGATCGATCGATGAAGCAAAGGGCTGGTCGGGACAGCACGCCTGACTTGGGGAAGATCGGAAGAAGCAAAGAAGAAGTTAAGAAGATAAAACTTGGATTGCATGTGCATGAAATGACAAACAAGTGTGGGCAGATAAGATTCTGGACATGTGCCTTTCGGGAGCACGTGGGGTGCATAGAGCGGCCGATTGGGTAACGGATGATCTTGAAAATTAAAAGAGTCTCGGTGTTGTTGTTGTGGTTTGATCTCAGGCATACGGAAAAAGTTGGTCAGGGTCGTGTGACATTGTGCAAGAGTGAAGAGCTGCACAATGCAGCGCCAGCTGTGGTGTGGGAAACCGGCAATATTCTTAGGTTTTGTAAAATAAAACAACAAAATTATAAAATCTGTTAATATTTTATTCGTCCAAAATTGTATCTGTATATTGTATATGTATATTTTATCTTATAGCAGAAATGAATTCTTTTTAGTTCTGCCGAACAAATTTTAATTTTAAAAAACCACCTTTGGTGTCATCTTTCCCTTCATAAACCAGGTGATGATGCTGGATATGGTTCAACTCGTCAATCTGGCGCTGTGTTTTGATCTTCTCGGAGAACCTCGGTGGTAGAAAAACAAAATTTCCATCCGCAAGATGCACGGTTAATTTCTGCCCGTACTTTGTCTTCATTAATTTAAAGTACTTTATCAAGTACATCGTCTTTTCCTCCAGCGATGTTATAGGGACAAATGAAGGGGAATCACCTTCAGCAATGGTGTTCAGCAGTTCTGATGTACTCTAAGAGAAGTTAAAATTTATAAAAATATTTATTTCTCTACCTGTACTTTGAAAAAACTTACCATTTTTCCTTCCATTTTTCTGCGACGGTTCTGGTTGTCCTGTGAGACTTGGACTTCTTAGGACAAATATTGCGTATTTATACACAATAGTCGTCGTGTGCTTTTAGTTTTCTGTTTTTTAATTAAAATTTGAAGCTATTTCTCAAAGGGTTCAAAACAATTAAATGTCATTAAATGCACTTGCTACGAGACATTGCTTTAGGTTATTGATCATCAGTGCACAATATTCTGATTTCAAACATCAGATAATTTAAAGCAATTCTTCTAAAAAGTATTTTTGTTGGACGTCTAGCCGTCTTGAGAAACAAATGAATAACCGATACAAAGAATAAAGTCCTTTGTTTACTTTCTGGTTTTCTATTTTTCAATTAAATCTTCGAGACGTTGCGGGATGATTATTTGAATGCAATTGAAATTGTCTAGGTCTATTAAAATGAGGAACGCACGCTTGTAAAATATTAATCGAGTTATTAATGATTTTTTATAGACTCACACGCCTCAGAATAACTTGCAAGATTGTATATAAACCCGGCGTGCAGGAATAGAAAATCGCAGAGTGAGTTTTTGGAGTGAAGCAAACAGTTTTGTGAACGTGGTATTTAGATCAAAGTGTTTGGAACGTTGTGTTTTGATCGTGGTTTTTAGTGTTTTTTAACACTAAAGCAACGCCAAATAAAAACAAAAATTGTAAAACTTGATAAAATCAAAGCGATTTTTGTGTACATGGTGTTTTGATCAAGGTGCTTGGAAGCGATGTTTTGATCGTGGTTTTTAGTGCACAGTGCTTGTAGAGAAGTATAAGGTAGTATAAAAAATAAACGTTACTATTGCAAATAATTTTTGAAATAGCGTAGCATTTAATAACGCTATTGAATAGTTATTCTTAACAAAAAATGTAAGATTCAGGAGCTCGCGACAATTAATAATTAAAGAGCTCACAAAAACCAGTAAAACTGTTAGTGGAGATGGTGTTTAAGCAATTACCAAAAGGTAAAGTTTTGCTTAAAGAAATATCTAAGGAGGACTCGGAAGTTGAGGAATTTGTTTTTGAAGTAGATTCTGAAGAGGAAGATATATTAGAAACGGAATCGGACAGCGGGCCAGAATCGGACAACGAGCCAGAATCTGGTTTTGGCCAAATTGACGAATCAGATATAGAGACTGTCGACTTTTTAGAGTACATTGAAAATCAAAAAAACAATAGTTAATCGAGATAGCACGGTGACTTACTGATTGTGTGTATATAAATTGTATTATATTATATTATATTATATGATAAAAATAAGAGACATTTTATTATTGTAATTTTAAATAAAAGGTAAATATGAGTGCCAGTTCGTATATAAATTATTTGAACAGTTCTCTAGTATTAGGGAAAGATTTGTTTCTAGCAACACTAAATGCCGCTTTTAGTGAAATTGTAAAACAAAAGGTGTCATTTTCTCTTGAAGACAAATATAATTTAGCAAATATTTTAATCAAGAGTTCGATGTTGTATAACGTGCAATTTAATGACGATGCTTTTAAGGGTGTTCGTGAGATTTTAAACATAAATACTGAAAATAACAGTTTGTGTGTGACTAATGATCGTAATGAGCCTTCTACTTCAGCAGATCTTAATAATTTGAGCCATACAGTTCAGTCGGGTAGCGGTTATGCAGAAAAAATTAACATTATATCAAAAAACACGACATTTTTTCACAAATTTAATGTCGAGGGTGTTAAATTTGTCTTCCAAATTAACGGTGTTGATTGTGAAAAAGAAAATATTACCGAATGGCTCCGAAAAGCTTTCGAAGATGTTATTCGGGAAATAACAAAAAATTGTAGAACAGGGAGCAAAATAAGTATGTCGATTTTTCCCCCGAATTCACCACATGTAAAACCAATATGGTCAAGCTTAAGATCTGTAGATCAACTAAATGGAGATTATATTCTAGGGTTAATTTCAAATGTTAACCAATCTAATGCGATATTTCTTTCAGATGATATTTTGGAAGTTATTGCAAACATTGTTAATTTTCCTTATGCAGGTTCAAAAATAAACTCAAAGACCTTAGAAGAAAAGGAGGTTTTGTTAAGAAAAACCAGTGTTATTGACGTCGGAAAAAACAATGACGTCTATTGTCTTCCACGCAGTATTTGTTACGGCATTGAAATCGTAAAGAACGGACAGCAAAAGAAAAATTTACGTGGGGGCGCAAAAGAACTTTGTAAATTAGCAAAAGTTTGTGTTAATAATGTGAAAGGATGTGTCTTACAGGACTTGTACAAGTTTCAAAAAGCGTTAAACGACTATCAAATTGTAGTTTTTGATGATTTAAATAATCCGGAATCGATCATTTTTAAAGTTCCGTTTGAGCCTGGATCAGTATCTAAAGTTTACTTGTATTATTCCAAAACTCAGGAACATTTTTACGTAATAAAATCACTTAAAGGTTTCTTTAACAAAAAATACTCTTGTAATCTTTGTGATAAAGTTTACAATACTAAAATTCATAGATGTGCTCACAAATGTTCTTATTGTCAATCAGCACCACCTTGTTTATTTACCAACACCATAAAAAAATGTGACAAATGCAATCGCGCTTTTAGAGGTGATGTGTGTTTTAGCAAACACCTTCTTAATAAAATTGAAGAGAAGACGGTTTGCAACACATTTAAAATATGTAAAATCTGTAATAAATTCCTAAACTTTTCTAATCGAGGAAGAGAAAAACATATTTGTAACGAATATTTCTGTCAAGTATGTTTTAAAGTTGTTCCTCAGGAACACAGGTGTTATATTAAAAAACACAGAGGTAAAACTAATCAAAAATATTTAATTATATTTTTTGATTGTGAGACAACTCAAGACACTTTATACGATACTAAGGGAACATCTTTCTTGCACGCCGTAAATTTAATTGTGGCACAACAGGTTTGCTACTCATGCCATAGAAATTTAAAGATTGAACATAAATGTAATGTGTGCGGTGATCGACAGCACATTTTTGAAAATAGTAATGAGAGCATTGCAGTGAAAAGCTTTATCGATTACTGTCTTACTCATCGCCCTTCTATGACAAATGTGTATTGTATTGCACACAATTTGCAAGGATACGATGGGCATTTTCTGATTTCTGAACTTCTAAGCAGAAAACTGATTATAAATCCGATAATGAACGGGACAAAGATTATCAAAATGACCTGTGAGAATATTTCTTTTATTGATTCTTTGAACTTTTTACCGTTTTCAATTGCAAAATTCCCAGAAGTTTTTGAACTTAAAGATCACGTTAAGGGCTTCTACCCCTATTTTTTTAACACTTCCGAAAATCTAAATTATGTTGGCAGATATCCGCCACCTGAAATGTGCGGGTATAATTCTATGAAAGTAGAAGGAAGACAAGAGTTCCTTAAATGGTACGCGTCCAAATCTCAAGAAATATTTTACAATAAAAACGAAATGTTAAAGTATTGCATTAATGATGTAAACATATTACGGTTAGGCTGTGTTCGTTTTATGTGCGACTTTTTTGATATGACAGGAATAAATCCATTGACGGAATCGTTAACTATAGCGTCAGCAAGCATGCTTACTTTCCGGAAAAACTTTTTGAAAGAAAATACTTTAGGAATAATGCCAAAAAATGGTTATTTTAATTCTAAAACATTTTCACTTAGCTCTTTAAAATGGCTGGCTTTCGAAAATTCGAAAGTTAACGGTGATATTCAATGTGGAAATAATACAGGGGAAGTAAAATTGGAAAAAAGCGGTTTGAGAGTTGATGGTTTTAACCCTAAAACAAATACTGTTTATGAGTATTTCGGGTGTTTTTACCATGGTTGCCGGGAATGTTTTAAAGTTCGATCAACCAGTGTCGTTGAAAGTAGGAATACTGACACTTTAAACCAAAGGTATGAAACTACGATGAAGCGAATTGACACAATTAAAAACAACGGCTACGATTTAGTGTACGTATGGGAATGTGAATTTAAGAAATTTTTGAAAGAAAATCCAGACACTGAAAAAAGTTATGTGAAGAAGTTGCCCAAATTGTCTTGCCTTTAAATCCACGTGATGCCATTTATGGTGGTCGGACTGAGGGTTTTAGGGTGTACAAAAAAGCTGAAGATAATGAAGTAATTAGATATCTTGATTTTACTAGCTTATACCCTTATATAAACAAGTATTCCCCCTATCCTATAGGACATCCAACGATTTATAGAAATGATAACGTACCTTTAGTAGAAAATGTGCTAAATATGCATGGTTTTATTTTGTGTTCGGTTTTACCCCCTAGCGATTTATTTTTACCTGTACTACCTTATAGATGTAATAAGAAGTTATATTTTACGCTTTGCAGAAAATGTGCAGAGTTGAAAAAGGTTTCCGGGTGCTTGCATACAGAAGAAGAAAGACAAATTTATGGAACTTGGGTTATACCTGAAGTAGGATTAGCTGTTAAGAAAGGGTACAGAATAATAAAAATTTTTGAAGTTTGGAAATAGGACTATACGGTATATGATCCTGTTACAAAAACTGGTGGGCTTTTTACTGAATACGTAAACACTTTCTTTAAAATAAAACAGGAGGCTAGTGGTTGTGGTAGCGAGCTTAAAATCGAAGAAGAGAAACTTAACTTTTTAAAGTCTTTTGAAAGAAGAGAAAACATCTTTTAGACAAAGATAAAGTTGTTAAAAACCCCGGTCAGCGAAATGTCGCGAAACTTTGCCTTAATTCTCCTTGGGGAAAATTTGCACAAAGGGAGAACAGAACGTATACTAAAATTGTTAATAATTTTAAAGACTTTTCTGATTTTATCGAATCACCGGGGATAGAAATTGCTTCTCTTTACCCTGTAAATGAAGATACCATGTGGATAAATTGGAGGTATATACAAGAAAACCTTAATTTACTCCCCCATATAAATATTCCTATTGGGGCTTACACAACAGCGTTTGCTAGGTTAAAACTTTACGAAGCAATGGAAAAAGTCGGGGACAAGATACTTTATTGTGATACAGATAGCTTGATCTTTGTGGAAGATAAAAATAACGCCCCTGTGTTCAAAAGTACCAACTTTTTGGGCGACTTAACTGATGAAATAGAAGGTTTTGGTCCAAATGCCTTTATATCAGAATTTGTAACAATAGGGCCAAAAACATATAGCTTGGAAATTAAAACAGATAAAGGAATAGAGTACATAATCAAGTGTAAAGGTATTGCGATAAATTTCAAGAACTCTAACGTTGTCAATTTCAAAAACTTAAAATCTATGATTACTGGAGAAATTGACACTGATGCGGTTATAGTGAAAAACAAGAAGAAAATCAAACGAAAACGTCCGGGAATTGTAATTTCGGAAAATGAAGAAAAACATTTAGCTTTTACTTTTGATAAAAGAGTTGTTGTAGATAATTATCACTCGTATCCATATGGTTTTAAGAAAATCAAACTTTGTAATTAGTTTTGTAGTTTAAATAAAGTTAATGTTCTAGTCTTAAGGTGCATGACTTTTCTGAGCCTAACTTCCAACTCAAGTTTCGGGTTGGAGTGGGTAAATTGTTCTTGACATCCAGTCGAGAAATGTGCCTTCTGGGTAAGAAGGGAAACTCAATTTTTAAGTTACCATAACTGTATCATACTGTAAAATAATAATAATAGAACCCCGTTGTAACCTTTTGATATAGCGTTAATCACAGTCTCGGTTTGTGAAAAAAAAAATATATAATATATATATATAAATATGTCTTGAAAACAAATTCTTTATTATGTACTTGTTTTCCTTTCCCGTTAGCAAGATGAACAATTTTATTTTCGATAATCAGAATGATGTGGAGAACATAAACGGATTACAGTGGGTGTGGACGTGTGAAGCCGAGAATTCGACCGAGCCGATAATGTGGACGTGTGAAGCTGAGATTTCGACTGAGGCCTATGATTTATTTAGTGCAATTAAGTGTGTTGCATGTCACCTAAACAATATTCACAGTGAGGCTTTAGAAGGTCTTAAAAAAATGACTGGTTAAAACAAATGTATGAAGAGATAAAAGAAAAATGTCACCGTGGCCTTACTATATGTGATTTATATTTGATTGGTAAAATTGAGATTGAACTTTTCTGTGACCTGTTCTTGTGCGCTAAATTAAACAGCTACCTCTGGGACTTAAAATATTTTCTCCCTGAAGAAATTGCATTTGACACTTATCGCATGCATTTATACAAAGATGCCGAACATTTCATAAATTCCAAAGTACATGACTACATTGACTCCCCCGGTCGCAACTTATTAAAATAAAAAACATATATAAATATACGCACGGCATATTAGCTCATTCCGTATTTTCCCACCAGCTGATAATATGGTTAAATTTATTCTGGACATGCAGTTTGTCTGCGGGAACAACGGTCAGTACTTTATTAAAGAGTTGGCAGTTCTTCCTATGGGCACCATCTCCCCCAAGGTTTATCATTTTATGTCACCTTACCCATACCAGGAGTTGTCATCAAAGGCAAAGAGACAGAACAAGTATGACGTGAAAAATATAAATGGTCTACATTGGAGCGGTGGGATCATCAACTATAACAATCTGGCTGAAGTGTTTTCAAAATTCGAAAATGCAACAATATACGTGAAAGGTGAAGTAAAGGCATCGTTCATTAGAAAATACTCGCCGACTTCTGAAATAATAGAACTTATACAAATACCTAGATTAAGCGATCTTGTAAATTTTCAATCTAATTGTGAAATCCATAACAATGTGTCTTTTGTTCGTTGTGCACTGCAAAACTGTATAAATATATACCTGTATATGTTGATTAATAAAATTATGGTATGAAGACAAACAACTGTATGTGTTTTTATTTAAAAACTTTATTATTATTATATCGTAATTACATCAAAAAGAATATTGGTACTGCAATATAAGGGTATTTCAAAGAAAAGTCTAGAATAATTTAAATGTACATAAGAGGTTCTAGACAGTATAAAAAAGTCTTTGTCTGACAGCAAAATTAAATTATTGTTTTTACACTTCTCACAGTATTTCTTATAGTACTCCGTGACACTTTCGGCTGCATTGTTATTATGGAACATTACAATCTTGAAGAAATCCTGCATGTCAATCAAATTATAGAGCTCATTAAGAGTCAGCACAATATTTCCTGTACCAACGGGGATTGTCTATTTCGTCTGAAGCACTTCTTGGTTTGGCGGGAACATTTCTGGAATAACCTCGTCTTTTAGTTTGGTGAGATGTTTGTAAATTTCCAGCCATCCAGGGTAAAATGTTGACACAGGTGCAAGGCCATGACGGTGAAACACTATCTTTGCTTCAAACGAGGTCGGATCAAATCCGAGGACTACCTTCTGATTATGGTGATGATCCAGATGATATGTATAGTTTAGCAAAAGATTTTCACCCGGGGCTTCTGATCCCTTTTTGCTTTTTTTCCGCATCGGCCCAAGTTTTTGCTTTTTGGATTTTGTGTCCCTCACTTTAAATTCTTCTGCACACACTCTTTTTGCACTTAACTGTTTAGGTTTTTTAACTTTAGGTGCGGGTTCCATCTTGAAGCGGTGGCTTCTATTTCAACATTAAATGTACATCACCAGCGTCTTGTATTTATACTCTTATCTTCCGGGGTACATAACTGGTTATATTTACCCCCGCCAGATTTTAAACATTTTTTCAAGTATATTTTGCGATATAAGTTCACAACTTTATTATCATTTAATTTAAAATTATTGAAGGAAAATTGCTTCAGGAATTGTTTTAAACTTTTTCCTTTACACCGAAAATACAGATACACACAGCAATAATGTCCACAGATCGATGAAAGTGCACCTTGTAATCGTTTTTTATTGTTTACAAACACATCTGAATTAGTATGTAAAAAGTTGCGAAAAAATTTATTGCTGGGGAATTTACCATACGAGTCAAAGTATTCTGCAGGTCCTTTTCTAGGGATGTAAAATGCAATCCAATGAGTACCGCCCTTATGTGCAGGATCTGTATTGGCTATGACACATGCTGGTTTTTTTATAATTTTTGGCAGGCGGTTGCAGGGGAATACTCCTCTAAAGAATCTTTTTGTTGTGGGGTTACTTGTTAACGACTTTGCGAGTTCGATCGTGTTCATTCTTGTTCAGAAGCCGAGGTTGCTGTCTCCACGACAATAACCTTGGTATAGGATGTAACATAGTTATTTATAAATTCCTTGGTTGCTGCATCGCAAACAAGTATTGTAGTAAATTTTGCTAAGGCTTTTATTAGGTCTTCATCTAGACGTGTAAGCTCAATGTTACCCAATTTATTTGATTGTTCGATACATCCTGGAGCTGACGTAGGGTATTTGAAGATAATCTCCTTTGTAAATAATTTATTTTGTGCTGTGAATCCCGCAAAAGAAACCTTTTTCAGGAAAGTCAAGCAGCCTCCAGAAAAGTATTCGACATTTATTAAACAACTTATGATAGCTGGCTTTACTGTCTATATGCACTGTGATTAGTTCTACCATCTTACTGTCTTATATAGCTTTTTTTAGAAGCTGGTGCATACGTTCCTATCTTTGTCGATTTCTACACTCCCGTCATATTCAGCATATACGATACAGGTTACTGTTGTCTTTAAAGCCTCCTTAAATCTTCCTTCAATTCTAACCGTACCTTGGTTTAATAGATTACCGCAGGTTGAATTATATGAACGATCAGAAGTTAAATCAAAAGCAAGTAGAAAACAGCCGTTATCAAAGAATTTCTTTGAAATCTGATGTCCTTTATCGAAATAATGTATGCCAGTTCCTTTAAACAAGGAGATGTATCCTCTTGTACTAATTGGTTTTTCCTTTGAATAATCAAATTCCATAGGCTGGTTTGGTATCTGGACACCATTTACTGATAAATTAAATCTTGTGATGTTATTATGTTTAAAGTTAGAGGCGTTTTTTGTTCGATTTCCTGTATATGCGTCGTTATCAACCATACCAAACACTAATAAATTTGGTAATTGTCCTATGACAATATTGTCTAAGGATAATGTGTATGTGTTTGCAGGTATAGTATATGTTTTAACTTCGACTCGTTTGTATGGGTATACAGCGTTTGATCGTTTTAAAACGGTTTCATGAGCCAACATGATGCTGGGGTTAACAGTTACATGATTCATGTACATAGTAGCCTCTAAATTCTTAACTCGTGGGGAATTGTCATCATCTTTTGACAAAAGGTAAAATTCGGGTTTTTCAAGTGATAACACAACGCGCAGATCTACACCATTCATTAATAATTTGTTTTGGTTAAACATATCAGCATGTATTTTCCCCATTAGCTCGACAACGTTGCTCTTATCGAAAAGTCTTCGTCTTGCACAGTGGCCTAAATTTTGGCCGCCATCTTGAGCAATTTCCATACTGCTTTCATCGATATACCAGCCAACAGATTCTAAGTGTGTTGATGCCGCATCTTTTCCATAATTTAACAAGTTCTCAATATACGCCCTATAATTGTAATTATTGTCAGTTTGAACAACCGGTCTCCCATTTAGGTAAATAGTGCATTGACGAAAGCGCGAGTGAAGCACGTTATTGACAACACCAGGACCTTCATCAGACACAGTCTTCACGGTACCATCTGAGGCTTTTACAGTAATATCGTTTCCAGTATAAAGTGCTTCTTTTCCATTTTTAAATTTAATTAGTTGCACTTTTAAACGTAGGTAAATACTTGACAAGTCTCGACATGTATCTCCATGTCCCAGCGAAACAAATTCCAAAACTGATGAGTTATCTAATGAGGCTATAGGCTTGTATGCTACCTCTTCGGTTTTTAAAATATTACTTTGAACAGCGGGTGTAGAGAAAAGGTCCAGCTCAGATTTCATGCACTCACTATACGTGGACATTTTGCTTATTTATCAAAAATATCCAATGCTCGTTTACGAAAACCGCGTTTGCCTTTTATAGATTTTTCCTTCTTGTTTACTGTTTTTTTCGTAGCACGTTTTGTTTGTTTTGAACGTCTTTTTCGTTTAGGAGACTTAGTTAAGCGTAACGTTGTAAATGGATTAGCTCTTTTAATAATCGTACGATTATTTATACCTGGACCGCCCATACTATCGAAGAGTTTATTTATACCCTTTTGCGCTAGGTCTTGTGCAACAGCTTTTCCCTGGTTTTTTAAAATGTCCTTAACCGGCTTGCTGCCAATTTCTTGCAGTATTGTTTTTCCAGTTTTCAGCGCTTGCTGTTTTATAACTTTGGCTCCTGAAGCAAATAATGGCTGTAAATAACGAAATAGGCCACTGAAGAAACTGCCAATACCTCTTCCTTGCTGGTAAGTAAGCGGTGCCCTGTACAATTCCCCTATATCCGACAAGTTACCGCCACTTTGTAGTAAGTAGTATCGCGTATAATATGAATTCATTTTTATTAAGGGCTAAAGTCAAGCAATGTGCTATCAAATTGAAAACTGGTAGGGGGTGCACATATATTTATAGTTTATTGTCTTTTAAAATGAAGCATCACATAAGTTGGAATATAACTTGGTTTAAAATTAATCAATTCACCCTGGCTATCAGTTATTTTTATAGAAATACCTTCTATAAATGTCTTCTCGATAGGGCAGTATTCTACATGCTCAAATCTTAGTACACCCTCACACGATTGTGTCGGTATCACTCGTAAGTATCGAGGTAATTTATTACCAATAATTCTCGGTTTAATAATATCGGTGTAAATGAAAATCAAAGTTTTTATCATAACATTTTTTTTATATCTCCATAGATTCTCGGGGGAATCTTTGTATTAATTCATTGATTGTACTTTCCAGACCATTAATTTTATCAATAATTGACATATGCTCTTGACGTAGTCCAGCAGTGTTGAATGATTCTTTTATTTCCGAAAGTATTGCATCAGGTTTCCGCTTTTCTTCAGGCGTTTGAAGAAATATATCCGTAAAAAAGTCCGACAAATTGACTATATTTGTATCAATAGGTACCGGTGTTGTCAAGTATTCTCCTGAACTCTGCTTTTCGTATGGCACATCCAAAATATCACTATCTTTAGTAATTTTTCGCTGATTAGGGGCTTTTCCATTTACTGAATCTTTTTTTAACCTGTTTAGAATACCGAAAATTGTATCTTTAATCTGAATAATCTTTTTCTGCTTTTCTTGCTCGCTAATTGTCTGATCATCGAAATACACATTTGATATTAAAAGCGTGACAAGATCTTTAACATTAAGGTGTGACGGTAATGGTTTTTTTATTCTTATTGTTACTTCCAACTCTTCTAGCCCTAGTTCAAACATGTCATGCACCTTTTTGGCGGTACCTTTTGTTGCTTTATCTCGGGCTCTTTTAATGCTAAGGGCAGGATGTGTGTAATTATCGATTGCATTTTGTATTACAATATGCTTTCTTTTTCTTTTAGGAATTTGCCCAATAATGTCATCAACAAATGCTTCAACTGACTCATAGTTCTTATACTTTAAAATTACATTTTCCGAAGTTTTTTTCCCTTGATAAATGTGTAGTATAAACTCTTCCGGCTCTTGTGTGTAGCTTATTTCAGGTATCACATTGTCCAAAAAGTCAGCTCCCAACCGATCCCACATTGCTTTTTTAACGTCGTCCAAAAACATAGTATACCAAGAAGGACTGACTGCATTGTAAAATGTTAGTAGAAATGCTGAAAAATTTACCTGCCCCGCTCTATAGCTAGCTTGTTCAAGACTTTCTTTTGTCCACTCAAGTTTAACATTGTCATTTATTTTTACTGTCAATGATTTCAATTCTGCTTTTTGTTGCTCTCTTATCTCTTTTAACTGGTTATTAGGCGTTTCCCGCTTCGTTCTTTTAAAGCCACTATCATTTATTAGGTCAGCTACATTGCGCTTTACACTTTGCCTTTCATTTATGTCATAGTTTGGTAATGAAATTTCAGTCACTCCAACGCACCAGCTATTAGAAAACTTACATGAGCTAGCAAGCGCATTTGTAAAAGCTGACAGAGTGTTTTCAGGATAAAATTTCAAAGAATTGTTGCTTAAAAGACATACGTAAAAGTCGTTATTTATTATATCTACAGGCATTTTTATATTTTAAAGCCTAACCCAAGCAACGTCTGGTACACTCGAACTTCGCTCTTTTTTACTTTTTATACGTTCACTTTGCCGCAGTCCTTTTTTCGCAGGAAATGCAAGCTCGTATTGACCAGGGTCAAGTAGTGATGGCCTTAATATAGGTTGTTTAGTCGAGGCCTTATCTTTGGGAGTGTCTTGTTCTAATTCCTCTATAAAGCTAGCAACTTCGTCAGCACTCATATCCGTAGGCACAGTGTACTGAGTTATACCGTCAGTACCAGTTATTACTTTATAGTCTTTATCGTGAACTTTTGGTATTTTTGCAGGGGGTTTGAGACTTTTTGCTATCCCACTAGCTGATAAACGTCGTTTAGCAGCTGGAGATTAAGACCTTTTTGGCGGTGTTTTATCACGCAGCTCCTGAAAAATAAATTCTTCGATCTCAAAAGGGGTCTTTTCAAATATATTCTCTTTTATCGGTGAAGTTTGCGTTGATTCACCCTTTTTAAAAATAATTTTTGTTTGAGTAGAACTATCTCTCAAACCCTTATGCCTAACTGGCAAATGCTCTTGAACGGGGATTTTATTTTGTTTTTTTTCGAAAACTTGCGCCTTTTTACGTTTTACATTTAGAAATTTTACTAATTCATTCCTATAATTATACCATTTTTCTTTGTCAGACAGATGTTGCGTAGCGGTATCGATTAGAATCGATAATTGTAAAATCGATACCGCTGGGCAACCAAAACCCCTTAGCCGGCAGTTGAATGGCCGGAAATGCAACACGGGCGGCCGCTCCAGTTTCGGCTGGCCCGTGCAAAAATGTGCAAGGCCAGCGGGGTCAACCGCAGAGCCGATAGATTGCGCGTGTGGGCGCAAGGCGGAAAACGCGCACTCAGCGCGTCTGCCAAAAAGTTCCGACCGGGAACCTTAAGTTCTCGGCGGCGAAGTAGTTGAGTTGCTAATAGACTGTTCCGGAGAAGAGATCGCGAATTGGCGTTGCCAAAAGTACGTAAAGCGCGAAAGTACCTCGAATTGTCGCCCGTCCTTCCGCACTTTAAGAAAGTGTAGAAAGTTATTTTAAATAAAGTCGGGAGTGCCCCGAAAGAAAATTGAAGTGCGGAGTGTTAATCTTTATTTTACGTATATATATATATATATAGTATATATATATATACGCATTTTGTTATAAAAATATATATAACAAAATTGGCGCAGCCGGTAGGATCAAGGAAGCCAGATTTTCACAGCAACGAAAATCATAAGAGCTTGAAAAGCCTTGATTCTGCGAACTATTGGGTTTCGAGAAGCCCCAACGCTCCAGGGTAACCAACTATAGTTGCCTCTGCTCCAGCCGAGCAAGCAATTACCCAACCTTCAAGGGAGAACAACTCTAGTCGCCGCTGTTCCAGGCGAACAAGCGATCTCCCTACAATTCCCAGTCGTGCATCAAGGCACCAACGAGGGATCACATTGTTTAAACAATTGCCCCAGGAAGGACGTGAATGTCAGGCGAGGACAACATCGCCCACATCCCAGCTGAGGAGGACCGGACAGCAACTCAAACATCGAGGGAGCATCCCTTCGCTTCAACAACAGCATCGAGGGAGCAACCCGCCGCCTTATCTTCAACATCGCACCCCGGCGCTTCAGCAGCAACATCGAGGGAGCAACACGCCGCATCGGCTACAGCATCGAGGGAGCAACAAAGCACCTCATCACCCCCTGAAGAAGGAAGCTACCAACCCGGCCTAAGACTTAGAAGCGGAACGGTGATACCCCGTTCCTTACCAGTAAGTCTAGAATACTACTTAAAATATTTGTTAGAAAGAGTGCGAGCGTCAGAAGCCGGATTTTCTAATCGGCATTTTGACTTAATCAATAAGAAATTTGAAGAAGTTAGCGAGCAAAGAGAAGCTCGAATTTCTAAAGCTAAACGAGATTCTGAGGAATTTCGTGAAGAAATTAGGAAATTTAAGGAACGCTCGCAATCTTTCTCCCTAATAGATAAGTCCGGTGCAATAGATTTAAGTTCGAAAAGTGAAAGTGTTAGTGAACTAGAATCTGTGATTCACGGTCTGTCCGGGTGGTTAAGTGCTACATTCGCGGAATCGTCATCCGCAGACGAGTCGTTCGGTAGCCCCAAGTTTCCGCAGAGAGTTTCGTCTCCGCTTGCTTCCGCGGCGTGTAAAAAAGGAAAGTGCTCGAAAATGGCTAGTTACGATAATGTGATTAAGTACACGACACAGATCGTGCCACTTTTTTCGGGCGAACACGGCCCACACGTTAGCCAAGAGCTACAGACCTTTTTAGGGTGTTGCCATCAGGTCGAGAGCTGCCTCACGGAGGAGGAAAAAGTTGTTTTTCCTCGAATGCTGCTTACCCGGCTAAGGGGAGCAGCCTATCAGCTGTTTATAGCTGAACCTCCGACCAGTCTCAGTGATTTTGAAGATCGCCTAAACAGGGCGTATCTTCCCAGAGAGACATACCAGGAGCTGGTGAACAAATTAATTACCACCAGACAATATCCTATGGAATCTCTCAATGCCTTCACGGCAAGAATAAAACAGGCTTTAGCCCTGTGTAATGAGGCAGCCGAGAAGAAGTACGGCGCGGCCGCGGCAACAGCTGTGAAACCACAGCTGGACGATTTTGCAATAAGCGCCCTCAAGGGTGGGATAAATAATCCCCACCTATGTCAGTACCTTCTTACTTTGACAGAAGGTACTCTGGAGCAAACTATTACCAAAGCTCTGGACATGGAGAGACTACAGCAAAGCTCTCCCTATCTTCAAAGTCAAATTCCTGGCATGAGTTTGGACTAATCAAACAGCCGGGTACCAAAATCACGTACCCGCGTACGCGTCGGCGTCGAATGCTAATAGGCCACCGGTACCAGCACCGCGCAACGCTACTAGGACTGGACTAACGGCCCCAAATACGTCCGCAGCCGTGGCTAAAATCCCTAATACAACATGGGATATAGCCGCCAGAGTTATTTGCAGTTTCTGCAAGATAAAGGGGCATACTTACGCGGATTGTCTTAAGAGGAAGAATACACCCTCTTGTGAATATTGCCGCACATATGGGCATGATACTATCGCGTGCCGCCGGAATGATAACAGAAGGCCCCCTAACAGTCAGAGGGGCGGCAATAATAATTCGACGTACGGCCAAATCGGAAATCGAGATAGACCCCCTAATCGGGGGCCCCCGCGAAGTAATAACGACTCGCGAAATTCCGAAGCGCGCAGAGCCAACAATGTTAGGCAAAGTTGCGGGTTTTGTGCTCGAAAAGGGCACACAATAGACACTTGCGAATACAAACGCAGGTGGGAATCAGGAAGCCAGGGAAACGAGGCCCAGTCGAGCCCGAAATCCCCGGCTCGACTATAAAAAGTCACGAAAATACAGGGTACACTCAGCAGCCCAAGCCAAGTACTCCCGTAGTGGAGCTCCCCCTAGATATCGGGCTAAATAAAAAGACCCCTCTAGTGGTGGACACGGGCGCTGAGATAAGCTTGATAAAAAAGCAAGCTTTAAAGTCTCTCGAGGGCATTAACCCCGAGAAGACATATACCCTGCAAACTCCATTTGGCACAGGACATACCTTGGGAAGCTGTAAGGGAAATATTGTTAAAGAACTCCCTGGTAAAAGGGAGACTAAAATTCCTTGCACTTTCCAAGTAATCGACAATAATGCCGATCTGTCCCACGAAGGACTACTGGGGAACGATTTTCTTGCAGAGTACTGCAATATAGAGGGTCCCGGCAGAAAACTTCGATTTCCTCGAACGGAAATCAATTTAGAGGAGTTTTCGTTACCAATTCTATTGGATACGAAAAGTGACTGTCCCCAAAATGCGACAAAAAACGATATACAGGCAGAAGAGATGGAATCCGAAGGGGTTAAGCTGTCCACCTGCCATATTATCGAAACTTCCCCAGAGGTGGAAGTAAGTTGCCAATTGGGAAACAGTAGGGAAAATTTTGCGAAAACACCTTTGATCGGTGAAATCAGGCGGCATGTAGTAACCCTGAGGGAGCCAATATGCGTACCTGCACGATCACAACTGGTGGCAAAATTACCTTTACTATTGCCGGAGGAAATGCTATGCCTTTCGCAAGAATTAGGCGACGGCGTTTTCTTAGCCAATAGTATCGTACCCTCTAAGCAAAAAGAAGTTCCTGTTGGATTTCTCAACACCAACGATTCCCAGATAGCCCCAAAAGACCTCACTTTGCTGCTAGAACCAGTAAATAATTATAGTCTAGCACCCCTAAACCCCACGGAGGGTAATGAAAAGGAGTTTGCGTCAGAAGGGTTAATAGAGCCAAGTTCAAGCAAACTTGAGCTAAATAAACTTAGTATAAATACCAGCGGCCAAAGAGCCCAAGACAGGCGAAAGAGCCAAAGCAGCCACCGCGCTCGCAAGCAGGAACCAAAGAGCCCAAGTATAATTAAACGCGGTAAAAAAACCGACGGAGAAAGGCCAAAGAGCCAACGCAGCCACAGCGCGCGTAAAACCGGGCCCGAGAGCCAAATAAGTAACATCATTAATAATAATGAAGACACAAAGACTGCAAAAAGCTTCCAAAAGTTAAAATCAAACGGTGCAGGCGACCAAACAGCCAATCTAGTTTATGTACGAATCCCACAGGCGGATCGACATACAACTGAACCAGTAAAGGAGCGTGTAGCCAGGTTAGAGCAAGAACTCAACCTGAGCCCTATTTTAAGCAGTCAAGAAAGGGAAAAAATTTTGGAATTATGTCAGGAATACAACGACATATTCCATCTAAAGGGTGACTATCTAACGCATACGAATGCTATCACCCACCCTATTCCGGTGGTGCAAGATCAAGCACCAATTAACCAGAAAATGTACCGATTACCAGAGACCCAGCGTCACGTAATCAACGAGCAAATAAAAGACATGCTCGACAACGAAATAGTGCAGCCAAGCAAAAGCCCTTGGAATTCGCCACTATTAGTAGTCCCCAAAAAGCCGGGACCAAACGGCGAAAAGAAATGGAGAGTAGTCGTAGATTTTCGTAAGCTAAACGAAAAAACTATAGGCGACGCTTTTCCCCTCCCACGGATCGAGGACATTCTCGACCAATTAGGCCATTCGAGGTATTTCACTACCCTCGACTTGGCTAGTGGGTACCATCAAGTGCTCGTCGATCGCAAGGATCGTCCAAAGACAGCCTTTAGCACGAGTTACGGGCATTACGAATTTAAACGAATGCCATTTGGGCTCAAAGGAGCCCCCGCTACATTTCAGCGCCTCATGAACTACGTGCTCACAGGCCTTCAAGGCCTCGAATGTTTCGTGTATCTGGATGACATCGTCATATATGGAAAAAACTTAGAGGACCATAACTCTAAGTTGCGTAAAGTCTTTTATAGGTTGCGAGAAAACAACCTGAAACTACTTTTGGAAAGAAGTAGTATATTTGGGACACAAATGTTCCAGTAAAGGAGCACTCCCTGATCCCAGCAAAACAGCTTGAGTCCAGAATTTTCCAGTTCCACGAACTGTTAGACAAGTCCAATCATTCCTAGGACTTGCCAACTATTACCGGAAATTTATTCCCGATTTTTCTAAAATAGTAAGATCCATTACAAATTTGCTCCGAAAGGATGTCAAATTTAATTGGACTGATAAATGCCAAGAAGCATTTCTGAAAATTAAAAAATCTTTAATTTCACCCCCTCTATTAATATATCCTGACTTCAATAAGCCCTTTAACTTGACGACAGACACAAGCAATGAGGCAATAGGGGCTGTCCTCTCTCAAGGAGAAGTAGGAAAAGACCAGCCCATAGCACACGCTAGTCGTTCCTTAAACAAGGCAGAACGTAACTACTCTACGATTGAGAAAGAGTTGTTGGCCATTGTTTGGGCGACTAGGAATTTCCGATGCTACCTTCAAGGTAGGAAGTTCACGGTCTACACCGACCACAAGCCTCTAAAAGGAGTCTTTAGCGTAAAAGCCCCTTAATCCCGTTTGGCGAGATTTCACCATGCTTTCCAAATTCGATTACACCATCGATTATAAACCCGGAAAGTATAATACAAATGCGGATGCTCTAAGCCGCATTCCACGGGAAAATAGTGAAGATCGAAACAGCCCAACCTTAGCGGTGGTGGCGCAAGTACATCGATCTATGAACTCGGCTGCGGAGGAAAATAAACCCGCTCCGAGAGTCCACGCAGTCACAAGGGCCCAGAAAAGGAAAGCCCAAGGAAATGATAGCAGAGTCATCCCAGATAATAGAAAAACGAAACAGGCGGAAACGCAGCCTGATGAGATAGTTCCCGATCCGGAGGAGAAGCTCACTGAGCCTGTAGAAGTAGCTGTCGACAAACCTCCATCGCCGGAAGCGCGAGATACCCCTGAACATATCACGAGCCCCGAAGAAATTAAAATCATTTTACATGATTTCCATGACTCTGCATTCGGAGGCCATCAGGGAGTAATCAAGACCTATAAGAGGATAAAGCGAAAATTTCGCTGGAAGCACATGTTGCGGGATATAAAAAATTATATCAAAAAGTGCTCAAAGTGCCAAAGATTAAAATCTTCAGCACAGTATAAAATGCCCATGGTCATTACAGACATAGCCGAGCAACCTTTTGACAAGGTTTACCTCGATATTGTCGGACCACTGGAGGAGTCCACGTGAGGAAATAAATATATCCTAACCTTCCAGGATAACCTGACAAAATTCATGGACTGGTACGCAATACCCAATGCGGAAGCTATAACAGTAGAGCGAATTTTCTTCGACGAGATCGTCACGCGTTACCGCATTCCCAAAAGAATAGTTACCGATCAAGGTACCAATTTCTTGAGCGGTCTATTCAAGCAGTTATGCAAACTGCTAAGGCTGAAGAAACTGCAAACATCAGCATACCGACCCCCGTCTAATGGAGCACTAGAAAGTGCCCATAGACCTCTGATTGAGTACTTGCGTACAATAGTATATGAGAATCCCCAAAGTTGGGATCAATATCTACGCACAGCAGCTTTTGTGTACAATAATAGTACACACGAAGGGACGAAGTTAACCCCCATGGACTGCTTGTTCGGGTTCACGGCAGACGTCCCATCTAATTTAAAAAGAGAACCCGAACCCGTATATAATCACGAGAGCTATTACCATATGCTCCGTTACAAGCTGCAGAAATCTTACACCATAGCCAGAAAGAATATTTTGGCCAGTAAGAAAAAATCGAAGGAGTACTTCGACAAAGACGCTAGACCCCTATCTTTCCATGTAGGGGATAAGGTCCTCCTTAAAAGCGAGAACAGAAAACATAAACTCGCAGAGATCTGGGTATGACCTTACCTGGTAATCGCTACCCCGTCATCCGTAAATACCACGATACGCATGGGTAGACATAACAAATTAGTGCACAATAACCGCTTTAAACCCTACATAGAGAAGGAAAGGCAGAAAGTTTTTATTAAAATCTAATTTTGGAATAATTTTGTTTTTGGTCGAAAAAAAAAAGAAGCGCGGACGGCTGAGACCACCGCAGGGGACTTGGCCACAGCGGACGCCGAAAGTACAGGCGGACACCAATTTTGCTTACGATGCAAATATGAGTTGGTGACCAAGATAGATTGAATTAGATAAATTACCTCAAGAATACTTTCACTTTTTGAAATATTACAAATGATTTAAGGATTAGGCAAAAAATTCAATAAGCGCACCGACCGAAATGTTATGAATTAATTAATAAGCGCACTGATTGAAAAACAAAAAGAAAAAAAAAATATATATATAAAAAAAAAAACAAAATATATTTTTTAAAAAAAGCGCACCGACATAAATGTTATAAATTAGAAAAAAAAGAAGAGTTGAAATAAATGCAATACAGTAAGGACTTAGATAGTTCAAATTAGGGAAAAATTGTACAACTCAAACGCATTCATTGGAATAGTTTAGGATAAGAAGAAGCTGTACAAAGATACGACCCATATAACAAGGCACCAATATTATAAGGAAACATTGTATTCAAAATTTGATTGTAAAAGGACGAGCGATATACCGATTAATTTGCGGAAAGCCATTCCTCTTCCAAGAATGACTTTCTTTTTTGCGGGGGGAAGGAATGTTGCGTAGCGGTATCGATTAGAATCGATAATTGTAAAATCGATACCGCTGGGCAACCAAAACCCCTTAGCCGGCAGTTGAATGGCCGGAAATGCAACACGGGCGGCCGCTCCAGTTTCGGCTGGCCCGTGCAAAAATGTGCAAGGCCAGCGGGGTCAACCGCAGAGCCGATAGATTGCGCGTGTGGGCGCAAGGCGGAAAACGCGCACTCAGCGCGTCTGCCAAAAAGTTCCGACCGGGAACCTTAAGTTCTCGGCGGCGAAGTAGTTGAGTTGCTAATAGACTGTTCCGGAGAAGAGATCGCGAATTGGCGTTGCCAAAAGTACGTAAAGCGCGAAAGTACCTCGAATTGTCGCCCGTCCTTCCGCACTTTAAGAAAGTGTAGAAAGTTATTTTAAATAAAGTCGGGAGTGCCCCGAAAGAAAATTGAAGTGCGGAGTGTTAATCTTTATTTTACGTATATATATATATAGTATATATATATATACGCATTTTGTTATAAAGGGCAGATAAGATTCTGGACATGTGCCTTTCGGGAGCACGTGGGGTGCATAGAGCGGCCGATTGGGTAACAGATGATGTTGAAAATTAAAAGAGTCTCGGTGTTGTTGTTGTTGTGGTTTGATCTCAGGCATACGGAAAAAGTTGGTCAGGGTCGTGTGACATTGTGCAAGAGTGAAGAGCGTGTGCACAAAACAACTGTCATAGAAATAAGTTGAAGGAGCTGGGTTGAGAAAAAATAAAACCAGATTTTTGTCTTTCATAGTAAATTTTATTTTAATGTATTAAATTTCTATTAATTGTATACACACTTTTGAGAATTTAGTGACATCCTTTTAAAAATACATGAGATTTTGGCGCAGAACCGGCAAACAGGTGTATTTTTATATTTTCCGTCTATATTGTTCGTAAAAATAATAAATTTCACAAAATAAGCCAAACAAAATGACCGCTCCAGCTAAAACTTTGAAAGTATTTAAAGTCCACCTCGTGTGCTTTGATGGTGGAGGTGGACTATTATACGGACCACACACATCCTTACCGTTGGCATAGATGCAGTCAGGGGAACGTCGAAGATGTTCGGCCTCTACGTCTTCAGGGCAGTTTAAGGCGCTCATTTCCATGCAGCAAAAATAGCATTTTGCTATGTCTTTCAGGTTGGTGTAAAAAAAGCCGCTCCTTGCTAACTTGTATGATTTCCTGTCTTCCACAGTTAGATTTTTAAATGTCTTTAGCCGATCAGATTAACGCTTTAAGATCAACATTGCGACTGCAATAAAGACTGTTTACAAAACGTCTTTTATACTAATCCATGTGTTGTGCTTTTGTGGAAATCCAAGCCATTTAACATAAACTTTATCCCCTCGTCGTTTTAAAACTTTTTCTACAAGGTAAACGTCGGGATATCTGACAGGGGTTAGTTCAAGCTGGTAAAAAGCACCTTGTATTATATGTCCTTGATAGTCTTCAAGAATGTAAGTTACTGGATAAGTGTTTTTTACCTCTTTTATTTTGAAAATTTCAGTAGACCAGTTTGGGGTGTAGCCTTTTTCAAAAACATGTTTATATCTACTTATCCGAACAAAGTCTCCTACCTTGTACTTTGGGTGTGACTTTGGTTTTGGTGTTTTATACACAGTTAGCAATAAGCGAATCTCATCAGCAGGGCCGACGTCTATGGGCCTCATCTTAATAGTTCGATGTTTTCTTCTATTATATTTATCTGCTAACTTGTCCAGCATACTCAGCCAATGGTAATTGCCATTCATTCTAAATTCCTTCCACATAATAGTTTTTAATGTCCTATTAAATCTTTCTACAATTGACGCCTTCAAAGAACTATAAGTTGAGTAATGATTTTTCATTTCATTTTCATTTATTTAAGTTTGAATTCATTTGTATATAAAACATAGGAATTCTCATTTTAGTGCTAGAAGTACATTCTTCATTCATCTATAATTTTTTATAATTAGTCTAGCAGAAGTACAATTTTATAGTAATCTAAGATTTTGAGTAATGATTAACATCATATTTTTCCATCAAGTGTTTAAACGACTTGTTGTAGAACTCTTTTCCATCATCTGTTTGCAAGTTTCTTGGAATACGGCCCTGACTAAAAATTAGTTGCATTGCTTTAGCGACTTCTATCCCGCTTTTATTTTTAATTGGCAAAGCTCATGCATATTTAGAAAATGTATCAATGACAGTTAGTAAAAAACGAAACCTTTGATTTTCTTTTGCATATGAACTCATATCCACTAAGTCTGCCTGCCAAAGGTCATCTTTACCTTTAATCGTTACACGACGACGCTTAAAGTTTTTGCGAGCAGGCCTATGTAGCTCGTTAATAATCTGTCTTCTGCTCATTCTTGAAAGAGTATATAAGTACTTTTTACGGGATGGGGATTTATATACAAAAAAGTTTGTTCTCAAGGGTTTTGTTTTTTGTTTTCGTTGTAAAAATGATCACGTTTAAACATCCATTTACAATGATCGTGGCAGGACCTTCTGGATGCGGAAAGACTACGTTTATTAAAAATCTTCTGAGTGATGCCTGGTTAATACAGCCGGAAATTACTAGGATTATATGGTGTAATGCGGAGCGTGAGGCTCTGCCAGTAGATATTGTGCCCACAAACATAGAATATATAGACAGTGTACCCAATGAGTTTATAAATTACACAAATGAACCCACGCTAATTGTTATAGATGATATGATGTTAAATGCTTTCAGTAAACAAGTCTGTGAGCTTTTTACAAAAGGATCACATCATCGTAATTTTTCAGTGGTTCTTGTAACACAGAACGTATTTCATCAGGGAAAGTTCTGTAGGGATATATCGCTAAACTGTCATTTCATGCACATGCAATCCAAGTTTTATCTTCTTAACTTTTTCTTTGCTTCTTCCGATCTTCCCCAAGTCAGGCGTGCTGTCCCGACCAGCCCTTTGCTTCATCGATCGATCGATCGATCGCCTGTTTTACCCCTTCGAAAAAGCAGCTGCTCCTCCTCCTCTTCTTCTTCGTCGTCATGCGGTACGATCACATCGGCGAAATGCCCGTACTGTTCACACCGCCGCTAGCAAGCTAGCCGCCACCACTTCGCCTTCTCTGCAAAGTCACCCCTCTTTCGCAATATTCCTGCTCCTCTTATTCTTCTTCAGCACACCGCACATTCAGCCTGTTTCCCCTACCAACAACCGAACAACAAACCAACCTCTCCTCCGCAAAGTCATCATCACTCGCTCTTTCACACCACCGCTGACAAGCCAACCATTATCACTCCACCTTCTCTACACAGTCACCCCTCTTTCGCGATATTCCTGCTCCTCTCTTTTCGCACCACCGCTGGCAAACTACCCGACACCTCTTCACCTTCCCCCCAGCCACTCTACCCGCACCCCCACCAAAACCACAACCACACCTCGACAGAAAATCCACCCTTCCCTTTCACACCAACATCCTCATACCACCGAGTGCGAACCCTAAGCAACCTCTCCCTATCGCACCTAGTCTTCTTTATATGGCGGAGTGGATCCTTACTACTGACCTGCTTTAAAACTAAATGATACTAATTCTATAAATGACAATAATTTAAAGGCTAATTCTAAAAAAATGATAATGAATTAAAGTTGAATAATGAATCAAAATCTATAGAAAAAGTAGATAAATCTAAACATTTTGGAAAAGAATTAGAATTGGATGAACATAAAATACCTGATAAAAGAATTAGATTAGAAGTAGAAGAACACAATAAATTAATTAATAATAGTCAGAAAGAACAAATATTTTCTCAACCTAGGAGGAGTGAAAGGATTAAAAACCGTTCAACTATTTTATACAAAGAAAATAGCATATATGATTATATGATGTGTCCTCAATCATTAATGTGTAAAATCCCAACTTCATATAAAGAAATTAAAAATAGAGATGACAGGAAGGAGTGGGAACAGGCAATCCAAGACGAAATAAACTCATTGTTAATAAATAAAACTTGGGTATTAGTAAAGAAGCCAGAAAATAAAAACATAGTAGATTGTAAATGAGTGTTTGCAATTAAAAATGATGAGTTCGGTAACGCAATAAGATATAAAGCCAGATTAGTAGCTAGAGGGTTCACTAAAAAATACTTGATTGATTACGATGAAACTTTTGCACCAGTTGCAAGAATAACAAGTTTTAGATATATAGTTGCGTTTGCTAATCAATTCAGTTTATTAATACATCATATGGATGTAAAAACAGCTTTTTTAAATGGGAACTTGAAAGAGGAAATATATATGAAAGTTCCTCAAGGTGTAAACAGCGGAAAAAAACAAGTCTGTAAACTGAATAAAGCCTTATATGAACTTAAACAAGCAGCACGATGCTGGTTTGAAGTTTTTGAAAAAGCTCTCATAGAGAAAGGTTTTAAAAACTCATTAGTTGATAGATGTATATATACCTTAGATAGAGGAAGTATTAATAAAAACATATATGTTGTATTATATGTTGATGATTTAGTAATAGTCACTGAAGCTATAAATACAATGAATAACTTTAAAAATTATTTGAAGAATAAATTTTCAATGGTAGATCTAAAGGATATTAAACTTTTTCTAGGAATTAGGATAATTAGAGAAAATAATAGTATATCCTTAGATCAATCATTATATATTAATACAGTACTGAAAAAGTTCAATATGTATGAATGTAACGCCGTAAATACACCACTAGAGAGTAAAATAAATGTTAAAGCCCTAAATTCAGATGAAATAAATGATGCGCCTTGTCGTAATTTGATAGGTTGTTTAATGTATATAATGATATGTACAAGACCAGATTTATGTGTAGCAGTTAATATTCTAAGTAGGTACATGAATAAAAATAATAATGAAGTATGGAAATGTCTTAAAAGAATACTTCGATATTTGAAAGGATCTAGTAATTTGAAGTTAACATATTCGAGAAATGATTATAAGAATATTTTAGTTGGTTACGTGGATTCTGATTGGGGTGGTGACCAAAGTGATAGAAAAAGTACAACAGGCTACATATTTAAATTATTTGAGGCATGCACTATAAGCTGGTGTACAAAGAAACAAAATTCGGTTGCAGCTTCATCTACAGAAGCAGCATATATGGCTTTATATGAAGCTGTGCGAGAAGCACTTTGGTTGAAATCACTATCTACTAGTGTAAATATAAATATTAAAGAGCCAATAATTATGAATGAGGATAATAACGGTTGTATTAGCATTGCTAAGAATCCAACATGTCATAAAAGATCTAAACATATTGATATCAAATATCATTTTTCGAGAGAACAAGTAGAAAAGAAATTAATTAAATTGAAATATATTTCTACAGGTGAACAAATAGCTGACATTCTAACCAAGCCACTACCAGGAGCAAGGTTTTTGGAATTTCGAGTGAAGATGTGCTTGAAATAGATTTAATAATTATTACTGTAATATTTGATTGGTCTGATTAGGTTTTTCTGGGTTTTCCTAATCCTTGCAACGAATGTTGGACCATTGTAAACTCCCCAGATTAAAGGAAGGAACGGGTCTTTGCTCATATTAATTAATTACAATAGTAATAATATTAAAATAGTAATATTAAATAAGTTGAAAGGAAACATATTTTTGAGGGGGCGTGTTGGAGTTTCAAAAATAGATTTCTTTGTTTTATTGTTTAGTTTTAAGAAGGTATTTTTGTTTTTTAGAGTTTTATGGAGGTTTAGTTTTTAAGCAGAATTTAAACCTAAGTAAATCATAAATTATTATTTTCACTTCTTGAGAAAAGAACCTTTTTCTTTTAACATGTTTTAGCTTGTAAATATTCAAACATGTGGTCTGCAGACAACAGACTATCTTTTATTGGTTAGGTAATAAACTGTAGGATAGGGTAAGGACAACTAGGTAAAAATTTTTAGTCTAGAGAAAAAGTTTAATGAGCTAAGACGTGTTCTTCCTTTTACTTTCAAAAATAAAATATAAAGTAGTAATACTTGTGTTTTAATAAATATAGTATCCCATTTTCCAATACCTACTTACTACAACTGTACCAATCCTTCTTTGTTAGATATCCTTTTTGTAACTGACCTAGCCAAAGACTCTTTTCACAATCAACTTAGTCCCATTTCTTCTTTAGACCATGATATCCTGTTTATGACATACAGTTTTAGCTTCTCGGTATCACACATCGATTTTATTTTTCATGACTTTAAAAATCTTGACTTATCGTCACTTGACTGTAAGGTACATAAACTCCCCTGCTTTCTCTCGTTTTGATTTGATGAGTACTTGCCACTTATTCACAGGAAATTTATTTATTTATTTATTTAGCGCTTAATACAAGCTACGGAAATACAAGGGGGACTTAAAAACTAGTAATTAAACCTAAGAACTAGAACTATACAGGGACAAAAAGAGCTAATTCAGGGAAGAGGGGCGGGCAGAGCGTCTAGGAGGGTGTGCAAGACTGTTCCTAAGCGACGCTTTGCTCAGGTGGAAGTCGAAGGAAGGGAGGGAGTTGGCTTTGCGAAGCATTCGCGTTAGGGGTTCAGAGAGGCCATAGTTGGTGCGGTGGTAAGCAGGGCGAAAGAGAGGGGCCGAACGGATGCTACGGGGGTTGGTATAAATAGGGACCCGCTGAAGGAGAGAAGGGCAGTCGATCTCGCCGGTAAGCAGTTGATGGATGAAGACGATATCGGCAAGATCGCGCCGCATCCACAAGGGCTGCAGGTTTAAAAGTAAGAGGCGGTTTTCATAGGGCGGAAGGTCATGAGGGGCAGACCAGGGGAGCTCGCGAAGAGCGAAACGAAGGAACCTACGTTGGACAGCTTCGATCCTGTTAATGCTGTTGGATTGGAAGGGGGACCAGACTTGGCAAGCGTACTCCAGGAGAGGCCTAACGAAGGTGACATAGAGGGATTTGGCTACGTACGGGTCGAGGAACTCCTTAGACCAGCGCTTCACGAAACCAAGCGCCGAGTTGGCTCCACGTAGTCAATGTGTTCACGAAAGTTGAGTTCGCTATCACAGATGACTCCAAGATCGCGGAGAGAGGATACAGAGGGGATGGGTTTGCCATACAGATGATAGACTCTGGGGGGAGAGGAGGGCCGTCTGCGGGAGTAAGTGATCGACTGGCATTTGGAGACATTAAGTTCAAGGGAGTTCTTAGTGCACCAAATGCAGAATTGGTCAAGATCACTTTGGAGAAGACAGGGGTCGGAGGAAGAGGAAATCCGTTTGGAGATTTTCATATCGTCGGCGTAAATAGAGAGGTCAGAGTGCTTGATGACGCACTCGACATCGTTGATGGCCAGAATGAAAAGCAACGGACCTAAGTGGCTACCCTGGGGGACACCTGAGTTGGCTACAAAAGGGTAGGAGGTAGAAGAGCAAAAAATGACCCTATACTGGCGATGTTCCAGATAGGACTTCATCCAGGAGGAAAAAAGCTGGTTGAAGCCAAGGGAATGGAGTTTGAAGAGGATTAGGTCGTGCGAGATTTTGTCAAATGCCTTACTGAAATCGGTAGCAATGACGTCAACCTCATCACCTTTTTCAAGGGCACATAGGGTGCTAGATATGAAGTTGGTAAGGTTGGTGACAGTTGACCTACCTCTAAGGAAGCCATGTTGGGACGGAGAGAAAATGGATTTGCAGTGGAAGAAAAGACAATCGTAAACGATGCTTTCGAAAAGTTTAGGTATGGCGGAGAGTTTGGCTATAGGGCGGTAATTAGAAATCTCACTCCTACAGCCTTTTTTATGGATGGGAATGATAAAGGAGTCTTTCCACCTGGCAGGAAAGACACCTTGGGAGATGGATAGTTGAAAAATCAAGGATAGGGGACGGATCAGATGTTGGGCACACTTTTTTAGTATGATAGCGGGAATACCATCAGGGACAGGGTTATGGTCGGCGGGAAGGGCAGCAATGGCGGAGGCTATCATAGAGGGATCAATATTAATGGAGGCAAGGGAGGTCTGAGGACGGGAGGACAGAAAGTGGAAATAAGAAGTATCGGGTTCAAATATGTGCTCACTGAAGGACAAACTGAAGTGATGAGCAAAGAGATTGGCTAAAGTATGAGGGTCGGAGGAAGAATTGCCGTTGAGCTTAAGAGTAGAGGGGTAACCACTGGATTTCCTCTTGATGTTAATAAATTGATAGAATTGCTTGGGGTTAGAGATGAGGGTAGACTGCATGTGACTCAGGTAGTCAAGATACAAAGATTCGCTGCGAGCAGAGAAGAGGGATGCCGCAGTGAGGTAATTAGAGAGATCGCGATCGGAACGAGAAACTAGGTACGACTGCCATAATTTGTTTCTTTTGTTCCGGAGTGAGCGAAGTTCTTTATTGTACCAGGGGGGGGAGGAGGAATGATTTCTGCGGGGCTGATAGGGAAATGATTGGGCGAGGCAGGCAAAAAGTTCAGAGTAAAATAGGTCAAGGGCATCAGCGACGGGGAGCTTGGATTCAGCGGAGAGCGAAAGAAGAGATGATTGGGAGAGCAGGTAGCACAATTTACCATAGTCACCACAGCGGAAATTGAAATGGTAGGATGACTCGGCGGTGGTGTAGAGAGGAGGGGATACAAGGCCAAGAGTGAGAAAGAGGGGAGGATGATACTCGTCGAGAGAAGAGAGAAGGTGGGAGCTCAAAGAGACAACCGAGTTAACTGGATCAGAGGAAAATACAAGGTCAAGTTGTCTACCCAGAATATTTGTTACGCCACTAACTTGATAGAGACCAGAGTCAGAGAGGCGGTCGACAAATAAAGTTTCCTTGTCGGAGAGGGCATTAGAAGGGATGAAAGAAAGGTCGTCATCAGAACGTAGCCAAGCGAGGCGGGGGAGGTTGAAATCACCCAGAACGATGACTTCATCGTTAGGTCCAAGGGAACTGAAGATGGAGTCAATCGTGTCGGTGGCAAGTTGGTAGGCTTCGAGAGGTTGGGAGGGGCGAATGTATGCACAAAGTACGTACAGGGATTTGCCCAAAGTAGAGACTTTAATGCATACAAAATTGAAAAGAGAGGAATTAGAAGAAGAGATGAGGCTGGCGCCGAAACGGGTATGGACAGCAAGAAGTACGCCGCGGTTGGAGGGGGTTGAGCCGTTGTCGCAGGCATCAGCACGGAAAACCGAAAAAGTCACAGGGAAAAGTTCGTTGCTGAAGATACAGGGAGTCAAGTTGGTCTCGGTGAGGGCAAAGATGTCAAAAGGAAAGGAGAGGGAGTTCTTGAAAACCGAGGCGGTTTTGGTACGGAGGCCTCTAACATTTTGGTAGTATAAGGAAATATGGGATAGAGTAGGGATAGGTGGTGGGGCAGTGGGTAAAGAGGAGAAGTAGGTGGGGGGGTTAGGAGCAGTAGTAATTTTTAGAGTCATTACGACTTTTCTGCAAATGGGAAATACGCTTGGAGTTTAGATAAGAGGCAAAGGCGGACAGGTCGTCAGAGATTTGTTGGGGAGGGACGTCGAAAGCAGCATGAAATTTGAGGTAGAGTTGTTTAAGGACGGTGGGATCGGTCGGGAGACCCTCTTGGTGTAAGGAGACTATGACATTGGTACGAGTTTTTCCCTCAATGCAGATATGATCTGCTTTATCATGAAGGTAGGCAAGGAATAGACGTACGTTATCATAAATTCTGCGCTCTCGAAGGCGGGAAAGCAAGTAGCGACAGTCAGGGGATTCAGCCGAAAGACGAGTTAATTTCACGACTGGAGGAAGGAGAGGGTCAATAAAGGAGGGTCGGTCAGAGGTGGAAGGTGGAGAGGGTGAGGAGGGAGAGATCGAGGTGATAGCGGGAGATGGGATTCGATCTGAGTGAGAGGGAGCACAGGGTGCAAGCGCCGGGGTGTCTTTGCTGGAGATGGGGGGAGTGGGAACAGAGGAAACGGAAGATGAGGCAGGAGGGGTTGGGGTAGGGGGGTTCAAAGTGTGGGAGTATACAAAATTAGGGTATTTAGGAGGAGTAGCATGATTAAAGTTAGGGAATAAGCTGGCTTTAAGTTGCCAGTTGCTGGAATTGGAGGCAGGGGGGGGAGAAGATTTGCGCTGGCGAATGCTACGAGGTTTGGAGGATCTAGCAGAATGGGACTTAGAGGGAATGGGGGTGTTATTCACCTTAGCGGGAGAGGGGTTAGGAATAGAGGAGCGTAAACTAGGTTTAGTAGAAGTTCTTAAACTATTGTTAGTGTTAGTGTTAGTGGTAGAGCTAGTGTTAGGCTTGGGTAAATTGGAGCTAAACTTAACAGACTTAGAGGACTTATTACAATGCTTAGAGATACGGACGTTACCTATGGCTATACAACGATTGGAGGGGTCGATGAGGAGCCAGGCGTATCTAGAGGGAACCTGAACGCGGAAACTAGTTGGTTGACCGGTTGCGGATATTTTGGTACAGCTGATGGGGTGGAAAGAGAAGTGTTTCCTGAAGAAGCTCCGCACCCAGGAAGCATCAGCGAAGCGCGGGGCACCGCTTAAGATGAATAGTAATGAGTCGCCATTGGTGGGGGTATTATGACTGCGTAGTTTGGAGATCCGCTGATTCCAATCCTCCGTGGTCCATGTAGTGCCGAACATCACAATCGAGGGGGACGGGGCAGAAGGAGGTACCATATCAGGTGCAGGGCGAGGCGGACTCGAGACACGTGCCGAGTGGGATGTTGATTCCTGGCGGGCTGCGGCCGGAACTGCAGGAGGTGTAGTAATACCAGGGCGGGCTAACAGGTTCTTGACATCTGTGCAGAGTGAGCGCACCAGATCCGAGTTGTGCGAGGTGGAGGAATTCCAGGAGCCAACATCAGCTTTAAGTTGCTTGATGCTCCGCCGTAAATCGTCGATAACGGGCAGCAAGGTGGACGAACCAGGTGCAGCGGACTGGGTAAGGTCGGAGATGTGTTCACGAAGGTCTTCGATGGATGAGGAGACTGAAGATACCATGTTATAGATGGAGTGAGATTTAGAGAGAATTTCGGATGAGCCAGTATCAAGGTGTCCAGAAGAAGCCAAAATTTTGTCCAATTTCTGATGGAGCTGGGTAATGTCATCAGGAAACCCTATACTTCTAATTGCCCTTGGTTCAGCAAGCGTATTAGCAAGTTGATTGTCGAACGTGAGTTCCTATATAAAGAGTGGCGACCTTTTCGTGATGAAGAGGCACATCGTATGTTCAGGATCGCACGCAATAAAGTGACTGCTGAAACTCGTAAAGCTAATCGTAATTTCCTGATATCTAAACGCGGATTTACCTCCGCGTGTTTTATAGAAAAATCTACGTAATTTTGGTATACATTATGACAACAAGCACCAGAAGTGCGAGCTTGATTCGAATGACTTGAATACCTACTTTGCTTCACCCCACGACTCGGTGCGAACAGGTAACATGCTTCACTCTAATAATCTTCATCGTGGGGACTGCGGCTCTGATGAATTCCTTTTCCGCTGTGATTGGGGAGAAAGTAACTAAAATGCGACTCTCTGGGTCCTTCTACTAACTGACATTTTTATTCCTCTAATCGAAACCTTTTATACTAAAAATCAATATACAATTATCGCTTAATCTTAATTATTAATTAGGTTATCGATTCTCAGCACATTCCATGCAAGAAGTGCGCGAAAATGTGCATATAGGTCGCTGAAACGCCGGCGCTTACTCAAGCAACTGCTGACAGCGCTTTACGCAGTTCATTGCGCTTGCTGAGTGCCAGCGATTGCTGGGGCAATTGAAATAGAAATTGCCGAGTGGTTTATGATGGTCATTGTACTTCTTGTACACGCGGTGTGAATCATAATGAACTTATTAGCGCGATTCTTACCATTAAATCGAATGCTGTGGTTTTGGATGGCATTGATCCACGTTTTATTAAGTTACTGCTCGCATGCATTTCGCAATACATACTGCACATACTAATTAACTGCTGCTTTAATGAGTCCTTCTTTCCCGAAACTTGAAAAATGGCTCTTGTTGTGCCCGTACCCAAAAAAACATCAGCTGTATCAATTTCGGACTTTCGACCTATTAGTATTTTGTGCTTTTTTGCAAAATTTTTTTTTTTTTGCAAATTCAGGAGTTTCTGTCGAATGCCAATCTTTTGAATCCACACCAGTTATGGTTTCGTGCGGGTCATAGTTACGAGTGGGCTATGGTCAAGGTAACTTCCGATCTTCGGAGGGCGTTGGATGATGGACATATTCGGATCATGGTGCTTTTGAACTTTTCGAAAGCTTTTGATAGTGTAGACCATACGCTTCTTCTTAGGAAGTTGCGCAATTACTTCCATTTTGGTCGCACCGCTGTATCTTTTATCAGTGATTTTCTCTGTAATCATTATCAGCAGGTCAAAGTTGGTAAATACTTGTCTAGCTCTATTGTACTGACCAAGGGAGTCCCGCAAGGTTCCATTCTAGGGCTCTTGTTGTTGATGAAGTTACTAGTCTAGGGCTCAAGCTAAGTAGCTCGTTTACTTTTTGTCACCATATACAATTTGTTCTTAGAAAGATTTATGGTAGCTTAAGAACACTTTGGCTATCAGCTGATATACAGCCTTTTCAAATGAGATTGAAGTTGGTGAAAACCTGACTCATTCTTCATTTTACATATTGTAGTACTGTGTTCCCGAGGCTTGACTCTCCTTGCACGCGGAAAATCAATGTAGCTTTCAATGACTGCATTAGATTTGCTTACTTGTTGCTCAGATCTGAGCACATATCGAATTACAACACCTCACTTCTTGGATGTGGCATTGAAACTTATTTGAAACGTAGACTGCGGCTTTTTTTATTCAATCTAATTAATGTTATGTACCAAAAACTCATCCAGATTTTTGACACATTTTAGCTAATTGCATCACGAAAATTGTCGGGGTGATGTGCCCTTCAAATTTCAAGACACAACATGTCTGAAATTTGAGGCACTTCACAATAATCGAAAGTCACAGAACCAATAATGCTACTTCTCGATTTATGTTGCGTCGACCACCCGCGAGCGCATCGACCCAAGCGCATGCTGGAGCGACCGCCCGCGCGTACGTCGACCCTAAACACTTGACCGACAATTTATGATGAAATGCAACATGCGCGGCACAGAAAGTGGCGACGCGCACATTCGAGACCCTGGAACACTGGAAAGTTCGAATAACTGATCGAGGCAATATAAATGCCCGATCAGTCCGAGTCCCGACAGTCGAAGTCGAAGATACAATCACAGTCGAGAGTCCGTAGAGCAGAGCTGCCCTAGTCCGAGTCCTAGTCCGAGCCCAAACACGAAAAGTTAGACCTAACGCCGACGCGCAAGTAAAAAAGACTTAAGTCCCGTAAAAGTACTTAAGTCGACCAGCGGCACTTAAGTCGAATTGAGTCGGAAGTCGCGGGTCCGCCACAGTATCGTCTGTGTAAACGCAGGGCCCCAGGAGAAATCAACACAAGAGAATTAGTCCCCGCAATCCAGGGGATAATTCTCAATTGTTATATATTCACATCAGAATATACAGCAATTTGGCGCAGCCAGTAGGATTAAGGAAGCCTGGTTATTAACAGTCAATAAAAACCGTAAGAGCTTGAAAAACCTTAATCTTCTAACAAGGGTCCAATAAGTGCTCAAATGCAGCGTAAAAAGTTCTTACGCGTAACTTGAAGCAGCAGCTAGCTTCAGGAGCTCATCTTTCAGCGAGCAACGAGCCCCAACGCTGCCAGCAACGGCGCTTATTCCTTTGGAATAAGAAGATTCTTTTTCGCCTCCTTATGATCGGCAGATCTACGGGCTACGTCGGCATCGCGTCGGTCGGCTCGTTGAGCCAACCACCTGAGACGGAGACATATCCGCCTCAGTTCCGCGATTTTGTCCGTCCACCAATACGCAGGACGGCGTCCTCCCCCATAGCCTTTCTTCCTTGGCACGGCCTCTCGGCTGGCCCGGTGGATGAGACTCATCGTAGAATCCACCACTTGCGCGGCCCGCTCGAGAGACAGCAAAGCCTCCGGTATCCCATCAACGCTTTGCCGGCCGCGTTCGATGGCTAGGGACAGCCTCTCGGCGTCCATCCTGGCGACATCCCATCTGGGCGGGCCTTGCGAGCGCCGGACCCGCACTGGCACTACATCATAGTCCTCGATCACCCGCCAGTCCTGCACACGTGCAGCCAGATTTTCCGTCGCTAGGGAGACATCAATAATTGTTTCCCTATAGCCAGGACGCCGGAAGGTGGACGTGGAGCCTGTATTCAGGACGACCAAACCGGCCCTGGACGCTAATTCCAGGACCCGTCCACTGCGGGAGTCAGTTGCGGGCTCCCCCCACTCTAAGGCTTTCGCGTTAAAGAGTCCAGCCACCACCAGTTCCCCATTCATGCCGCGGACCGCGTCCTCCAGGCCATCCAGTTTGGTCTGGAAGTCTGCGATAGGCTCGTTTGGGGTGAAATAACAACTGAAATAATGTCATTGCTCTTCACCCAAACGAAGCCAGCGCCCGCGCCATGGTCCACGACGTGGAAACGTCGCAGATCCGGGACTCAGATTGCCGTCTTGCCAAGGGTATCACGATACCACGCTGGCTCAGACCCGTCTCGGTACTGTTCGCTGACTAAGGCGACGTCAGCTTTTTTCTCGAGACAGATCTGAGCCAGCAGGTCGTAAGCCGTCCTGCTCCTATGCATGTTGTCCTGGAGGGCAATCACCATCGGGTTTTGCTCACGGCAAGGGCCTTCCGGAAGGCCCCGCATTCTCCGACCCCGCGACGTGGCGACGAGCCCCGGGATTTCCCGCCACCTCTGCGTAGAGCAAGCATACCGGGGGGCCGTACAGGTTGCAGACTTGTGGCCTAAGCCCGCACACTTGAGGCAGGACGTACTTCTATCCGGCCCCTTGCAGGCATGGCTGTGATGGCCGTAGCCCAGGCACTTAAAACGCCTGGGTACGACTACCCGCCTGCGAATCTTACTCATGATCCAGCCGGCCTTAAACCGAGCAGCCTGCAAAAGTCTCGCTCCGGCCCTCTCCTCCAGCTCAATGAAGTCCAGGCATTGGCCACGGCTATTGGACCGGGTCAGCGCGATCTGGAGGTGCCCGCCATAGTCCCTCAGGACCTTACTGATGGCTTCCAGGACCTCCTCCATGGTCGTGCAGGCGTCCAGCTCCCTGGTCTCCAGAGTAATTCTGGGGACCAGTTGCCTAACGCTGCTCGCCGTACCGACCGCGCCTTTCAGGACCTCAGTGAAAGCTGTCCGAGCCTTCGTGGTACTTTGCCCGAGCTCGAGGAGCACCTCGCCAGCCTTGGTCTGCCGGACGGCCTTAACCTTCACCCCGCAGCTCACCGGGTGGACCGTTTTGCGGACGGTGCTAAGCACGTCCGCATAGGTCCTCCCCGCCGCGGGCTTGAGCAGAATGGCCTTCGTCTTGACCTTCTTGGGGACAGCCGGTGGTCGGCTTGGAGCCGAAGTTGGGGCCGGGGCCGGGGCCCGATCGCCCCCTATCCCGGCGGACGTCACCGCATCCTTGGGCTTCGCCTTCTTCGTTTTCCTCTTTTTCTTTACCTTCCCCTTCTTCACATCCTTGCCCTTGGGCTATGCCCCTCCGCCCTTTCGGACCACTTTGGTCCAGGTGGGAGCCGGCTCTTCTCTCCTCCTTTTGTGCACCTCTCCGCTTGGCTGGAGAGGGGGAATGGAGGCGCGTCTCTTCCCTCTATCGGTGATGCCTGCACATGTGCTGCTACAGGGGCAGTCTGTGTGCCGTAGGATCTCGCCGATGGTTTCGGGGAGGAGCTTCCCCTCGCCTGGGACAAAGGCCCACGCTCGCTGCCGCGACCGGAGCAGTTTGCGTCGCGCAGGTCTTCATCGCTGGCTTGGTCGTAGGGAGTCCACGGAGGGCCTCCGCGCATGTTCTACGGGACTCGTCCAGGTCGTCAAGTGTCTCCTCTAGAGCCGAGAGGCCGTCCTTGATGATCCTGGAGATGTTCGGCTACTTCCTTAAAGTGGCCAGCATCCCCTTGATGAGTCCCTTTAACTGGAGGAAACCCTTCTCTATGCGATCCTCAGCCGCAGTCAACCTGTCCTCCAGGCAGGCAGCCTTCAATTGGGCCCGCGCTTCCTCGGTGACCGGTGCCTTCACCGGCGTCCCGCATGATCTTGCACGAGCCGCCGACGACTGCAGCACCGGCGAACGCACCAACTGGGACCTCCTCCTGAAAGGATCGGCTAACGTGCCAGAATCCTATTTTTCCTTCGCCACAGTCACATCGGGGCGACCCTCTGAGGTGTCGCTTGATGCTGATGCGGCACAGCTCCCTTCCGGAGGATACATGGGGACAAAGACAGGTGTTTTACCGCCTGCATTCTGCTCCCCGGTCTCCAGGCGCTTCCCGTTCTCCGGCCGGCGAGCACTCTCGTCACTGCGCGTGATGTTCCCGTCACACGGAGGAGGTGTGCGCAGCAGCCTGGAACTCCTTTTAAACGGGTTAGCTGCACCGCCTTCATTCGTTTCTTCATACACTGAGTCAACCGAGTGGTCCACTGACTCAGTGTCGCAGTTGTAGGATATCGACGCCCCGGGGCTGCTTGACCACCCCTGGCGGGCGCCGGTACTGGGGATCCGACCCAATGCACCGTAACATCTTCCTTATGAAACTCCATGTGGGCTGTTTTGTAGGGATCCCACCCTTAGTATTTTATACCTACTGCCAGGTAAGGTAAAAATGGCCGCTCCTAACCTGGGGAGCAGACCCCGACCAGAGAGCCGCCGACTATGGGTCAGACGCTCTCTGGATTTGGAAGGGATTGGTCCGGGACTGCTTATTTCCCGCCGAAGTGGGTATTCGCAGCTACCCCCCATATCTGGAGGGCGTTCCCCTATCCACCACCAGGGGACCAGTCTGGTAGCAGTCCGTACCTGCCCCAGAATTCAGAGTGTATACCTCCACCCACTTTGCCGTCCTTCTTGGAGCCGCCAGTGAAAACCTGAATCAACCCTGGTTGCAAAACTAGGCCCACCTCCCATTTTCGCCTCGAGGGAAAGTAGGCAGTAATACCCGTGCCGAATGATGGCTTGGGAACCAAGTAGTCTACCGCCAGCATGCCGGTAATCTGTGCGTGTCCAGCAGTGAACCGCGTTGAGCCTTAAGGCTGAGGATCCTGCCGTTTGCTTGCCAAACAGGTCCAGTGGAATGAAGTGTAGGATAGTGTTTGGGGCTTTAGTGTAGGTGGATCTGAGGGCGCCTGTAATGAGCAGGGATGCAAACCTCTGCACCTTGTCCAAGTCTGTCTGGTTGCAAGCTTTATCAAGGGCCGCCTACCAGACTAACACTCCATACACAAGTAAAGGCCTAATAACAGCCTCATAGAGCCAGTGGACGATACGGAGTTCCAACCCCCATTTCCTTCCGACAGCTTTCTTACAAGGGTACAGAGCCACGGTGGCCTTGTGCACTCTTTCCTTAATGTTGGCTTTTCAATTCAGCAGGCCCAGGTACTTGACTTGATCTGAAAGTGTAAGATTGACATCTTTAATTGTTGTTGTGACAAAGGGGGGAGTTTGGTGTTTCCTGGTAAACAACACCAGCTCGCTCTTATCCGGATTGACCCCCAAACCGCATCTGTCGGACCACCGTGCAAACTAAGCCAGAGCACATTGAAGCACCTCCGCCAAGGTGTTTACATGTTTGCCTGAGACTGCCATCGCAATGTTGTCGGTATAAGCGAGCACTTTGCACCCGGAGCCGTCTAACTCTTCGAGAAGGTCATTGAGAGCCAGGTTCTAGAGAACCGGCGACAGGACACCACCCTGTTGGGTGCCCCTAACCACAAATTTCCTTATGGAACCAGTCCCAATAGTGGCATTAGTGACTCTGCAACCGAGCAACAAGTCAATAAGTCCTATGACCGACTCGCTAATGCTCAGACTCCTCAGCGGAGTTATTCGGATTTATGCTATCCTTGATATCTATCCAAAATCCTTTCCAGAGTTTTGAGAAGGAAAGAAGAAAGAGTAATCGGCCTATAATTCTTTGGCTTACAATGTGAGGCCCTTCTCCCTTTCGGGATGAAAACGAACTTAGCCTCTAGCCTTAGGGATATGCGAAAGCTGCAAACAGGCTTCAAAAATGATAAGCAGCCAAGGAATGATTAGCGCAGAAGCCTTTTGGAGCTCCGCTGGCGTAATACCATCCTAGCCTGATGACTTGCCTGGCTTAAAACTCTTGATAGCCCAACCAAGCATTTTGCGGCTAAGGACCCTTGTGACGAGGTCCCAAGCCTCCTGTGTGGCCGTGGATACCACCGTTTGGTTATCCGAGCTACCAGGAAAGTGAGTCTCCATCAACAACTCCAGAGCTTCCATACTCGTCGAGGTCCAGTCCCCATTCTGCTTCATCTGAAGACCGGGTCCACAAGGCGTCGTGGAGAGTATCCTCCTGAGGCGATAACCTCGGATACCTTTTCCACTCCGCTACATAATTTCTCCCACGAGGACCTTTTGGCCATTCTGAGAGATTTTTTGAAGTTCCTAAGGATCTTCTTTTATGCAGACCATTCATTCGTACTCTTGGCCTTGTTGAACTGCTTACGGCATTCCTTCCTGAGTGTCGTGATTTCATTAGTCCACCACGGGGGCTTGGGGCTGCCCCTGGGTTTGCACGAGGGGCAAGCAATTTTGGCCGCCCTATTGCAGGCTCCAGTCAGCACGTTCACCACTACATCAATGTCCTGTCGGCTATTAGTGGTCCTTCAGTCGGTAACGCCTGCTGTAGAGCCAGATTATACCTATCCCAATTTGTCCTCCTCCTGTTAACAAAGGGCTGCGAATTGGTTTAAGAAAGTCAATTGCGAATTCAATGTATGAGTGATCGGACATAAAGGCTCCGTGGAAACAGGGTAACGTCGAGAACCTCCCGTCTCTCAGAGCTGACAAAAGTGGGCTCATCACCTACGTTGCAGACCTGAAGGGTGGAGCTAAGTGTAAAGTGAAGAAGAGACTCACCTTTATCATTTATGCTTGAGCTACCCCAGACATTATAGTGGGCATTCGCGTCTGCACCGACTACCAGCGCTTGCTTGCGCCTAACTACCTCCGCGACAATATTCCGCAGGGTCTCATGTGGAGGGGGCCCCTCATGATCATTGACCACATACAAGGACGCCAACCAGGTGCTGTTGGATCCAAGTTCCACCATAACCGACACCGTATCTCTGTCACTGAAATGGTTTAGCATGAAGGCATTGTAGTTGGTACTCACTAAAATGTAAGTTCTGGGTTTACATAGTTCCTTTGCGTAGAAGTTTCAGTAACCGTTCAGATTGAGTCCGTAAACTCGGTCTCCAACGACCCATCGCTCTTGGCCAAGAACAACATCCTCCCCCTTTTGTGATAGGCGCAGGAGGAGTGTAGCGGACGCTGGCTTAGAGTGGTGTAGGTTAATCATCACTATTCTCAGCTTGCTCGCTGTTATGTATATTAATAACAAAATACGTATATATATACACAATATATATACATAAAATAAAAACAAGCACTCCGCTTAAGGTTTTCACTTTCGGGGCACTCCCGAATTTAATTTAAACAACTTTCAATAATTTTATATGACGCGGAAGAACGGGCGAACAGTTCGAGGAACTTCCTCGCTTCGCGATCTTTCTTCAGCAACGGTCTATTAGCAACTCTCTTCGCCGCCGAGAACTTAAGGTTCCCGGTCAGAACTTTTTGGCAGACGCGCTGAGTGCGCGTTTTCTGCCTTGCGCCCACACGCGCAACCTATCGGCTCAGCGGTTGACCCCGCTGGCATTGCACATTTTTGCACGGGCCAGCCGAAACTGGAGCGGCCGCCCGTGTTGTATTTCCGGCCACCCAACTGCCGGCTAAGGGGTTTTGGTTGCCCAGCGGTATCGATTTAACAATTATTGATTCTAGTCGATACCGCTACGCAACATCGCGCTGGATCGGAGACGCCTCTATCACCGTCACCTTGGCGTCATCAGCACCTAAAAGTAGGATGTCCTCTTCCAGGTCATCCTGGATGAATAAGTCTCCCAACAATCCAGAAGCTGATAGCGTGTCGCTACCCTCATCCATGGATGCTGAAGGACATGATGGGGGGAGTTTCTCAACACCGGCCAAAGTCTTTGCTTCTACTACGGTACTGATCTTTCTACTTTGTGCAGCGATGCCATCAGGTCTTTCCTGTCCTTCGAGTAGACGGACAGCACAATGGAGTCGAAGCCATAAAAGCTTTTGTCGCCCTTAGCCGATAGACCTGCTACAGAGTCCTCATTTAGGATAACAAGGCCTTGCCTCGTTTTGCCCTTGACCGATTGCACATTCGCATGATGGCCAGGATCTTTTCTGGTTCAGAGGGCTCCGCCGGGATCCACGTCTTGGCTCTCGGTCTGTTCGGGATCTCGTCCCTGGACACGACCTCGAGCCTGGCACCTGGCTAGACTTCGCCCAGACAGGAAATCGCTGCTTTGTAAAGATCTGCCGACTGCTGATCCTCGCAAGCGATTAATTTCACCCGACCTAGATACCACCCAGCATCTGAGCAACAGGGGGTAGGGCCGGGGTTTTTGCCCATGACGTCCATAAAGACGCTGAGTAGCTTTGAAATGTTGTCCACGTTTTCTGTAATACACAAAGCACCAATACCCAATCACCTACACTCGCACTGAGAAAAACCAAAGTGTATGTATAATAATTCTTCATATTTATCACCGTCGATACACAAAATTCACAACAAAATTACATATTTATATGAGATAAAAACACTATATACAAAAACAAATATTCTACAAATTTACAACTTTATATTTTGCAGGCTTTCAGAACTATGAAACAATGAACTCACAGTAATCCGATCGGTTGCAGCGCTTTATTCGTAGTGCTTGTTCACAAAATGGTAACGAGTACCAAACCTCCCGAACTGCATCAGCCTCTCTTTTCTTCATAAGCATTTTTTTATAGGCGCATCGGCTGATAGCGCTCGAACGGTTTGGACTCTCACATTGGTAAGTATTACATATATATTCGAACGCCTACAACTCGGCTATCCTGACGATAAATCGCCTCGATTTTCTAATCTTCACAAACATAATAAAAATTCTTGAAACATTATTTACAATATGAATAGACATAGAACCTTTTAACAATATCGAAAGTGTTTACATATAGTAACACGGATTTCATTTTTTTTTTTTTAGTTCTATTTACTTAGCATAAAAACGAGAATACTGATACGCTTTAGCCAAACTGCTTATATGGCTTCATATTTTCGGGGGATGCGACCCCTTCGTAAGGAGCCCTACTGATTTGAAGATTTTCCAAATCTTTTATGAGGTACCAATCATTCGGCAAGACTTTCACGACTTGGTACGGCCTTTATATTTTGGCAAAAGCTTTTTATCCCTGTGGTGGTCACGATATTCTTTACCATTATGTGATCTCCTCTTTTATATATGTGAGGCTTTTTATGCCTTTTATCGAAATAAGCTTTATTTACAATCTGATTACGAACGATACCTTCACTTGCTTTCTCCCTAATTTTATCTAAATTTTTTAAATCGTCATGCATTAAGTTATTTTCTAAATAATTCCTAACCTTATCGGTAATCATCCCCCTCTGCTCAACGCCAAATAATAATACACTTGGTGTTGATCCTGTACTTTTATTAAAAGTGTTATTTATGGCGAATTCAACCTTACTCAACCTCAACCTCAACCTCAACCTCACCTTTGCCTATCGTTCGAAGCACAAGCTTTGATTGAGCGCCGTCTATCACCTGCTAGTGCTTCTAGTTAGCCAAGGTGCGAAGCCTCGGCAATTGATGCGGGATACTTGAGCATAAACCCACGTATCACCGTTATTGCGATGTCCCTGCGTTGCGTCGATCTGGCCGAGAGACAAGTGTGTAATCCCGGAGCGGTTCGACCTGGCTGATGCTGGATAGACGCTAGCCGAAGGGCAGGACTCCTCTAGAGCAGCTGCGGGAGCTTAGGCTCTGAGTGTCGCGGATTGGAGTTGCTTATTAGCACGGCTCCAATCTGAATAGAAGAAACTTGAAGTTGCTTTACAGCACTGCTCCGAAGTTACTTAACGAGGAGTAGCTTAGCAGCACGACTCCAAAGTGAAAAGTCCCAGTTGATTATTCAGAGTCATTTCTTTATTCAAAAGTGATGATATTTATACCGAATAAAGAATTGCTTAGTATCTAAATTACATAACTGGGAAGCGGAAAGTCTTTCCCAAGTGCGAAGTCAGCTGTGCGCGCTTTTGGGGGCAGTATGCCGCTGCAGGTGCCTAATGATGTCAGCCAAATTGCTGGCAAAGCTCGCCCTTGAAATGGGTGGTCAAGGTGCTGGCGCAGCGTGCCTGTGACGCGCTTGAGACTGTCAGCGCATGGAAAAGCTTTTCGCTGAACATAGCGCTCAACTTAATGTTTGTTTACATCTAGTTTGCGGTATAAAGTACTTAACTTAAGCTTAATAAATTGCATGAAGCGTTGAGTCTGAACAGATTTTGTCCATTCCACTGGTTCGATTTCGCTTTCTTTGGACAACATGGGGTTTATTACTCTATTCACCCTCTCGACTTGGCCATTTGCTTGTGGGGTGCTCGTTGCGACCTTTATATGTACCACATTATTATTGGAGCAAAAAGATGCAAACTCTTCGGAGGTGAAACAGCTTCCTCTGTCTGAGATTATTTTATGTGGCTTACTGTAATTAAGAAAATAAGATTGTAGGCATTGAATAACCTCTTTTGCGCTGGTGCTTTTGACTGCATATAATTTTGTAAATTTCGTAAAACCATCGACTACTAGGAATATATATTTTTTGAAATTTCTAAGACCAGATGGTAGAGGACCGTAGTGGTCGACATGGACAGTTTCAAAGGGTTTGTCACCCTTTGGAATATTATGCAGTATACCTTCTTTTTTGCCCGATGGTACCGAGAAGTGAATGCATTTCAAACAGTTACTTATGTAGCTCTTAATTTTAGCTTTCATCAAAGGGAACCAACATGTTTTCTTTAGGTGCTCGTAAAGTTTGTCTGTACCGACATGACATAAACCCTCATGATGTGTTTGCATTATGTTAGTTTCCATTTTGGTGGGCACATAGAACAGGACGTTATCGTTTACCTTACCTTACGAGACCGTTGATTATTTCATATAAAGGGTGTTGCTTTTTTTCCAATGCGTCTGCAATTTTCTTGACTTCGGGATCCTTATGCTGAGCAGCTGCTAGCGCATACTCAAGCGACTCCGGTTCTACAATTAAGATATTATGACACCTGCTCAGTGCATCTACATGATGCATTCTGTTCGAGTCTCTATGTTCTATGAAATAATCAAAGTCCTGTAATTCTAAAGCCCACCTTGATATTCTTGGATTTAGCAATTTTTTATTTAGGGTAAGTGTCAACGACTTGCAATCAGTAATAATTTTAAACTTAATACCAAGCAGGTAAATACGGAACCGTCTTAGGGCATAAATTATCGCCAGCGTTTCGAGCTCATAAGAGTGATAATTTGATTCCGCAGGTGTAGCCCTTTTGGAAAAGAAGAAAACTGGATGCAAACGCCGATCACTTTGTCTTTGCAGTAAAACTGCGCCAAAGCCTAAACTGCTGGCATCACAGTGAAGTTCGGTCTCCGCACTCGGAGAATAAATGCTTAATACTGGTGCTTCCAGCAACTTACTCTTCAACTCCTCAAAAGTCCCCAAGTCCAAATTTGAAATTAACGTTTTGTTTTAGTAGGTCATATAAAGGTTTTGATATAATTGAAAAATCTTTGATAAATTTCCTAAAGTAGGAACACAAGCCGAGAAATGATTGCAATTCTTTCGCATTTTTAGGTATAGGAAATTCCCTAACTGCACGTAATCCTTCTAAATTTGGTCCTATCCCCTTTGCACTAATTTCGTATCCCAAATAAGTGATTTTTTCCTGCATAAACAGACATTTGTCAAATCTAAGTTGAAGGTTATTTTTACACGAAACTTTTACAACCATCTCCAGAATCTCAAAATGTTCCTCCTTAGACTCAGTGGCAATGAGAAGGTCGTCAATATAAATTAAGAGTTTACCCGCATCGATAAGGTCTTTAAAAATGGAGTTAATAAACCGCTGAAAAACAGATGGTGCATTTTTCAGACCGAAGGGCATGCGAAGATACTCAAACTGCCCCAAAGGGGTTACGAAGGATGTGTACTTGACGGACTCATCAGCCACTTTCACGTGGTGAAACCCGTTTTTTAAGTCTAATAAAGAAGAGTATTTTTTTCCTCGTAACCTGTCTAAGTGATCCTCTATAAGCGGGAGAGGGTAATTGTCCTTCAAGGTGATTTTATTTAATTGCCGGAAATCGACACACAATCTCAATTCACCATTTTTCTTTTTAGTCAAAACTATTGGCGAAGCGTAGGGGGAGTTGCTTTCGCGAATAACTTTACGGTTAAGTAAGTCGTCTAAAATTTTTTGTAATTCAAGTTTATGTGTGTAAGGCAACCTTCTCGGAGTGCAATTAAAAATATTGTTCGTGTCAGACAAAGAAATTTTCATTTCGTATGTACTTTCTTCATATACGTTGTCATATTTTTTAAAAGTCGTTTCTATGATTTCGCGTATTTTCTCTTTCTCATTATGATTTAGTTCGTCATTTATATTTAAGTTTAACTTATTATCATGGCAATGCGTATCAGTATTCAAAATTTCTTTAAGAAAATTAAGGTCATTATTTGTCTTGTCAAAATTAATATTATCTTGATTATTTAACTCGGAATTGAAAACGAATCTAGCATTGCACTTATTCAATAAATTCCTTCCTAGCACTACAGGGCAACTCATTGTGCCATTTTCAACAACATATAAAGTCAAATCTACACTACTAATATCGACATTTACAACACATTGTACCTTGCCTACAATAACAAGTCTACTATTGTTGATTCCAGTGTATCCTTGGCATCCTGATTCGATTGGCGATATTACATAAGGAGGCACGTAATGCTCCTGTATAAAACTAATAGGACTCCCGCTGTCGAGAATGGTGTTTGCCCAGGTCTCTGTCACAACTTCTCCCGATGACTCATTAGTAAAAGAATACCTTAATTTGTAAGAGAAGTCATTAGATATTTGTAAAGAGTTTAAATTATGACTTCCTGATGGTCTGTCGCAATGGGAGGCGTCATCGTGCTGTACCAGTGAGTCCTGTACTAGTAAAACTGGGGCTGAAGAAGATGCTGATGATGTTGAAGCAGCTTCGTTGCACGTTTTTATGGAGTGACCATTTTTCCAGCACTTGAAACATGTTCCTCGGTCTCTTCTTTGTTTTGGACAATTTGTTGCTACATGGCCATCCTCGTTGCAATTGTAACATCTGATTTTTGATGGAAGATGATGTTGCGTTCTTATATGTTGTTTTGGAGGTTTCGCTGATAAAGTTAAACCAGTTGTATATGAAATATCGGTGTTACATGTCCTAATTCTCTCATATTTTTTCAAAATTTGCTTCAGCTCGGGTATATTTCTTGCTGTAAATAATATGTGTTTGTTGACTATTGGATCAGGAATACCTTTTATAATATAATTTATTAGATCCTCCTCATCGATGTTGGCCAGTGAGGAGATTTCCTGCATAGCCAGAACAAATTGATGGATACTTTCATCCTTACGCTTTTTTCTGCTTCTCAGCATGTCGTGTACGTCGGCTGGTGTTGTGCCATGCTGAAATTCACTTTGTAAGGCTGATCTTAGGTCGGCCCACGTTCTGCAAGTAGATGACCGTAAAAATAATTTCGCCGTTCCTGTCAATAGTCGTCTTGCGTAGATAAAACACTGAGAGTCGTTCCATCTGTGAATTTCTCTAGCCTCCTCGAATGATCTTATCCATTGTCTAATCGAATAATGGTCGTCTCCGGAGAAAGTAGGCAAAGCTTCTTGGACGTCTCTAAAGCTGAACGCCTGCGTACCGTTGACTTCAACTTCAGCGCTGCATAAAGATGCGAGTTTCTTTTTTAAACTTAAAATTTCCTCCTGTTTCCTTATAGTATCATTCAATAGATCGATTTCTCGTTGTAAATTATTGGGATCTGTTTCTGAACTAGCATCCTGTTGATTAATCTCGTCGCTACCGCCTTCGCCCTGGCTGCTTAGAGATTCCAAAATGTTCACTGGGAAATACTGCTCTAGTTCTGCATCTGAAAGCCCGTTAACATATTCCTCAAGTCGTAATTTGAGGACTGCTTTTACACCAACTGTATTTAATCCAAAAGTTTCGAGTTTCTCCTTCAAAAGTTGCACTGTTGCATTCTGCATGAATCTCTCAACTCGTGCCTTAGTCATGATGAACCGTTACTCGAAAAATTTGCACAAATTTCAGGATGAGCAAAAATGTGGTTTTAATCAATTAATTAAACAGCTTTCTTTTCCAATTTCACCCGATTCTTATCTATTTTCATAAGGATTGGTCCCGATTTTCACGGATTACAAAAATTACTTATCGCACCACGTGCTGTTCAGTACCGCACATAACTATAAATTTAACACGTGAAATGCAAATTAGCTTAACTCGCGTGAAAATAATGAACCACACAATAAATAGTAATTTAAAAATCCAAGTGAAACGAATTTAAGAACTTTTTACAATATCCCACTTCTGAGAAATTCTGTAGGCTTTCAGAACTATGAAACAATGAACTCACAGTAATCCGATCGGTTGCAGCGCTTTATTCGAAGTGCTTGTTCACAAAATGGTAACGAGTACCAAACCTCCCGAACTGCATCAGCCTCTCTTTTCTTCATAAGCATTTTTTTATAGGCGCATCGGCTGATAGCGCTCGAACGGTTTGGACTCTCACATTGGTAAGTATTACATATACAGTAGGTGATCAATGAATTAGAAACACTCGAATTTTTTTTAAAGTTTTTGGGTATTTCTGGAAATTTAAGGAAATAAGTAAAAATTATGTAAAATTTGCACTACATATTTATTATTCAGCTCCATCTTGTGTACATAGTGTATAAAAATTTAATATTTCGTTGCCCCCCCCCCCCCCCCCCCCTAGCTTGAATTACTTCTTTTATTCTATTTGGCATACTTCCATTTCCTTAATTTCAGCGTCATTATTCCATATATCTTCGATATTATTTTTCAAAATTTGAATGGTATTATTTGACCTTGAGTATACTTAGATTTTAGGAAGGCCCAACAGTTCTCAATAGGATTGAGATCTGGAGAATTGCCTGGCCAAGGAAGAACATTAATATTTTTTGAAATGAAAAAATCATTAACGGATCTTGCGATGTGGCATGGTGCGCCGTCCTGCATAAACGTGTAGGAGGATCTGCCAGAAGCTAGAGAGTCCATATAAGGAAGAAGGACCGTTTCCAGGACACGTTTGTATTGCTCCGAGCGTAGCGTTCCCTCGACGAAATAAAGAGGACCGGGACCTTCTCCAATAATGCAACTCCAAATCATTGTTGCCGGTGGATGTTTGACCGTTCTGACGAGGCAGTTTTCTTGAAAACGCTCATTGGGTCTTCGTCTAACAAAATGAGCTGCTTCCGTGACAGCTTCTAATCGGCATTCGTTACTAAAGATGACCTAAATAAAAATAAAAAATTAAGAAAAACTGAAAAATCAGTATTTTTGACAAATATACGGGTCAACACTGAACCCTAATATTCCAATTTTTAATTACCTTTCTCCAATCATCAATGGTTAAGTTTTGATGAAGTTTAGCCCAAATTAATCGCTTCTTCTTCATTTTTTCCGTTGATTTCGGCTTCTTTGCAGGCCGCCTGCATTTTAGAGAGGCCTCATAAAATCTTCTTCTGACTGTCACCGCTGATATATTCACTCAGTGTTCATTCAGCTCTCTAGTAAGTACGCGTACTGGTGCCCTGCCTTGTTGTGCACCCTTCCGAATAATTTCCCGGTCAGTTCTGGCAGAGGTTTTCCTTCTGCTCTTACAGTTTTCCCGTTTATTATGCCGGGGAGACAAGCCAACTTCAATATTTTTTGAAATTTTACTCACGGTGGCCGCCGAAACTTCAGTTCTCCTAGCTATTTTCCGAATAGACAACTTTTGCAATCTTAACAATGTTGCAATCTTGATTTTTTTCCCCACTCGTTATGTCCTTTCGCCGTCCCACTATGAAAAATTCACAGGTTCAGAAAAAAAATCATATACACCTTAAAATCATACTTTTTCACTTCGTTTCTTCGCACTTCACTGGCAGAATACTTTCTTAACACTTACTGTTTATTATTTTCTACAAAAACACTTTATCTCCTCTATAACATCTTCACTCGATAACTTCCTTAATGCAAATGACAGCACTTTAGCTGAAATCGTCTTTTTTATACTCTTTTTATACCTCCATTTTACCCTTTCTAGGAAGGATGTTATAAAATTTACCTGTCTAACAAATGTGGGAGATTCCCTTAATTGTTTCATGCGAAACTCTTTTTTATCAGACTTCATCCTAAGCGCATATTGCAATTATAAATTGAAACTGTGTTAAAATTTTCAAGTGTTTCTAATTCATTGATCACCTACTGTATATTCGAACGCCTACAATTTATAATTACGTTATTTTAATTTGAATTTACGATTTAACGAAGGAATATATGTAGACCGATAGACCCCGCGCGATGAATACTGCTGGAAGACTGCCCATAGGATTCCGTCCGAATCCTATTGATCCATTGATCGATGTTATTGCTCTCAGCTCCGGACGTCTCCAGTTTCGGGTCGTCAGCGCTTGTGGTATCGATCAGCAAAATCAACGGATATGCAGGTGTGCAATCGTTTGAACTTTGATTCAGCTGATCGATGCAGTTTACCAGTGTGGATAACTTAGCCGGCAAGTGTTTCACGCGTGCGGTGAACATCGGTGTAAATTATGTGGCGATTAATTCACGCGTGTCGTGAACAAGCATAGTCCGGACCGATCTCCAGTTGTCCATGGAGGTGGCGCCGTCCGGATCGCTGCGGTTAATGACAGCCAAGATCAAGCTGTTCTTCGCCACTTCACTAAATGGCTTAGTCGGCCTGACCGTTTGGGAGGCTGTCTTTGGCCGCTTTGTGAAAGCTAGCTCTTGCTCGTCCTGCGAGCGTTGGCTTTGCCTGCTGCCAGCACTCTGCTGGCTCTCGCCAGAGAAGTCTTATACTTCTCAGAAAGTTCCTCCTCCGGGATGTTTTTAATCCTGTCCAGGAACCGCTGCGCTGACCTTCTGTCTCTGAAGCCCTGACGAGAGGGATTGCTGCGCCGCTTCGCTGAGGAAGTGGTTTGCGACTCCCTAGACGGTGTTGTGACCCTACTTGGTTCAGGCATTTGCTGAGCCGAGCTGTCAAGCACCGAAGAGGAGGTGGAGGGCTGGGGTACCCGGGAAGGCGCCTTGACTTTGCTAGGTCCAGGTTTGCTCACGGACACAAGCGCTGTCGATGGGCGCAGAGCATCTCCACACCCGAGCCTACCAGCCGCTGTCGTTCACAATTTTCTTTTTATTGTTAACAATTAATTCACACCTTGCAGTACACTAAAACGACAATCGTAACATTCAATCAATTAAATACTCCGTTCTTAATGAAATCTAATTAAATAAAAATATGCTAAAGTAATAATTCGAGTTAACTAAGCTAAATTTACAATTCAATCCTATTTTCTAGCAATCTAAATCTAAAAATTAATTTTAAGTTATTTCAATTCAATTTTAATTTATTTCCTTAAACTAAGTCGCTGCCCTTCAACAAATCAATCAGTTACTAAATCCGTTGATAAATTCCGTAATGATGGCCGTTAGAAGTCATGCATGTTTTCCGACACCAATGTTTTATTTCAATTGCATTTCAAGAAAAAATGACTTAAAGAGCATTACTTTTTCTCCGTGCCAATTGAAATTCCAAAACGAAAAGGGAGGATGTCATTCTGCGCCGTCCCTTATATACCCTACCGCCGTACCCCACGTCGATAAGTAGATTATCCATAATTACGAAATTTACCATACTAGCCCTTGTACTCCTTCTAAAGTTATTTCGAGAGATTCGAATATGCAAATTGTATCTGCATTTATTTATTTTGTGTAAATTATTTCGCTATTTTCTGAGAAATATTTTAGCTATCGTAAACTTTCCATAATCGTCGGTGTAGTAGCAGGGGTGATTTTCATTACCGATGGTTCACGTCATTTTTCATCCCTTTTCCACTTTGCTCTCTTTCGCACTTATAGGATTAAATTATGAAATTAATTTGCATAATTCCCCTTTATAGGCTATGTTTTATATTAATCTGACATTACCCTTTTTTCAGTTTTCCGAATTAGCACCTAACTGTCGCAACAAAACATGGGTGACAGCTCCGGTGTTTTTGATTTCGAGTGCGTGGCCGTCGGTCGGTTGTTTTATCTTTTTAAACCGTCCTAGTGCAGTGGGTTTGTGCAGTAAAGTGAATAGTATTGTAAAGGTGAGTGCCAACTACTAAAGGTTGTGGTTTACTGGGGTATTTTCCCTTTTTTCTTTGGGAAAATATAATAAATGCGTTTGGCCGTGGCGGCTGTCAAAATTGAATTTCAAGTTCTAATTTCGTGCCTATTATTACGGCAAATTTCCCATTAATGGATTAATTCCCCTTGGATTCGCCCTGAAGCACTTCAAACACTGGTGCACGGTCCTTCGTGCCAAATTTCTACCCGCTATTGGCCAATAAACATCCCTTATGCAGGACAATAATGCTTGTGGCCTCGCATGTAATAATCTTTGATACTCCCGAGCAAAAATTAACTTTGTTAGATGGTGCTTTGAAGAGAGTATCATAGGATGCCGCTTGCCAAAACTGTAATGCGAATGGTCCAAACGACCACCGACCTGCAATGTATTATCTGTATGAATGAAAGGATTCAAGTTAAGAATTCTGGTCCTTGAATGAAGTTTTCGGTTTTTCGCAATCGGATCAATCTCTTCACCAAACGATTGTCTCTGAGCTATCCCGATCAAACGGATCATAGCAGCGCTAATTTCCGTAGACGTAATGCTGCCAATCCGTCGCTCAGATTTTGGCGTCCTCCATGGAAATGAATCGCATACCATACGCCATTGTTCTCTCCAATCTGCCCAAATCAGAATAGCTCTCGAACACAATAAATGACTCATTTAACTGAGACAAAGCAGTCGCTCGCTTCAACGATCTCAGCTCTGGCAAATCCGGTCCCGCGACATTATTGGACGAAAAATCCAATTCGGGGCACGAAAGCCATTCCGGACCCTGCCACCACAAGACTGAGTCCCGCAAGGCAGTTGGATCAATCCGTCTCGACAGCAAATCCGCGGGATTATCGCGGGAACATACATGGTGCCAACAACCAGAATCAGATAATAACTGTATTCTAGACACCCGATTACTGACAAATGTTTTTAGCGTGCGTGCTTCCAATTTCAATCAACTCAAAACAATGCTCGAATCACTCCAATAATATATACCCTTCACATGAATGTCCAATGAACTCCTCACTTTATCAACCAGCTCAACCGATACCTGCGACGCACACAGCTCCAAACGCGGTATTGTGACTAGCTTCAATGGTGAAACCATAGATTTTTCGCACAGCAGCCTGACGAATACACTTCCTTGAGCATCGATTGAACGAACATAAACAGCCACGCCATATGCTGCCTCGCTCGCATCGGAAAATGCATGAATCTCAATGACAACCGGAGACGCACAGCATACCCGACGGCAAACTTCCAATCCTTTCAAAGACAAAAGCCCATTCGTGAACCTTGTCCACTCGCACAACAACTCGGGAGATGCCACTTCGTTCCATGACAATTTTTCAAGACGATACATGGACCTAAAAGCCCCAATGGATCATAAATACGTGCAATTACCGATAAAATAGAACGTTTTGTACAAGCTTTGACACTTAACTTTGTGTCTACATTGTAAAGTAAATTGTCGCTCGCACCAGCCCATGATAAGCCTAATATCTTGACAATTTCATTTTCTCCCAATTGTATGATATGGCATGGCACATCACTGAAAGTCCCTGGCGAATCAATTATTCTTGGTTCATTTGAAATCCACTTTCGCAACTGAAACCCTCCAGAAGCCAATATGCGAGAAATGCCCTCGCGAATTTCTATTGCTTCTTCTATTGTGTTTGTTCCATAAATCAAATCATCCACGTACATTGATTTGCGTATAATTTCTGCAATGCGAGGGTGCGACCTCTCAACCTCCTCAGCCAACTTCTTACTGCCAAGAACGAACTAGAAGCCAGACCATATGTAACTGTGTTAAGCTCATATGTCCGCAAAGGTTCCGTTGGAGAAGCTCTCCACAATATTCGCTGTAACGCTCGTTGCCTCGGCTCAACGAGTACCTGCCGGTACATCATAGATATATCCGCACCTACCACGAATGTGTATACAGTAACTCACAAAACTGATCACATCATGGTACTTTAGGATTTTGCAAGTTGCTCATGAACGGTAACAGATATCGGAAAACTGGTTGGGTAATATTTAAGAGGACAAAATTGTCTATAGAAATACTCGGATACATTTTGACATCCGATTGACCATTTTTGAGTTAATTATGAAATAAAACTGTCAAATTTCACTTGGTATGAATTTCCTGTACCATCCAGCCATACCTAGGAAGCGACGAGACTCTTTAATAGTTTTAGGCGACGGATAATCTACTACTGCAGTTATTTTGTCCGGGTCTGTCTAGATGACTCTTTGTCCGAGAATATCTCCCAAATACTTGGTATCTTTCAAATAAAATTAGCTTTTTTCCACATTTATGGTGAGGCCTGCCCTCTTCAGACAACTGGCCACTCGAGATAATAAATCAAGATGGGTATTCTAGGCAGAGAATTCTTAGGAAATATGGATTTCTTTAGTCAGGAAAACAAGGAAACGAACCGTTAAGTTTAGGATAATATGCACAATTAGGAGTTCGGCTTTGAACGTCGAGGAGATTGCACATTCGATTGCCATCGGGCGGGTCGCCAAGTCGTTTCGAACGAATCTAGCGAGTGATCTCTTACAAATTCCAGGTGTGGGGTAAATCCTGTGTGCTAATTTCTATAGTATTGGGAAAAGTGCAGTGACACTGTGAGTAGAAAATAACATAGTTACTAAGAGTAAGAAGTAAAGTGAGGTGACACTGTAAGGGGAAGAAAGTATAATTAATAAGAGTGATTACATCAGTACTATGACACCGTAATCTAAATAAAATGGAAAAATCGAAGAGTGATAGTGCGGGTGAAGGTGGAAGTGGTCTGAAGGACGAAATTGGTTCGCTTCGGAAAGAATTGGAGGTTTTAAGGCAAGAAAACTGGCAGCTGGTTAATTCCCAGTCAACCTCGTCCTTCAAAATAGGTCTAACGGAAATAAAGGTAGAGACGTTTGGTCCTGCCAATAAAGTTAAAGTCACTCCCGAAGAGTGGATCAGGAGTGTAGAAGCATTGAAAGAAATTTATCAGTGGGATGTCAATACAATTTTATTTTATACTTCCCTTGGTTTGCATGGAGCTGCGGAATCTTGGCTAATAAACAAACAATCGGAAATAAAGTCTTGGAGCAGGTTCAAGGTAGAGTTCTGCCATCATCATGGAAATAATGTCTCGGAAAAGGAAGTGTGAGGAATGAGTAGAAAGTTATTTTTATTCAATTATAGCTTTAGCAAAAAGGATTAAATTGTCGGAAAAAGCGACTATTGACTACGTTATGTAATGAATATCGGCATAATTAGCCGATATCGGAATTAAAGATAAATATTTAGAGACATTAAATTAGTCTGGGGTGCTTCACATTCCAGACTAAAAACTAAGTACTCAAATATAAAAGGGGAGAGATTCCATTTGAGATCTCATCCTAAGGAAATGTACCCTTTGTGCATTTTTAAGCGCGGTCAAAATGTGCCCTTGCGCATATTTTTTAAAGGCATCGCCCCGCTGTAAAACAACACTCAGCGCGTGGGCGACGACCTCATTAAAGAAAGCGCTCGATAATCGAGCAAAGTGCGATCATAGCACACGCGCGACAATAAAATCATTGTCGCAGCGCAAAAGGTGCTTGATCGGGTTTTCTTCGATCGGTCACCGACGCCGGAAACTGAGAGTTCCTGCGATCGGAAAATACGAGCCAAGGGTTTTTGAAGTAGTCATCAACCAAAAACGGTCGCATAGTACGATCCGCGATCTTCAAAAACGGTAATCGGAAGGAAATCGCAAAAAGTCTGTAGTTTCGAGTCGGTTACGGTGAAAAGACTTTACACTACTAGAAGTTATGTGTAGCTTATAATTGAGTAGCAATTCCCGCATTGTGTGTGTTAGTGTAGTGGAATTGGACAATAAACATAATACACGGAATCAAGGAGTTTGATTTCCGCCCACGCAGTCCCATCGGTTCCCGATTCTATCGCACCTACCTGTCACGACGGGAAGAGCCCCTTCGGCAGTGACCGTGAAAGAAAAAAGGATAAGTACTCCATTCCTAGTATTAGCAACCAAGTTGTTAGCCACTCGGGTGTTGCCTACAAATGTATTGTTGCAACACGCTGCAGAGTATTCTCCAGTACACAATAACTATATAATTTCGGGAGTGGGTGACCGCAATTTGATAAATGTTTCGACGGCTGCAAATTTTACATCAGTGCCGCATCTTCTTGAACAAATTAAACGAGATGAGAAAATTTGGGAACAGGAAGAGCGACGAGATGTGTGGGTGACTTCAAGTAAGGTACCAAATAAGTCAGGCAGGCATCAATCAACTGCAAGACAGGAAATTCCATCATTGTTTTCTGGTTATGGAGAGAAAAGTGTTAGAAGTGTTAATAACCATCGAAGCAATGCAGTTCTGCAACGAAGCAGTGGTCAATTCCAAGGAAAGAATTCGGAAATTAGTAAGTCCCTTCTACGGTGCTATAGGTGCAACGGAGTTGGTCACTATGCAAAGGTAGGTACAGCAGACTTTAAGAAAAGGAAATGCTTTTTGTGCCACAAAACGGATCATATTGCTAGGACATTTCCAAATACACAAAAGAAAGTGGGGAAAACTCACTGTAATAAACGAGAAGGAATATTATCCAGAGATTTTTGTGGATGGTGTTAAAATTACAGCGTTTCTAGATCTAGGAAGTGATGTATCAACGATTAGAGTGTATGCGGCCAAAGGGAACAATTGGAATTGGAATAAATCTAGTACTGTCCTTTGTGGGTTTGGCGGGAGTAGATGTAAAGCATTGGGTCAAGTTGAAAAACAATTGCGAGTTGGTGAGGTTAAGGGAAAAGTTATTCTCTTAGTTATCCTTGCAGATGCACAAACAATCTCAATTAGAGTTGGTAAAAATTTCCTAGATCGCCCAGGTACGGTGATTATTAAGAGAGTAGATAGGCTATGCCGGTTCTAGGCCACTTTTCCCATAAGAAATGTACAGGGCCAAAAAATTCTCACTTTTGCTTCAAAAGCTCTCGGTCTGGACGTGGAGGAGCGTTTGAAAGCTTCTTCTGGTCTTGGACGAGCAGTTTTGAGGTGTGTGACGTCATGAAAACTTCTTCTGGTCTTGGACGATCAGTTGAAAGCTCTTTTGTACATATGTGTTTGGGGTTGTGTTTGGGGTGGAATCAGGCGGTAGGGGTTGTGTTTGGGGTGGCATCAGGCGCTAGGGGTTGTGTTTGGGGTGGCATTTTTACCCCTCCCCCTCCCCCGCTGAGATCTGTTCCCCTCCCCCTCCCGTGCTGAGATCGGTCCCCCGCCCCCGCTCTTACTTCGCCGTGATACGTCTTGTGATATTGCGAAATAATCAGGAGAAATGAGAAGAGTGTGAGGCATTTGGTTTTGTTTCTTATCTCTAGCTTTGGACGATGCGATCGCTGAATTGCAATATTTTTGGGTTGCAGGTGGCCTTGTTTACATTAGATTAGAATGGAATGAATTATTCAAAACAAAGAGTTCTTTGTTTAGGATGCTGTAGCATTTGCTGACAGGGATTGATTGATTGATATATTAAATGCTCTGACGGATTTGGATCAGTTCTTGTTCGGCCCTTAAAGAATTAGTGTCTCCAGTTAAGTTTAAATTTGAAAAGCGGATTATGTGGATGTGCTATGCAGCAGAGTCATGGCCCAAGGCTGTCGATTTAGAGAGTGCAGTTAAAAGGATTAAGCGTCAATTTCAGGATTATAAATTTTCAGCTATATTAAACCAAAATAGAGGATATGATTGCTGGGACGAGGCTGACAAGGGAAGTAAAGCAAAAGAATTGAAGTATAAGCTTAATTCTGTTTCACTTAAACCAGCTGCAAAATCAAAGACTATATCTGAAAGTAAGAATACTTCAGATATACGCTACAAACAATTGAAAGATAAATAAAATGTAAGTATGTATTGCAAATAAACTTGATACCAATATAAAATTGAAATTCAATTGTAAATAACAGATGAATATCCCGGTATTTCTTGAGGAGTTTTCCGAAATATTGCTGGATGAGCATAAGAATCAAATTGAAGCAAGCTAAAAATTTCTCAAACAATATGAGAATATAGGTAAAATAAAGTCAATATATGGTGAACATTATACCAACTGTCCATGGGCGTATGATGATGCAACTGAGGGACCAGATACCTGCGGTTGTCATGATGTACAACGATGTAACCGGGAAATTCAACACCTCATGAAATTTTATAAAAGGTTGACGAGAAACAGCTGTAAGGAATGCCGAAAAGGGTTCGATTTGTTCTAATACCGCAAGTGCACATTGCATATGTGTGGGAGTTTGCATACAGAGCCAGCCGTAAGGGAACGTGGCATATATGTGCCGTCGATAGGATGAGGTTTCAACAAAGAATCTACAATACTAGTAAAGTTCTGGAGACAATATTAAACCAACCCCATCGGGATACAATATACTATACAAGATTTTATAATAAGGAGATTAAGAAATAAAACGCTGATTTAAACTTTTTCAGAAACAATGATTTTTATTTCAAATTACAATAATACATTCTTACCATTTATCCAAGAGTTGTGCTTCAATGAGAATCCAACCCTTTCACGTAAACTTTATCGCCTTTCGTCTTTAGAATTTTCTGAACAAGGTAGAGGTGGGGATGTTTCACTTTCAGCAACTCCATTTCGTAAAATCCTCCTTTTATAGGGTTACCGTCGTAGTCCTCTAGCAGATATGTTACAGGATCAGTCACTTGAATTTTTGTAACCTTGAAAATTTCCGATGTCCAGTTTGGTGTATAACCTTTGTCAAATACATGCTTATATTTGCTTATACGGACATGGTCTCCTTCTTTATATTTAGGTGAATCAGCAATCTTTATGTGATTATACACTGTACCGAGAAGTTGCTTTTCATTTTTTGCATTTACATCACAAGGACGCATCGTAATTGTTTGATGTTTTTTCATATTATATTGAGATAGCAATATTTTTATCATATCAAGCCATTTGTAAGAACCATTCATGCTAAACTCCTTCCACATCATGCTCTTTAAAGTTCTGTTGAATCGTTCCACTATCGACGCTTTGAGTGTAGAAAAGGTGGAGTAATGATTAATTTTGTGCTTACTCATCAATCGTTGAAAGTGTGTGTTGTAAAACTCCTTTCCATCGTCTGTTTGTAAGTTTTTAGGTCTTCGGCCCTCTTGGAATATAGTTTGCATGGCTTCAGTCACCTCTGTACCAGTTTTTGTTTTAATTGGCATAGCCCATGCATATTTGGAGAAAGTATCTAAAACAGTAAGCAGGAAGCGGTAACCTTTATTCGCATGCTTATAAGTATCCATTTCCACTAAATCCGCTTGCCATAGATCATCCAGCCCTTTAATAATGACTCGACGCCTTTTAAAATTTCGACGAGCAGGTTTGTGAAGCTCATCGACAACTCGTCTCTTACTCATACTGTAGACAAGTGAAGGAGTTTGTTTTTAACATTAAATTTTATGAAGGTTTAAGAATACACTCCATCTTCTTTCTTTTGGTTTTTATTAACTATGTTGGAGAACAAATAATTTTCAATCTTTGCAATTTTATCATTAATATATAGTGTAAGGTTTTTCACACTCAAATTAATATGTTTGCGTATTTCGTCATCATATGACAACATTTTTACATCGATATAGTTTTTAGTTGTAGCATCAGTATTTTCTAGCGGTTCTCCTAGATGAGTAATATGTTTGAATTTCAAATCGTAGTCGCCTTTAGGAGTTAAATTGAAACCATCTCCTTTCGGTCCTGGGGTTCCTTTAGGTCCGGGAACCCCACCTGCTCCTGAAAGACCTGGAGGACCAGGAGGGCCGCGAGGGCCCTGTTGAAACTTAGTACTCTTTATTGATCGACCAAACTTGTCAACGCTCATTTTCAAAATGAGATGTAATTTTTATGCATGGATATTTATACTATTATTTCAGCCTCCCGCAGCTCCTCAATGATTGATATAATTTCATTATTATGACTATTATTTCCAGCTTGTTGGGATGCTATTAGTATACGAAGTCTATCAACAAGTTCATTAGGATCATCCCAATAGAGGTAATCAATGTTTTCTTTAGGAATTCTCATGATTCCTGTTCCAGTACGCAGTGTAGGAGTATTCACTAACTTTTTTATAATTTTTTTATATTTATAGGTATTTGTTCCTTTTATTTGTTTATTTTCATTAAAATCACGTCTGTGCGCGCTTGTATCGTTTAAAATTGACCGATAATTGTACAAGTCTTCTCTATTGTAACCGGTAGGATGTTTCATAAAAATCAGATCAAATAAACCTTTGGTTATCTTATATGACCTGCCTCCAATATCAAAATTTTCATCTTCAACTTTTAGCGATGAATTGCCAATCTTCCAGCCATCGCTGTAATACACTCCATAGGTTTTATCAATTTTTGTACTGTTCTGACTAACCAGCTGCTTATATTTTTTTAGTATTTGGCTAGGCGATTCTACTATACGTGAACTATGTTCTTTTAATGTTGTTGATTGTATTGGTGTAGCAAACCCATCATCATCATCATCGTCATCCTGAAGATCATCCAATGAATAATCTTCAAAGTGGAGAGGTGTGCTAGTTGATTCCATCTTTAAGTGTTTACGGACTGGTGGGTTGTATATATCATCATAGCTTTGACTATTCTCTTGTTCGGTCTCTGTCTTAATTTGTTCTTTAGGCTCAAGTTTTACCGATGTCGTTAGCTCTTTTAGCGTACTGGTAATTGGCTTAAAGGTTTCCTTCAATTGAGCTTCCGTTTCTATTTTACCAGTCTTGAGAGCTTTATACTTTTTACGTATAGCATCGCTCGTCTTTATAATATCCCTCGTAAGCTTTTCATCCATGTTGATGTTGTCGTGACGGCAGCCACAGCTATACTGATAAACAGCAGGTCTGGACATCCATATATACAGGTAGCTATACAGACAGCTGTACAGGTAGCTGTACAGGTCTGTACAGGTAGCTGTACAGGTCTGTACAGGTAGCTGTACAGGTCTGTACAGGTAGCTGTACAGGTAGCTGTACAGGTCTGTACAGGTAGCTGTACAGGTAGCTGTACATGTAGCTATACAGGTCTGTACGGGTAGCTGTACAGGTAGCTGTACAGGTAGCTATACAGGTCTGTACAACTATTGAGGGTAATCTGTATTGTTGCTCCTTTTTTCATAGTCTCATGAAGGCGTCAAAGCCTTTCCGGTATCGCCCTCTATCCATAGGACTATCCTTATCAATTACCAAGAATCCATACTTGTCTTTCCAGCACTCGGCACATGCTTTCCGGAACTTTTCAAATCTCATATCAGTATTCACGTGGTCGTTGTAAATATGTTTCAGGTTCAGGTCGTCTTGCTTGAATATTATGAACAAATTTGCATTATCCCGAATCAGATGCCTTGGAATATGTGTGTACGTCTGACAGAGGTAAAAGCTGTCTACATCATTATGTCGACCCATGCAAAAGTATGCTCTAATATTATTCTGTTTATCGCAAGCCACATCATCAAAAATGAAAATAGAGTTTCGCTTTGCTTCTTCAGGCAGTATGACGTCACAGTTGTTGGAAAATGTATAATAGCCTAATCCAGATATACGTCCCACAACTTTTCTCAGATACTCGTATTTTGTCTGATTTAACGATTTTGAGTAAACGTAAATGTTTTCAAATCGTAGTCCATTAGGATGTTCCAGTAAACTCATCATAACATTTGTCTTGCCGCAATTGGATGGACCAACAATAATTCCCCTTATGCTGTTTGGTAACAGCCCTCCATGTTTCTTCCTCTCTGCACTTGTATTTGATGCTTCAACATTTCTAACAGGCAAGCATTCTTGTTGCTTTATAAACTTCATGATGAGTACTAACCAAATTCATATAAAAACAGCTGCTTTTATTGGGTACCCATTAGTCTTGTCACAAACGCATAAAATGAATGATCATACTGATAATCACCTCAGTCGGCGAAAGGTCATCAGAGGGAAAGGAATATTTAACTCTCTAATCAACAAGTTACCGGTAGAATTGCATTTACCGGGCTATCAATACTGCGGTCCAGGAACAAAGTTGGCTAAAAGATTAGCCCGAGGTGATCCCGGTATTAATCCCTTGGACGCTGCTTGCAAAGAGCACGATATCGCATACTCGAAGTACCGTGACACAAGTGATCGTCATATTGCCGATCGTATACTAGCAGAAAAAGCTTGGCAGCGCATGAAATCCAAAGAAGCTTCTCTAGGAGAACGCGCCAACGCTTTGCTGCTAACAAACGCTATGAAAGCTAAACTCAAGCTTGGAATGGGGTTAAAGGCAAAATTTCAATTAAACAACGCTAAAGAGAAGAAGAAGTTACGCCTGTCTGTTCGTGACGCTGTACGTAATGCGCGGAAAGTTCTAAAGCTGAGGAAACCCAAAGATTTGCTGGAAGCAATAAAAATTGCTACAAGTGCTGCGAGAGATGCCATCAAGGGAAAAAAGAAGATGATTACGACACCACGTGTGATACCTATCCCGAAAACTGGAGGTGTTCTACCATTCCTCATCCCACTATTTGCCGGACTTTCAGCCCTTGGAGCATTATCAGGAGGTGCAGCTGGTATAGCTAAGGCGGTAAACGCTGCAAACAGCGCACGTCAAGAGCTTGCAGAAGCAAAGCGTCATAACGAAACTATTGAGGCCATAGCGATGGGAAAACCTGGTCAGGGATTGTTCCTAAAGCCCTATAGAAAAGGCTTGGGCCTTTTTCTTAAAACCCAGTCAAAAAACTAATAAGCTCGCTACCCAAAAGAGCACTTAATGAGCTCGAGATGCGTAAATATGCGCAGGATGTACCACATTTTAGAGGAGTCTTTATGAGCGATCAATTACCGAGGAGACCGTGGAAAAATGAGAGTGGAATTATAAATCTAGATGTTTCATCAGGACCTGGAACACATTGGGTAGCATACAAAAAGAAAGGAAGCCTCATTGATTACTTTGACAGCTTTGGAAACCTACAACCTCCGCAAGAAGTTGCGAGATATTTAGGCGAAAATACCACATTCAATTACACAACACATCAAAGTTATGATTCAGTTATATGTGGACACTTGTGTTTAGAGTTTCTATATAATTATATTCGACCTTTCTAATAAGAATTGTATGTATATAAATAAAGGTTTTATATTGAAATGAGGTTATTTTATTCCAAACCATCATGTCGATAACACTCTCCCTTAGTGGTAATTCATCGGTGCTCACTGCCGAGTATTTTCCACCATTACAACTGGAGGGTGAGTATGTCTGTGGACTGATTGATTTCCAAACATACAATTCTATTCCCAATATTGATGAGGGAAACAACTTGATGCATGTGGGGAAGACAGTTATTGAAATACCAGTCGGATCATATGAGATTGATGATATAGCGAACTTTGTGCAACAAAGTTTAAATAAGAGTAACAACAAGACAACAATCTCAATCAAAGCAAATAATAATACTTTGAAAAGTGAAGTGAAATCTTCGGAAGTCATTTATTTTGATAAGGAAAAATCTATCGCTCCATTATTAGGATTCGGCAAACAAGTCCTTCCGCCTAATAAATTGCATACATCCGATTTACCTGTTAATATCATCAAGGTAAACGCCATAAGAGTTGAATGCAACATTATATCAGGCTCGTTTATAAACAATAATCATGTACATACGCTCCATGAGTTTTGTCCGAGTGTAGGCCCGGGCTATAAAATAGTGGAGGTGCCCAAGAACGTCATTTATTTACCTGTGAACGCGAAACGTATAACTTCTCTCACATTAAAGCTTGTAGATCAGAACGGTGACTTGATAAATTTTAGAGGAGAAACAATAACCGCTAGACTGCACTTAAAGCCTCAGAATGCTTATCTATAATAGTAATATTAATAATAACAATATGAATAAAAACAACAGTAATAAAGAGCAAGTCATTATTCGCCCAACAACCTTGAAACGTACAAGACGTGCGCTGACTGCTGTTAATAAAGAGCTTCTAAAGACATTGGGATTTATTTTGAAAAATGAGTGAAATCTTGGATATTACCCGAAACGTTGGATATGACAATAGCATAACAAACATCGATTACCACACGTACTCACCATTCCTCGCATCATTCAAAAACAGCGATGAGATTCGCATTTCAGTACAGCATCAAGATTTGTATATCCTGCCAGCAGAGAGTTTTATTTATATTGAAGGAGTACTAACCAAAGTTGAGGGAACAGTAACAGACACCGCAAAGCTGGTCAATAATGCTGTAGCCATTCTCTTTGATGAAATTCGCTATGAGATCAACGGTGTAGAAATTGACAGAACACGAAACCTTGGAATTGCTACAACCTTAAAAAATTATATATCGCTAAATCAAAATGAGAGTGAAATACTACTCAACGCAGGGTGGTCCCCCGAAAAGTTGATTACAACACCCAAAGGATTTTTCAATTTTTGTGTACCATTGAAATTACTGCTTGGCTTTGCTGAAGACTACAAGAAAATAATTGCAAATGCTAAGCATGAGCTGATACGAAGCCGTACAGACGACAATGCAGTTGTATCACTTACTGATACAATAAGCGTAAACCTTTTCAAACTTCAATGGCGTGTTCCTCATGTAAACGTTGCTGATGACCACAAGTTGATCCTGCTAAAAACTATTGAAAGTGGCAGTGAGATACAAATACCATTCAGCAGCTGGGATATATACGAGTACCCAGCACTCCCATTATCAACGCATCATTCATGGACGGTAAAAACAACATCACAATTGGAAAAGCCAAGATATGTCATCCTAGCTCTACAAACTAATCGGAGAAATGATAAATCAATGGATGCCAGCAAATTCGATCACTGTAAACTGACAGATGTCAAAGTTTACCTAAATTCTGAATCATACCCTTACGATGATTTGAACCTGAAATTTGATAAGGGTAATTACGCCCTCTTATATGATATGTATATAAAATTCCAGCAATCGTACTATGGTCGTCAGTTCCAGCCACTTCTTTCAAGAGAGAAGTTTGCGAATGACGCAGCGATTGCAGTAATTAACTGTTCGCGTCAAAACGAGAGCATTAAAATTGGACCGGTGGATATTAGGCTGGAATTCAAGACATCTGAAAACGTCCCAGCCGATACAACAGCATACTGTCTGCTGCTGCACGATCGTATTGTGGGATATACACCTTTAACCAACGAAGTCAGGAAACTTGTATAGAATGCCTATCATCATCATTGATTTGCAAGGATTTAAAGACAACCACAATAAATTTATATTGAAAGAGCTGGCAATTTTAACGAGTGAAAATCAAGTACAACACTATGTATTCCAACCTCCATTTCCCTATAAGGATTTAACTCGAGCAGAAAAGAAACAAATTGAATGGGTCCGACAGAACCTCCATGGATTTAAATGGGCTGATGGATATATCCCTTACAACAGAATTTATGACGTAATAGCACCATTATTGCGGGATAAAAACATTTATGTAAAAGGAAGCGAAAAGATGAGATGGTTGAAACAGATTTTTGGAAATAAACTAACGCTTTATGATGCAGAGGAAGAGGGATGTCCCAAGCTAACGACTCTGGAAACAAGTGAACCATCTTGCATTCTACACCAAGGACAATGTGCTCTGAAAAATGTGTTTATATTAAGGAATTTTTTGAATAAAACAGTTTATTAAAACGTTATAAATACACTTTTTATTTTACATTATATCTTAATTATAATAATAGATACTAATTAGATTAATCTACATTCCTTATACTATAATGACCAGATGGTAGAGTGTCATGACTATTATTATCAACTAAATAACGCTTATTATCGAAAGGGCTTAAGGTTGTTTTAGTTAGTTTAGTGCTATACAATATATGATTATGTGAAACTATGCTATTTTGTGTATGCGTGCTCTCCAGGTGTTCGTTTAAGCATCTCACATAGTCTTCAAAGGTTATCTCCGTCTTCACCACAGCAGTTTTTACGCCCTTTGCCTTCTTTGTTGTTTGATGTCGTCCGGCTTCTTTTTGCACTCTCAATGCATACATTTTAGCGCGTAGACCAACAAACTCCAGCATTATATCACCGCTGTTTTCATCCTTCATAAGGCCTGGTACCTAAATAGAAGAAATTACATAAGTATTTATGTTTCTTTAAAAAATAATAATTTGTAATTGTCTGTACTACCTTCTTATTGACTTGGCATATGTTGTATGGATTATTTTGAGGGTAGTCGGATGTATCAAAACGATGAAGATGTTGCTTCATATCCTCAAAAATGTCATCAGTCTGTACTTCATATATAAGAGAATCTGTATCGGTGTAGCACAGCTGACAATTGGTATCATATCGGTTTTTCATATAGTTGTAGTGGAATTCGTACAACAAAGTTTTTGATATGTCCAATATTGCCATTCCTACGTAGATGGGCTTATTGAAAATTACTTCTGTTTTAAGTAATTCTACAGCTACCAAGTGATCGTCAAAAATCGAGCGGGAGTGGAAATTGGGCTTTGATATCAGTGCTTCGGCTCCATACCGACCTTCCCACGCTGTTACAAGCTTAATATCTCGGCGAAGGCGAACATTCTCCATCGTTTTACCAAATACTGCATTGCACAATAACTTGAAGAGATTCTTCTCGAAATCGTTCTTGGCGTTCTTTCTCAAGTTGGCGTTTAGATCTATGTAAGGCTTCATCCACGCAGCCTGAGAGAATTGCAAGGCGCGATGAATTTTTGTAACCTTGAGGCCTTCAGCCAAGTACTGCTTCAAATTTCTGTAGTGTATCACATAATTTGTCTTACTGCATAATGTGGCCAGCATTTTTTCCTCCTTGAAACCTGGTGGAGCATACTTTTCTGGAGCCATGGGTAGATCTTTTTGTCTCCCGTGAATATCCACTGGATATTCTAAATCAACTTCTAATATGTAGCCAGTTGGTGAGTCATCAGGAATATTAAAGTTTAATGTGCTAACATCATTCACCCATTGAATATCCTTGTATGGTAAATATTGGGTCATAGCCTAAGAGTACATTGCGTTTATGTCATAGTACATGAGGTATGATGATGGCTTACTGTTATCGTAGTCCGTCATGTACTTATTATTAGCTCGTGCATACCTTTTTGAGCACTGGGTCATACCACCGCGAATTCCCTTTTCCATAAAGTGAAGAATATTAACGTCGTGCAAAAGTTCGATCTCTGCATCTGTATATTTTAGCATCGCATCCCATGCAAGCCCGGGTGCGGTATAATAATGCGCTGCATCTAATCCATAGTTGTTGATGCATCCATCCCTGAAGTTCTCAAAGACGTCGGCGAGGAGCAGTACATCGGTTTTCAAGTAGAGATCGCTATATTCACCAAGATTTTGCACCTCAAACTCTACCCACACCTTCTTTGCGTGCTCATAATCTTCACTGCTAATTTCGCATTTTCCTAGAGAGTTGTAAAAAGATTTACGATCTGGTAATTGGGTCTCCTCAAGATTTTCCCAGTCCTTGATATGCTCGTATGGAAAGACACCTTTTCTTGTGAGTAGCTGGAACTTATCATCGCTTATGTTTGGAAGTTCAGAGCGTACAATTTTCTTTTCAGCTAGATAAGATGAGAGTTTATCCAGCGATGATGGCATGAAGCGAAAAGAGTCGATAAATTAATATCTGATTTCGCCGCCTTCGATATACTTTATGATTGAAATATAATTTTCCGTATTATTGGGTATTATTTTTAGATGTCCCTGGAAGCTGTTTGCCACATCTCTAATAAGGAGATGAGCATCGTACTTGCTAAGATTGTGGAATACTATTGGTATGGTTCTAGTGTCCTTGTAATTAATGTTGCAATCTTGATGTGCAGCGCCTCTGTATTTTCCTGTGAGGTGGCAGTGGTCTCTCACCTTAATGTCTGTGGGAGTGAATCCTTTTCCGCATATATGACATGTTTGTGCAATCACAAAATCTTGAATTTGCTGAGGTGTAAGAGGGGTCATTGTTTGAGGGTTTTGAATAATATCTTGAGCTCGACCCGCTATATTCTCTAGTTCTTTTGCGAACCACTCTGCGCAGTTTAAACCTCTATAGCTGTTGTAATATGAAAGTTGTTCATCATATGAGCATTTGAAGTAGTACCCCACACTGTGCGGCTCATGCTGTTGATATTGTTCTGTCTTTCCGATTTTTTTATAAGTGGGTTTCAATATGCATTCAAAATCAGCATAGATAATGAATGGAACTCGTTCTTTATTTTTGAAGTTCTTAAATTTAACACTTTTCTCAGGTGGGAAAGTAACTCTGTACTCGTTGAGTTTTTTACAATCTTCCAAGTGTTGCCTGAGCTTTTCTTGCCTGTAAAAGTAGTGAAGGCACCGATCGCAAAAATATTTCATATGCTCGTTCTTAGATAATTGCGATGAAAGGAGCCGCGATAATTGCTTTATCCATACGTAGTGATAGCGAATGGGCTCATTGTTTGTACTAGAATCTTCCTCCTCCTTCTCTTCATATCGGTCCTGTATTAACAACAGATTCACATGTTGTTCTTGACGATTTTTCGTTAGACGTGATGGGTTTACCTTGTACTTTTGCTTATTCTTTTCCAAAATATATACATTTATGCTGACGTCATTCATTTTCTCAAATTTTGCAATATGTGGTCTGGTAATTGGGAATGTTATTCCGTCTAGTTTCAGGACTGTGGAATAGTGGGGGTACTTAGTTACGCGATGTGGATGGCCCTCTGTCGGATGTAAGGCAGATATTACCGCCCACGCAAAACAAGCATTGTCATTATTCTTTACATTAACACAAGCTTTTCTTTTCTCAATTTCAAGAGGTAGCTCAATATAGGACGATCCGAGCTGTGGTGTATACTTATTGATGTTAATCATCAAATTAATTACTTGTTTGAGCGCCCAGCCTGAGTCTCTTTCTTGGAATTCTTCTAATTCTGACGTAATTTTATTCATTACGTTTTCCGCGAACCATTCCGCTATATTGGTTTCTCCCGATATAACCACATTTTTTGTGCTTATATATTTTATCTCTTCCAATTCTTCACCACTTGAAGCCTTAACAAATTGACCACAGAATACACTATTAACCTTTAAAAACGCTTCTTTCTTCAAAGCATTTATGATCCTTCGAACAAATAAATTTCCGCAATCCTCCAAGAATTCGAGAGGGTCTTTGTGGGCAAGATTAATAATTACCCCTGTTCGAATGCTACATCAAATTAAAAGTATATAGTACCGCCGAATAATAATTATTAAAATTTGTATTAAAAAAAAAATGAACTTACCGATTATTAAAGGCGGCTTTCATATCCTCCCATTTTACCCGGCTTGACGTCCAAGAAGAGCGGTTGGAGTTGTGCCCTGCACCGTCCCTCACTTTTAATTCTTTTAATTGAGACCTATGTCCTAAAATAGTGGCGATTCCCGCTAAGATTTTATTTTTTATCCCATTGTTTGTCGCCCGGTTCAGCTCTTGTTTAAGCACTCTCAACTCCCTCGAACACACTTTCGCACTTTGATCCACTAGTCCGTGATTAGCTTTAGCATCCTCAAAGGCTGACTTAGCCCTTTGCACACAATCATTTATTTGCACCATTTTTAATTAACTTAAACACTAAAACAACTGTTCTTTTAACTTTTCTACTTTAAAAAAGAACCTTAACTGGAGACACTAATTCTTTAAGGGTCGAACAAGAACTGATCCAAATCCGTCAGAGCATTTAATATATCAATCAATCAATCCCTGTCAGCAAATGCTACAGCATCCTAAACAAAGAACTCTTTGTTTTGAATAATTCATTCCATTCTAATCTAATGTAAACAAGGCCACCTGCAACCCAAAAATATTGCAATTCAGCGATCGCATCGTCCAAAGCTAGAGATAAGAAACAAAACCAAATGCCTCACACTCTTCTCATTTCTCCTGATTATTTCGCAATATCACAAGACGTATCACGGCGAAGTAAGAGCGGGGGCGGGGGACCGATCTCAGCACGGGAGGGGGAGGGGAACAGATCTCAGCGGGGGAGGGGGAGGGGTAAAAATGCCACCCCAAACACAACCCCTAGCGCCTGATGCCACCCCAAACACAACCCCTACCGCCTAATTCCACCCCAAACACAACCCCAAACACATATGTACAAAAGAGCTTTCAACTGATCGTCCAAGACCAGAAGAAGCTTTCATGACTTCACACACCTCAAAACTGCTCGTCCAAGACCAGAAGAAGCTTTCAAACGCTCCTCCACGTCCAGACCGAGAGCTTTTGAAGCAAAAGTGAGAATTTTTTGGCCCTGTACATTTCTTATGGGAAAAGTGGCCTAGAACCGGCATAGCCTATCTACTTAAGACGAAGGGAAAATTCGATATTTTCCAAGAAAGTCGATCGAAACGGGTTGATCGCAGCTGAGACAAGTTATGAAAGGGCGGAAATGATAATCGAGAGTTCTATTATTATTGAGAAAACATGGAGATAAATTCGTCGGAAAATAAAAACAGATTCGGAAGACAGATTTGGTTGAAATGTGCATTAAACTAAAAGAAAAGAAAATTAGATATTAGCCTTATAAAGTTCCTTATGGGTTAAAATGGGTGTTGAAAAAAACTGTGCATGAGTCGTTAACCCTACGAATTATTCGACACTCGACATCGGAATATGTTAGTCCTGTTTTAATGGTTCCGAAGAAAAATGGAGAATATAGGATGTGCATGGACTACCGGCGGTTAAATGCAATTACGAAACGTGAGCAATTCCTATGCCCAACATGATATCTAAACTACTGGAACCATTAAGATCGGGATCTGTCATTGTGTACATGGATGATATCTTAATCCCTACGGAGACTGTAGAAGAAAATATTAGTACACCTCGGCAATTATTAATTGAAATGCGTAACGCAGGCCTGACGTTAAATCTCGAGAAATGTACGTTTTTTCAAAATAAATTGGAGTTTCTAGGACATCAAATCACAGAAGGAAAAATAAAACCAGGCTCAAGGAAGATTGCCGCGGTTCACAATTTTCAGAGATCGGCGAATGTTAAATAGATTAGGCAGTTTTTGGGATTGACGGGTATTTCAGACGATTTGTAAAAGGGTTCGCCCATATTCCATATTATATGACGTTATTGCCGAGCATGAGTTGCACAGTGATACAAGTAGTTATGGTCTAGAGGGATTTCTCATGCAAATAGGACCCATAGATCAAACATTAAGGGAAGTTTCCTATTTTAGTCGAGATACAACTGAGTCTGAATCAAAATATCACAGCTATGAGCTGGAAGCTTTGGCTGTTGTAGAAATTTTGGAGCGTTTTAGGTACTATCTACTGCAAAAGAAGTTTCGCATTGTCACAGACTGCAATTTTTTCTTAGCAAAAATAAAAATAATATGCTAATATCTCGGAAACCGTTGCTCGTAGACGATTTTTGATTAAAATTTGTTCCCCCAACAGTACCAATACCCTAACTAGAAACATCATCTCGAATCCATAGAACTCAAAAAATATATAATATTATTAACGTTAATTATACTTCTAATATTTAAAATTCATCTTACTGCAGAGTGCGAATCATCTCTAGAGATAAGAACCACGTCACCATAAACTGCTGATAAGATTCCACATAACATAAACAAAGCCACCTGCAACCCAAAAATATTGCAATTCAGCGATCGCATCGTCCAAAGCTAGAGATAAGAAACAAAATCAAATGCCTCACAATCTGCTCATTTCTCCCGATTATTTCGCAATATCACAAGACGTATCACGACGAAGTAAGAGCAGGAGCGGCGGACCGATCTCAACGGGTTGGGGGAAGGGGGGAGGGACCGAACTCAGGGGAGGGAAGTGGCATATATCTCAGCTGGGGGAGGGGCATATATCTCAGCGGGGGAGGGGGAGGGGTAAAAATGCCACCCCAAACACAACCCCTAGCGCCTGATGCCACCCCAAACACAACCCCTACCGCCTGATGCCACCCCAAACACAACCCCTACCGCCTGATGCAACCCCAAACACACACAAAAGAGCTTTCAGCTGATCGTCCAAAACCAGAAGAAGCTTTCATGACGTCACACACCTCAAAACTGCTCGTCCAAGACCAGAAGAAGCTTTCAAACGCTCCTCCACGTCCAGACCAAGAGCTTTTGATACCGTTTTGTAGTTTTTTGAGCCCCTGTACATTTCTTATGGGAAAAGTGTTCCCGAACCGGCATAGCCTATCTACTCAGGGGGCCATTAACCTCCCAATAGATTGGACGCAGTAAAATCGCCGACATCTAATAAGCAGAACTCCCAGCGACACAAAAACCGCTTACTCTAAATCAGCAACCAATTCCCAGCAATCGATCGAACACCTTAGTCAGATTAACGTGACTGCAACTCTGCAATCGTTCACCTGAGGTGGAGAAGTCAATAAAATCGACCAGAGATTGAAGAATTCAGTTCCAACAGATCGTTTGGATACGTGAAGTATATTGAAGTTTTAACTCGGGAATTGTAGTATTTAGTTTCAATTAAATAAGAGTGTTGGTTGAAATATCCTAAAAAGTTTTATTTTTTTGAAGCTTGTGTAGAACCTACTTTTGTGGCGCAGTCAGTAGGATCTCAAATCCCAAGATTGAGATCTGCGTGAAATCTAGAAAACAAGTGAAAAAAAAAATAAAACAAAGGTTTCGTGTTGTTATAATAGTGATTGTGACAAAACTGAGACAAGGAGTAAAAGCATAGCCTTGCCGAAGAAGTTTACCACAACCCTATATGCCCAAGAAAGGAAAATCGAGATTAAAAGTGCAAAAACCTTATCCGACACCTGAGGCGACAACAGAAATGTCTTCTCAACCAACCAGTGGCGGCTCGTGGAATCCTAAACAGAGGAGGCAGAAAATTCAATAATCTAATTTGTGACCCCACACTCGCCAAAAATAGTGACAATCACCTTTGCTCCCATTATCGCCTTTACACTAAATACGTATGCATACGTATATATTACAAAAAAAAAAACAAAAAAACAAAAAACCTCCTTTCTGTGCTAACTGATGTAGCAGCGATTGTTAATACAAATTCAAATAATTTTGTTAACTCCGGCATAGCGTCAGTAATATTATTTTCGATTAAATTATTTAACAAAGATGACACTGTATCCCTATCATTCCACAAAGTTTCATTCCTATAAGATACAATTAATTCACTTTTAAGTTTAACAGAGTCGAAAATCGTTATTTTTTCAGCTAATATCATTATATAGATACTACTAAAAATTCTGAAACAGAAAATTGAGAACTTTCCATAAGTGCGAAAAATGCATTTCATACTCATGAAGCTTAACCCTCTAACTGGTAAGGTTGCCTGGAGGCAGCTATTGCTTAAATCGCTTTTACTCAACAGGGGTATTTTTTTTTCATAGCCGTTTCTTAATCTGGTATTTAGATCCTAAGAAACATTTTTAACTTAGTTTGACAAATATGACTACTTCCCAGTGTGGTTAGGGAAAGAAGGTGGCAAAAAGAAGTGCAAATTCTGCAAATCTTCCCAAACGCAATGTATTTGCGAAAAATGGAGCCTTCATTTATGCTACTCAAACACCAAAAATTGCTTTTATTATTATCACCATAGAAAATAATTTAAAATTGTTATTTGTTATTCCCTCTCTTTTGAATAAAAATTATTCCAAACAGGCAAGAGTGCCTTGAGGCAGCATTTACCTGTTCTTACTTGAAGGCGAAACAAAACGCATAATTGATTCGAGCATACTTTTTCCTCGTTTCTTATGTCATAGTTAATTAGGAAAAAAATTCCCGAAGTTTTAATTTGATTTTTACAGTTTTGCCAGTTAGAGGGTTAATTACTTAAGTTTATGCAGATTCGCTTTTAAACGACCAAAGCTCAATCTCAAAACTTTTCCTCAGATGAGGCTAGCCTCCGGGCACGCACACGCAGAATTCTCAGGCCATGTACGTTCTGCTCAGATAGACACACATAACCACAACTTACTGCATCTCCATGATTTGTGCTTAAAACCTCCTTGAAGCATTCGGAGCATTGCCTCCTCTGGCACGCACACACAGAAAGCAAAGCTGATTTGCCGCGCAGAACAGAGCTTGCGCAGAGGGAGCTTTCTGTTGGATTTGACGATTTGACTTAGTAGTTCCGACTGCACAGCTCAAGCTCTTTTGCTCGCATGTAATGGGCTCTAAAGACTCGCCTCACGTTGATTTCATGCGAAATTTTTATTGCACAGGACAAAGCGAAAATGACAAATAATGCCATAGTTTACAAGGAATTTCTTTGATGTTGCAAAAACTTTACTTACAACAATACTTTTCGGCGATATGCATTGAATCTTTAAAAAATTGTGGTAACGTTTTTTCTTTAATTTACAACTTAAGAACATTTAAAAATTGATAGAGGACGAGCCACCACTGCAACCAACCCAAACTCAGCCCGGAATAACAGCAATGGCTCAACAAACCATCCCTTTAACAGAACTATTGAAGGAAGCCTCCAGTATCAAGGAATACACTGGCAACGATGACAAAGATCTCTCATCATTCATCAGAGAAGTAGAGATGTTCCTTCTACTCTTCGACAATCACCCATAGATGAAAGCCTGCGCATTCCAAAGGAACGTTGTGAACAATATCCAGGGGCCGGCACTTTAAATAATCAGGAATTTAGGACCAAACCCGAAGTGGGAACAAATCAAAAAGGAACTCATGAGGAGCTTTGGAGTACGAGAGACGTACCACCAGCTATCCCATCAAGCAGCAACAATAAGAAATCACTTCAACGTCAGTGAATATTTTAATAGTCTTAAGAACATTTTAGATAAGCTTAACACGAATTTGACGAAAGTAAGCCCACAGAATTTTCCCCAAAAATAAACGAATCAATTATTTTAAGAACGTTCACCAATAACATCGATCCAAATTGTGCTAGTGTTATTATAAGCAGGAATATTAGCAGCTTAAGAGAAGCTTATTACACTAGATGAATCGGGTTTAATACGGCAAAATAGTGAAAGAAATTTTAAAAATGAAAAATCGGCTCAAAACAAGCCAAATAGTTATTCACTGAAAGACAGTCGTAATTCTAGCAACACCGCTAATAGACATGGTCGAGGTAGGGCAGATTTCAATCAAAGCTATAGCAGACAATCGCAATATAACCAAAATTTTAATAGGAAACCGCAACAAAATCAAAATTTTAATAGACACCCACAGCAAAATCAACATTTTAATAGATCGCCACAACAAGATCAAAATTTCAATAGACAACCACAATAAAATCAAAATTTAACTCGAAATTTGGCACAAGTTAGAAAAAACCTAAGTTACATCTCAAAATCAACCAGAGCCAATGGACGTAGAGCATCTAGAAATCAATAATACCCAGGATAACGATGAAGAACAAGTAAATTTTCAATATCTTCCGCCCGATCAGATTTACCGGTAGTAGAATTAACAATAGGTAACGACAAATTAAATTGTTTGATACATACAGGCTCAACGACGACTTTACTAGACGAGACAAAACTAAAACAATACAAAAGAATACCACTGAACAAAGAACTAGAATTTAAAACATTTAACGGACATACTACAGTAAATTACGAAATTATTACAGAATTACCTAAAGAATTTAATGAAAAAAAAATGGATGAGTTGGAAACTCCACACGTTTAAAGATAAACAATTTGATGGATTAATTGGCGAAAACCTATTGAAACCTTTACAAGCGATTTTAAATTTAGGGGAAGAATATTTAGAGGTCCATGGAATAAGAACAAGGTTTCGTAATTCCTGTCCTTGTCAATATCATGAAAAACATTCTCTTGAACAAAAATCTATAGATCAAGGTGTCTTAGAAAAACTTCAACGAGAAGATATGAATAAAGAGGAAAAAGATAAACTTAGATGGTTAATAAAAAGAAACGAAGATTTATTCTATCAAAAAGGCCAGCAATTAATACATACCCATGAAATCCAACATGAAATTATTACTACAACTAATTCTCCTTTATATTCGCAAGTCTATAGATACCCGCAAATACACGAAAAAGAAATTGTAAACCAAATGAAACATATGCTTAAACAAGGGATTATTAAGGAATGTAACTCTCCCTATAATTCACCGTTATGGATTGTCCCGAAAAAAATGGACAACTCCGGTATAAAGAAGTGGAGAATTGTTATCGATTATAGAAAACTCAATGAGGTGACAATTGATGACAAATTCCTAATTCCCAATATTGATAGTATATTAGCACAATATTTCACTACCTTGGACCTTGCAAAAGGTTTCCACCAGGTATTTATTAAGGAAGAAGATAGAAAAAAGACGGCATTCTCGACGCCACAAGGGCATTAAGATTTTGTAAGAATGCTTTTTGGTCTAAAGAAAGCCCCTGCCACCTTCCAACGTTTAATTAATTCTCTCCTCCGAGAGTATATAAATCAGATCCGTGTGGTATATTTTGACGATACACTCATTTTCAGTACAACGATCGCGGAGCATGCAGAAAATATCCAAAAGATATTTAGTAAATTAAGAGAACATAATCTAAAAATTCAAATTGATAAATGTAAATTCTTCGCAAAGGAGACTGAATATCTAGGGCACATCCTTACTACAGATGGAATAAAACCAAATAACATTAAAGTCGAAAGCATCCAGAAATTGAAATTGCCGCAAACGACTAAGCAAATTAAATCTTTTTTGGGAATTACGTGTTATTACCGATATTTTATAAAAGATTATGCGAAAATAGCTCATGATATGACTAAATATTTAAAGAAAAACACAAAAATCAATATAAACGACACAAGTTATATAGATGCTTTTGAGAAATTAAAGAAGATACTAACCCACCAGTTCTACTAAAATACCCGAATTTTGAAAAACGATGTAAGCTCATTACGGACGGAAGTGACTATGCTTTAGGAGCAGTCCTAACGCAAGAGGGACACCCTATTTGTTTTGCAAGTAGGACTCTAAACGATCATGAAAAAAATTACTCAACAACAAAAAAAGAATTACTTGGAATCGTATGGGCCGTGAATTAGTTTAGACCTTATATCTACGGAAGGCAATTCGATTTAATGACAGACCATCAGCCTTTGAAATGGATCCAAGACAAACATAAAGGAAAGGATATAAACCCCAGGTTACAACGCTGGTTGCTAAACCTTGGCGAATACAATTTTAATATTGACTATATTAAAGGTAAAGAAAATAAAGCGGCAGACTTCATGAGTAGGGTAAATACCGAAACTGGAGACATGAATTTAACCATGACAAACGAACTACAGGAGGGAGAAAATAATAGAAATAAATAAATAATAATATAATAATAATAGAATCTGACCCACAAGACAATATAAGTGTCGTTAATACGATGCATTCGCAAGAGGAAGAACTGAATGATCACATTCCGATACTAGAAAATACGGTAGTAAATAGATTTCACACTCAGATAATTTTAACGAACAATAAAACTCGGGATAGCGAAATAGTCAATAATAAAACAAAAATTTTCATTTGCTGAAAAGACATTAAAAGTAATTATATGACAGAGCTATTTCGGCGATTTTTAGGGAAAGGTAAGATTGGCATCTTTTCTGAATTAACTGAACACGAATATAATTTAGTCCAACTAAAATTGATAGAACTATTCGGAAGTGCTCTTAAATTTTATAAATGTCAATATAACGCTAAAGATATAAAGAGTGAAGAGGAAGGTTACAAGTATATAGGTAAATATCACAAAAAGGAAACCAAACATGCAGGAATAAATGAAAACTACGAAGGTGTTAAACGAATGATTTACTTCAAAAATCTAAAAGAAATAATTCAGAAATACAGTGGGTGATCAACGAATTACGATCACTTACTTATTTTCTAGAAAATATTAAAACTAATTGCTTTATGATGCTATTACAGTATAATTAGTTGCCAACTTCACCGGAATGAGATCCGGGTAACTTCTGAAGGTTAACGACATGTCCTTTAATGACCTCTCAGTAGGTAGAAACCCTTATTTTCGAAGAAAGTAGAGGTAATGCTCATCCCACCTAAACTACTTTCTTAGGTAGAACTACCTCCTACTTAAATTAGATGTAAATACACGGAGGTTTTCAAAACAATTCTATTCTGAGATTGTTCGTGGATAAGTGCAAGTGCAGTTCTGTTGGAAAAACAAAAATTAAAGTGGTTAAATTGGACGCTTACCATCTTAAAGTGAAAATTAAGAGTTTTTTAAAAGTCTTAGAAATGGGACGTGCAAAAGACATTAGTGAATTGAAAAAAGTTGCAATTTCAACGCTGTTGAAACAAAACGTTTATTCTTATCGCGAGATTGCCCGAAGAGAGTGCGTTTCTTACGGAACAGTAGCGAAAATTGCAAAAAATTTGAAATTAGGACTGTCTCCACCTGCAAATAGACGCAAAAACTGCCGTGGAAAACGGAAGACAACACCCCGTATGGACAGAAAAATTCTTAGTACCGCTCTACAACATCGTAACGCACCCATTAGAGCATTAAATGCAACAATACGAGAAGAAGGCATCAATTTATCTGCAGTTACAGTACGAAGAAGACTTTACGAAGCAAACCTAAAATGTAGGCGTCCCGCTAAAAGACCTCGAATAACCGAAGCGATGAAAAAGAAGCGGTTAATTTGGGCTAAACTTCATAAGAACTATACGGAAAGTGATTGGGATAAGGTAAATTAAAAAATAACATTTGTTCATACTAACAGATCGCTTAATATTTGACTTTTTGGTATTGACATTTTTTTAACTTTACGAAGGTTATCTTTAGCGACGAGTGTCGTTTAGAGCCGATGACGGAATCAACACAATTTGTCAGGAGACGACCGCAAGAGAAATACCATCAAGCCTGCGTGGTAACAAGAGTTAAACATCCCCCCTCAGTGATGATATGGGGTTGCATAACATCTGAGGGACCAGGACTATTGCGTTTTGTAGAAGGGAATCTGCGTCAAGATCAATACAAAACCATTTTACGAGATGAACTTTTACCATTTATGGACTCCTTATCACTCGGAAGATCGGAATACACATTCATGCAAGACGGGGCACCTTGCCATACAGCGGCATCCATAAGAAGTTTCTTTGACGAGGAGGAAATAATGATTTTACTATGGCCAGGCAATTCACCGGATATGAATCCCATTGAAAATTGTTGGGCACGTCAGAAAACCTTAGTGTATCAACGGCAGAACACTAATATTAATATTTTAAAAGAAAACATTCGAGATGTATGGGATAACAACTTAGATTTTAAGAACTTAGTGATAAAAAATATGAAAAGTATGCCAAATAGAATTAAGGAGCTTTTAAAAGCAAAGGGGGGCTTTACTAAATATTAGTACAGAATGTATTTTTGATTAAATTTGTTGAAGCAAGAATATATTCATTAGTTTCAATTAAAAAAAAAATTGTTTTTTCATGTTTGCGAGTTTCCGAGATAATTAAAGTCGAAATCGTGAAAAATTGCGAAGTGATCGTAATTCGTTGATCACCCACTGTACATAAATAATTGTGATATTTGCAATAGAGCCAAATAAGATAGCAAACCAATCAAACCCAAATTTAACGTAACTATTACTCCTACAGACATTAATCAGAGAATTCACATAGATACATATACGAACAAAAAGCATAATTTCATTACCTTCATTGATAAATTCTCAAAACATGCCGTAATTCTTCATTTAGAAAATAAAAATAGCCTCACTTTAGTAGACAAAATACGATTATACTTGTCAATAAAAGGAAAACTCAAACATATAACAATGGACAGCGAATTCAACAACACGAACGTAAAAGATTTCATAAATAAAGAAAAAATAGAGATACATTTCACGAAACCCAACAGCCATACAGGCAATGCCGATATCGAGAGGTTTCATAATACCATCAGCGAAAAATTAAATACTTTGGAAGCCGAAAAAAGTTATCTATCAGTTCAAGAAAAAATGTTCAAATGCACCGAATGGTACAATAAATCTATTCATTCAACTACGAAAGCAAGGCCGACTGATATTTTAGAAGGAAGGGATGATAAAGCGAAAATTGCCGAATTAATCCGAAAATCTAAAATTAATAACATTTCTAAAGAAAATAAAGATAGGGAAAACTTTACACCTACCGGAACCGAAGGTTACGTTAAAAATTGTAAAATTTTAAGACATAAACATGAACCTAGATATCGAAAACTCAAACTCGATAATATTCATCCCGTTAATATTAAAAGACCAAATAAATTTTCAGGTCAACTTAATACTGACAATTTTGATGCTGATACTGATGACAATGACAATGACGACCAGGGCAACGCTGATGATCGCAAAAATTGAAGCGAATAGTGGATTCACCGAAATTAATTTGGGACTAACTGTAATAATATTGTTAGCAGTAGGAATACTCTTTTCATATGTCAGATAATTAAGATTAAGAATCAGGTAGTCCACAAAATTCAGGGAATTTTTCCACCAAAGGAGGGATATGTCACGTTCACTGCAAAGCTCATATCGTTCCACCAGGGGGCCATTAACCTCCCAATAGATTGGACGCAATAAAATCGCCGACATCTAGTAAGCAAAAACGCCGACATCTAATAAGCAGAACTCCCAGCGACACAAAAACCACCGACGCTAAATCAGCAACCAATTCCCAGCAATCGATCGAACACCTTAGTCAGATCAACGTGACTGCAACTCTGCAAATTTCGGCAATCGTTCACCTGAGGTGAAGAGTGAATAAAAACGACCGGAGATTGAAGAAGTTCAGTTCCAGCAGATCGTTCGGATACGTGAATTCGGGAATTATAGTATTTATGGTAGTTTGAATTAAATAAAAGTGTTGGCTGAAAAATCCTAAAAAGTTTTATTTTTCTGAAGCTTGTGTAGAACCTACTTTTGTCGTGCGCTCAAACCAAACTGCGGAGCGAACGCACGCTGCGCCGCACATATGGGTCGGAAAAACAAATTGTCGCAACTCCCAGAATTTGACACCGCGTGCAATTCGAGACAAGTAAAGTATGATGAAACTAAAAGAAGAGACAAAAACGATTGGGAGTGCGGTCATCGTATGACATTTTGTAAACTAAGAACTTTGTATAAATAGGGTATGAAATTTCGAATCAACAAGGATTGTAAGATTGAACGCCGATGCTTTCGCTTGGTGTCTGCTACTTAGCTGCGCCACTTACAATCTCGAGGAGTCTTGCTCTAGTAGCTTTCCAGGAATTCTGCCTAAAGGCTGGCTGTGATTCCTGTCTCCCCAGGTCTAATTTTGGATGATCACCAACCAAACATTACACATTGATTGCTTTATATAATCAAAGGGGAACAGATGAGAGTAGGTATACGATTCATGTGCAGGAAACTTTAGCAATGCCATTGCATACTGTGAATTTGGATCATTTAGGACCATTTCCAAATAGTAAAAATGGAAATCAATACGTCATTGGCTTCGTAGATGCGTTTACAAAATTTGTTGTATTTAGGTCTGTTTGGTGCACCAGCACCAAATTCAGCGTCCCGCGAAGATCGGCCCAGGCGCCACCCACAGCTGAATTGGACACCTGAAATTAAAAACAAACTCTTTAAATTTAAAACAAATAAATTCACTTACCACTATCATCAGCATCCCTCGCTGAACATATTGGGAAGTTCCCACGCCGCTCCGAGCCTGTAAAAAAGAAATAGAACATTTATTATATAAATTTAACACTAAATACAAAATCTTACCTGCGGTACTATCCCCCGCACTGTCCACCACTTGATATCTGTCAAGCGCAAACGTAAACAAAAACAATAGTGATCACATTAGATCTCTTTCGAACTTTCGAACTTACAAACGGAAGGACATCTAGGAGTCAAAGTTAAAGTCAATTACTGGCGGGGAATTCACAATATACTCACACTCAGTGGGTGGTACCGTAAGGTGGTTTTAATGTGTGAAGTAAACTTGAGTGCCGTGTGCAATTTCCGGGGTATAAAAACCACTGGGTTTCCTGATAGCTTCCTCTTTTTTCTCTTGCCTTTTGCCTTGCCTATTGCCTATTGCATTTGTACCTCTAACCGCGAACCTCTAAGTTCCTTGCTCAATCTTAACCTTAATTCAAATAGGTATTGACTATTTGAATAGGTATTGACTATTTGAATTAATTCCACTCAATATAGGGACTGACTATATTGAGATTAGTTATTCTGGGTAGTGACTAGAATAATTTCCTTTGCTCAACCTTAAGCCTAATTCCACTCAATATAGGGATTGACTATATTGAGATTAGTTGTTCTGGGTAGTGACTAGAACAAATTCTAACAATCATTGCTTTGAAAAACGATCAAGGCAAATTTCCTAATTACCATATTTTGCTCCACTCGTCTGCGCAACTACCAGACGAGAGAATTTACCTGCCCTATCCTCCACTACCATTAGTGGATACAGGTAAGTACAATTTTATTATATGTTCTGAACAGAGTCTCAGTCAAGACTCAATTTCTTGATTTTGGGGCAATTCAGAACAAGAGCAAAATATAATTCACCTGCTCGCCAAACCAGCAGCGGGACATTGTTAACTTTAAGTTTCTCGCTTGATCAGCACCTTTGTGCTGATCATAATTCACCTTCATAACGGTCACATGTTAATTCCGTTACTTCGGATTTAGTTTGTTAACTTACTTGCTAAGTTAAACAGGTTTTCAAAGACTTAAATTTTATTGCTTATTATCACTTCAAGGCATTTGTGAGTGATTGTGAATGACTGAATGCGAACTGTTACAGATCTGTTAACTCCAGATAATTTTCTACTATTTTAGTGTTCGTTCACTCATTTTTTGAGATCGGACAGAACAAGGTCCACTCACCCAACTGCAACAAAGAGCGTACTAAAAATGTTAAGACAAAATATCACAATACTTCGGTCTGCTTGTGCGCATAGTAACGGACAGAGCAACTGGATTTACATCAAAGGAGTTTAAAAAATATTGCAAGGATAATCTGATTAAACATTTCATCCGCTGGTCTTTCTACGTGTAACAAGTGCTCCGACATCAAACCGTGTCACGTTCTTCGTGCTCTGGCAACTATCTCAGACAACCTCTTTAGCGAGCAATCGCTTCTTGCCGCCAAGGTGCAGTCCTCGTTGGGTAGTTGCTCATGTTCTCAGATCGTCCCTGATGAAATCTCATCGATTAACGCGAGACTCCTGGATATGGAGAGGAAAACTGAGACACTCCTGGAGAAGTCCCATTTGATATTAACTAAAATATCTACTGCAGTGAGTACCCTGGACGACCTTTACTCTGTGTTTTCTGCTACCGATCTTCCCGCGGCTGTTCTCCCTGCTGTCGATGATGTTCGCCGCTCGGTGAAGCAGATTAGCAATGACCTCGGCTCTTGCTCTGCGGCTGTGTCTGCCAACGCTGCGCTCCTCGGCTCCATCTTCGCTGATCTTCGCTCGCCCTCTCGCTTGTCCACAACGGAACCCACAAGTGATTCGGTCATCAGCTGCCCCTCCCCTAGTCTGGACCGTGTGCCGACACGTTCTGCCACGCCTCCCCTGCATACCTCTACCGTTTCGGTACAGACTTCCGCTTCTGACTTGGTCCCCCCGGTGTCTAAATTCGGCACTCTCTGGACCGAAAAGGAATGGAGCTCTAGACTGGAAAAACTCCACCGCCTCAACGTCGCTGCCTCCGAGACCTCCTCAGTGCTTCTAGTGACTGGTGCCCCCCATCTCGCAGATGTGACTTGGATCCGCACATTCTTCGTTGGACACTTCTCGATCTCTCCGATCGACTGCGTGAAACTCCGCCCGCCCAATGCTGATGGACCATCCAAATTCAAGGTTACTCTTCATGGTAAATACGAGTGGCTCTTCTCCCGTCCCGTTAGCTACGGTAATATTAGTATAACTAAGTGGACGCTAAGTCTGTTAGCTTTAAGTCTAATTCTAGTCACCCTCGTAATGTAAGGACTAACTCCAGAAACATTACTAAAGCTAAGTCTAACCCTAGCCCTAATGCTATACTTAAGACTAACTCTAATCATATTATTAAAGCTAAGGTCAACCCTTGCCCTAATGCTAAACTTAAGCCTAACTTTAGCCCCTCTGTCACTCCCAAATCTACTACTAGCCCTAAATCACCTTCCCACAAACCTAAGGGGTATCCCTCCAACAAGCCGACTAAGCGTCGCTCTAGCCCTCTCTCTCTCGCCAATCCTTCTTCCCCTAATCCTAACTCCAACTGGCAGCTCAAGGCTAGCCTCTTCCCCAACTTCAACTTCTCCATCCCTCCCAAATACCCTAACTTTGTCAAGTCGAATACCTTAGTTCCCTCTCAACCTGCCATTCCGTCCCCCTCCCCCCTTCCTCCCTCTCCGTCCTCTTCTTCCTTGGGCCCACCTCCCTCCAATCCGGACCGCCTCCCCTCCAACCCCCCCAGCAGACCTTCATTCATTGACCCTCTCCTCCCCCCTATTGTCAAACTCACCATGCGATCGTCTGAATCTACCGAAGGTCGCTATCTGTTGTCCCGCTTTCGTGACCATAGAATCTATGACAACGTCCGCCTCCTCCTTGCCTACCTTCATGACAAGCCTGACTCCGTCTGCATTGACGGAAAAACTAAAACCAATGTGCTTGTTTCAATTCACCAGGAAGGCCTCCCCACTGACTTGTCCACCCTTCGCGACCTGTTCCTTAAGTTCCATGCTGAATTCGGTATCTCCCCTGACAAGGTCTCCTCAGACCTTACCTCTTTTGCCTCCTACGTCAGCTCTCGGCGAATCTCCCACCTTCAAAGAGCCCGGAACGATCATAAATCTTACTTTAGTTCCTAACCCGACTGGCTCTGGCTTTTCTATTCCTCCCTTACCCCCTGCCCTTCCACCGTCTGCCCACGCTCACTTTCCTTGCTGTCTTTCCCTATACTACCAAAATGTCAGAGGACTACGCACCAAAACTGCCTCTGTTTTTCAGACCTCCCTCGTTTTTCCATATGACATTTTTGCCCTAACCGAAACTAACCTAACTCCCAATATTTTTAGCAGTGAACTTTTTTCAGCGGATTTTTCAGTTTTTCGTGCCGACGCCTGCGACGATAACTTAACCCTCTCTAACCGCGGCGTACTTCTGGCTGTGCGTACTAGCTTCGGCGCTACTCTCCTCACTTCTTCTAACTCCTGCCTCCTCAATTTTGTCTGCATTAAAATCCCATTAACCAGCAAATTCCTGTATGTCCTTTGTGCATATATTCGCCCCTCCCAATCAATCGAGGCTTTCCAACTTGCCACCGATACGATCGACTCTATCTTCAGCACCCTTGGGCCCAATGATGAAATCATCGTTCTCGGCGACTTCAATCTCCCCCATCTGGTATGGCTTCGATCTGATGACGAGCTTCACTATATCCCTTCTAATATCCTCTCCGATAAGGAAACCCTTTTTGTCGACCGTCTTTCCGACTCCGGTCTTTACCAAATTAGTGGCATTACCAACAATCTTGGCAGACAACTCGACCTGGTCTTCTCCTCTGACCCTGTGAACTCGTTTGTCTCTCAGAGCCCTCATCTTCTTTCCACTCTTGATCAGTACCACCCTCCACTCTTCCTCACTCTTGGCCTTGTACCCCCACCTCTTCACACCACCTCTGAGACTTCTTACCACTTCAATTTCCGCCGAGGCGACTTTGGCAAATTGAACCGCCTTCTCTCTCAATCGTCCCTTCTTTCCCTCTCAGCGGAGTCCAAGCTTCCCGTTGCTGATGCCCTCGACGTCTTTTATAGTGAGCTCTTTGCGTGCCTGACCCAAACTTTCCCTTTTCAACCTCGGAGAGATCATGCCTTATCCCCCCCCCCCCTGGTATAACAAAGAAATTCGATCCCTTCGGAATAGAAGGAACAAACTTTGGCAATCCTACCTCCTATCTCGTTGCACCTCCGACTTCTCCAATTACCTCTCGGCGGCTTCCTTCTTCTCCGCACGCAGTGAATCTTCTTATCTCGATTACTTTAATTACATGCAGTCCACCCTCGTCTCCGATCCCAAACGCTTTTACCAATTTATTAACATTAAAAAGAAGTCCAGCGGTTACCCTTCTACCCTTAAACTCAATGATACTTCTTTCTCCGACCCTGTTACAATAGCTAATCTCTTTGCTCTCCACTTCAGCCAGTCTTTCTGTGATCACTCAATAGATCCCGACTCTAGCTATTTCCACTTTCTGGAGTCGCGTCCACAGACCTCCCTTGCCTCTTTTACCATCGACCCTTCTATGGTTGCTACCGCCATTGCCGCCCTCCCTGCCGATCATAACCCTGGCCCTGACGGTATCCCCGCTTTAATCCTTAAAGAGTGTGCCCAACACTTGGTCGGTCCCCTTTCCTCTATTTTTAACCTCTCCATCTCCTAGGGTGTTTTCCCTGCCAGGTGGAAGGATTGTTTTATTATCCCCATCCATAAAAAGGGCTGTAAGAGTGAGATATCCAATTACCGCCCTATTGCTAAACTCTCCACCATTCCTAAACTTTTCGAAAGCATCGTTTACGATTGCTTGTTCTTTCACTGCAAACCCATCTTTTCTCAATCCCAACATGGTTTCCTTAAAGGCAGATCAACTACTACTAACCTCACTGACTTCGTCTCCAAAACCCTGTGTGCCCTTGAAAAAGGTGACGAGGTTGACGTCATTGCTACTGACTTCAGTAAGGCATTTGACAAAATTTCACACAAATTAATTCTCTTCAAACTTCACTCCCTTGGCTTCAATCGACTGTTTTCTTCCTGGTTGAAGTCCTATCTTAATCACCGCCAGTACAGGGTCCTTTTCTACTCGTCCTTTTCCAACTCATTCGTGGCCAACTCGGGGGTCCCCCAGGGTAGCCACTTAGTTCCGTTGCTTTTCATTCTGGCCATCAACGATGTCGAGTGTGTCATCAAGCACTCCGACCTGTCCATTTACGCCGACGATATGAAAATCTCTAAACGGATATCCTCCACCTCTGACCCCCGTCTGCTTCAACAAGATCTAAACAACTTTGGCATTTGGTGCACTAAAAACTCTCTTGAGCTCAACATCTCCAAATGCCAATCCATCACCTACTCCCGCAAACGCCCCTCTTCCTCCCCCCACAGAGTCTATTGCTTGTCTGGCGAACCTATCCCCTCCGTTTCCTCTCTTCGCGATCTAGGCGTCACCTGTGATAGTGAACTTAACTTTCGCGAACACATTGACAGTGTGATTGCCAGAGCCAACTCCGCGCTGGGCTTCGTTAAGTGGTGGTCCAAGGAGTTCCTTAACCCATACGTCGCCAAATCCCTCTTTGTCACCTTTGTTAGGCCTCTTCTGGAATACGCTAGCCAAGTTTGGTCGCCTTACCAATCTTCTAGCATCAACAGGATAGAGGCTGTACAGCGTAGGTTCCTCCGTTTTGCTTTACGCGAGCTCCCCTGGTCTGATCCTCAAAACCTTCCGCCCTACGAAAACCGCCTTCGGCTCATTAACGTGTTGCCTCTATGGAAGCGGCGGGAACTTGCCGATATCACATTTATTCACCAACTACTCATCGGCGAGATTGACTGTCCTTCTCTACTCGAGCGGATCCCTATCTACACCAACCCCCGTAACCTCCGCTCGGCCCCTCTCTTTCGCCCTCCTTACCATCGAACCAACTACGGTCTTTCTGAGCCCCTTACAAGAATGCTTCGAAGAGCCAACTCCCACCCTTCCTTCGACTTTAACCTGAGCAAAAACTCTCTCAGGCACCACCTAATTTAGTCTTCCCTAATCTACCTTGTTCTCTCCCTTCCTCCATTTTCTCCCGTTTCTCCCTTAGTTTTATACTAGTCTTTAGTCTTTAGTTTTTTACTTTAATCTATGTTAGCTTGTATTAAGCGTTAAATAAATAAATAAATAAATAAATAAACACACTCTTGTAGCGGTGAAGACGCCTAGGGCAAACGGTCAAGTGGAGTGATATTTTCGGACATTGAAGACAGCATTAGCTATTATGACTCAAGATGCTGATGGAAGGGATTGGGACAAGAATCTGAATAAAATGCAGGTTGTTATTAATAGTACAAAACATACAACAAGGAAGTCTCCTCAAGAAATTTTAATGGCCCCTGTACCGATTAATGTCATTGATAATAAGCTAACGCTAATTTTAAATAGTTGGACAGAAATAGATTGTTGCGGAGCGTAGGAGAGGTTGAACACAAATAGCTGAATTGTAATTTCAACAAGTTATGCCTTTATTTGCGAAATTAATTGGTACAACAATCTGCCCGACGTCTGTGCTTCTCAAGCGCTTGGTGAAGAAGAAGGATCTAGCGTGATGCGATGACATTTCAGCTGGGTGATTGAGTAGTAAAATGGAGCTAATAATATAATGGAGTGGCACACAGAACGCTTCGAATTTGAATGCTTATCTAATTCTCCAACATTCTCCCCCCGTTAAGTATCCTTAACGATGGGTAGCTTGCACAATTTTGTTAATGGTCGCTTTAGCTCTCCTGCTGGTGTCCGTAGTGTCACGACTCGTACTAGGTTGTCAGGACCGAGGTGTGGGGTAAAGACACTGGCTGGGATCCAGTGTCCTGGTGAAATATTGATTACTAAGTCTCAACCGTGGTATTATGGTCGTCTGGGAATCACCTGTAGAATCCTCAGGAAGAGCCACAAATGGCCGCCCAATTATAAAATGTCCTGGTGTGAGGACGTCAAAACAATCAGTGTCATCTGTTACAGGTGTGAGTGGCCGAGAGTTTGGCACTGCTTCAATTTGCGCGAGCAGAGTTGCGAACTCTTCGTATGTTAGCCTTGTCTCGCCAATACAGCGATGGAGGTGGGTTTTGACGAGCTTTACTCCCGACTCTCAACTTCCTCCAAAATGGGGTGCAGACGGGGGGTTGAAGTGCCAACATATTCCATCTGCGTTTGAGTTCGTTATGAGTGATGCTTGATGCTCCTTGGAACTGAACAATCTGTAAAGATTGCAAAGTTTTCGATTGGCGCACACGAAATTAGTCCCATTGTCACTATACATGCTTCTTGGTATACCTCGTCTTGTTATGAACCTTCGAAGGCAGGAAATGAATGCAGCACTCGATAAGTCACTAGCGACTTCTAGATGCATTGCTTTTGTACTTCAACAGGTAAATAATGCGATGTATCCTTTACAACATTTCGTCCCTCTTCCTCGATGTTTTAGCATTGTAATAGGGCCAACATAGTCGACACCAGTGTTTTCAAAGGCTCTTGAAAAGGATGTCCTGGCCATAGGAAGGTCGGGCATGAGTTGCTCTGATGCCTTTGCTCGTTGCCTGACGCACCTAGTGCACGAAGGAATGTGTTTTTTTACTGCTGTGCGACAGGAGATAACCCAATATTTTTGCCTCATGATGCTAAGAAGTCCCTTTGTTCCAACGTCCACATGTTTCTGATGTAAATGTGCGATTAGTAGCTCAACGAAGGGATGACCTTCGTTGAATCTACTTGATGCATATGCGGTGAGCAGATGCAAGTTCCCTTGATGTAAGCCAGTTTCCAAATTCAGTCAATTTAATTCCCTTGTATCGCTCAGCAAACTGCAGTAATCTATCCAAAATATGAAGAATATTTATTAATGACGATTTATTATTAAAGATTTTCCCTAACGTGTCATTCTCGAGTGCAGCGTGTAGCGAACGAAAGATGTGAGTCTTCATCTCATGGTTGATTGAGTTGAGTTCCTGACCTGAATGATCCCTTTTATCGTGAAGATAAGTTTCCCAATTTGATGCGAGATAAGCCGGTCCCTTCCACCATAGTGTGGAGTTGATCAAATCCTTAGGCGTCAATCCTCGAGGGGCAAAGTCTGCGGGGTTGTCGCCTGAGTGTACAGGATGCCATGCGGATCTTGGTAACGTTGACACAATCTCGGATGTTCTATTGGCGATGTATGTTTTCCAACAACAGGGATGAGACGATAACCAATCCAACACAATCTGCGAATCAGTCCAAGCGATGCATTTGAAATCAGTTCGATTTAGTTGTTGCGTAACGGTGCCGATTGATAGTATTATCAATACATTCGAAAATGTAACGGCGCCGTTGCCCAACTTAAGTCCTCCATCGACAAAATCCGGAGTTGCCGAAAATTCGACACGGGTAATGGCTCGGGTTTCGTCTGACCCGTGTAAGAATGTGCGAAGCCAGCGGGACCGCCCGCCGGACCGATGGGTGCGGGTGGGAGCGCAACGCGATAAACGCGCACTTAGCCCGTCTTGCAAATTTTCCGACCGGGAACCTTAAGTTCTCGGCGGAGAAATCAAGTCAGTGGCTGTCTGACTGCCACTAAACTAAGTAGTGCTAGTATAAAATAAAAATAAAAGGAACCGCATTGTGAAACCCAAAAGCAGCGTTTTAATAAAATATATACAACAAAATTGGCGCAGCCGGTAGCATCACGGAAGCCCTGCAAAGTCTTTAAGAGCTTGAAAAACCTTGATCTTGCGAACTATTAGGCTTTGAGAAGCCCCAACGCTCCAGGGTAATCAACTATAGTTGCCTCTGCTCCAGGCGAGCAAGCAATTACCCCACCTTTAAGGGAGAACAACTCTAGTCGCCGCTGTTCCAGGCGAACAAGCGATCTCCCTACAATTCCTAGTCGTGCATCAAGGCACCAACGAGGGATCACATTGTTTAAACAATTGCCCCAGGAAGGACGTGAATGTCAGGCGAGGACAACATCGCCCACATCCCAGCTGAGGAGGACCGGACAGCAACTCAAACATCGAGGGAGCATCCCTTCGCTTCAACAACAGCATCGAGGGAGCATCCCTTCGCTTCAACAACAGCATCGAGGGAGCAACCCGCCGCCTTATCTTCAACATCGAGGGAGCACCCCGGCGCTTCAGCAACAGCATCGAGGGAGCAACACGCCGCATCGGCTACAACATCGAGGGAACAACCTAGCACCTCAACACCCCCTGAAGCAGGAGCCCACCAGCCTGGCTTAAAACTTAGAAGCGGAACAGTGATACCCATTTCCTTACCAGTAAGTCTAGAGTCTCATTTAAAATTGTTGTTAGAAAGAGTGCGAGCGTCAGAAGCCGGATTTTCTAAGCGGTATTTTGACTTAATTAATAAAAAATTTGAAGAAGTTAGCAAGCAAAGAGAAGCTCGAATTGCTAAAGCTAAACGAGATTCAGAGGAATTTCGTGAAGAAATTAGAAAATGTAAAGAACGCTCGCAACCTTTATCCCTAGGTGCAGTAGATTTAAGTTTAAAAAGTGAAAGTATCAATGAACTCGAAACGGTAATTCACGGCCTGTCCGGGTGGCTAAGTGCAACATTCGCGAAATCTGAGGACGAATCGTTCGGTAGTCCGAGGAATAATTTGTGGGTATCATCCCTTATTACCCCCGCGCAAAGTGGAGAGAAGCCAAAGTGCAAAATGGGAACTGACAAAGTAATTAAATATAAGACCCAGATGGTTCCCTATTCATGGGTGAGCCCAGTCCGCAGTTGAACCAGGAGCTCCAAACGTTCTTGGGTTGTTGCCATCAGATCGAAAGTTGCATGACGGAAGAGGAAAATGTTCCCTTCCCTCGAATCCTGCTCACCCGCTTAAGGGGAGCGGCATACCAATTGTTCATCGCTGAACCGCCAGTTAGCTTCAGTGATTTTGAAGATCGCCTAAACAGGGCGTATCTTCCCAGAGAGACCTACCAGGAGCTGATGAATAAATTAATTACCAACAGAAAATATCCCATGGAGTCTCTCAATGCCTTCATGGCAAGAACAGAACAGGCTTTAGCCCTGTGTAATGAAGCGGCCGAAAGGAAGTACGGCGCGACCGCGGCAACAGCTGTGAAGCCGCAATTTGAGGATTTTGCGGTGAATGTACTCCGAAGTGGTACAGTAAATCCGAACCTAATTCAGTACCTTCTTACTTTGACAGAAGGTACTCTAGAGCAAATCAATAATGCAACAATGCTAAATCTAAGGCTAATTCGAATCCTATTGCTAAACCTGTCTTCTTTCTCGGCTAAACGTATCTCCCAATCGTCCCAACTCCATCACTGCTCCAGTTTCGGTCTCAAATCCCAATTGACAGCTCAAGGCCGGCGTTTTCCCAAATTTAAATTTTTCTACCTCACCGAAATACCCCAACTTTATTAAGTCTCGCAACCTGTATCCTTCTACTAATTCTAACTTTTCCTCTTCCTCCCGTCCACCTTCATTTCCTACTTCGGTCCCTCACCCTTCTTGTCTAACCCCACCCGCTCAGACTCTTGCCAAACCTTCTTTTATCGACCCTCTTCTCCCTCCGATCGTTAAGCTCACTATGCGATCCGCTGGGTCCACTGAAGGACGTTATCTTTTGTCCCATTTTCGTGAACACAGGATCTACGATAACGTTCGTCTGCTTTTCGCCTACCGAACTTTTCTTCAAATTTCATATCGAATTAGGCATTACTCCCGATAAGGTGTCTACGGATCTTGCTACTTTTGCTTCCTACGTCAGTTCTCGCAGAGTCTCCTACCTTCAAAAAGCCCGCAATGACCACAAATCTTATTTTACTTCCTAACCCCACCACTTCTCCCCTCTCTTCTGCCCTAATGTCCCATACCCTCACCTCCTCTGACCTTTTATCGTTTTACTACCAAAATGTACGAGGTCTGCGCACCAAGACTTGTGCTGTTTTCCAGAACTCCCTTATATTTCCCTTCGTCATCATTGCCCTCACTGAAACTAATTCAACACCCAGCATCTTTAGTAATGAACTTCTTTCCGCGGATTTTTCTGTCTTCTGTGCCGACGCCTGCGAAGATGACTCAACCAGCCTTAATCGCGGCGTCCTCCTTGCGGCTCGCAATCGTTTCGATGCCAGTCTCTTTACTTCCTCTAACTCCCCTGACTGTAATTTTGTAGGTATCAAAATATCAGTAGCCCGCAAACTCCTGTATATCCTCTGCGTCTACATCCGTCCCTCGCAACCTCTTAAAGCGTACAAAGTTGCCACGAACGCGATTGATTCCCTTTTTAATATCCTAGGGCCTAACGATGAAGTCATTGTCCTTGGCGATTTTAACCTCCCTCGCCTTCAGTGGGTTCGGTCTGATGACGAACTCCATTTTATCCCATCCAACGCCCTCTCTGACAAAGAGACTCTCTTTTCCGACCGTCTCTCTGACTCAGGTCTCTGCCAAACCAGTGGCATAACCAATAATCTTGGCAGACAACTCGACCTGATCTTTTCGTCTGACTTCGTTAACTCGGTCGTCACTCGCAGTCCCCATCTACTCTCTTCCCTGGACCCGTATCACCCACCACTCTTCTTGGCCTTTTCTCTCGCACCTCCCCTTCTCCACTCCTCTTCCGAGAAGTCTTACCATTTCAACTTCCGTGCAGACGACTTCGGTAAGCTTAATCTCTTACTCGGCCAATCACCCCTTCCCTCGCTTTCAGCTGAATCACAGCTCTCTGTTACTGATGCTCTCGATGTCTTCTACACCGTACTTTTTGATTGTATGGCCCAATCTTTTCCCTATCAACCCCGGAAGTGCCATGCCTCCTCTCCCACCTGGTACAACAAGGAATTTCGTTCCCTACGGAATAGGAGAAACAAGCTGTGGCAAGCTTACCTAATCTCTCGCTCCGACTGCGACCTCTCCGATTACCTCCCGGTGGCTTCCATCTTCTCCACTCGCAGCGACTCCTCTTATCAAGAGTACCTAAGTCGTATGCAATCTACGCTTATCACCGACCCTAAACGCTTCTTCCAATTTATCAACATTAAAAGAAAATCCAGCGGTTACCCTTCGACTCTCAAGCTGAATGGCTCTTCTTCCTCCGACCCTCACGTTATTGCCAATCTCTTTGCACTTCACTTTAGCCAATCCTTCAGTGACCACTCTTCCGAGCCTGACGCCAGCTATTTCCATTTCTTGAGCTCAAGTCCTCAGACAACGCTGGCTTCCATCATTATTGATCCCGTAATGGTGGTAACCTCTATCAATAGCCTTGTGGATGATCACAATCCGGGCCCCGATGGAATCCCTGCCATTATACTAAAGGATTGTGCCCAGCACTTGCTCGGTCCCCTTACCTTCATTTTTCAGCTTTCTGTTACCCAAAGTATTTTCCCTGCCAGGTGGAAGGACTCTTTTATCACCCCCATCCATAAGAAAGGATGTAAAAGGACATTTCCAACTACCGTCCTATTGCCAAACTCTCCTGCATACCCAAACTCTTTGAAAGCATCATTTACGATTGTATGTTCTTTCATTGTAAATCCTTATTCTCCACATCCCAACATGGCTTCCTCAAAGGTAGATCAACTACTACTAACCTCGTCAACTTTGTTTCCACTAGCCTCTGCGCCTTGGAAGACGGCGATGAAGTCGACGTCATTGCCACAGACTTTAGCAAGGCGTTCGATAAAATCTCGCACAAGCTAATCCTTTTCAAGCTTCACTCCCTAGGCTTCAATCACCTCTTTCTTGCCTGGATAGGGTCTTATCTCGTTCATCGCAAGTGCAAGGTCCTTTTCAGCTTTGTGTCCTCCAACTCTTTTGTGGCCAATTCGGGAGTCCCTCAAGGTAGCCACTTAGGTCCCTTACTTTTCATTTTGGCTATGAATGATGTTGAGCGTATTATCAAACACTCTGACCTCTCCATCTATGCCGATGATATGAAAATCTCCAAACTCATTTCCTCTACCACGGATACCCAACTGCTTCAATTCGACCTCGATAACTTTGGCATCTGGTGCCAAAAAAACTCTCTCGAGCTGAACATTTCCAAATGTCAGTGTAATACCTACTCCCGCAAACGTCCGCCTTCGTCTTCCAGAGTCTATCTCCTGTCCGGCCTAGCCATACCTAGGGTATCTTCTTTGTGCGATCTTGGTGTCGTCTGTGACAGCGAACTAAATTTTCGTGACAACATCGATTGCGTGATTTCTAAAGCCAGCTCCACAATTGGCTTTGTTAAGCGCTGGTCGAAAGATTTCTCCAACCCCTATGTAGCCAAATCTCTTTACATCACGTTCGTTCGGCCTCTCCCTGAATAAGCCAGCCAAGTTTGGTCTCCCTCTCAATCCACGACCATCAATCGTATTGAAGCAGTCCTGCGCAGATTTCTCCGCTTTGCGTTACGTCTGCTCCCATCATCATCCATCAGCTCCTCTCCGGTGAGATTGACTGCCCTTCCCTTCTTCGACATGTCTCCTTTTACACCAACCCCCGTAACCTAAGAGCAGCCCCCCTCTTTCGACCAATTTTCCACCGCACCAACTATGGTCTTTCCGAACCCCTCACCCTAATGCTTCGGAAGGCCAATTCCCTGCCTTCTTTTGACTTTGTCGTGAGCAAATCATCTCTGAGATTTGAGCTCAACCGTCTCACATAATTGCCCATCTTCCATTCCCAGCTCCCTTAGCCCCCCCCCCCCCCCCCCCACCAATTTTCCTTTTACTTACCTTTACTTTTTATTATTATATCATTATAGCTTGTATTAAGCGAATAAATAAGTAAATCACTACGAAAGCTCTCGATATGGAGAGATTGCAACGGAGCTCTATATTTACAAACGCAAATCTTAAATAGGGATTTGAATAGGCAAATTGGAGGGTACTCAAATGTGCCCGCAAATTCGTACCTGCCGTCACTAAATTCCGGAGCCCGACCTGTACCTGCGCCGCGCAGCACTAACAAAGTCGCTCAGCAGGCAGCCAAGTCCCCCGACTTCCCTACACGTGAATTCGTCGCGAGAATTACTTTCAGTTTCTGCAAAGTAAAGGGGCACACTTACGCGGTTTGTCTTAAGAGGAAAAATACACCTTCTTGTGAATATTGCCGCACATATGGGCATGATACTATCGCGTGTCGCCAGAATGATAACAGAAGGCCCCTTAACGGTCAGAGGAGCGGCAATAATAATTCCATATATGGACAAAACAGGAATAGAAATAGACCCCCTAATCGGGGGCCCCCGCAAGATAATCACGAGTCGCGAAATTCCGAAACGCGCAGAGCCTACAATGTGAGGCAAAGTTGCGGGTTTTATGCTCGAAAAGGGCACACAATGGACACTTGCGAATACAAACGCAGGTGGGAATTAGGAAGCCAGGGAAACGAAGCTCAGTCGAACACAAAATCCCCGGCTCGACTATAAAAAGTGACGAAAAATCAGGGTACACTCAGCCGCCCAAACCTAGTACTCCCATAGTGGAGATCCCCCTAGATATCGGGCAAATTAAAAGGAAGACCTCTATTGATGGACACGGGCGCTGAGATAAGCTTGATAAAAAGGCAAGCTTTAAAGTCTCTCGAGGGCATTAACCCCGAGAAGACATATACCCTGCAAACTCCAGTTGGCACAGGACATACCTTGGGAAGCTGTAAGGGAAATATTGTTAAAGAACTCCCTGGTAAAAGGGAGACTAAAATTTCCTGCACTTTCCAAGTAATCGACAATAACGCCAATCTGTTCCATGAAGGACTTCTGGGGAACGATTTTCTTGCAGAATACTTCAATATAGAGGGCACCGATAGAAAACTTCGATTTCTTCGCACGGAAATCAATTTAGAGGAATTTTCGTTACCAATTCTATTGGATACGAAAAGTGACTGTCTGCAAAAGGCGACAAAAAACGATATACAGGCAGAAGAGATGGACTTCGAAGGGGTTAAGCTGTCCACCTGCCATGTTATCGAAACTTCCCCAGAGACGGAAGTAAGTAGCCAATTGGGAAACAGTAAGGAAAATTTTGCGAGAGCACCTCTGATCGGTGAAATCAGGCGGCATGTAGTAGCTCTGGGGGAGCCAATATGCGTACCTGCACGATCACAAATGTTGGCAAAACTACCCTTACTATTGCCGGAGGAAATGCTCTGCCTTTCGCAAGAATTAGGCGACGGCGTTTTCTTAGCCAATAGTATCGTACCCTCTAAGCAAAAAGAAGTTCCTATTGGATTCCTCAACACTAACGATTCTCAGATAGCCCTAAAAGACCTAACTTTGCTGCTAGAACAGGTAAATAATTACAGTCTAGCACCACTATACCCCACAGAGGGTAATCAAAAGGAGCTTGCGTCAGAAGGGTTAATAGAGCCAAGTTCAAGCAAACTTGAGCTAAATAAAATTAGTATAAATACAAGCGGCCAAAGAGCCCAAGTATAATTAAACGCGGTAAAAAAACCGACGTAGAAAGGCCAAAGAGCCAAAGCAGCCACAGCGCTCGCAAAACCGGGCTCGAGAGCCCAATAAGTACCATTACTAATAATAATGATGACACAAAGACTGCAATAAGCTCCCAAAAGTTGAAATCAAACGGTGCAGGCGATCAAACAGCCAATCTAGTTTATGTACGAACCCCACAGGCGGATCGACATACAACTGACCCAGTAAAGGTGCGTGTAGCCAGGTTAGAGCAAGAACTCAAGCTGAGCCCCATTTTAAGCAGTCAAGAAAGAGAACAAATTTTGGAATTATGTCAGGAATACAACGACATATTCCACCTAAAGGGTGACTATCTAACGCATACGAATGCTATCACCCACCCTATTCCGGTGGTGCGAGATCAAGCACCAATTAACCAGAAAATGTATAGATTACCAAAAACCCAGCGTCACGTAATCAACGCGCAAATAAAAAACATGCTCGACAACAAAATAGTGCAGCCAAGCAAAAGCCCTTGGAATTCGCCACTATTAGTAGTCCCCAAAAAGCCGGGGCCAAATGGCGAAAAGAAATGGAGAGTAGTCGTAGATTTTCGTAAGCTCAACGAAAAAACTATAGGCGACGCTTTTCCTCTCCCACGGATCGAGGATATTCTCGACCAATTAGGCCATTCGAGGTATTTCACTACCCTCGACTTGGCCAGTGGGTACCATCAAGTGCTCGTCGATCGCAAGGATCGGCCAAAGACAGCCTTTAGCACGAGTTACGGGCATTACGAATTTAAACGAATGCCATTTGGGCTCGAAGGAGCCCCCGCTACATTTCAACGCCTCATGAACTACGTGCTCAAAGACCTACAGGGCCTTGAATGTTTCGTGTATCTGGATGACATCGTCATATATGGGAATAACTTAGAGGACCATAACTCTAAGCTGCGTAAAGTTTTTAATAGGCTGGGAGAAAAAAACCTAAAACTGCAACCGACGAAAGAGGTGGTATATTTAAGACACAAATATTCCAGTAAAGGAGCACTCCCTGATCCCAGCAAAACAGCTTGCGTCCAAAATTTTCCAGTTCCACGAACTGTTAGGCAGGTTCAATCACTTCTGGGAGTTGCCAATTATTACCGAAAATTTATTCCTGACTTTTCTAAAATAGTAAGACCAATTGCAAATTTGCTCCGATAGGATGTTAAATTCAATTGGACCTATAAATGCCAAAAAGCATTTTTAAGTATTAAAAAACCTTTAGTTTCCCCTCCTCTTTTGATATATCCTGATTTCAATACACATTTTAGCTTGACGACAGACGCAAGCAATGAGGCAGTAGGGGCTGTTCTCTCTCAAGGAAAGGTAGGAAAAGATCAGCCCATAGCATACGCTAGTCGCACTTTAAACAAGGCGGAACGCAACTATTCTACAATAGAGAACGAGTTGTTGGCCATCGTTTTGGCGACGAGGAATTTTAGATGCTACCTTCAAGGTAGAAAGTTCACGGTCCACGACCACAAGCCCCTTAAAGGAGTCTTTAACGTAAAAGACCCTACTTCCCGTTTGGTGAGATTTCACCGTAAGCTTTCCGAATTCGATTATACCATCGAATACAAGCTCGGAAAGTATAATACAAATGCAGATGCCCTAAGCCGCATCCCAAGGAAAGGCAATGAAAGCCAGAACAGCCCAACCTTAACGATAGAGGCTCAAGTCCATCGAGCCATGGACTCGATAGCGGAGGGAAATAACCCCGCTTCGAAAGTAAACGCAGTTACAAGGGCCCAGTAAAGAAAAGCCCAAGAAAATGATACAGGGGTCATCCAAGGTGTACCAGACAGGGAACAGGCGGAAAAGCAGCCTGAGGAAATAGTTCCTGATCCGGAGGAAAAGCTCACTAAGCCCTTAGAAGTAGCTGTTGACAAACCTCCATCGCCGGAAGCGCGAGATACCCCTGAACATATTACAAGCCCAGAGGAACTTAAAATCATTTTACATGATTATCATGATTCCGCATTCAGAGGCCATCAGGGAGTAATCAACACTTATAAGAGGATTAAGCAAAAATTTCGCTGGAAGCACATGTTGCGAGTTATAAAAAATTATATCACAAAGTGCTCAAAGTTCCAGAGATTAAAATCTTCAGCACAGTATAAAATGCCCATGGTTATTACAGACATAACCGAGCAACCTTTTGCCAAGGTTTACCTCGATATAGTCGAACCACTGGAAGAGTCCACGTCAGGAAATAAATATATCTTACCCTTCCAGGATAACCTGACAAAATTCGTGGACTGGTACGCAATGTCCAATGCGGAAGCTATAACAGTAGCGCGGATTTTCTTCGACGAGATCGTCACGCGTTACCGCATTCCCAAAAGAATAGTTACCGATCAAGGTACCAATTTCTTGAGCGATCTATTCAAGCAGTTATGCAAACTGCTAAGGGTGAAGAAGCTGCAAACGTCAGCATACCACTCCCAGTCAAATGGAGAACGTGCCCATAGGCCGCTTATTGAGTAGTTGCGCACAGTAGTAGATGAAAATCCCCAAAGTTGGGACCAATATCTACGCACAGAAGCGTTTGTGTATAATAATAGTACACAAGAAGGGACGAAGTTAACTCCCATGGACTGCTTGTTCGGGTTCACGGCAGACGTCCATATAATTTAAAAAGGGAACCCGAACCCATATATAATCACGAGACCTATCATCACATGCTCCGGTATAAGCTGCAGAAATCTTACGCCATAGCCAGAACTCGCAGATATGCACAATAACCGCCTTAAACCCTACGCAGAGTAGAAAAGGCAGAAAATTTTTTTTTACTTTATTTTGGCTGATATTAAAGTTCAAAATCGACATTTTAGGAAATGTGGCTGGCAATATTGATATTTACCGTAAGCGGAGGCGCAGGGGTTTGGACGGAAAATGGGAAACCGTACCAATCACACCCACTAAACAACACAGGGATCGTATTTGAGGACATGGGGGACCTGCTGATCTACCACAAAAAGTGGAGCATCTTCACGGAGATGGATCTGGCGGAATTGGATCAGCAAATTCAGATAGTCCAGAAGGCGGAGCATCTGGTACATCAGCTGTGTGGCGTCCACAACACCGAAGAACAGTCGTGTAGGGTGCATGAGGTGCATGTACATTCATTGTTAGAAAATTTAAGAAGAAGAATGGCGGCTATAGGGGAGGCGATCCCAAAAAGAAGGGCAGCAAGGTCCCTGTTCGACTGAATAGGAAACGCGCTGCATTACCTCTTTGGGACAATGGATAGCTCGGACGACAAGGAAAGTTACAGTCGACTTGAGCAGTTGGAAAGACACAAACAAGCACTGGTGGATCTAGAAGAACGCAAGATAAGTATTGTCAAAATAACTTTCCGAAAAATCCAAAAGCCCTTCGTCTCCCTTGTGGAACGCCAAAGAGTAATAGTCGAAAAAATAAATAGCCTGGATAACGTAACCGAGGAAGTAGCTCGGAGACAGGAACGACAGTAGGTGGTGATGGGACTATTGCTGCAAGTGTTGGAAATCGAGTTTAGGCAACAAGCCCTACTCGATATAATAGCCGCAAGCAGGGATGGCTGTATATACCACCTGTGCGTGTTTCCGGGTGCGCTCCTCGAGATCTATTACAAGGCCCATCCGAATTGTAAAAATTTGGGAAACTGCTTGGAACTCTTATACCAAGTAGCTAAAGTATATACACATTTAGTCAAAGAAAAAAAAATTGGCAGTTATAGGGACTGCCGATAGAAGTGAAAACTTATAACTTTTAAGACGCTTAAGTTTCCGGAGAAGATGAGATCGGCAGTGGACACAACTGTGTGATGTTGCATTTGAAGGTTCCTTGAGATGTTCTGACAGTGACGCCATCGGTACCTGGGTGGATCTCGACGACCATCCCTAATCGCCAACGCATGTGCGGCTGATTCTTCTCGATGAGCAAGACGATTGAATTGACTCCGACTTCGTGATTCGAGTCACGCCATTTTTGTCGCCGTTGTAATTCGCTGAGATATTCCAGATTCCAGCGCTTCCAGAAGTCTTGTCGCGCCTTCGTAATGAATCACCACGACGATAGTCGAGTACCTGGAACAGACGGGAGGTTACTTTCTGGCAGAAAATTCATAGGTCGTCCAATTAATAAATGTGCCGGCGTGATGGCCGTCAAATCGTTAGGGTCGTTTGAAAGAATACAAAATGGTCTGGAATTTAATATGGCTTCGATCTCGATTGCGAGTGTATTGAGTACTTCAAGTGTTAAAATTTGTTCCCCCACGACTCGCTTAAAATGGTGTTTAAACAATTTTACCGCCGATTCCCATATCCCACCGAAATGTGGCGAAAGAGGCGGATTGAAATGCCACTCAATATTACATTGGGTGGCGAAATGATGGACCTCGTCCCGAAATCGGTCGGAGTTGAACAACGCATACATCTCCTGCAATTGACTATGGACTCCGACGAAATTCGTCCCGTTGTCCGAAAAAACGTGACTAGGGATGCCTCTCCGGCCGCAAAAACGTTTAAAGGCTCCCAAAAACCCCCCAGTTGTTAAGTCACTTACGATCTCGAGGTGTGCCGCCTTAGATGCCATGCACACAAAGACACATCCATAAACCTCAACTCGATTTCGATTACGCAACTTCTTTTCTTTAATATACATGGGCCCGAAAAAATCCACCCCACGCGCATGAACGCTGCCGCTTCTGTAACACGAGCCGACGGTAAATTTCCTATTTTGCTTTGAATGGAACTCGGGCGATTTCGTACGCATTCCGCGCATGTTCTCACTATTTTCCGTACTTGCTGCTTACCGTCGAATAACCAAAACCGATGTCTTATCGTATGCAATGTCGTTTGAATCCCGGCATGCAAAGTTCGGCGATGCGCATCACGAATTATTAAATCAGAAACGTGATGGCGTGATGGTAACAAAATCGGATGTTTTTGATTGAATGAAATTGTTGCGTTTTTTAATCTTCCGCCTACCCGTAAAATACCCTGTTCGTCGACAAACGGATCAAATGCTGACAATCGCGAACTCCGCACCCTTTTCGATGCAGAGATGCGCGCGATTTCGTCATAAAATTGCTGTTTTTGAATCATACGCAAGACCACGCGTTCTGCTGCTCTTCCTTCCTCTGCCCCGACCGTCTTTCCTCGATACTTGTTTACCGGCCGCATCCGCAAGCAAAATGCGACCACGTTAAGTAGCTTAGAATAAGAAGAAAATCGCGAAAAAATCTCCGTCCCCGAATTTGTCGCGAAACTTGCCCTGCTCCTAGGCCCTGATATCTCGCTTGGTGTCGTTAAAGTGATTATTGGCTGCTCATCCTCGGTTCCACTGATCCAATCAGGACCGCAAAGCCACGTTTGATTTTTCAAAATTTCAACCGGTAACTAACCACGCGAAAATACGTCGGCCGGATTATCTTTCGTCCGCACATGCCGCCATTCATGAACTACGTCCATCTCCCGAATTTCCCGAACTCGATTTGCTTCGAAGACTTTAAGACCCTCTGGTGATTTTTTCAGCCAACATAACACAATCGTTGAATCTGACCAGAACGCTACTTTATGTATTTCAAATTCAAGTGCGGAGCGCAATTGCTTGTAAATAGAATCCTCAACGGGCCAGCCTGTGCCAAGCCTCGCGAGCTCGTCCGCCCTGGTATTGCCTGGAATGTCGAAATGGCCAGACACCCAGACCAGACTGATTTCATTTCGACCAGCCATGCGGCTGAGCTCCGAGCGGTAGTCCGCAACGACCTTGTATGTCGTGTGAACACTTACTAGCCATTTAATCGCAGGTTGACTATCACTAAAGATACGTATGTTGACCAAGGGCTTCGCTGTAGCCTTCAGCCCCGCGATTGCCTGTGAAATGGCCATGACCTCAGCTTGGAATACGCTGCAATGATCTGGCAGTCGGAAGGAGATTTCTATACCCTTTTATTCAGAGTGTATTTTTTTGTTGTTGTGTCGGGGAGTGGGGAAATGCCGTTACGCACGCTGTGCCGGACTCCCTGGCTCGAAAGCCAGGCCTACCGGCTAAAACCCCACTCCCTCCTCCAGGAACCCCACCCTGGAACCGTCTTATTAGACATTACTTCGGGGTGGAGCCCTTCACGCAGGTACAACCCGCCACGAACGATCCAACAGGGGCTCCCTTACGAACCCCTGTTGTTACCTCTTTCTTTCTAACGGAGGATCCCACTCACGAATGAGGCAACCTTCCTCCAGAAATCGTCATTCTGCAGCATAACCCTGACTAGGTTGTCTGGGGTTATGCTTCCTGTGACGGTCCGCTCCGCCCTCCACCGAACACATTCAAAGAATGTGAGGAGGGCGGAGTCGGATGGGGAGTTGCAATAGGCGCAGCACGGGCTCTGTACCTTCCCCATGCGATGGAGGAAGGACCGAAAGTGCCCGTGCCCCGTCAGCATTTGGGTGAGATAGTAATCTACCTCGACATGCTGGCGGTCCAGCCAGGTGTCTAGCTGCGGGATCAGCCGAGCTGTCCACCAGCCTCGCGACTCCCCATCCCAACGCGACTGCCAGGACGCCATGGTCCTGGCCCGGGCCACCCTCGCCGTGTCTCCTCGCAGGACAGGCTTCTCCTGATGGACGAATTGTCGTTCCCTGGCTAAGAAGTCAATTGGAATGACCCCCGCGACCACCAACACCGCCGGTTCCGAGACCGTGCGGCAGGAGCACACGATGCGGAGTGCCGCACGGCGTTGTACCGCCCTCATACGTTTGCAGTACTTTTCCCACCGCATCGAGTCGGCCCAGACTTCCGCTCCGTAGAGCATGATGGCCTCAGCGGTGCGGAACAGCAGACGCCTTTTGCAGGGCCTGGGTCCAGAAGTGTTGGCCATAACCCTGCTCAGGGCCGCCGTCACCGCAGCCGCCTTATCGGCCCGGCCTTTGATTTCTTCCCAGAAGGTGAGCCTACAATCTAGGCTCACCCCCAGATACTTAATCGCCGGCTGTGGCTACACCGACATGTCTCCTACCCGCATCTACAGCAGCAAGGGCGCTTCTTCGCCAGAAGGACAATCTCGGTCTTCGCCACAGCTAACTGTAGCCCGTGGTCGCGTAGCCAGCGACTAACCCGACGCATCACTTGGTTGAACCTGTTTGGTGCACGAGCACCAAATTCAGCATCCCGCGAAGATCGGCCCAGGCGCCACCCACAGCTAGATTAGACACCTGAAATGAAAAACAAACTCTTTAAATTTGAAACAAATAAATTCACTTACCACTATCATCAGTATCCCTCGCTGAGCATATCGGAAGGTTCCCACGCCGCTCCGAGCCTGTAAAAAAGAAATAGAACATTATAAAATGAATTTACGCTAAAATACAAAATCTTACCTTCGGTACTATCCTCGCACTGTCCACCACTTGATATCTGTCAACCGCAAACGTAAACAAAAACAATAGTGATCACTCATTAGATCACTTTCGAACTTTCGAACTTACAAAAGGAAGGACATCTAGGAGTCAAGGTTAAAGTCAATTTTTGGCGGGGAATTCACGACGGTGAATTCACAATATACTCACACTCAGTGGGTGGTACCGTAAGGTGGTTTTCATGTGTGAAGGAAACTTGAGTGCCGTGTGCAATTTCCAGGGTATAAAAGCCACTGCGCTGCCTGATAGCTTCCTCTTTTTTTTTGCCTTTTGCCTTGCCTATTACCTATTGCTCTTGTACCTCTAACCTCGAACCTCAATCCTAATTCCACTCAATATATTGAGATCAGTTGTTCCGGGTATTGACTAGAACAACTTTCTTTGCTCATCCTCAAACATAATTCCACTCAATATATTGAGATCAGTTGTTCCGGGTATTGACTAGAACAACTTTCTCTGCTCATCCTTAAGCCCAATTCCACTCAATATATTGAGATTAGTTGTTCCGGGTATTGACTAGAACAACTTTCTCTGCTCATCCTTAAACCTAATTCCACTCAATATATTGAGATCAGTTGTTCCGGGTATTGACTAGAACAACTTTCTTTGCTCATCCTCAAACATAATTCCACTCAATATATTGAGATCAGTTGTTCCGGGTATTGACTAGAACAACTTTCTCTGCTCATCCTTAAGCCCAATTCCACTCAATATATTGAGATTAGTTGTTCCGGGTATTGACTAGAACAACTTTCTCTGCTCATCCTTAAACCTAATTCCACTCAATATATTGAGATTAGTTGTTCCGGATATTGACTAGAACAACTTTCTTTGCTCATCCTCAAACATAATTCCACTCAATATATTGAGATCAGTTGTTCCGGGTATTAACTAGAACAACTTTCTTTGCTCAACCTTAAGCCTACTTCCACTCAATATACTGAGATTAGTTGTTCCGGGTATTGACCAGAACAACTTCCTTTGCTTAACCTCAAGCCTAATTCCACTCAATATATTGAGGTCAGTTGTTCCGGGTATTGACTAGAACAACTTTCTCTGCTCATCCTTAAGCCCAATTCCACTCAATATATTGAGATCAGTTGTTCCGGGTATTGACTAGAACAACTTTCTTTGCTCATCCTCAAGCCTAATTCCACTCAATATATTAAGATTAGTTGTTCCGGGTATTGACTAGAACAACTTTCTTTGCTCATCCTCAAGCCTAATTCCACTCAATATATTGAGATTAGTTGTTCCGGGTATTGACTAGAACAACTTCCTTTGCTTAACCTCAAGCCTAATTCCACTCAATCTGTTGAGATTAGTTGTTCTGGGTATTGACTAGAACAATTACCTGATCGCCATATTTTGCTCCACTTGTCTGCGTAACTACCAGACGAGAAAACATACCTACCCTATCATCCTCTACCATTAGTGGATACAGGTAAGTACAACTTCATTATATGTTCTGAACAAAGTCTCAGTCAAGATTCAATTCTTGAATTTTGGGCAGTTCAGAACAAGAGCAAAATATAAATCACCTGCTTGCCAACCCAGCAGCAGGACATTGCTAAATTTAAGTTTCTCGCTTAATCAGCACCCTTGTGCTGATCATAATTCACCGAGGTTTCGGTCACAAGTTAATTCCGTTGTTGCGGATTTTGTCGGTTAACTTACTTGCTAAGTTAACCAGATTTCAACTACTCAAATTTATTATTTATCATCTTTTCAAGGCATTGTGAAAGAACGTGAGTGATTAAAATTAAGAACTGTTACAGATCTGTTTACTCCAGATAATTTTCTACAAATTTAATGTTCGTTCACTCAATTTTGAGATCGGACAGAACATTTGCTGGTCCTTCGAGCCGGATAAACAGGTCTGTAACGGTTTATTTAACGGTTATTAGCGGTCCATCACAATGTCTTTAAATCAACTGTTGGCCAAACAAAAGGCCTTAGCCGACATTTTCCAGAAATCTGTCGCAAATTACAAAAAAACTTCATTGAGCAAAAAAACTAGAGGAGTGATAACAGAACGGTTATCAGAGGTTAAACAACTATGGCAAAAATATAAAAACAACCACTATTCCATTTGCGAACTTACACAAGACTCGAAAATAGAAGATAGGGACAAATGTGAATATTTGTCTCAAGACACCTTTTCTGAATTAGAAGAAAAGTACTTTGATTTCATTGGTTTACTACAAGACACTCTTGATAAATTGCAAGAGGTATCAATAGCTAATCAGGCAGGCACTCAATCCAACAAAGAAGATACCAATTCATCTTCAATTAACTCAAAAAACAATACTTCTTCTCATAACTCCTTACTAAGACTTCCACGCATTTCGATTCCCACATTTTCAGGCTCTTACGAGTCATGGAGATCATTTCACGATTTATTTAAAGCGCTAGTGCATACAAATGTTGAGCTCTCTGCAGCACAAAAATTACACTACTTAAAATCTTGTGTCACTGGAGAAGCTGAACATCTCCTAAGACAATTTCCTATTACAGATGCAAGTTACGACAGTGCGTGGAGGGTACTTTTAGGTAGATATGATAACAAGCGAGTATTGGTAAATACTCAGCTTAAACTACTTTTCAGCTTACCTAAGCTAAATTCCGAAACGGCGAAAGGAATTAAAACCTTATTAGACAAATCTTGTGAGAGTTTGTATGAACTTCAAGCACTAGGTGTCTCTACTGATAACTGGGATGCAATATTGATACATATGTTGGTACAACGTCTCCCATCTGAAACACACAGGATGTGGGAAGAAAACCAAAAGGATTCAGAGGAATTGCCTACATTCGAAAGCTTTAAGGTATTCCTAGAAAAAAGATTCCGAACATTGGAAGCTATTTCAGATTCCAAAATTACTGTCACTGAAAGGCCATCACAGCAAAGAGGTGCCAAAACTTTCTTTGCAGCCTCTTCAGACAAATGTATTTCATGTAAAGAGTCTCATCCTCTTTACAAATGTCCGAAGTTTATCAAACTCGATACCAATAAAAGATATCAGTTCGTTACTTCTCACCAACTATGTATTAATTGCCTTTCCAAAAAACATAAAAGGCAATTTTGCCCCAGCAAAGTCAATTGTCGCCGATGTGGACAACGACATCATTCTTTAATACATAAAGAAACTAACACTGAAATTTCTCAGCCCATTTCACCACAGAGAGTGGCTCAAACTAAGCCCGCGAGTGAGCCTCAAAATTGTGGAAATCATGTTAATGCTGTCCAATCATTTTACACTAATAGAGGTCAACAAGCACCTCAATCAATTCTCTCAACAGCATTAGTAAACTTGCCCTCAAAATCAGGGACTATTTTCACGTTGCGTGCCTTAATAGACTCAGGGTCACAAGTTTCCTTCATCACAAAGGCAGCAACGAAGCTTTTGCAATTAACGACATCCCCCACAAATCTTCAAATTACTGGCTTGGGAGGTTCAGAAACTACAAAGGTTACGTTACAAACGTCTCTCGAAATTTGTTCTTCGATTTCACAACAAAAGTCCACTAATCTAACTGCTTTTGTTGTTCAAAAGATCACTGATTTATTACCTCCAGAAAATATAGTTACACAGAATTGGTCTCATCTACAAAATCTTCCTTTAGCAGACCCATTCTTTAATAAGCCGGGAAAAATTGATCTCCTTCTCGGAGCTGATATTTACGGTGATATAATTTTAGAAGGTCTTCGCAAAGGACCTCCAGGTACTCCAATAGCACAAAACAGCATTTTTGGTTGGATATTATTCGGCCCAGTATCACGGCAATCGAAAACAATATCTCAAGCAGCCAGCTTTCTCAACACTTCTCAAGACCCAATTGTTTCTTTAAACAAATTGATTCGCCAATTTTGGGAATGCGAAGAAGTTCAAGTAAAACACACTCAAAGTAAAGAGGATCAAGAGTGCGAACGAATTTATGAACAAACACACTGCCGTAATGACAACGGTCGATACGAAGTTCGATTACCCTTTAAAATTTCTCCTCCAAATTTGGGTGAATCCCGAAATATGGCTCTTCGCAGGTTTTTCTGTCTTGAGAAAAAATTAATTAACAACCAAGAACTTTATGCTGAGTATCGAAAATGTCTAAGTGAATATATTTCTATGGGTCATATGAAGCTAATTAGCAAACATGCAACACAATCTCCATCTTATTACCTTCCACATCACGCAGTAATAAAAGATAGCACAACCACAAAGGTCAGAGTAGTTTTCGATGCGTCTGCAAAAACCTCTAATGGGAAAAGTTTGAATGATCAATTATATTCTGGCCCTGTGCTACAGTCAGATTTATTCACAATTTTATTACGATGGCGAATGTATCGTTACGCAATGTCAGCTGATGTGGAAAAAATGTATCGCATGATTAATATGCACCCATCCGATCAAACCTTTCAACGTATTTTCTGGAGGAATAAACCTAGCGAGCCCCTTCAGGAGTATGTGCTTACTACTGTAACTTTCGGTACTACTCCTGCCCCTTATCTTGCCATCAAAACACTTTTTCAATTAGCCAAGGACGAAGCCCATAATTTTCCTCTTGCTGCTAAAATCATCACACGAGATTTTTACGTCGATGATTTATTGACTGGCAAAGACTCCTTGCAGGAAAGCCTCGAAATTCAATCGGAACTACAGAACCTCTTATCATCAGGAGGCTTTAATCTTCGAAAATGGGTCAGCAATTCACCTGATCTCCTCGCGAATCTTCCGGAGAGCCACAAGGAATTAAAACTCCCTCTAAGATTTGCAAGTGATGAATCAGTGAAAACTCTGGGCATTCACTGGTACCCAGGGCCAGATTATTTCACCTTGCAATATCGGCAAATCGCTGATCACTTAAATACAAAGCGATCGGTTTTGTCTGAAATTGCTAAGCTTTTCGACCCACTTGGTTGGATTTCCCCGATCGTGGTCACAGCAAAGATTCTGATGCAATCTTTATGGCTTTCGGGATGTTCGTGGGATGATCCTATTCCTCCCAACATAAACACAAAATGGCAAGATTTTAAGGCTGAACTGCATTTTATTAGTAAAATAAAAATTCCAAGGTGGCTCCAAACAACAAGAAATCAGGAAACTATCCAGTTACATGGGTTCTCCGATGCTTCAACTGAAGCATATTCAGCTGCAGTTTATCTGCGAGTTCTTGACCATCAAGGACTCATTCATACAAATTTAATAATGGCAAAATCTAAAGTTGCTCCCACCAAGCCAGTAACATTACCTCGTCTTGAACTCTGTGGAGCACTCTTATTAACACAATTGCTAAAAAGGGTGAAAACAGATCTGGAATTGCCTTCTGTCCCGGTGTTTGCTTGGACTGACTCAAAAATTGTGCTCGCTTGGATTCACAAGGAACCGCGTAAATATAAAACATACGTGGCAAATCGTATCGCGGAAATCCAAGAATTGTCCGACAATACTTCGTGGCGACATGTATCTTCAGCAGACAATCCGGCAGATTGCAATTCTAGAGGAGTAAAGCCATCTGTTCTTCTTGAACACACTCTGTGGTGGAATGGGCCTAATTGGCTGCGACTATCAGAAAATAACTGGCCACACGAATCTCCTTCATTAAAAGAGGATGTAATTCTTGAAGAAAAAAGAACCACTTTTACGGCACACATCACTTCAACAATATCCCAATTAATCTCAAAAATGTCATCCTACCCCAAACTTTTAAGAGTTTTTGCCTATTGCAATCGATTTATAAACAATTGTCGTAAAAACCCAATCAAAGGCTATCCACACAACTTTCTACTAGCGAGATTCAACTAGCGAAAATATTGCTCATAAAAACAACTCAAGCTGAGTTTTTTGCCTCCGAACTTGATAGGCCCTAAAACGTTCAAAAACAACGAAAACAACGTTTAACCACCCAGAGAGGAACTAAAATTAGTGTAAAACTATTGGCCAATGGATGTATTAAGGTGACAAATAAAACAACTTCTTAAAATTTGAATTTAAATGTTATTACATCATACAATATTACAATTTTCGCTTCTTATAACTATTATTACGCTAAATACAATTTATTCACTCCATGTTGAACTTGCAATTCACCTAACAACAAAGGGCAAAATTAATAACAAGAATTAAAACTAAAGTAAACTACTTATCTTACTACTTTCTTTCTAAAGTGGCGGGGGAGTATGTTTGGTGCACGAGCACCAAATTCAGCATCCCGCGAAGATCAGCCCAGGCGCCACCCACAACTAGATTAGACACCTGAAATGAAAAACAAACTCTTTAAATTTGAAACAAATAAATTCACGTACCACTATCATCAGTATCCCTCGCTGAGCATATCGGAAGGTTCCCACGCCGCTCCGAGCCTGTAAAAAAGAAATAGAACATTATAAAATGAATTTACGCTAAAATACAAAATCTTACCTTCGGTACTATCCTCGCACTGTCCACCACTTGATATCTGTCAACCGCAAACGTAAACAAAAACAATAGTGATCACTCATTAGATCACTTTCGAACTTTCGAACTTACAAAAGGAAGGACATCTAGGAGTCAAGGTTAAAGTCAATTTTTGGCGGGGAATTCACGACGGTGAATTCACAATATACTCACACTCAGTGGGTGGTACCGTAAGGTGGTTTTCATGTGTGAAGGAAACTTGAGTGCCGTGTGCAATTTCCAGGGTATAAAAGCCACTGCGCTGCCTGATAGCTTCCTCTTTTTTCTTGCCTTTTGCCTTGCCTATTACCTATTGCTCTTGTACCTCTAACCTCGAACCTCAATCCTAATTCCACTCAATATATTGAGATCAGTTGTTCCGGGTATTGACTAGAACAACTTTCTTTGCTCATCCTCAAACATAATTCCACTCAATATATTGAGATCAGTTGTTCCGGGTATTGACTAGAACAACTTTCTCTGCTCATCTTTAAGCCCAATTCCACTCAATATATTGAGATTAGTTGTTCCGGGTATTGACTAGAACAACTTTCTCTGCTCATCCTTAAACCTAATTCCACTCAATATATTGAGATCAGTTGTTCCGGGTATTGACTAGAACAACTTTCTTTGCTCATCCTCAAACATAATTCCACTCAATATATTGAGATCAGTTGTTCCGGGTATTGACTAGAACAACTTTCTCTGCTCATCCTTAAGCCCAATTCCACTCAATATATTGAGATTAGTTGTTCCGGGTATTGACTAGAACAACTTTCTCTGCTCATCCTTAAACCTAATTCCACTCAATATATTGAGATTAGTTGTTCCGGGTATTGACTAGAACAACTTTCTTTGCTCATCCTCAAACATAATTCCACTCAATATATTGAGATCAGTTGTTCCGGGTATTAACTAGAACAACTTTCTTTGCTCAACTTTAAGCCTACTTCCACTCAATATACTGAGATTAGTTGTTCCGGGTATTGACCAGAACAACTTCCTTTGCTTAACCTCAAGCCTAATTCCACTCAATATATTGAGGTCAGTTGTTCCGGGTATTGACTAGAACAACTTTCTCTGCTCATCCTTAAGCCCAATTCCACTCAATATATTGAGATCAGTTGTTCCGGGTATTGACTAGAACAACTTTCTCTGCTCATCCTTAAGCCCAATTCCACTCAATATATTGAGATTAGTTGTTCCGGGTATTGACTAGAACAACTTTCTCTGCTCATCCTTAAACCTAATTCCACTCAATATATTGAGATTAGTTGTTCCGGATATTGACTAGAACAACTTTCTTTGCTCATCCTCAAACATAATTCCACTCAATATATTGAGATCAGTTGTTCCGGGTATTAACTAGAACAACTTTCTTTGCTCAACCTTAAGCCTACTTCCACTCAATATACTGAGATTAGTTGTTCCGGGTATTGACCAGAACAACTTCCTTTGCTTAACCTCAAGCCTAATTCCACTCAATATATTGAGGTCAGTTGTTCCGGGTATTGACTAGAACAACTTTCTCTGCTCATCCTTAAGCCCAATTCCACTCAATATATTGAGATCAGTTGTTCCGGGTATTGACTAGAACAACTTTCTTTGCTCATCCTCAAGCCTAATTCCACTCAATATATTAAGATTAGTTGTTCCGGGTATTGACTAGAACAACTTTCTTTGCTCATCCTCAAGCCTAATTCCACTCAATATATTGAGATTAGTTGTTCCGGGTATTGACTAGAACAACTTCCTTTGCTTAACCTCAAGCCTAATTCCACTCAATCTATTGAGATTAGTTGTTCTGGGTATTGACTAGAACAATTTCCTGATCGCCATATTTTGCTCCACTTGTCTGCGTAACTACCAGACGAGAAAACATACCTACCCTATCATCCTCTACCATTAGTGGATACAGGTAAGTACAACTTCATTATATGTTCTGAACAAAGTCTCAGTCAAGATTCAATTCTTGAATTTTGGGCAGTTCAGAACAAGAGCAAAATATAAATCACCTGCTTGCCAACCCAGCAGCAGGACATTGCTAAATTTAAGTTTCTCGCTTAATCAGCACCCTTGTGCTGATCATAATTCACCGAGGTTTCGGTCACAAGTTAATTCCGTTGTTGCGGATTTTGTCGGTTAACTTACTTGCTAAGTTAACCAGATTTCAACTACTCAAATTTATTATTTATCATCACTTCAAGGCATTGTGAAAGAACGTGAGTGATTAAAATTAAGAACTGTTACAGATCTGTTTACTCCAGATAATTTTCTACAAATTTAATGTTCGTTCACTCAATTTTGAGATCGGACAGAACAGAACCTCATCTGAGCCGCCGCGACATCTCTGGCGGTGATGACCGCTGCGATGTCTTCGGCATACCCAACCAGGAAAAACCTTTCAGGCATCTCCATACGAAGGATCCCGTCATATGTGCAATTCCATATGTCGGAACCCATTATGGAGCCCTGAGCCGCCCCTGCCGAGAGAATCCTCGTCTCCGGACCATCATCCGTCTCAAAGGTGAGGGTGCTGTCCTTCAGGTAATCCCTCATCATCTGTAATAGATATTGAGGGATCCTGAAGTCACGCTCTATCGCATTGAGCGCGTCCCCCACCTCACCGAGTTGAAGTCGTTACGCACATCCAGAGTGACTAGAAGGCACACCGGGCGAAAATAATGGTTCCCGAATTCGGTAGCCCGAGCCGCATCAACAACCTCCTGGATAGCAAGCACCGCCGACCTCCCTTTCCGAAAGCCATACTGCCGCTCGGAAAGGTCTCCAGCAGCTTCGAGAGCTGCTTGGAGTCGGGGCTTCAGGAGCTTCTCCAGGAGCTTGCCGGCTGTGTCGAGCATACACAACGGCCTATACGATCCAGGGGACCCTGCTGGTCCCTTGCCCTTGCTGATAAGCACAAGCCGTGGAGCCTTGGAGGGAAACACTCCTGCTTTCAGGTAGGCATTGTACGTATCGAGCAAGAGCCCTGGATGGCTCGCCGTCTACGCCTTCAGCACCTCCGCTGGAAATCCATCAGGCCCTGGTGCCTTCTTGTTCTGAAGACTTTGCGAGGCGCTCATGAGTTCCTCCATTGTGAATGGAGGAGGGTCGAGCGCCTCGCGAGTCGCGTAATTTGGCACCAGCGGATGGGTGGGGAAAAGGGCATTGACGATGGAACGGACCGTCCCCGCATCGAGGGGAGCTTTCGGGGAGAACGCCCCCAGCTTGCGGAGGACGATCCGATACCTTAATCCCCAGGTATCTTCATTGAGATCCTCGTCCAGCCGCTGCCAGTAACGGCGCTTATTCCTTTGGAATAAGAAGATTCTTTTTCGCCTCCTTATGATCGGCAGATGTACGGGCTACGTCGGCATCGCGTCGGTCGGCTCGTTGAGCTAACCGCCTGAGACGGAGACATATTCGCCTCAGTTTCGCGATTTCGTCCGTCCACTAATACGCAGGACGGCGCCCTCCCCCATAGCCTTTCTTCCTTGGCACGGCCTCTCGGCAGGCCCGGTGGATGAGACTCATCGTAGAATCCACCACTTGCGCGGCCCGCTCGAGAGACGGCAAAGCCTCCGGTATACCATCAACGGTTTGCCGGCCACGTTCGATGGCTAGAGACAGCCTTTCGGCGTCCATCCTGACGACATCCCATCTGGGCGGGCCTTGCGAGCGCCGGACCCGCACTGGCACTACATCATAGTCCTCGATCACCCGCCAGTCCTGCACACGTGCAGCTAGATTTTCCGTCGCTAGGGAGACATCAATAATTGTTTCCCTATAGCCAGAACGTCGAGCCTGTATTCAGGACGACCAAACCGGCCCTGAACGCTAAGTGCAGGACCCGTCCACTGCGGGAGTCAGTTGCAGGCTCCCCCCACTCTAAGGCTTTCGCGTTAAAGTCTCCAGCTACCACCAGTTCCCCATTCATGCCGCAGACCGCGTCCTCTAGGCCATCCAAGTAGATAAGCTATGGGGGTTCTAGCGCAATTTTCCCCTTTAAAATACACAGGGGCCAAAAATCGCTCAAATCCGCCATCTTGGATTTCTGATTGTGACGTCACATATATACACGTACAGTAAGAGACAGAGAATGTGTGAGAAAGATTGAGTGTGTGTGTGTGTGTGTGACTATATGTACGTGTGTGTGTGTTTACAAACGTAATAATATTATGTTGTATTATATTAAATATCTGTTTTCTATAATTGCCAAAATCAAAGGCCCAAATTATAATTCTTCATTGACGAACAACCTGTTGGCTAAAACCGGCTACCAGGCGATCAGACGCTATCACAAGCAATCAGAACTCGTTAGCGGAATCGTGATCTTCACAAGTCCAAGCAAATGGCACATTCCCCGCGTAAAACGTTTGCGCAGGCAGCAAGGCAAAACTTGTTTTGCTTTATGAGGCAAGAACCTTATTACTTCTTAGCGCACGTTGCAATGATAGCAATTATTGCTTCATCGAGGTTCTACAAATTATGTGCTCCTGATATAAACCTTTTAGGTCGCCTTTGAAAAGACGTAGTTAAAGTATATAATTAGCAAAACTAAATTTATAAATTTGATCAACTAGCTCAATTAACAAAATGGCAGAAAGAGGAAATATAATTGTCTGAAAATAATTTAATAAAAAACGCAAAATCTCTAGTAACGATTTTAATTTGGAAAGTTATACAAGTAAGGACAATCAAAGAGCAAGTTCATTCTTCACATTGTGTTCATACAGACAAGTCGTGTACGTGTACAATTAACAATAATACATAGTAAAATGTCATCTTGCACTAACAACATAAAGCTAATAGAGGATACTGCGAAAACGGTTATGGAAACAATTAACAAAGAAAATATTGAAGAAATGAGAAAGTGCCTCAAAGAGTGTTCGAGGAATTTGCGTTTATTAAATGCTGATTTAAAAATTGCTAAAAGTGTTGCTGTCATTAACAATTTGCTAAGCGCTATTAGTAAAATGATGGGATATCGGACAAAGTTGAAAGCTGCTCTACTACGCGGAGGGGGATATAAACCGACACACAGTAATAGAAAAGAATGGAGATCAAATAGAATTAAATGGGAAGATATGAAATCTGTTTTCGATGGAAGAATAAGAACCTCAAGCATAACAAATTTGCAACATAAAGACCCAATTGAATTTTTGGAAGACTGCGGCTCGCTATTTGTTCATCGTATTGAAAATCGTTTGAAAAAAGAACCTTTCTTGAAAGTTAATGCCATCTTTTGCGGAAAGTTCGTTAAATTTACAGCAAAAGAAGAAATAGAAGAGTTCAAATACCTAAACACTAAAAATAAAGTGATTTCAAGAGATACAAATCTCTCGGAATGGTATGCAGAGAACGTTATGAACACTATTCTTTCGGACTTGGATGAATTTCAAGATCGTGATTCTGGGTGGGCCTTAAAAGAGGTCGTCAATTTAACGATTAATATAAATAAATATACGCCTATGTTGGGTTCATCTTACATTGAACTACCACCGGCTATCATGAAAAAGCATGCTTGCGTCAATGTTCAAAATAATGATAACGTTTGCTTTGCTTGGGCGGTGGTATCTGCATTGCATCCTGCTGAAAAGGATCCACAACGCGTTAAAAAGTACCCTCACTATTCTACTCTATTAAATTTAGATGGAATTACTTTTCCTGTAAGCAGACCAGACATAGAAAAGTTTGAAAATCAAAATAATATAAGCATAAATGTCTACGTTCTCAACAAGAGCAAAGGAGAATTTTCCGTTGCATCTTCATCGTGCCCAAAAACCTGTTTATTGCACATTCGATCTCGCGGTTATATCTCTTTTTACTTTTTAATTCGCTTGTTTGATTAGCAGTTCCGTATTTGAATTCGCAAGCAAGTTCCAGGTTTTTGAGCACGATGAAGATGCAAAGTACAGCCGAGCGTTATTCTATTCACAACAAGAACATAAAGTAAAGCTTTTACTTTTACATATTTGACACCTAGACAGAACCCTTTTCCAGTCAATATGTTTGAGCTTTCTGTAATATTCTTCTTGAACATCACAGAACATAATTTTCTCCACAAGCGCTGGAGATCTGTATCTTATTGTCTGTGGTGATATGTCGAGGCGATCGTAGTCTAGGGCGGCGTACTTGATTACAAACCTCAAAGATTTGGGATCGAATCTTGATGAGGTCTTTACGATTTAATTAGCACTTATACGTAAGTGGCTGAAGGGAGACTCTTTAATGATCAATCTTGAAATTGAAGAAACCTTTCAGTTCGCTACTTAGAAAGTGTTTGCAATGAGGAAAGTGTTTCTATGAGTGCAGATGGCAAAGTTCCAGATCCTTTGGATCCATACCTCCGCCCTTATGGGCAGACTGAAGAGATTTATTTCTTCGATAGGGGTATGAGCCTCGAAAGTAACACGAGTACGCTAATTGCAATACCGAATCCGCGAAGTCGGTCGCTAAGTGCGGTGTAAAACAAGTACTATGATAAATCGTAAAACTGAATCTTTAGACTAAACCCAGTTGTGTGGCTAAGTAGATGGTATGTAGAAGGTTTTGAGATCGCGAAGCTTTTTGTAAAATTTATGATTGCTGCTTGTAAAATCTTTATAATATCTATCCGCATATCTCATTAAATTGTCCACTTTATTCTACTAATCTGCTTTATTTTTAAATGGTTCATCAACTACTAAGCAAACTTGGCTACAGTTTTATTAAGAAAACATCTGAAACGTAGCTGTAAGAAAACAACAACAGCAAACCTAAAGGAAATGGTAAGAAAAACTCAATTAAAAAATTCCAAATATTCTTTAGGTTAAAAATAACTTTTATTTATCTTTATTTTTTTTTCAGAAATATAGTAATAATTACAAATTTGTCATATGTAGGTATTATGTATATTATTAAATATAATTTTAAACAGTTAAGACCAAAATTTATTATTGTGGGTAATTGATCACTTTAGTCAACATCCATAATGCTGAAATGTCCCCAGGGAAACGTTTCTACTGAGTTAGGCTTCACAAACCGCTTGTTGTCAAAAGGGCTAAGTGTTATTTTTCTCTGAGCAGTGCTGAAGAGTACATGGCGATAAGATCTAATTCCATTTTGTTCGTGTGTCATTTCTTCATTCTCAAACAAACATTTTAAATAGTCTTCAAATGTAATTTTATTTCTTACTACGTAACTTTTTACTCCTTTAGCTTTCTTTATAGTATTTTCATTTTCATCACCTGTGCGAATGCGTAGAGAGTACATTTTTGCTCGGAGTCCGACAAATTCTAGCATGATAGATCCATTGTTCTCATCCTTCATAAGGCCTGGTACCTTCTTGTTGACTCGTGGAATGTCATATGGGTTGTTTTCGGAATAATCTGAAGTATCAAATCGGTTTAAATTTTCTTTTATATCTGCGTACACGTCCTCAACTTGAATCTCATATATAAGCGAGTCTGTATCTGTGTAACACAAATTACACTTGTCACCATACTTTTCTTTCATAAATTTATAGTGAAACTCGTACAATATGGTTTTCGATATTTCTAGAATACGCATTCCAACGTATATCGGTTTGTTGAAAAGCACTTCAGTTCGGAGAAGTTCGATTGCAATTAAGTTGTCGTCAAAAATTGTGTGCGAATGGAAGTTTGGTTTTGAAATTAATGCCTCCGCTCCATATCGCCCTCCCCATGCTGTTTTGAGTTTAATATCGCGTCGAAGTCGAACATTCTCCATCGTTTTTCCAAATACAGCATTGCACAAAAGTTTATATAGGTTTTTCTCAAATTTATTTTTTGCGTTTTTGCGCAAGTTCGCGTTCAAATCTATATATCTTTTCATCCAGCTTGATTGTTTAAACTTTAAAGCTTTGTGAATTTTTGTAATTTTTAAACCTTCTGATAAGTATTGTTTTAAATTTCTATAATGCACTACATAATTTTTCTTATTATTCAAAGTAGCCATCATCTTTTGCTCTTTGCAGCCCGGTGGGGAACATTTTTCTGGGGCCATAGGTAAATCCTTTTGTCTATCATGTATATCTTCAGGATACTCCAAGCCTACTTCTAGGATATATCCAAGTGGGGAGTCATCTGGTGTATTTAAATCAATGGTATTAATATCTGTAACCCACTCAAGTTCGCCGTACGGCAAATATTGCGACATAGCCCAAGAGTACATTGCATTAACGTCAAAATACATAAGGAATTTATTTGTTTGATTTGGGTCATATTCCTGCATATATTTGTTGTTAGCTTTTGCATGCCTTTTGGAACATTGTGTTAGACCGCCGCGGCTGCCTTTTTCCAAAAACATAAGGATATCTACGTCACTGATGTAATCTAGTTCGACCTTTGTGTATTTTAACATAGCATCCCAAGCTAATCCTGGTGAGGTGTAATAATGGGCAGGATCGAGATCGTAATCTTTTATACAGGTATCGCGGAAATTTTCAAATATATCTGCCAACAAAAGAACGTCTATCTTCATATATAAGTCGCTGTATTCGCCTAAAGTTTTGATTTTAAACTCCTGCCATATCATTATCGCGTGTTCATATTCCTCCTTTGTAATGTTACATTCCGTTAAAGTACTATAAAATTGTTCAAAAGGTGGAAGCTGGGTTTCTAGCAAATTTTCCCAATTTTGGATATACTCGTATGGGAACACACCTTTCCTTGTTAAAAGGTTAAACTTTTCACCGTTAAGATGAGGATACTCTGCACGAACAATTCTTTTTTCTTGTAAGTAAGACGCCAGTTTATCCAACGATGATGCCATAAATCGAAACGAATCAATAAATTTGAATTTTGTTTTGTAACCTTCTATGTATTTTGCCATAGAAATGTATTTCTCTGTGTTATTTGGAATTATTTTTAAATTTCCAGGAATAGCGTTAGACACGTCTTTTATGAGTAAATGTGCATCGTAATTACTCAAATTGTGAAATACCACAGGAATGGTCCGAGAGTCCTGATAATTAATATTGCAACTTTCGTGAGCAGGACCTCTGTATTTGCCGGTTAAATGACAGTGATCTCGCACCACTTTTTCTTTCTCCGCAAAAGGTTTCTCACATATATGACAATTTGTAGCATCTATGAAATCTTGTTCCTGCTGTGACGTTAGAGGAAGCATTGGCAAGGGACTAAGGTGAACATTCTCGACGTTTTCTGCTATCTCCTGTAACTGTTCAGCAAACCATTTTGCGCAATCGCGCCCTCTGTAGCTTCTGTAATATGAGAGTGCATCATCATAGCAGCATTTGAAATAGTATCCAATGCTGTGTGCTTCATGCTGTTGGTAGCGTTTGGTATGACGAGTTTTATATGAAACTTGCTTTAAGATGCATTCAAAGTCCGCGTAGATAATAAATGGAACACGTTCCTTGTTTTTAAAGTTTTCAAATTTTAGCTTGCCCTCTTTTGGAAAGATCACTTTATAGTTGTTCATTTTTTCACAGTCTATAGAATGTTTCTCCAAATGAGCAGAAGTATAAAAATAATGAAGGCAGCGATCGCAAACGAATTTTTTAGTACGATGTTTAGATAACTGAGAAGATACCAAACGGGACAAATTCTTTATCCAAACATAATGATATTTAATTTGATTTCCACCTTCATCCTCACCATAGCAGTTTTGCAGCAACAAAAGGTTGGCGTGCTTCTTTTTCTTATTTTTAGTAAGCCTTGTCGGTGCAACGGAAAATTCTCCTTTGCTCTTGTTGAGAACGTAGACATTTATGCTTATATTATTTTGATTTTCAAACTTTTCTATGTCTGGTCTGCTTACAGGAAAAGTAATTCCATCTAAATTTAATAGAGTAGAATAGTGAGGGTACTTTTTAACGCGTTGTGGATCCTTTTCAGCAGGATGCAATGCAGATACCACCGCCCAAGCAAAGCAAACGTTATCATTATTTTGAACATTGACGCAAGCATGCTTTTTCATGATAGCCGGTGGTAGTTCAATGTAAGATGAACCCAACATAGGCGTATATTTATTTATATTAATCGTTAAATTGACGACCTCTTTTAAGGCCCACCCAGAATCACGATCTTGAAATTCATCCAAGTCCGAAAGAATAGTGTTCATAACGTTCTCTGCATACCATTCCGAGAGATTTGTATCTCTTGAAATCACTTTATTTTTAGTGTTTAGGTATTTGAACTCTTCTATTTCTTCTTTTGCTGTAAATTTAACGAACTTTCCGCAAAAGATGGCATTAACTTTCAAGAAAGGTTCTTTTTTCAAACGATTTTCAATACGATGAACAAATAGCGAGCCGCAGTCTTCCAAAAATTCAATTGGGTCTTTATGTTGCAAATTTGTTATGCTTGAGGTTCTTATTCTTCCATCGAAAACAGATTTCATATCTTCCCATTTAATTCTATTTGATCTCCATTCTTTTCTATTACTGTGTGTCGGTTTATATCCCCCTCCGCGTAGTAGAGCAGCTTTCAACTTTGTCCGATATCCCATCATTTTACTAATAGCGCTTAGCAAATTGTTAATGACAGCAACACTTTTAGCAATTTTTAAATCAGCATTTAATAAACGCAAATTCCTCGAACACTCTTTGAGGCACTTTCTCATTTCTTCAATATTTTCTTTGTTAATTGTTTCCATAACCGTTTTCGCAGTATCCTCTATTAGCTTTATGTTGTTAGTGCAAGATGACATTTTACTATGTATTATTGTTAATTGTACACGTACACGACTTGTCTGTATGAACACAATGTGAAGAATGAACTTGCTCTTTGATTGTCCTTACTTGTATAACTTTCCAAATTAAAATCGTTACTAGAGATTTTGCGTTTTTTATTAAATTATTTTCAGACAATTATATTTCCTCTTTCTGCCATTTTGTTAATTGAGCTAGTTGATCAAATTTATAAATTTAGTTTTGCTAATTATATACTTTAACTACGTCTTTTCAAAGGCGACCTAAAAGGTTTATATCAGGAGCACATAATTTGTAGAACCTCGATGAAGCAATAATTGCTATCATTGCAACGTGCGCTAAGAAGTAATAAGGTTCTTGCCTCATAAAGCAAAACAAGTTTTGCCTTGCTGCCTGCGCAAACGTTTTACGCGGGGAATGTGCCATTTGCTTGGACTTGTGAAGATCACGATTCCGCTAACGAGTTCTGATTGCTTGTGATAGCGTCTGATCGCCTGGTAGCCGGTTTTAGCCAACAGGTTGTTCGTCAATGAAGAATTATAATTTGGGCCTTTGATTTTGGCAATTATAGAAAACAGATATTTAATATAATACAACATAATATTATTACGTTTGTAAACACACACACACGTACATATAGTCACACACACACACACACACTCAATCTTTCTCACACATTCTCTGTCTCTTACTGTACGTGTATATATGTGACGTCACAATCAGAAATCCAAGATGGCGGATTTGAGCGATTTTTGGCCCCTGTGTATTTTAAAGGGGAAAATTGCGCTAGAACCCCCATAGCTTATCTACTCATCCAGTTTGGCCTGGAAGTCTGCGATAGGCTCGTTTGGGGTGAAATAACAACTGAAATAATGTCATTGCTCTTCACCCAAACCAAGCCATCGCCCGCGCCATGGTCCACGACGTGGAAACGTCGCAGATCCGGCACCCAGATTGCCGCCGTGCCAAGGGTATCACGATACCACGCTGGCTCAGACCCGTCTCGGTACTGTTCGCTGATTAAGGCGACGTCAGCTTTTTTCTCGAGACAGATCTGAGCCAGCAGGTCGTGGGCCGTCCTGCTCCTATGCATGTTGCCCTGGAGGGCAATCACCATCAGGTTTTGTTCACGGCAAGGGCCTTCCGGAAGGTCCCGCATTCTCCCGACCCCGCGACGTGGCGACGAGCCCCGGGATTTCCCGCCACCTCTGCGCAGAGCAAGCATACCGGGGACGCCGTGCAAGTCGCAGACTTGTGGCCTAAGCCCCCACCCTTTTGTAGGTTTTTGAAACTTAAATTTACTGACAAGGTGTAGAAAAAATTGGGAAAAAGTTTCCGATTGAAAAAGTGGTTCATATATGTATGTACATACATATATGGCAGGTGCAGAGCAAAAATTTTTCCCTTGTCTCGAAAAAATGTCAGAAAATCAGTATATCTTAAATATTGTACGAAAATTGGGGAACGAAAAAGATAGTTGAGACTAATGAAGGATGTTCGGCTTCCCTTTGTTATAAAAGAAAATTAAGAACATTAAATAGTGTAATTTAGCCGTAGTTACGAAAATAAAAATTTTTGAAAGTGTTTGGTTGGGCATTTGTTTGCGGATCAGATGTTGGAGTAAAGATCCAAACATAAGGGAGACATGGGACTATCTTAGAAAATTTGCAAAATAAAAATTTGTTGACAATTGACCTACAAGGAAACGGTAGAATAAAAGAAAGCCAACGAATCCCAATGTAAACGGAAAAAAAATAAATCGAACCTGATATAACGCGAACTCGTAATAAAAAGTACAAATTTCGAAAGAAAAACTCGAACCGACTTCCTTTAGCTCAGCGAGCAGGTACTGTACCCACTGAGCTATTAAGATGCTAAATTCCCTTGCAAAGTTATCAATGACATTGTTTTTTGTGGCAAAAAAACAGAAAAACAATATTTTTTAGGAATTAAAAAATTGTGTGTGAATTTGGTTTACAATCATTTATTTTTACAAACTAAAATTTACAAACTTCAAAAAAATTCATACAATAGTTATATTTAATCGATACAAAATTCTGGCTATCTAATTAATCTAAATACAATACTGAAATTAGTTAAATTCTACATGAACCAGCAGTTGTGATCAAAATGACCTATGGCATTACTTTGACCGTCTGTTCTGGTTGTCCTCTCTGTTATGTACCAAAATCTCATCCAGATTTTGGACATGACACAATGCATAAATTATCAGGGTAAAGTACCCTTCAAATTTTAAGACCAAAATCTCATCCAGATTTTGGACACATTTTAGTAATTGCATCGCATAAATTGTCGGATGAAGTGCCTTCCAAATTTCAAGACACAACTTGTCTGAAATTTGAGGCATTTCACAACAATCGAAAGTCGCAAAACCAATAATGCGACCTCTCGATTTATGCTGCGTCGACCACCCGCGAGCGCATCGACCCAAGCGCATGCTGGGGCGACCGCCCGCGCGTGCGTCGACCCTAGACACTTGACCGGCAATTTATGAGGAAATGCAACACGCGCGCCACAAAAAAGTGGCGACGCGTAGATTCGGGACCCTGGAACATTGGAAAGTTCCAATAACTGATCGAGGCAATATAAATGCCCGATCAGTCCGAGTCCACAGAGTCAGAATAATTGTTGAGTAAAGAAGGAGTAATCGCTGAATTCTAAAAGAGTCTTGATTAACATTCAGCGAAGGAAGCACGGTCCGAGTCCGAGTCCAAGTCCCGTAAAGTACCAAGTCGATCAGAATACTTAAGCGTTAACTAAGTACTTAAGTCGGAAAAGACCGGGAGTCGCGAGTCCGGAATATAATAAGAACGAGTGTAAAAGAAATAAATGAATAAATGAACAATTAACTAGCCATAACAGTGATAGTGCCTTTTATTCACCTGTGGACCCAGGAGTATCAGTAAAAAGAGAATTAGTCCCCATTATTAAGGGGATAATTCTCAATTGGTATATATTCTTGCCCAGAATATATAACAATTTGGCGCAGCCGGTAGGATTAAGGAAGCCTGGTTTTTAACAGTTACTAAAAACCGTAAGAGCTTGAAAAGCCTTAATCCACGAACAAGGGTTCAAAAGTTGCTTAAGTGCAGCGTAAAAAGTTATTACGCTTAACCTGAAGCAGCAGCTAGCTTCAGGCGCACACTTTACAACGAGCAACGAGCCCCAACGCTCCCGGGTAAACATCTATAGTTGCCTCTGCTCCGGGCGAGCAAGCAATTACCCAAAATCAAAGGTACTCAACTTTAATTGCCTCTGCTCCAGGCGAGCACGCAAGTACCTAACTTCTTGTGAAAAGAAGACATCAAGCGAGCGCTACAGTTCCTCGCACCAGACAACGAGTGGATGCCAGACCAGGAGCCCACCAATAATTCAAAGGAAGACGAGCCAAGCGGACTCAGGACACACACCGGACCATATTCGGCAGACGACTCTCCAACATCACAGCCGCCGAGGGAGCAACTCAACGCCCCAGCACAGCGAGCTTCAATACAGACATCGAGGGACCCATCAACACCTAGACCGCAACCTAGGACATCGAGGGACACCCCCAGCACCTCAACTCCTCACCCACAACAGGGAATCGAGCTAAGAAGCGGGACGATCATCCCCCGCGGAGCAGCGACATCGGGAAAAGTAGCCGTAAGTCTTAAAAAACACTTAAGTAGTTTACTAGAAAAAGCACGAAATTCCGGCGGAATCTCGATCTCCCAAATTGAAGAACTGAGCAAGCAAATTCATCTCACAGGTGAATTAAGACAAGCTCAGATTGAACAATTTAAAGGAGATACAGAGCGATTCCAAGAATCCTTAAGGGATTTCAAAGGATTTCCGTGCTTTCTATTAGATAAAGGGCAAAGTAAGTCCGAGCCCGAATTAAGTCGCGAATTAGAATTAAGCAGTGAAAGTGAGAGTGAATCTTCGGCTACCGCGACGTTGTTAAATTGGTTGAGCGCGTCTTTCTCCAGCTCAGACCAATCGGGCGAATTAGAAAATTCACAAGTTCCTAGTGCATCCAATTTCCCAAAAAATATAGTGATCATGGCCAACTATACTGAAGTCACACGGAATTTGACTCAAATAGTACCAATTTTCTCTGGAGAGCCAGGGCCTAACCTGAGCAACGAACTCCAGACCTTTTTGGGCTGCTGCAGACGTTGCCTAGAATGCCTGTCAGAAAGCGACAAGCCCATTTTCTTAAAAATGATTCCCACTAGGCTCCGAGGAGAAGCATATCAGCTTCTATCCACAGAGGAGCCCACGACCTTTAAAGAAATAGAGGACAAGCTAAACGCTACCTTTTTACCCCGCGAGACTCATCAAGAGCTCGTAAATAGATTAATATCAATGAGGCAATTTCCCATGGAAGATTTGCCCCGATTTATATCACGTATCCGAAAAGCACTAGCACTCTGCAAAGAAACAGCAGAAACGAAATACGGTGCTGAAGCGGCGGCAATAGTAAATTGCCAATTAGAAGATTTTGCGCAAAACGCCTTGCGCACAGGTACTATGAGCCCCTACCTTCGCCAGTACTTACTAACACTGAGCGAGCCTGACTTTGAACAGTTAGTGAAAAAGGCGCTGGATATGGAGAAACTCCAACAAGGAGCCTTCCATTTACCCAGCAATACCTTCGCGGGCCCCCAGGAAAATATTCAGTGTACATCACACCCACCGGTACTCTCAGCTTACAGCGATCCGTGGGGATACCCAGTTAGCACTAATATGACCGCTGCGTACTCAAATGCGGTATATGGGTACCCACACGTAGCCGCCGGTCAGATGCAAACGTACGCGCAGCCTCCAACAGGCAATTCCGCAAACAAATCGTCACCAAAAGTAAGTAATCCAGGCGCCGGTAGAGCATCTAAGCTCCCCGCCAACGTTACGTGCAGCTATTGCTCCAAACGCGGACACACTTACGATGAGTGTTATAAAAGAAAAAATACTCCAGTTTGTACAAAATGCAACAAACTGGGGCACGACGTTAAAACATGCCGTAGCGGCAGTAACCCACCCCGCAGATACGCACAACCGGCTACTTCCGAAAATAATGACAGGAATCGCCGCGTTTATAACGTGCAAGTAAATTGCGAATGGTGCGGCCGCCGCGGGCATGAAGAAAAAGTGTGCCAGCAAAAGCAGAAATATCAAAGCCGGAAATCGGGAAACGACAGCGAGTCGGGCCCGAAATCCCCGGCTCGACAGTAAAAACAAATATTAAAAAATCAGGGTACTCTCAGCCGCCCAAACCAAGTACTCCTGTAGTACACCTCCCCCTAGACTTTGGCCTTAAAGAAAAGACTCAGCTAGTGGTGGACACGGGCGCTGAGATAAGCTTAATTAAAAAACAAGCTTTGAAATCTTCCGAGCTAATAAACGCCGAGAAGATTCTTACCCTGCAAACTCCTTTTGGCACGGGATACACTCTGGGAAGCTGTCAGGGAAACCTTGTTACAAAATTAAATGAACACAAGGTAATTAAAACACCCTGCACTTTCCAGGTAATAGAAAATACTTCAGGCCTCTCCCACGACGGCCTATTAGGCAACGACTTTCTTGCCCAAAACTGTAATGTTGAGGGCCCAAATCAAGAACTTCGGTTTCCTCGCACGGAAACTAATTTAGAGGAATTCACGTACCCTATTTTTCTCGAGACTGAGAAAAATAGCTCCCAAAAAACATCTAAATCCGAGAATCAGGCAAAAGAGATGGAATCCGAACGGGTTAAGCTGTCCACTTGCCATGTTCTCGAACCATCACATGATGGGGGATGTTTGGCTAAAGATAAGCCAAAGGGGGACGAGAAGGAAAATCTAGCAAAAGCACCCGCGATCTTACAAATCAGGCGGCATAACGTGGCACTGCGCAAGCCCATATGCGTACCTGCGAGATCACAGGTGGTGGCTAGAGTTCCACTCAAACTGCCAGAAGAAATGCTCTGTCTATCTCAAGAGATAGGCGATGGAGTCTTCTTGGCAAACGGTATAATTTCCTCTAATAAAAAAGAAGAAGTTCTGGTTGGGATTCTTAACACAAAGGACTCGAAAGTAGCGCTCACCGCCCTTGATTTACAATTGGCCCCGGTGAATGACTACACATTAGTCCCATTGTATCCCAAAGAAAATACCCAAAAGCCAAAAGAGACTGCATGGGAAACACCCCGGGACCCAAGAGGCACAGCGAATTCAGCCCTGGTCCAGGAAGAAATATTTACAGATAATAAAGTAATAAATAAAACTAGTGTTACACGGTCCGAGAGCGCATATAATAATTACAAATCGCCCGGAAACACCGTACACACTAATCTAGCCGCCAAAGAGCGCATAGCCAGGTTAGAGGAAGAACTCAACCTGAGCCCAATTCTAAACAAAATGGAAAAGAATGAAATTCTGGAACTATGCCGAGAATATAACGACATATTCCACTTAAAAGGTGACTACCTCACGCATACAGATGCTATTACGCATCTAATCCCAATAGTGCAGGATCAAGCACCTATAAATCAAAAGATGTACAGGTTACCTGAAACACAGCGTAACATAATAAACGAGCAGCTGCAAGAAATGCTCGAGAGCGATATAGTACAACCTAGTAAGAGTCCATGGAACTCACCTCTTCTCGTAGTCCCCAAAAAGCCGGGACCTAACGGTGAGAAAAAGTGGAGAGTAGTCGTCGATTTCCGTAAATTAAACGAAAAAACGATCGGCGATGCTTTTCCTCTGCCTCGCATTGAAGACATTCTGGACCAATTAGGCCACTCGAGGTATTTTTCTACCCTCGATCTCGCTAGCGGTTATCACCAAGTACTGGTTGAGCCACAAGATCGCCCAAAAACGGCGTTTAGCACTAATTACGGGCACTACGAATTCAAACGTATGCCCTTCGGATTAAAAGGAGCCCCTGCCACTTTTCAGCGCCTAATGAATTACGTTCTAACAGGCCTGCAGGGACTAGAATGTTTTGTTTACCTAGATGATATCGTCATCTACGGTAAGAATCTAAAAGACCACAACAGTAAATTACGCAAAGTTTTCACCAGGTTACGCGAAAACAACCTGAAATTGCAGCCGGAGAAATGCCAATTTCTCCGCAAAGAGGTAATCTACCTGGGACATAAATGTTCCAGCGAAGGAGCACTACCCGACCCCAGTAAAACGGCTTGCGTACAAAATTTTCCCGTTCCCCGAACGGTAAGACAAGTCCAATCATTTTTAGGACTTGCAAATTACTATAGAAAATGTATACCAAATTTTTCTAAAATTGTACGCCCAATAACAAACTTGCTCCGCAAGGACGTAAAGTTTAATTGGACTGAAAAATGCCAAGAAGCATTTTTGAGTATTAAAAACTCTTTAATTTCCCCTCCACTTCTTATTTATCCTGATTTCAATAAACCATTTAATCTAACAACAGATGCGAGCAATGAAGCTATCGGCGCTGTCCTCTCCCAGGGAGAAGTAGGAAAAGATCAGCCCATAGCTTATGCCAGCCGCACTCTGAATAAAGCCGAACGCAATTACTCCACAATCGAGAAGGAGTTACTTGCTATTGTCTGGGCGACACGAAATTTCAGGTGCTACCTTCAGGGTAGAAAATTTACGGTCTATACAGATCATAAACCGCTGAAAGGGGCATTCAATGTAAAAGACCCCACTTCCCGTTTAACGAGATTTCATCACAAACTTTCGGAATTCGATTACACAATCGAATACAAACCCGGAAAATATAATACGAATGCAGACGCACTCAGTCGCATTCCACATGACGAAAACTGCGACAAAAATAGCCAAACCTTCACGGAAACGGCTCAAATCCATAGTTCAATGAACCCAAACACGGAGAAAGACACCTCCGTCAAAAAAATAAGCGCAGTAACTCGGGCACAAAAACGAAACGCCCAGAGTAATAAACAAGAAGTCACACAAAAGCCGCAAGAGGTAAAACCCAGGCAGGACTCAAGGCCAGGAGCCATAAAAGATAATGAGGAGATAATTCCAGCAGAATTCTTCTCCCAAGGATCAATTCCAAACAAACACAAAGGCCCTCACGAGCCCTCAAAAATTGGGAAAAATGGAAATTCCCCAATCTCGGAGACACGGCCAGAAACCCCTGAATTAATTTCGAACCCCGAAGAAATTAAAATCATTTTAAAAGATTATCATGATTCACGCTTCGGAGGTCACCAGGGAGTAATTAAAACTTACAAAAGAATTAAACGTAAGTATCTATGGAAACACATGCTACAAAATATCAAACAGTATGTGAAAAAAGTCCCGAAATGCCAGAAATTAAAGGCATTTCCCCAATATAAAATGCCCATGGTTATCACAGATATAGCCGAACAACCTTTTGACAAGGTTTATCTTGATATTGTAGGGCCATTAGAAGAGTCCACGTCAGGAAACAAATACATCCTAACATTCCAGGATAACCTGACAAAATTCGTGGACTGGTACGCGATACCTAACGCGGAAGCGGAAACAATAGCGCAAATTTTCTTCGACGAAATCGTCACGCGCTACCGCATTCCAAAGAAAATAGTCACAGATCAAGGGACAAATTTCTTAAGCGATCTGTTCAAACAGGTCTGTAAATTATTGAAAGTGAAAAAATTACAGACTTCAGCCTACCATCCACAATCAAACGGGGCACTAGAAAGAGCACATAGGCCCCTGATTGAATATTTACGCACCTTCGTAGACGAAAATTCCCAAAGCTGGGATCAATTCCTACGCACAGCGGCGTTCGTGTACAACAACAGTGTGCACGAAGGGACAAAACTCACGCCCATGGACTGTTTATACGGTTTCACGGCGGATGTCCCATCAAATTTAAAAAGGGAACCAGAACCCCTTTATAATAATGAAAGCTATTATCACATGCTCAGATATAAGCTTCAAAAGTCATACGCTACCGCAAGAAAAAATATCTTAGCCGGTAAGCAGAAATCGAAACAATACTATGACAAAAATATAAGGCCAGTAGCATTCCACGTAGGCGATAAAGTCCTCCTAAAGAGCGAGAATAAAAAACATAAGCTCTCCGAAATCTGGATAGGACCCTACATAGTAACTGGAATCCCCTCATCAGTGAACACAGAGTTAAAAATCGGCAAGCGAACGAAGATCGTACATAATAATCGCTTAAAGCCATACTTCGATTAACTCTGCCTCAATCAGTGAAAAAAAAAAAATTTTTTTTTACTCCTCGATTCTCTTTTCTTCTTTTAATATAAGAAAAGAAACAAAAGAGAACGCTAAAGTTTTAGCAAATTCATTGACAATTCTACATCCCGTCTCCAGATAATGTGGACGTTAATTTTCGCATACCTAGTACTGGGAGTAACAAGGGGGGAGCAAACTACAGAATATTCTAATATCGCCACATATGTAATACACGCGAAATTATTGCAAACCGACCCGCAATAAACAAGTAAAAAACGAAAACGGAGATTCACTCGCCCGCAAATGTTTTCCGAACCATAGACACCCTCTTAGGAAATAAGACACCAAAATAAGTCTAGGTAGATAACCTTGAGCATTATGAATGAATAGCGTACTTAAGATAGGTCAGGGAACCGTAGTAATTAGAATAAGTAAAATTGTAAAAAATAAGCGACATTTGAGTATCTTAATTTTTAAGTCTTTTTAGGTAATAGCCCACACAAAAGACGCAGATAAATAGATAGCATCATACGTTTACGCATATATGAAATAGAAAAGAGAAATAATTATGAATAGGAAATAACACAAAAAAAATTTAAAGCAATAAAAGCATATGTAAAAACGGCATGTAAAAACAAAAAAAAAAAAATAATAATATAAAAATATATACTGCACACATATAAAAATATAACGAGGGTACGGAAAACATAGACCTGTAAAAATTATTAAATAAGAACACTAAATATTAAGCAATCATGTAAACGGACTCCCGCACTCCCGCTACAAATCACGATTACGCGACCATCGCCGCGGTAATTAGAAAAACGCGATCATTTTCATACACAAAAAATTTTCCAATAATTTTTTTTTTTCTCTCTTTTTCTCCTCTCCACCCCAAGAATTATTCCTCTTCAAAGAATAATTCTCCTTTTCAAAAGGGGGGAAGGAAACGCGATCATTTTCATACACAAAAAATTTTCCAATAATTTTTTTTTTCCCCTCACATACTACACCCCGAGAATTATTCCTCTTCAAAGAATAATTCTCTTTTTCCAAGGGGGAAGGAATGTTATGTACCAAAATCTCATCCAGATTTTGGACATGACACAATGCATAAATTATCAGGGTAAAGTACCCTTCAAATTTTAAGACCAAAATCTCATCCAGATTTTGGACACATTTTAGTAATTGCATCGCATAAATTGTCGGGTGAAGTGCCTTCCAAATTTCAAGACACAACTTGTCTGAAATTTGAGGCATTTCACAACAATCGAAAGTCGCAAAACCAATAATGCGACCTCTCGATTTATGCTGCGTCGACCACCCGCGAGCGCATCGACCCAAGCGCATGCTGGGGCGACCGCCCGCGCGTGCGTCGACCCTAGACACTTGACCGGCAATTTATGAGGAAATGCAACACGCGCGCCACAAAAAAGTGGCGACGCGTAGATTCGGGACCCTGGAACATTGGAAAGTTCCAATAACTGATCGAGGCAATATAAATGCCCGATCAGTCCGAGTCCACAGAGTCAGAATAATTGTTGAGTAAAGAAGGAGTAATCGCTGAATTCTAAAAGAGTCTTGATTAACATTCAGCGAAGGAAGCACGGTCCGAGTCCGAGTCCAAGTCCCGTAAAGTACCAAGTCGATCAGAATACTTAAGCGTTAACTAAGTACTTAAGTCGGAAAAGACCGGGAGTCGCGAGTCCGGAATATAATAAGAACGAGTGTAAAAGAAATAAATGAATAAATGAACAATTAACTAGCCATAACAGTGATAGTGCCTTTTATTCACCTGTGGACCCAGGAGTATCAGTAAAAAGAGAATTAGTCCCCATTATTAAGGGGATAATTCTCAATTGGTATATATTCTTGCCCAGAATATATAACATCTCTAACAAATTATCGCGGCAAACTAAATCCTTTCCAAGTGATATAGCAGGGAAAAAAACACAAGTGAGACCAAGATCCTTGAGCGTTGGTCTTTTATTTGTCCGTAGAAGAGCTTTGGACTGCAGTATCGAATTTGGAAGGTTTTTCAAGGTCCATCGGGCAATTTGGCCGTTTTCCGTACGGCCATTTTGTTTAAATTTATGTTCGTCCATTTCGATTTTTTTGTGTCTCGCTCGCACTTATTGCACCAATTATAATATTAATTTTCATTAATATCTGAAATAATTGGTGATTTAATTAAAATTCTGGCAATGCCATTGATTTGATCGTGCCTGATTACCCCCTTTGGCGCTGTCAAATCATGACTGTAACTCCGCGGTGTTACAGTGCGAGATGTTCGATTCGCGTTTTTGATATCCGAATTTCCGGCGTTTTATTGTGTCTGCAATGGACATTTCATGAACAAATACAGGTAGGCGGCCTTTCTATCTCTTGTATGCCTTTGTTCAGTGTTTTTAGATGTTCTAGTAGTGTAATTTTAGTGATACCTGTTTGCCGGTGTTTTCTGTGTACATATGTCAAAGACTATATGTTTTCATTAATTATGTGTTATTATGCTCTCGTAATGTTTTCCTTTATGTTCGATGTAAAAGTGCTCGTCTTCTTTATGTGCTGATATATTTGTTTTGTGTAACTGTTGCGTTTTATGTCTAATCGGTAAGTTCCAGTATTGTTGTTGTTGTTCCGCCAAGATTTTGGTAGAACATACTGTGTGTACTATACTATGGGGGATTTATGTTTTTTTTTTATTTCAGGTTTGTTTTATGGATGTTTCCGGAATCTTCATCTTTTATTTTCTTTTAGGGTTCGCTCCGCGAACAGACATAACAATAAAATTGATATTATTTATTTTATTATTCAATATATCTTTTACATCTTTGACGCTCTATTTAATAGATTGGTGCCGTCTTGTTATCTCATTGTTTATTATTACTTACTGTTCTCTGTATCTATTGTTTTTTCGGAATAGTCCATTATTTATTAAATATATGTTGCATTTTCCTCCTTCGTTTTATATGTTTATTTATTCTATTATCCGATTAATTTAATTTACTTACAAAGTTTTTACATATAATGTTGTTTCCAGTGTTTAGACATATCATTTTGTATGATCGTACATAATGCTCTCTAACGTGCTGTTGAAAATCCTCTGCAAACAAAATACCGGTGTTAGCATTTGTCACATAAACGTACGGAGCTTGCTTTCGAGCCTTGACGAGTTTATATGTATGGTTGCTGATTCAAATGTTGATGTTGTCCTTTTCAGCGAGACATGGTTAGGCCGGCACATAGCTGATAATTATGTTAACGTACCTGGCTGATAGGAATGGCAGACGCGGAGGTGGTGTTGCAATTTTTCTACGGACTCATTTTGAAGCAAAGCTACTTTCGTTGCCCGAAATTGATAACACTGAGTTTCGCTTCCTTGAAATAAACTCAGCAACAACCAATACTTTACTGGGAGTTGTTTATAATCCCCCTAGGGTTTATCAATTGCAGCTTCTAAATTGGTTAGGTTCAGTTTCTCACAAGTATCAAAACATAATAGTGGGCGGTGATTTTAACATAAATTTAATGACGTACTCTGCACTCATCAAGGAGGTCTCCATCTACTATGCCAATGTAACAGGACTCCGCTCAAAAACGACACGCCTGTTTACTAGTTCATCTAGCTCTTGTTTCGACGTGGTCTGCTTGACTGAAACCTGGCTCAACGGAGGCTTCATGGACGCTAAACTCTCCAACTCTAACTATGTAGTATTTAGACGTGACCGCGATCAAACAGATGATGCTCCTGTGGGAGGTGATGTTTTATGCGCTGTCCGCTTCAACCTGCCCTGCGAATTCATCGATACCACACATCTCACTGGCCTGGAACTGTTGTGTGTCGGTGTACGCCTTCCTCATAAAAGCATCATCATTATCACCGTCTACGTTCCTCCAAATTCTCCTTCCGATGTGTTTGAACGACTTTCATCTTTTATTGACGAGCTTTCCGGTGATTTACCTTTTTCTGACGAGCTTTTGCTACTTGGCGATTTTAATTTGCCCACTGTTACTTGGCTGCGCTCGGAGGACCATTCCCTTCTTCCAATTATAATGCCAACTCCGCAACATATTTCAACTTTCCTTGATAACATCGCATCCACTGGTTTATCCCAATGCTACGCCATTGCCAACGACAACAACAGATTTTTGGACCTCGTCTTCTCCAGTGACTCTGATGGGACATTGACTAAACGTTGCTCTGCGCCATTACTACCGGAGTCTGTTCATCACCCAGCGATCGTCGTTTTATACTCCTTTGACCCTACTCTTGTTAATTCTGCTGCACCATGTAATTTTTCTTATGACTTTAAAAAAACCGACTTTTCCCTTCTTAATCAATGGCTCTCCAATTGTGACTGGAGTGGTGTCCTGAATGATCGCGATATTGAAAAAGCTGTTAAAATTTTTTACGACAAAATCTCATCGTGCTTTGCGGTTTGTGTTCCCGTTAAAAGGTTTGATAACTCTAACGGTCATCAGCCGTGGTTCAATAGCCGTGTCAGACATCTAAAGGACCTGAAAAGTAAGGCTTAGAGGAGGTTTTGTTGCTCTCGGAGTGATCGCTATTTTGTATCATACTGCGAACTGCGTAATCAATACTTACTGCCATCGACGAGTCTTATTGTTTGTACATTAACAATGTAAAATCGTGCTTAACTGACAATCCAAAGCAGTTCTGGCGGTTTGTCAACTCTAAACGCAATTCTGACGGTTACCCATCTTCCTTCTCCTACGGCTCCGTTACTAGCAGTGATCCTGCGACTATTTCCAACCTTTTTGCCGATTTTTTCAAAACTGCATTCAGCAACCCTGACTGTGATATTAGTTCTAAGGATTTTACTCATCTGACGAAGCTTCCGTCAACCTCTCTTCATCTTAACGACCTCTTCTTTGAGGATACTATTATTTATAAGCATATCTCTAGTCTTTCTGACAACTTCTCGAGTGGCCCTGATGGTATCCCGTCCTGTTTCTTGAAGAGATGTGATTCTGTTATTGTTCCTCTTCTCTGTTATTTATTTAATTTATCTCTGCGTTCTGGTGTCTTTCCTAAACTTTGGAAATTCTCGACCATTATCCTCCTACATAAGAAGGGTAATAAATCAGATATTTCCAATTATAGACCTATTGCGAAGCTATGTCACATTGCCAAGCTTTTCGAGGCCCTAGTCTGCGAAGTACTTTATTTCCACTGTAAACCGTTCCTGTTGCCTTTTCAACACGGTTTTATGAAAGGTAAGGCCACCGTTACCAATCTGTTGGAATTTTCTAATTACTGTTTACCCGCTATTGAATCTGGGAAGCAGATCGATTGTGTCTTCACAGATTTTACTAAAGTCTTCGATAAGATCGATCATCGCATCCTGCTCCATAAATTGTTGGTCCTTGGTTTTCCCTCCCGTGTTGTTACTGGATCTCTTCTTATCTGTCTGATCGCTTCCAAAGTGTCTGTTTGCGCGGACGCATCTCCAATCCTATCACAAATACTTCTGGGGTCCCCCAAGGTAGTCAGCTTGGCCCACTACTATTTATAATCTTCATTAACGACCTTTCCTTCGCCATGACCCACTCGAGAATCAATTGTTATGCTGACGACGAGAAAATTTTTCGTGTTATTTCTGACTGTAGTGACTGTGATTTTTTAAACTCTGACTTAGATGCCGTTCACAAATGGTGTTCTATTAATAATCTTCCGCTGAATGTAAGTAAATGTACTTCTATGACTTTCTCACGCAAAATAAATCCTTCGGGCTTCGACTACTCTATTGATGGGCAACCACTCGATAGGCTTGACAAAGTGAGAGACTTAGGTGTTGTGCTCAATCCCAGATTCTCTTTCGAGGGTCACATCGACCTAATAGTCAGCAAAGCTAACGCTGCACTGGGTTTTTTTAAAACGATGGTCTAAGGAGTTTGATGACCCATGTCTCTCGACTGCTTTACTGTACGTTTGTCAGACCAATTTTAGAATATGCAAGCCCCATCTGGTCTCCTTTCTACGTATGTCATATTGATCGAATTGAAGCGGTTCAACGCAGGTTCCTGCGGTTCGCTCTACGTGGTCTTCCTTGGGACCATAGCCGCCATCTTCCTACGTCTCTTGGCCTCCTTAATCTTTTTGGTCTCCATGCCTTGGAGAATAGGCGTAGTACCGCCAGAACTGTTTTTGCGTTCGATTGTATTCGTGGCGCTATTAATTCTCCTGAGTTACTTAGCGAATTTCGCATCTCAGTTCCTCCGCGCTCTCTGAGGACCCACAACTTCCTCCATGTTCCTCACCACCGAACCAATTATGGTTTTAATGAGCCTAAATCTTCAATGACGCGCTCTTTCAACGCTAGTTACCCTAATATCAATGTCAGCTTACCACGAGATCAAGTTAAAGGTCGGCTTTGTTAGGGTCAATGTTAAATATATGTGTATATTATTAATTAGTCAGCTATTTGATGAATCTGTACATAAACAAATAAATAAACAAACATACAGAATTGCTTAACGATATTTTTGCGTTGGGATTGGTGTTAATTAGTTCAGGACTTCCCACTTACGTTAACGAATCAGCATCATCGCTACTTGACTTTTTTATCGTAGATAATGCAGTCAAAGTTAAGTTACGAAATCAAATTGACTTCTCTTCATCTGACCACGATCTCATTTTTATAAAGTATCAATTACCAGAACCTGAAAGACGTTCTGTCGTATATCAATATCGTGATCTAAAAGCTGTGGATTATGATGCTCTTGAACGGGACTGCAGTGGCTTGCCTTGGAGGGATGTGTATGCGGCCAGTGATATTAACGTTAAAATCGATATTTTTAACCATAATCTGTGCTCCCCATTTGAGAAATATGTTCCGTTGAAAAAAGTACATCAACGTGAACATAAGCCAGCTTGGCTTAGTGTTGACATTTTTAATATGATGTCAGTGAGGGATATGTTACATATTCGGTGGAAGAAACTTAGAACTAAGGAAAATCGTAAAATTATCGTTGAGTAGCGTAACTTGGTTTCTTGTACTATTTGTAGCGCCAAAAGGAAATACTACGATTCACTGCTGTGTACCGGAACTTCTAAGGAGCTCTGGAATCAGTTGAGAAAGAATGGCATATTAGCGTCGGGGCAAAGATGTAATTACGATATCCAACCTGATGACTTTATTAAACCCTTTACTTTTGCAGACACAGCTTCTCCTCAGACCCTTTTACTATCAATTGAACGAAGAGTAGTGTCGGATTTATTTTATTTTAGAAATGTTTTTTAAGAGGAGATTATATTGGCAATGAAAGCCATCAAATCAGATGCTATAAGACTTGACCATATAAATACTAAATTTCTCAAGTTAATAAATATATCCTAATTTCAATACACCTTTTAACTTGACGACAGACGCAAGTAACGAGGCAATAGGGTCTGTCCTCTCTCAAGGAAAGGTAGGAAAAGATCAGCCCATAGCATATGCCAGTCATTCCTTAAGCAAGGCGGAACTCAACTATTCTACAATAGAGAAGTAGTTGTTGGCCATTGTCTGGGCGACTAGAAATTTCCGATGCTACCTTCAAGGTAGGAAGTTCACGGTCTATACCGACCACAAGCTTCTAAAAGGAGTTTTTAACGTAAAAGACCCTACATCCCGTTTGGCGAGATTTCACCATAAGCTTTCCGAATTCGATTACACCATCGAATACAAACCCGGAAAGTATAATACAAATGCGGATGCTGTAAGCCGCATTCCACGGGAAAATAGTGAAGATCGAAACAGCCCAACCTTAACGGTGGTGGCCCAAGTACATCGATCTATGAACTCGGCTGCGGAGGAAAATAACCCCGCTCCGAGAGTACATACAGTTACAAGGGCCCAGAAAAGAAAAGCCCAAGAAAATCATAACGAGGTCATTCAAGATGCACCAGAGACGAAACAGGCGGAAGCACAGCCTGAAGAAATTGCGCCCGATCCGGAGAAAAAGCTCTCTAAGCCTATAGAAGTAGCCGTTGACAAACCTGCATCGCCAGATGCGCGAAATACCCCTGAATATATTACGGGCCCCGAAGAAATTAAAATCATTCTACATGATTACCATGACTCTGCATTCGGAGGCCATCAGGGAGCAATTAAGACCTATAAAAGAATTAAGCAAAAATTTCGCTGGAAGCATATATTGCGAGATATAAAAAATTATATCAAAAAGTGCTCAAAGTGCCAGAGATTAAAATCTTCAGCACAGTATAAAATGCCCATGGTTATTACAGACATAACCGAGCAACCTTTTGCCAAGGTTTACCTCGATATAGTCGAACCACTTGAAGAGTCCACGTCAGGAAATAAATATATCCTAAACTTCCAGGATAACCTGACAAAATTCGTGGACTGGTACGCAATACTCAATGCGGAAGCTATAACAGTAGCGCGAATTTTCTTCGACGAGATCGTCACGCGCTACCGCAGTCCCAAAAGAATAGTTACCGATCAGGGTACCAATTTCTTGAGCGATCTATTCAAGCAGTTATGCAAACTGCTAAGGGTGAAGAAGCTACAAACGTCAGCATACCACCCCCAGTCTAATGGAGCGCTTGAACGTACCCATAGACCTCTGATTGAGTACTTGGGCACAGTAGTAGATGAAAATCCCCAAAGTTGGGATCAATATCTATGCACAGCAGCTTCCGTGTATAATAATAGTACACACGAAGGGACGAAGTCAACTCCCGTGGACTGCTTGTTCGGGTTTACGGCAGACGTCTCATCTAATTTAAAAAAGGAAGCCGAACCCGTATACAATCAAGAGAGTTATTATCATATGCTCCGTTATAAGCTGCAGAAATCTTACGACATAGCCAGAAAGAATATTTTGGCCAGTAAGAAAAGGTCTAAAGAATACTACGACAAAGACGCTAGACCCCTATCTTTCCATGTAGGGGATAAGGTCCTCCTTAAAAGCGAGAACAGAAAACATAAACTCGCAGAGATCTGGGTAGGACCTTACCTGGTAATCGCTACCCCGTCATCCGTGAATACCACGATACGCATGGGTAGACACAACAAATTAGTTCACAATAACCGCCTTAAACCCAACGTAGAGTAGAAAAGGCAGAAAAGTTTTTTTTTATTAACTTTGTTTTGGCTGATAGTAAGGTTCAAAATCGACATTTTAGGAAATGCACTTGAGACTTTTCTTGGCTAGCCGGACAAATTGTTAGCGTTAGGAGTGCGAACATTTGATACCGACGCCTGGGACTTGGCCACACCGGATCACAGAATTTAATTCATGAACCACCTTTGTTTAGGTTGTGAAAATACTTGCAATAGGCGCAATAAATAAATACAATGTAGTGAGGACTTAAATAGTTTAAATTAAGAAAAAATTGTATAAATTAATCGCATTGCGCAAGCCTTTTGAATTGGGAAAAGTTAGATAAAATAAGCGTATTGTTGTAAAAAGCACACTAATTGGAATATTTTGAATTAGGAAAAATTAAATAAAGTAAGCGCATTAATTGGAATAGTTTGAATTAACGAGAAGAAACAATTGTACAAAATAAGCGCACTATTAAGAAATGATCCATATGATCGACATTAAAATGCACCAATAGTTTAAGGAAATACTGTTTCTGAAAAAGTTGATTGTAAAGGGGCGGGCGATATGCCGATTGATTTATCGAAAGCCATTCCTCTTCCAAGAATGACTTTCTTTTTTGCGGGGGAAGGAATGTTGCGTAGCGGTATCGATTAAAATCAATAATTGTAAAATCGATACCGCTGGGCAATCAAAACCCCTTAGCCGGCAGTTGGGTGGCCGGAAATACAACACGAGCGGCCACTCCGGTTTCGGCTGACCCTGTAAAAATGTGTAATGCCAGCGGGATCACCCGCTGAGCTGATGGGTGCGCGTGTGGGCGCAAGGCGAAAAACGTGCACTCAGCACATCTGCCAAAAGTTCCGACCGGGAACCTTAAGTTCTCGGCGGCGAAGGCAGAGAGTTGAAGAAAGTACTTGAAGTGAGGAAGTCCCTCGAGGAGTGATCACCCGTCCTTCCGCAAATTTTTTGGAATTGTAAAAAGTTATTAAAATAAATTCGGGAGTGCCCCGAAAATAAACCAAAGCGGAGTGTTTTTTATTATACATATTTATATAATTATTATATATTTATGTATTTTGTTATTTATATAAATATAACACCAGAATGAAAAGCAACGGACCTAAGTGGCTGCCCTGGGGGACCCCCGAGTTGGCTACAAAAGGGCTGGAGGTAGAGGAGCAAAAAAGGACTTAATTACTGGCGATGTTCGAGATAGGACTTCATCCAGGAGGAAAAAAGTTGATTGAAACCAAGGGAGTGGAGTTTGAAGAGGATTAAATCGTGCGAGATTTTATCAAATGCCTTACTGAAGTCGGTGGCGATGACGTCTACCTCGTCGCTTTTCTCAAGGGCACACAGGTTACCTGAGATGAAGTCCGTAAGGTTGGTGACAGTTGACCAATCTCTAAGGAAGCCATGCTTGGACGGGGAAAACTGGATTTACAATAAAAGAACAAGCAGTCGTAAACGATGCTTTCGACGAGTTTAGGTATGGTGGAGAGTTTGGCAATTGGGCCGTAGTTGGAGATCACACTCTTACAACTCTTTTTATGGGTGGGGATTATAAAGGAGTCTCTCCACCTGGCAGGAAAAACTCCTTGGGAGATGGAGAGTTGAAAAATAGAGGAAAGGGGACCGATCAAGTGTTGGGCGCACACTTTTAGAATAATAGCGGGGGTACCGTCAGGGCCAGGCTTATGGTCGGCGGGAAGGGCAGCAATGGCTGATCTCTCCGAGGTTGATAAGGAAAAGATTGGGTCAGGCACGCGAAAAGTTAGCTATAAAAGACGTCGAGGGCATCAGCAACAGGAAGTTTGGACTCGGCTGTAAGGGAAAGAAGAGACGATTGAGAGAGAAGGTGGTTCAACTTCTCAAAGTCGCCTCGACGGAAATTAAAATGGTAGGAAGTCTCAGAAGTGGTGTGAAGAGGTGGGGGCACAAGGCCGAGAGTGAGAAAGAGTGGAGGGTGGTACTGGTCAAGAGTAGATAGAAGATGAGGGCTGTGAGAGACAACTGAGCTCACTGGTTCAGAGGAGAAGACCAGGTCGAGTTGTCTGCCAAGATTGTTGGTAATGCCGCTAATTTGGTATAGACCAGAGTCGGTAAGGCGGTCGACAAAAAGGGGTTTCCTTGTCGGAGAGGATGTTGGTGGGGAAATAGTGTACGTCGTCCACAGATCGAAGACATTCCATATGGGGGAGATTGAAGTCGCCGAGAACGATGACTTCGTCGTTGGGCCCAAGGGTGCTGAAGATAGAGTCGATCGTATCGGTGGCAAGTTGGACGGCCTCGAGCGGTTGGGAGCGGCGAATGTACGCACAAAGGACGAACAGGAATTTGCCGGTTAACGTGATTTTAACGCAGACAAAATTGAGGAGGGGGGAATTTGAAGAAGTGCGGAGAGTAGCGCCGAAGCGAGTATGCACAGCAAGAAGTACGCCGTGATTAGAGCATTCGTAGAGCCGAGAAAGGCTGATTTTTTAATCTGTTGATTCCTCTCTGACGAGTTCGTCAGCAACCTTATTACCCTCAACACCAGAATGCCCTGATACCCAAAAGAGTCTGACTCTGTTAGAGGCAGCCAGGCTTAGACGACAGCCAAAGTACTCTTTAACGAGCCTTGAACGGAAATTCCACGAAGAGAGCGCCCTGATTGCCGCTTGGCTATCAGAGGGTATGTTGATTGTTACGTCCTTTATTAAGGTGCAGCTGAGCGCAGGTTTTGATGGCATCGACTTCGGTCTCGAAGACGCTGAGCCATTTGCCCATCGCAATCGAGACCGTGGTATTGGGTCCATAGACCTCTGCTGCAGTGCCCAGCTCCGATTTACAGCCATTAGTGTACCAAATAAGACTTTTGGGATTTAGATTGGGACCCTTGCCAATCTAGTCCGCTTATTCAGGAAGCACAGATCCTTGGTCATACGATCTGATTTGAGACAGATCCTAATGTCTGGAAGGTGCTGGAGAATGCTCATGTGACCTTTTTCAGCCATGGGCATATTCGATGCTACTTGCATTCTCAGAGCACTAACAGCAGCTGTTTTCAGGAAGAAAAGGTGCAGGGGGCGAATCCTACTATTGCCTCCATGGCGAGTGAGGGACATGTCCGCATAGCTCCAGTAATGGAGAGGCAAGCAATTGCATTTTGCAATTGCTGACTGCTGCCGAATCTTAGGCCACCATACGATAGCAGTATAAGAGACAATAGGTTTAACAACAGTGTTGTATAACCAGAGGATCACCTTTGGGTTGAGACCCCAGATCCTACCAAAGAGTTTGCGGTAGGCCCACAAGGCTCCTGTAGTCTTAAGGTGTTGTTTAGATGGGTATTCCAATTTAGACTTTTATCGAATGTAACACCCAAGTATTCGACGTCATTAGGATATCCAACGACCGTACCTTGAATGGAGGTTGGATCAAGATCCAAGTGATACCTTTTAGTAAAAGCCACAAGGACAGCCTTAGAAGGTTTTATAGTGAGGTCCTCACTGACACACCTTGATTAAAAGCCCGTCCACTACCAAGGATCATAGCAATGGCGATAAGGTCCCGCCCTGTGTTCACCCCTTGACGTGGACGAGATATCTCGCTCGTTTAACATGGCCATTCAACTGAATAGGGATCTATGCCCCTGTTCACGAGAGCCCTGGATATTGATCCATATCCAGTGTTGTCACAAGCACCTTCAATATCTAGAAAAGCGCACAGAGCAATCTGTCTACAATGTTGAGCTTTTTCTATTTTCCCAACGAGGCTGTGCAAAAAAGCTTCTGTAGATTTACCTTTAGTGTAGGTAAACTGTGTTCTATGGGTAGGTATGGATTTCTCTAAACAGTGCCTGATATGGAGGTGCAAGAGCCTCTCCATTGTTTTTAGAAGGAAAGAGGTTAAACTAATCGGTCTGTAAGATTTAAGCAGCTCAAGCGGCCTATTTCCCTGTTTGGGAATGAAGACTACCACTACCTTCCTCCACGAGAGTGGTTTGTGTCCCTATCTATAGCTGGCCCTAAACAAAGCGACGAAAGAGTCCAAGATCGATTCCAGGCTGTTCTATAAGAGAGCTGGGAAAATCCCACCACAAATGGTTAGAAGGAGGCCATTATCCACCTAACTTTATCTTTGTCGAAGATGACACCGGTCTTACTAAAACCCCTGCAGTTGAGATCGATCCCATAATCGATGACCGCGGGTGGGGGTACGCTTCCACCTAAGATACAACCGGGTAAATGAACCTTTAATAGGTATTCTAGTGTTTCTCGTTTAGAGTTGGTGAGGCTGCCATTTTGTCTCTTCAGGAGCCGTACACCATTAGTTGCATCCTTGGCCAGTACTTTCTGAAGGCGCACTGCATCCGGCAGCGCTTCTATGCCTTCACAGCACTTTTTCCAAGACTGGCGTATGGAATGTCTTAGTTATTTATTATAATAAGTGAGAGTGGGCCTACATTCGTCCCACTGCTTGGTACGTTTAGCTTTATTGAATAGCCTCCTGACGAGCTTGCGCAATTCAGATAGCTGCTCGTTCCACCAGGGAACCTGTTTAGCCTGGGAGACGGGTCGGGGTACCCGCTAAACGATCAGGGAAAAAAAAAGATTTGTGGGCGCCACTCGGTTTATGGATCCCCGAGATCCCTCGACTGCTGATAATGAAATTAATGAGGGCAAGCAAATAAAATGCAGCGAGCTAAGCCAAGATCAAATCTATTAATGAAATGTAGCGACAAATGGAAAGCCCTAGAGCTTCAACTTTCAGCCCGGATAGGCCAAATCGATCGCACATGCGAGCAATTTTCACGATAAGTTAATAAATTCACCAGTTTACGATATGCATAACTTAATACACTACAATAAAGAAGACCAAGAGCACTTAGCTTTTCTTATTCCTCCGATATTAGATTGACTCCAGCGAGCCCCAAGTCCCAACCTCCTTCTTAACCTCCACCATGCGGTCCTTTCGGGATATCCAAAATATCCTCCACCATCCGAAGAGGTGCTCGCTCCTTACGTCCTTCCTTACATTCTGAACCTTTTTCCTTTACCTCCGTCGCCTTTTTTCTTATTGTTCTGATCCTAGATCTCGATCCTTTCTCCTCCCTGCTTTTGTGATACGAAATCTATTCCGGACTACCGACGGACAAATATAAAACTCGTCACTCCTGCACATACTGCACACCGAAACTAACCTGCCGTCTACTCGCCGTAGAACCACCCGCTTCGCCTACCGAGACCGATTCGCGCCTTTTCGAAGACTTCCATGGTATATCCGGTATTGCCTACAACAACAGTTAGGCCGCCCACAACTTTTGGTACTTTCATGACCTTTTACAACTGGCATTAACTCGGAGATTCATTATTCTTTTCCTGGGCAGCGAAATGGGAAAACTCGGGTTACGATTGGCTCCCTATTTCGATTGACGAAGCAATAGTATGTGTAGGTGATCGTGGTGTGAGGTTATGGTCTTGAAAAAAACTCCGTTCTGGTGCTGTTTATTTTATAAGGCTACTTCCTCTTGAGGATAGTGGGACCAGGTAATTTCTTTAAAAAAAACAAAACAAAAATATAACCGCGATTCACTAAATAGTCTTTTCGACGACGTACAATAATTTTTACAGTGAGCTTTGATTCTATCACCATTAGTTCCCAAAAAAAATTTCCTGAAATCTCTATTCATTTAATTTATTTAATTTATTTATTCGCTTAATACAAGCTACCACTTAATAATTAATAAAATTACTTAAATTAAATTTACTTAAAATTAGCAATGTAGGGGTGCGTTGGGGGAGTTGAGAGCGTGTTTAAGGGTGATTTTGGGAGGGTTATCTTAATATTTAACTGTGCATTTGCGAGAACTCCTACGTTTCGCTTTTTTCTTTAGTAACGCAGCATGGTTTTATTAATATTTTAGTTGAGAAAAAATGGAGGAAGGGAAGGAACAAGGCAGATTAGGGAAGACTAAATTAGGTGGTGCCTGAGAGAGTTTTTGCTCAGGTGAAAATCGAAGGAAGGGTGGGAGTTGGCTCTTCGAAGCATTCTTGTAAGGGGCTCAGAAAGACCGTAGTTGGTTCGATGGTAAGGAGGGCGAAAGAGAGGGGCCGAGCGGAGGTTACGGGGGTTGGTGTAGATAGGGATCCGCTCGAGTAGAGAAGGACAGTCAATCTCGCCGATGAGTAGTTGGTGAATGAAAGTGATATCGGCAAGGTCCCGCCGCTTCCATAGAGGCAACAAGTTAATGAGCCGAAGGCAGTTTTCGTAGGGCGGAAGGTTTTGAGGGTCAGACCAGGGGAGCTCGCGTAAAGCAAAACGGAGGAACCTACGCTGCACAGCCTCAATCCTGTTGATACTAGAAGATTGGTAAGGCGACCAAACTTGGCTAGCGTATTCCAGGAGAGGCCTAACAAAGGTGACAAAGAGGGATTTGGCAACGTATGGGTTAAGGAACTCCTTGGACCATCGCTTAACGAAGCCTAGCGCGGAGTTGGCTCTGGCAATCACACTGTCAATGTGCTCGCGAAAGTTAAGTTCACTATCACAGGAGATGCCTAGATCGCGAAGAGAGGAAACGGAGGGGATAGGTTCGCCAGACAAGTAATAGACCCTAATTGGGGAAGAGGGGCGTTTGCGGGAATAGGTGATGGATTGGCATTTGGAGATATTGAGCTCAAGGGAGTTTTTAGTGCACCAAATGCCAAAGTTGTTGAGATCTTGTTGAAGCAGACTGGGGTCAGAGGTGGAGGATATCCGTTTAGAGATTTTCATATCGTCGGCGTAAATGGACAGGTCGGAGTGCTTGATAACACACTCGACGTCATTTATGGCCAGTATGAAAAGCAACGGACCTAAGTGGCTACCCTGAGGGACCCCCGAGTTGGCCACGAATGAGTTGGAGAAGGACGAGCAGAAAAGGACCCTGTACTGGCGGAGATTAAGATAGGACTTCAACCAGGAAGAAAAGAGCTGGTTGAAGCCAAGAGAGTGAATTTTGAAGAGAATTAATTTGTGTGAGATTTTGTCAAATGCCTTACTGAAGTCAGTAGCGATGACGTCAACCTCATCACCTTTTTCAAGGGCACACAGGGTTTTGGAGACGAAGTCAGTGAGGTTAGTAATGGTGGATCTGCCTTTAAGGAAACCATGTTGGGATTGAGAAAAGATGGGTTTGCAGTGAAAGAACAAGCAATCGTAAACGATGCTTTCGAAGAGTTTAGGAATGGTGGAGAGCTTAGCAATGGGGCGGTAATTGGATATCTCACTCTTACAGCCCTTTTTATGGATGTGGATGATATAACAATCCTTCCATCTGGCAGGGAAAACACCCTGGGAGATGGAGAGATTAAAAATAGAGGAAAGGGGACCGACCAAGTGTTGGGCACACTCTTTAAGGATTAAAGCAGGGATTCCATCAGGGCCAGGGTTATGATCGGCAGGGAGGGCGGCAATGGCGGTAGCAACCATTGAAGGGTCAATGGTAATGGAGGCAAGGGAGGTCTGTGGACGCGATTCCAGAAAGTGGAAATAGCTAGAGTCGGGATCTATTGAGTGATCACAGAAAGACTGACTGAAATGGAGAGCAAAGAGATTAGCTATTATAACAGGGTCGGAGGAAGAGGTATCATTGAGTTTAAGGGTAGAAGGGTAACCACTGGACTTCTTTTTAATGTTAATAAATTGATAAAAGCGTTTGGGATCGGAGACGAGGGTGGACTGCATGTAATTAAGATAATCGATATAAGAAGATTCGCTGCGAGCGGAGAAGAAGGAAGCCGCCGAAAGGTAATTGGAGTAGTCGGAGGTGGAACGAGATAGGAGGTAGGATTGCCAAAGTTTGTTCCTTCTATTCCGAAGGGATCGAATTTCTTTGTTATACCAGGGGGGGGCGAAGGCATGATCTCTCCGAGGTTGAAAAGGGAAAGTTTGGGTCAGGCACGCAAAGAGCTCACTATAAAAGAGGTCGAGGGCGTCAGCAACGGGAAGCTTGGACTCCGCAGAGAGGGAAAGAAGGGACGATTGAGAGAGAAGGCGGTTCAATTTGCCAAAGTCGCCTCGGCGGAAATTGAAGTGGTAAGAAGTCTCAGAGATGGTGTGAAGAGGTGGGGGCACAAGGCCAAGAGTGAGAAAGAGTGGAGGGTGGTACTGATCAAGAGTGGAAAGAAGATGAGGGCTCTGAGAGACAAACGAGTTCACAGGGTCAGAGGAGAAGACCAGGTCGAGTTGTCTGCCAAGATTGTTGGTAATGCCACTAATTTGGTAAAGACCGGAGTCGGAAAGACGGTCGACAAAAAGGGTTTCCTTATCGGAGAAGATATTAGAAGGGATATAGTGAAGCTCGTCATCAGATCGAAGCCATACCATATGGGGGAGATTGAAGTCGCCGAGAACGATGATTTCATCATTGGGCCCAAGGGTACTGAAAATGGAGTCGATCGTATCTGTGGCAAGTTGGAAAGCCTCGAGCGGTTGGGAGGGGCGAATATATGCACAAAGGACATACAGGAGTTTGCTGGCTAATGGGATTTTAATGCAGACAAAATTGAGGAGGCAGGAATTAGAAGAAGTGAGGAGAGTAGCGCCGAAGCTAGTACGCACAGCCAGAAGTACGCCGCAATTAGAGAGGGTTAAGTTATCGTCGCAGGCATCGGCACGAAAAACGGAAAAATCCGCTGAAAAAAGTTCACTGCTATAAATATTGGGAGTAAGGTTAGTTTCGGTTAGGGCAAAGATGTCATATGGAAAAACGAGGGAGTTCTGAAAAACAGAGGCAGTCTTGGTGCGTAGTCCTCTGACATTTTGGTAGTATAGGGAAAGACAGCAAGGAAAGTGAGCGTGGGCAGACGGTGGAAGGGCAGGGGGTAAGGGAGGAATAGAAAAGCCAGAGCCGGACGGGTTAGGAACTAAAGTAAGATTTATGATCGTTCCGGGCTCTTTGAAGGTGGGAGATTCGCCGAGAGCTGACGTAGGAGGCAAAAGAGGTAAGGTCAGAGGAGACCTTATCAGGGGAGATACCGAATTCAGCATGAAACTTAAGGAAAAGGTCGCGAAGGGTGGACAAGTCAGTGGGGAGGCCTTCCTGGTGAATTGAAACAAGCACATTGGTTTTAGTTTTTCCGTCAATGCAGACGGAGTCAGGCTTGTCATGAAGGTAGGCAAGGAGGAGGCGGACGTTGTCATAGATTCTATGGTCACGAAAGCGGGACAACAGATAGCGACCTTCGGTAGATTCAGACGATCGCATGGTGAGTTTGACAATAGGGGGGAGGAGAGGGTCAATGAATGAAGGTCTGCTGGGGGGGTTGGAGGGGAGGCGGTCCGGATTGAAGGGAGGTGGGCCCAAGGCAGAAGAGGACGGAGACGGAGGAAGGGGGAGGGGGCGGAATGGCAGGTTGAGAGGGAACTAAGGTATTCGATTTAACAAAGTTAGGGTATTTGGGAGGAATGGAGAAGTTGAAGTTGGGGAAGAGGCTAGCCTTGAACTGCCAGTTGGAGTTAGGATTAGGGGAAGAAGGATTGGCGAGAGTGGGAGGGGTAGAGCGACGCTTAGTCAGCTTGTTGGAGGGATACCCTTTAGGTTTGTGGGAAGGTGATTTAGGGCTAGTAGTAGATTTGGGAGTGACAGAGGGGCTAGAATTAGGTTTAGGTTTAGCATTAGGGCAAGGGTTGACCTTAGCTTTAGTAGTATGACTAGAGTTAGTCTTAAGTATAGAATTAGGGCTAGGGTTAGTCTTAGCTGTAGAAATGTTTCTGGAGTTAGTCCTAACATTACGAGGGTGACTAGAATTAGACTTAAAGCTAACAGACTTAGACATCCACTTGGTTATACTAATGTTACCGTAGCTAACGGGACGGGAGAAGAGCCACTCGTATTTGCCAAGAAGAGTAACCTTGAATTTGGAGGGTCCATCAGCATTGGGCGGGCGGAGTTTCACACAGTCGATTGGAGAGATCGAGAAGTTTCCTTCGAAGAATGAGCGGATCCAAGCCACATCAGCGAGATGGGGGGCACCAGTCACTAGAAGCACTGAGGAGGTCTCGGAGGCAGCGACGTTGAGGCGGTGGAGTCTTTCCAGTCTAGAGGTCCATTCCTTTTCCGTCCAGAGAGTGCCAAATTTAGAGACTGGAGGGACCAAGTCAGAAGCGGAAGTCTGCACCGAAACGGTAGAGGTATGCAGGGGAGGCGTGGCAGAACGTGTCGGCACACGGTCCAGACTAGGGGAGGGGCAGCTGATGACCGAATCACTTGTGGGTCCCGTTGTGGACAAGCGAGAGGGCGGGCGAAGATCAGCGGAGATGGAGCCGAGGAGCGCAGCGTTGGCAGACACAGCCGCAGAGCAAGAGCCGAGGTCATTACTAATCTGCTTCACCGAGCGGCGAACATCATCGACAGCAGGGAGAACAGCCGCAGGAAGATCGGAAGCAGAAAACACAGAGTAGAGGTCGTCTAGGGTACGCGCTGCAGTAGGTATTTTAGTAAATATCAAATGCGACTTCTCCAGGAGTGTCTCAGTTTTCCTCTCCATATCCAGGAGTCTCGCGTTGATCGATGAGATTTCATCAGGGACGGTCTGGGAACATGAGCAACTACCCAGCGAGGACTGCAACTTGGCGGCAAGAAGCGATTGCTCGCTAAAGAGGTTGTCTGAGATAGTTGCCAGAGCACGAAGAACGTGACACGGTTTGATGTCGGAGCACTCGTTACAAGTGGAAAGACCAGCGGATGAAGACGAACGGGCGCCGCGCTTTAGGCAAGCTGGGTGGAAAAACTGCCTGCAGACCCCATCGCACTCGATCAAGTCGCCGGAAAGAGACCCATTGCATACCTTGCAGGCGCTCAGCGTGAAGCTCGTAGTAGGCAGAAGACAGAACGTGATGTTGAAATCCGGGAAGTGGTCGAGGCAGCACAACAGAGCAGAAGATTACACCACGGGAAAAGAGAGCAACGGAGTCGGCAAAAAGTTAGTCACACCGGACAGCAAAGTAAGCACGAACCGAATTGCACAAAGTGTAAACAGCGGGAGGCAATGGGAAAAGCGACTGCACCGCACGTCTTTATCTGGACTATCTATTCCTTATATAATGTAATAATTCTCATTGCTCAATACAGATTTTAACATAAGGTAAAGTAATAAATTAACATTTTCCTTTAAATTAATTCGCAAACGATTTTCAGTCGATCGACTAACAACGCAAAGTTAAATTAAATAATTATCTAGCCTCTCCCTAACCTACTATTTACATAAATCCTTCGGTTTACCCTATCGTACTGTTATAAAAATTTACTTACATAGTTCAGCCAAATTCTCTAATCTCTTTTCTCTACTCTACTAATTTATACGCTCCTTAATTACTGCATCATGGTTGCACCGCGCTCCTTACTTCCGACTGATAAGTACTCCGCACCAAACAAAGAATAAATTTTCTCTCCCAAAAGTGGGTCGCCAGAAAACAAGATTCGCCTAAAAGTATGCAGGCTATCCAAACCGAAACATTCATGGAGTTTGTGCACAGCCGGTCTAATTGACGATGACGCCACCAGAAGAGCCCATTCTCCCATCTTGCCGTAGCTAGGCAACCGATTCAGCTTTCTCGCCCATCGATTCCATGCGTTATATGCGACTCTGGAAATATATCAACCCTCAGAATCAATTTAATAAAGCCAGCGATGACACAAAACGAATAATTCCCCTTTAATATTCAGGACGCAACCGCATGCCACACATAAAAAAATTATAATATCCTCTTCTTTTTCTCTGTTTTCTTTTTTTTCCGTAACATCCTTACGCACCAATTGAGTTGGAACAGTCACATTGCTGTCATGATAGGAGGTAATTAAAACTTCTTTGAGCTGGTCGACAGCTAGTTGCAGTTTACTAACTGAGCTGATGTTGGTAAACAGCGTGTCAACCTTAGAGCACACTGCTGCTTTAAAGGCATTCAAATTGGTTTTCTTTGGAATAAAAGTGCTTTGTATGAGTTCTGAGGGCCCGGAATGTCGAATCTTATATGTTGATGATCCGACAGAAACGCTTCGTCAGAGCCTCGCCAGTTCACTATGAACTCGGACAAAGCTCTGCTGGGCAGAATGAGGTCTAGTACCTCTTCACTGACAGCAGTAATGAAAATAGGTTGGCATCCTCTGTTCACTATGTCTATACTACAACTAGAAAGATAGTTCAGAAGGGACTCATCTCTTACATTAATGCCGCTGCTACCCCACACTGAGTGGTGTGCGTTGGCGTCGCATCCTATAATTAATTGTCGGTTGACTCGTTGGCAGTAAGCGACAACTTCCTGGACCTCGGGTGGCGGTATCATGCCATACCCAGGAAAGTAAGTATATAGGCTATGCCGATTCTAGCGCACTTTTCCCATAAAAAATGTACAGGGCCATAGAAATGACAAAACGGTCCCAACAGCTCTCGGGCTGGAGGTGGAGGAGCATTTGAAAGCGTCTTCTAGTCTTGGTCGAGCAGTTCTGAGGTGCGTGACGTCATGAAAGCTTCTTTTGGTCTTGGACGATCAGCTGAAAGCTCTTTTGTATGTGTTTGGGGTGGCATCAGGCAATAGGGGTGGAATCACGCGTTAGGGGCTGTGTTTGGGGTGGCATTTTTACCCAAACAAACAAATTGGACTTAATGCTTTCTAATTAATGATATTCATAAAACCCTACATACAAATTTCCTTCAATAAACTTCACACTTAAACTTGTAAATGAGATTATATATTACATCTATGGTGCATGCACCCGGCGAATTGGCTGCTCTAGAATTTATTTATTAGCACTTAATACAAGCTACGATACAAGGGGGGACTTAAAAACTAGAAATTAAACCTAAGAACTAGAACTGAACAGGGGCAAAATCAGCTAATTGAGGGAGGAGGGGCGGGCAAAGCGTCTAGGAGGGTGTGCTAGGCTGTTCCTAAGTGACGCTTTGCTCAGGTGGAAATCAAAGGAAGGGAGGGAGTTGGCTTTGCGAAGCATTCGCGTTAGGGGTTCAGAGAGGCCATAATTCGTGCGGTGGTAAGCAGGGCGAAAGAGAGGGGCCGAACGGATGCTACGGGGATTGGTATAAATAGGGACCCGTTGAAGAAGAGAGGGGCAGTCGATCTCGCCGGTAAGCAGTTGATGAATGAAGATGATATCGGCGAGGTCGCGCCGCTTCCACAAGGTCTGCAGGTTTAAAAGTAAGAGGCGGTTTTCATAGGGCGGAAGGTCATGAGGGACAGACCAGGGAAGCTCACGAAGAGCGAAACGAAGGAACCTACGTTGTACAGCTTCAATCCTGTTAATGCTGTTGGATTGGAAGGGGGACCAAACTTGGCTGGCGTACTCCAGGAGAGGCCTAACGAAGGTGACAAAGAGGGATTTGGCAACGTACGGGTTGAGGAACTCCTTAGACTAACGCTTCACGAAACCAAGCGCCGAGTTGGCTCTAGCAATCACGTAGTCAATGTGTTCACGAAAGTTGAGTTCGCTATCACAGATGACTCCAAGATCGCGAAGAGAGGAAACAGAGGGGATAGGTTTGCCATACAGATGATAGATTCTGGGGGGAGAGGAGGGCCGTCTACGGGAGTAAGTGATCGATTGGCATTTGGAGACATTGAGTTCAACGGAGTTCTTAGTGCACCAAATGCAGAATTGGTCAAGATCACTTTGAAGAAGACAGGGGTCGGAGGAAGAGGAAATCCGTTTGGAGATTTTCATATCGTCGGCGTAAATAGAGAGGTCAGAGTGCTTGATGACACACTCGACATCGTTGATGGCCAGAATGAAAAGCAACGGAACTAAGTGGCTACCCTGGGGGACACCTGAGTTGGCTACAAAAGGGCTGGAGGTGGAAGAGCAAAAAATGACCCTATACTGGCGATGTTCGAGATAGGACTTCATCCAGGAGGAGAAAAGCTGGTTGAAGCCAAGGGAATGGAGTTTGAAGAGGATTAGGTCGTGCGAGATTTTGTCAAATGCCTTACTGAAATCGGTAGCAATGACGTCAACCTCATCACCTTTTTCAAGGGCACAAAGGGTGTTTGATATGAAGTTGGTAAGGTTGGTGACAGTTGACCTGCCTCTAAGGAAGCCATGTTGGGACGCGGAGAAAATGGATTTGCAGTGGAAGAAAAGACAATCGTAAACGATGCTTTCGAAAAGTTTAGGTATGGCGGAGAGTTTGGCAATAGGGCGGTAATTAGAGATCTCACTCTTGCAGCCTTTTTTATGGATGGGAATGATAAAGGAGTCTTTCCACCTGGCAGGAAAGACACCTTGGGAGATGGATAGTTGAAAGATCACGGATAGGGGACGGATCAGATGTTGGGCACACTTTTTTAGTATGATAGCGGGAATACCATCAGGGCCAGGGTTATGGTCGGCGGGAAGGGCAGCAATGGCGGAGGCTATCATAGAAGGATCAATATTAATGGAGGCAAGGGAGGTCTGAGGACGGGAGGCCAGGAAGTGGAAATAAGTGGCATCGGGTTCAAATATGTGCTCACTGAAGGACAAACTGAAGTGGTGAGCAAAGAGATTAGCTAAAGCATGAGGGTCGGAGGAAGAATTGCCGTTGAGCTTAAGAGTAGAGGGGTAACCACTGGATTTCCTCTTGATGTTGATAAATTGGTAGAATCGCTTGGGGTCAGAGATGAGGGTAGACTGCATGTGACTCAGGTAGTCAAGATACGAAGATTCACTGCGAGCGGAGAAGAGGGATGCCGCAGAGAGGTAATTGGAGAGATCGCGATCGGAACGAGAAACTAGGTACGACTGCCATAATTTGTTTCTTTTGTTCCGAAGTGAACGAAGTTCTTTATTGTACCAGGGGGGGAGGAGGAATGATTTCTGCGGGGCTGATAGGGAAATGATTGGGCGAGGCAGGCAAAAAGTTCAGAGTAAAATAGGTCAAGGGCATCAGCGACGGGGAGATGGGATTCAGCGGAGAGCGAAAGAAGAGATGATTGGGAGAGCAAGTAGCACAATTTACCATAGTCATCACAGCGGAAATTGAACTGGGAGGATGACTCGGCGGTGGTGTAGAGAGGAGGGGCCACAAGACCAAGAGTAAGAAAGAGGGGAGGATGATACTCGTCGAGAGTAGAGAGAAGGTGGGAGCTCTGAGAGACAACCGAGTTAACTGGATCAGAGGAAAATACAAGGTCAAGTTGTCTACCCAGAATATTTGTTACGCCACTAACTTGATAGAGACCAGAGTCAGAGAGGCGGTCGACAAATAAGGTCTCCTTGTCGGAGAGGGCATTAGAAGGGATGAAAGAAAGGTCGTCGTCAGAACGTAGCCATGCGAGGCGGGGGAGATTGAAATCACCCAGAACGATGACTTCATCGTTAGGTCCAAGGGAACTGAAGATGGAGTCAATCGTGTCGGTGGCAAGTTGGTAGGCTTCGAGAGGTTGGGAGGGGCGAATGTATGCACAAAGTACGTACAGGGATTTGCCCGTAGTAGAGACTTTAATGCATACAAAATTGAAAAGAGAGGAATTAGAAGAAGTGTGGAGGCTGGCGCCGAAACGGGTATGGACAGCAAGAAGTACGCCGCGGTTGGAGGGGGTTGAGCCGTTGTCGCAGGCATCGGCACGGAAAACCGAAAAAGTCGCAGGGAAAAGTTCGTTGCTAAAGATACAGGGGGTCAAGTTGGTCTCGGTGAGGGCAAAGATGTCAAAAGGAAGGAATTATGTAGTCCCATGAGTTAAAACGATGTTAATATGCAATATTTTCGCTCGTTTGACATTTTTTATTTTAGTATTTAATTGTGATGGAATTGTTGTTACTGTATAAGGTCCTTTAGAGATTTCGGATAGTTTATGCTTTTCCTTGTCACTCTTTAGGAGGACTTTATCTGGAATGATATTAGCTTGGCACTTTTGAAATAGCGTTCTTTAAATTTTTGCTCTTACTTGTTATGTTATTTTTTCATGACAGCTTGCCATTTACAATTTTTTTGATTAATAGCGAGGTCAAAGAATCATTTTCCACAGGAGTTTAGACCCTAATCTTTATTACAATTCATATTGCTAGTGTTAGATATTTGAACAATTATTATTTAAGTTTTCGCACTTAATCGATTTTCAATTTAAAATTTCAATATTCATGCAGATCATTTTCTAATTAGTCGAATTAAAATTTTTTTACTTATTGTACTCTTGCTTGCTCGTTCAGTGCATTCACTATTCAAGAAACGGTTATATTAATTGATCTATCGATTAGCTGAAAATTTTGTCACTCGTTATCTCCTTGTTGAAGCAGAAAGATCAGTCGGACCTTCCAATAAACCTAATATACAAAACCTCGTGCCTTTTATTTCGCCTCGATCCTTAACAGAAAAACTATTGTGTAACATTTTAATTTGGTGACCCCGACGTGATTGCGGAAGTGAAATTAATTGAATTGTTGAACTTAATTTACTGTGCGAATATAGTATAATAACATTAAATTGGTTAAACACCCTACGGTACTGTGCTCTGTGCACCGGTTTTCGTAAACATTTTGTAGATCGGACTTTCTCGTGGACAATTTATTAAAGCTCTTTCGTGGACTAACGCATATTTAGTGAAGTGAAGTAATCAAAAAATCTTCTATAACTCGGCTTAGACTTATTCGGATGGCTGGCAAGGTGAGTTTGAGGGAAAATCGCGGATTCACTAAAACACTACTTTATTGAAGCGGATTAAATTTCCTACATTGATTTGGACTGCCCGCCCACGTTGCTGCTGGAGTTCCTGTGTACAACGGCTGGTGATGGCGATCTGGCGGCTGATGATGGGAAAGTGCCCTCTGCGCTCTTATCAGCGATCGTGGGTGGTGGCTGTGCAGCGATAAGGCGTCCTTAATCTCTTCGAATGAAGAGATTACGTTGAGATCGCCACTAGCGATGATCCGGCTGGTCTGGTCCAGCTCCATTTTCTCTTCCGCGAAGAGGATAATGTGATGCTGTGTAGATGGACGATGGCAAGGCTCGTTACACTCTTTGCAAGAGTAGTAAGTGATGCTGGAGCTTAATAGATGCGAGCTAAAGCTCCTATGAACTCGAACATTTCCCCCGCCTTGAAATCCTCTAGATTTCAATACAGATGAGGTTGACGATGATACGGTGGCAAATTGATGATTCAGCGCACGGTCGCGATCGGCATATTGCTGAATTCTAGAAAGCCAAGGTACTACCAAGTCGAACAGCAAGCATTCTTTAATTCATCCTCTGCTTATATGATGCAGAGTTATTTCGAACAGGCTAGGTGTAACTCCTTCTGAGGGGCGGTATAGTGTTAGTGCAAATGGACGGGATAGGTAAAGCAAAGTATAGTGAGTAACAATTAATTTCACATTTGAACGCTCCGATAATTCACTGAAATTCAATTAATTCATGAATGAATACAAGTACAAGCTTAAATGTTTGGAAGGATGAATACCTTCATGTTTAATATCACTAATTCAACTAAATAAACATTTGTTTTTTTTTTGAATTCATTCCAGTTATTGCCTTACTTAGTTCAGGGGTTTGTCGGTAGCAAACAGAATTTTGTTACGGGCCGTTTTAGCTCTCCCACTTTAGTTTTTAGGGTTACTATTCGAACGAGTTGGTCGCTGCCGGGATGGGTTTTAATTACTCTTCCCAAAGCCCACTGATTGGACGGTAGATTTTCGTTTTTAATGAGAACGAGATCGCCGATTTTAATGTTCTCTACAGCTCGCAACCACTTCGGCCGCTGTTGAAGCCGAGACAAGTATTCTTGACTCCAAGCTTTCCAAAAATCCTGTTTTAATCGTTGCAGCAGATTCCATCTAGTAAGTAGATTTAACTTTGAGTCAGTGAGGATTTCTTCTGGAGGTGCCAACAGAGCATCTCCAGTTAGAAAGTGACCTGGGGTAAGAATTTTGAGGTCATTGAGGTCATCGGTTAGAGGACATAGCTGCCGTGAATTTAGACACGCTTCTATCTGTGTGAGGATAGTACACATTTTTTCATAGGTTAAAGGTACGTTTTCTAACACTCGCTTGAGGTGATATTTAATAGATTTTACTCCGGCCTCCCACAAACCGCCAAAATGGGGTGAGGCCGCGGGGGATGAAATGCCATTGAATACCTTGTATGTTAACTAAATTTGCAGCGTATCGGGTGGCTACGGAAAATGCAGCCTTCAGCGGCCAAGAAGATTTTGATTGGGAGAGCCAATGTGCGCACCGCCGCGAACTGACGTGTCTTTCGCAGTCTCCTTGTTTTTTCTGTTCTTTGGTTAACCGCCTGTCTGCCTTTGGCTCTTTCCGCCGGCTTCACGTTCCTTGCTTCCGCTTCGCTTCTCTCGCCGTCTTTTGACCGTGCTGTCCTGTTCCTGGCTCCTGTGCCTGTTTCTACTGCTCGGCTAAATTGCTGTTGACAGGTGGCTTGTTTACCTCATCATCTGATCATTCATCGGCTACACGACTCCTTCATTAGCTAAGACGCAATCCTGTGTTTTCGTCCCACAACTGGTTTCTGATCTGTCTATCCAGTGGCTCTCAACATCTTTATCTTAACTTCTTCACACTATAGATACCTGTCACATCTGCTCGGAACCCATCACCGATCGTAAGATTCAGTGTTTGGGTGTTTGTTACCACGCCTTCCATGCTTCTTGCATCAAACGTGGTACCATAATCAATCCTGACGGCTTGATCACCTGTGATGAGTGTGCTGACATTAAGCCTTGCCATGTGCTCCATTTCATTAGTTCTTTCGCCACTAAGATTTATTCCGAGCAAACTATCATCGCTGCTAAAGTCAACTCTATTCTCTCCAATATCGGCGGTTTTCAACTGTTATCAGATGACATTACCCACCTCCATCAGAAATTAGACAAGATTTTGGCTTCTACTGGACACCTCGACACTGGCTCATTCGAAATTCTCTCTAAATTTCATACCATCTATAACATGACATCTTCCGTCTCCTCGTCCATCAATAACCTGCGTGAACACCTCTCCGACCTTACCCAGTCCACTGCACCTGGTTCGTCCACTTTGCTGCCCGTTATCGACGATTTACGGCGGAGTATTAAGCAACTCAAAGCTGATGTTAGCTCCTGGAATTCCTCCACCTCGCACAACTCGGATCTGGTGCGCTCACTCTGCGCTGATGTGAAAAATCTGTTAGCCCGCCCTGTTGTTTCTACTCCTCCTGCAGTTCCGGCCACGGCCCGCCAGGAATCAACATCCCATTCGGTACGCGTTTCGAGTCCGCCTCGCCCTGTGCCTGATATGGGACCTCCCTCTGCCCCGGCCCCTTCTATTGTAATGTTCGGCACAACGTGGACCAAGGAGGACTGGTCTCAGCGGATCTCCAAACTGCGCAACATCAGTATCCTCACTCAAGGCGACCCATTGTCATTCATCTTAAGTGGTGCCCCGCGCTTCTCTGACGCTTCCTGGGTTCGGAGCTTCTTCAGGAAACATTTCTCTTTTCTCCCCGTCAGCTGCACCAAAATATCCTCAACCGGACAACCAATTAGCTTGCGTGTCTAGGTCACCTCAAAATACGCCTGGCTTCTCACCGACCCTTCCAATCGCAGTATCGTTATAGGTAACGTCCGTATCTCGAAGTATTGTAATAAGTCCTCTAAGTCAGTTAAGTTTAGCTCCAATTTACCGAAGCCTAACAGTAGCCATACTGCTAATTCTAGTCATATCATTAACACTAACAATAGTCTAAGAACATCTACTAAACCTAGTATACGTACCTCTAATCCAAACCCCTCCTCCGCTAAGATGAGTAACACCTCCATTCCCTCTAAGACCCAATCTGGAAGAACCGCTAAACCTCGTAGCATTCGCCAGCGTAAATCTTCTCCCCCCTGCCAACAATTCTAGCAACTGGGAACTTAAAGCTAGCTTATTCCCTAATTTCAATCATGCTACTCCTCCTAAATACCCTAATTTCGTATACTCCCACACTTTGAACCCCTCTACCCCAACCCCTCCTGCCACATCTACAGCCTCCTCTTTTCCACCCCTCCATCTCCAACAAGGACACCCCGACGTTAGCGCCCTCTGCTCCCTCTCTCTCAGATCGAATCCCATCTCCCGTTACCACCCCGATCTCTCCCCCCTCACCCTATCCCCCTTCCACCTCTGACAGACCCTCCTTTATTGATCCTCTCCTTCCTCCAGTCGTGAAGTTAACTCGGCTTTCGGCTGAATCCCCTGACTGCCGCTACTTGCTTTCCCGCCTTCGCGAGCGCAGGATTTACGATAACGTACGTCTATTCCTAGCCTACCTTCACGATAAAGCAGATCACATCTGCATCGAGGGAAAAACTCGTACCAACGTCATAGTCTTCTTACACCAAGAGGGACTCCCGACCGATCCCAACGTCCTGAAACAACTTTACCTCAAATTTCATGCAGCTTTCGACCTCCCTCCCCAACAAATTTCAGACGACCTGTCCGCCTTTGCCTCTTACCTAAACTCCAAGCGTATTTCCCATCTGCAGAAAAGTCGTAATGACTCCAAAAATTACTACTGCTCCTAACCTCCCCACCTACTCCTCCTCCTTACCCTCTCCCCCCCCCAGCTATCCCTGCTCTATCTCATATTTCTTTGTACTGCCAAAATGTCAGAGGCCTCCGTACCAAAACCGCCTCGATTTTCAAGAATTCCCTCTCCTTTCCTTTTGACATCTTTGCCCTTACCGAGACCAACTTGACTGCCTGTATCTATAGCAACGAACTTTTCCCTGCGACTTTTCCTGCTTTCCGTGCCGATGCCTGCGGCAACGGCTCAACCCCCTCCAACCGCGGCGTACTTCTTGCTGTCCATACCCGTTTCGGCTCCAGACTCCTCACTTCTTCTAATTCCTCTCTTTTCAATTTTGTATGCGTTAAAGTCTCTACTACTGGCAAATCCCTGTACGTACTTTGTGCATACATTCGCCCCTCCCAACCACTCGAGAACTACCAACTTGCCACCGACACGATCGACTCCATCTTCAGTTCCCTTGGACCCAACGATGAAGTCATCGTTCTTGGTGATTTCAATCTCCCCCGCCTCGCATGGCTTCGATCTGACGACGACCTCTTTTTCATCCCTTCTAATGCCCTCTCCGACAAGGAGACTTTATTTGTCGACCGCCTCTCTGACTCTGGTCTCTATCAAGTCAGTGGCGTAACAAATATTCTGGGTAGACAGCTTGACCTTGCCTTTTCCTCTGACCCAGTTAACTCGGTTCTCTCACAGAGCTCCCACCTTCTCTCTACTCTCGACGAGTATCATCCACCCCTCTTTCTTACTCTTGGTCTTGTGACCCCACCTCTCCACACCATCTCCGAGTCATCCTACCAGTTCAATTTCCGCAGTGGCGACTATGGTAAATTGTGCTACCTGCTCTCCCAATCATCTCTTCTTTCCCTCTCCGCCGAACCCCAGCTCTCCGTCGCTGATGCCCTTGACGTCTTTTACTCCGAACTTTTTGCCTGCCTCGCCCAATCATTTCCCTATCAGCCCCGCAGAGATCATTCCTCCTCCCCACTTGGTATAATAAAGAACTTCGATCCCTTCGGAACAAAAGAAACAAATTATGGCAGTCTTACCTAGTTTCTCGTTCCGATCGTGACCTCTCCAATTACCTCACTGCGGCATCCCTCTTCTCCGCTCGCAGTGAGTCTTCGTATCTTGACTACCTGAGTCACATGCAGTCTACCCTCATCTCTAACCCCAAGCGATTCTATCAATTTATCAACATCAAGAGGAAATCCAGTGGTTACCCCTCTACTCTTAAGCTCAACGGCAATTCTTCCTCCGACCCTCATGCTTTAGCTAATCTCTTTGCTCACCACTTCAGTTTGTTCTTCAGTGAGCATATCTTCGAACCCGACACTACATATTTCCACTTTCTGGCCTCTCGTCCTCAGACCTCCCTTGCTTCCATTAATATTGATCCTGCTATGGTAGCCTCCGCCATTGCTGACCATAACCTTGGCCCCGACGGTATTCCCGCTATCATTCTTAAAGAGTGTGCCCGACATCTGATCCGTCCCCTATCCTTCATTTTTCAACTCTCCATCTCCCAAGGAGTCTTTCCCGCCAGGTGGAAAGACTCCTTTATCATTCCCGTCCATAAAAAGGGCTGTAAGAGTGAAATTTCTAATTACCGCCCTATTGCCAAACTCTCCGCCATACCTAAACTCTTTGAAAGCATCGTTTACGACTGCCTTTTCTTTCACTGCAAATCCATTTTCTCCTCTTCCCAGCATGGCTTCCTTAGAGGCAGGTCAACTGTCACCAACCTTACCGACTTCATATCAAGTACCCTATGTGCCCTTGAAAAAGGTGATGAGGTTGACGTCATTGCTACCGATTTCAGTAAGGCATTTGACAAAATCTCGCACGACTTAATCCTCTTCAAACTCCACTCCCTTGGCTTCAACCAGCTTTTTTCCTCCTGGATGAAGTCCTATCTCGAACATCGCCAGTATAGGGTTATTTTTTGCTCTTCCATCTCATGCCCTTTTGTAGCCAATTCGGATGTCCCCCAGGGTAGCCACTTAGGTCCGTTGCTTTTCATTCTGGCCATCAACGATGTCGAGTGTGTCATCAAGCACTCTGACCTCTCTATTTACGCCGACGATATGAAAGTCTTCAAACGGATTTCCTTTTCCTCCGACCCCTGTCTTCTTCAGAGTGATCTTGACCAATTTTGCATTTGGTGCACTAAAAACTCTCTAGAACTCAATGTCTCCAAATGCCAATCGATCACTTACTCCCTCAGACGGCCCTCTTCTCCCCCCAGAGTCTATCGTCTGTATGGCAGACCCATCTCCTCCGTATCCTCTCTTCGCGATCTTGGAGTCATCTGTGATAGTGAACTCAACTTTCGCGAACACATTGACAACGTGATTGCCAGAGCCAACTCCGCGCTTGGTTTCGTGAAGGGCTGGTCCAAGGAGTTCCTCAACCCCTACGTTGCCAAATCCCTCTCTGTCACCTTCGTTAGGCCTCTGCTGGAGTACGCTAGCCAAGTCTGGTCTCCCTTCCAATCCAACAGCATAACCAGGATTGAGGCTGTACAACGCAGGTTCCTTCGTTTCGCTCTTCGCGAGCTTCCCTGGTCTGTCCCTCATAACCTTCCGCCCTATGAAGACCGCCTCTTACTTATAAACCTGCAGACCTTGTGGAAGCGGGGCGACCTCGCCGATATCATCTTCATTCATCAACTGCTTACCGGCGAGATCGACTGCCCCTCTCTTCTTCAACGGGTCCCTATTTATACCAATCCCCGTAGCATCCGTTCGGCCCCTCTCTTTCGCCCTGCTTACCACCGCACGAATTATGGCCTTTCTGAGCCCCTAACGCGAATGCTTCGTAAAGCCAACTCCCTCCCTTCCTTTGACTTCCACCTGAGTAAAGCGTCACTTAGGAACAGACTTGCATACCCACCTAGACGCTTTGCCCGCCCCTTTACCTTCCCTAGCTGATTAGTTCTCGATTAGTTCTAGTTTCAGTTTTTGGTTTAATTTCTAGTTTTTAATTCTTTTTTGTATGTAGCTTGTATTAAGCGCAAATAAATAAATAAATAAACTAGGCCCATGCCACCATAGCTTTGCATTCATGGTCTTTACAGATGAAATACCTCGACTAGCTAAGTCTGCCGGATTTTCTTCCGATGGTACATGTTTCCATGTTATTGCTGAATCCAAATTTGTCTGTATTTCCAAAATTCGGTTACGCACAAATGTTTTGAAATTGTAGGGATGGCGTTTGAACCAGAAGAGGACAATAGTGGAGTCAGTCCACAGATAAGTATTCATTTCTTGGTCTGCTATGGAAGAAGAGAATTTTTTCACTAATCTCGAAAGTAAAACCGCACCGCATAGTTCGAGTCTTGGAACGGTGACCGATCTTGAGGGAGCTACCTTTGTCTTTGCACTAAGAAGATGAACAAATATCTTGTCGTTATTTTTGATTCGAAAATATGGTACTGCCCCATAAGCTTCCTTTGAAGCATCACAAAACCCATGGAGCTGTACTTAGCTAGTGGCATCTGTATTTACAAATCTGGGAATTGAGAAGGTATTTAAGTTGTTCAGCAAACAAAGAATCTCTGTCCACTTTGCAGATAAATTATGAGAAATCGGTTCGTCCCAACTCACACCCTCTTTCCATAAAGATTTCATGAAAATTTTTGCCTTTATAGTAATGTGAGCTATTCACTCCAATGGGTCATAGATTCGCGCGATTTCCGATAGAATCGTTCGCTTTGTGTACGGGGGGTGAGCATTTTTTACTTCAATGTTATAGGTAAAACAATCCCTTGATGGGGTCCACAATAATCCGAGTGTTTTGATAACATCATCTGTGTTGATAATAATAGATAAAGAAGACGAGCGTTTAGTTTCAGGGATGTCTGCTAATATTTCTTCTGAGTTTGCTGCCCATTTCCTCAGCTCAAACCCTCCCCGTCGCAAAATGGCATCCACCTGCTTTCTGGCTTCTTGTGCTTTAGATAAAGTATCAGCTCCAGAAAGCACGTCGTCAACATGAAAGTCATTCAAAACAATATTAGCTCCGATTGGGAAATTATGACCTTCATCTTTGGCTAGCTGATGGAGAACCCGAAGAGCCAAAAGGGGAGCGTTAGTTACTCCAAAGATTACCGTCGAAAGACGATAATCCGAAGGAGCATCATCTGATCTTGAATGCCAGATTATTCTTTGAAAACTTTTCTCGTCAGCATGTATCAAGACTCATCTTAGACCTCCTCCCAATAGAACTCTTTGGCAAGCAAACCGCAGCCTCCACAGCCGCCAGGCTTAACTCAACACACCCATGGACAAGAGTGGACTATGGGCACTCCAGAATCCTTAATACTCGTGTCCCTAGGTTGGATTACATAGTTCCAATACCCTGCTTCGATAAGAAATTCGAATCACTCATACCGACTAGGCATGAGTGGGGTGAGGACCTGCCTAATCGTATAAACTCGGTAAAGATTTATACCGATGGCTCTAAGATGAAAGGCAAAACTGGGGGCGGAATTTACTGCGAACACCTAGGCCTTGAAACGTCGTTTCGTTTGCCAGACCACTGCAGCGTCTTCCAAGCTGAGGTTATGGCTATCACTGAGGCCTTACAATGGCTGCGAAGGAATATGTCAAGTTCTGAGGACATTTCCATCTTTACGGACAGCCAGGCCGCAATTAAGTCCCTCACGGGCGTTTTTACGACCTCAAAGGTAGTAGCAGACTGCCGCTCTCTGCTAAATGAAGTAGCTGAGAGGGTCAAGATTACTATTATATGGGTACCGGGACATAATGACATCCCAGGTAATACTAGGGCGGATGAGCTCGCCAGAAAGGGTACAACCCTACCGGAGGATGATATCATCCGAGATATAGGAGCACCGCTCGCCTATCGCAAGAAGGAGATCTCGCTAGTGTATGCGAGCATCGCAAAGAATAGGTGGAGGAGAGAATGCACATGTGCGACCACCAAACTCATCTGGCCAACTTTCGACCGAAACAGGACAAAGAGCCTTATTTCACTCAAAAGAGGGTCCATTAGCAACGTCATAGCTGCGATAACTGGTCATTGTCTTATAGGGAGACATGCCAGTAGGCTAGGCGTTTCGGCAAATGACTTCTGCAGAAGTTGCCAGAATGAGGAGGAAGAGGAAAGTATCAGCCACCTCCTCTGTCACTGCCCAGCGCTGGCGCGACATAGGTACCAGCACCTGGGCGCCACTTTCTTTGATGACCTGTCTGACCTGAGTGTGAAGGACGTCAGGGATATTGATTGTTTCATCAAAGTCTCGAAATGGTTCGATGGTTAAATAAATCGGGGTCGTCCCGTGTGGTATCACAATGGGCCTGGTGATGGCCTAAGTGTGCCTCTTTTGGCAGCCACAATAACCTAACCTAACCATGTATCAAGACCTGGCTACACATGCGCGTGTCACGTCCACTGCAGGGCCACCAAAGCTCATATCGTTCCACCAGGGGGCCATTAACCTCCCAATAGATTGGACGCAATAAAATCGCCGACATCTAGTAAGCAAAATCGCCGACACCTAATAAGCAGAACTCCCAGCGACCCAAAAACCGCCGACGCTAAATCAGCAACTAATTCCCAGCAATCGATCGAACACCTTAGTCAGATCAACGTGACTGCAACTCTGCAAATTTCGGCAATCGTTCACCTGAGGTGAAGAAGTCCATAAAAACGACCGGAGATTGAAGAAGTTCAGTTCCTACAGATCGTTCGGAGACGTTAAGTCTATTAAAATTGTAATTCGGAAATTGTAGCGTTGTAATTCGGGAATTGTAACATTTCAGTTTAAATAAAAGTGTGGATTGAAAAATCAAAAAGTTTTATTTTTTTTTGAAGCTTGTGTAGAACCTACTTTTCTCGCGCTATATCGGCTGTAAAAACGAACTTGTGCTGCCTCCATTCGGTGAGTAAAAGAGTGATGTCACGCTGTAGGGGAGGACCACTTAACAAACGATCATTCAGCGAAAAACCATTACTAGATTTGCAACTGGCGTCGAATACCACTCTTGTCTTAGTGGTTAAGCTCTCGTACTTATGTACCGCGTGATGAGGAAGGTAAAAACATGATCAGAAGGCCGAGTTAACTCATGTAAAGGAACCTTTTCCAATGCCCTTGCTCGAGATATTATTCTAAGCATTTTGTGTACTCGGCTTCCAACTGTGAATTAGTCTCAAGCCGCCTTTCTAAGGCTTGAAACCTTTTCAATGCTACTTGTTTCGAGTTACCAAACCTCGCTTGACCTTCGGCTAGGGGTATAAATGGCAAGCGAACCGTGTATCTACCTTCTGTATTCCGAGTATGCGTTTTACAAAAATATTTTTCGCATAGAGCATCCTCAGGGGTTAATTTAGAGGGGGCTGAAATTTCTTCGATTTCCCAAAAGCGTGTGATGGCATCACAGTCCTTAACTTGAGAACAAAGGCTCAAAGAGGTACTTGGGAAAGAGTGTTTAGACTGCGCTTGGGAGTGGACTTCTCCAAAGAATATCCAACCAAAGGCCGTCCTTTGGGCGGTGGGGGTGCCTTCTGTGCCTCGGATTAACCCATCTTCTAGGATTTTTGCATATATTTCGGCGCCAATTACGATATCTATTTATCCTGGGTAAAAAAAGGATGGGTCGGCAAGATTTAAACCTTCGAACATTTCCAATTGAGTAATGGCTAGTTTTTTAGTAGGAAGGAAGTCTGTATGCGCATTCAGAACAGCCGCCTTTATTTCGATTTTGGGAAAGTCATTAAAGTGAGGTTGAATTGTGAATTCACCGAAGGAATGTGCCTTTGCGGTGATGGTGTTCCCTAAACCAGCAATTTCAATAGACGAGCGACGTAGCTTAACACTAAGGAGCTGAGCAGCCCTCTTCGTGATGAAGTTTGTTTGTGAACCTGGATCAACTAAATCTCTAAGCAGAACTGGGACTCAGTCTGGGGAAAGGGCCTTTAATCTCAGAGTTGCTAAAAGTACCAACTTATTTTCACGAGCGAGGAAAGAATTTGTTGTACTACTTGATCCTGGATTGAGATTTTGTTTCGAGCTATTGGTGGAGCTGTCCCCTGATGTTTCAGGGGTCGGATCAGATGTAATATGTAAAAGAGAGTTATGTTTCCTTGGACAAGAGCGACAGGTTTGATCACTTGGGCAATTTCTGACCTGATGACTTTGAGCCAGACAATTGAAATATATGGGATGAGATGACACGAACTTAGACCTTTCTCGCGGCTGGAGTTTTAAAAACTTATAACATTTTTTCAGTGCATCGGGACCTTTACAAAGGGGGCAATTGTAACTAGTTGTGTGATACATGCGAGTTTTATTCTCAGAGGCTTGGGGTCGTGAGTTTTTCCTTTGAGAATGTGTTTGGGGGTTAAGGGTTTCTAAAGTGCGAAAACGGCTCTCTAGAAATTGTCTCCGATCTGCTAATTTAGGTAACGAGGTGGAATTACCTTGTTGCTGTTCCCACAGCTCTCTTGTCTCAGGAGGCAAGCGTTCTAATATAAGAAAAATGATAATAGGGTCCCAATCATCAGTATTTATCGTCAGATTTTTTAATGTAGCTAAGCATTCATTGGTAACATCTACTATTCGGCGAATTTGTGAAGCTGCTTCGACCTGTATCGGGTTTTGGGAAAATAACCGTTTGAGAGTATTGTTCACAAGGGCTCGCGTGTTTTGATATCGGTTGACTAAATTATTCCAGGCAATAGAATAATTGTCATTGGTTATATTTAAGTGACGAATTATGGTTGCTGCTTCACCTGCTAATGATGCTTTCAGGTAATACATTGTTTGCACAGGGGATAGTTTTGAGTTGGAATTCACCATAGAATCAAATATATCATAAAACGATAACCATGAATTGTAATCTCCTGCGAACGTGGGGATTGTTATATGGGGTAACTTGATTTCATTGGGTATTGATTCAACTACATTCAACGGCATTCTAAACGGTGTAGAAGCATGTGGCGCATTAGACTCACGTGTTGAAGTGCCGGTTTGAGGGGGACCTTCTACTATAGTTTCCGCTACTGAGCTTTGTAATGTTGACGCCGTTCGCTCCGATATCATATCGTTTATAATTCCCTGATATTCGAAGTATAAATCTTTAAAATTGTCATAATAGCTCTCGGTAAAATATTCATGTTCTCTGGCTTTTGAAAAGCCACAAATTTTTTCGTCATTGCGATCAAATTTATTACCTAACTCTATTAATGAATCGAGACGACCCTGTAGGTAACCCACACTCGCTGGCCTGTCCTTTGGCGACTTCTTAAAATTTTTAATGAGCCTTTCTAATAATTCATGAATCACGAGTTGAGAAGCTACCAGAAGCTAAAGTTGACATTTTAATTTTATTTTCTATTTATATTCAAAGATTGCCACAATTTAAAGTAACTCGAAATTCAGAATATTAATTCACTACGAATATTTTACAGAGAGTTTAGAGTTTATAATCAGCGATATAGATTCTAGCTTGAGCTACGGTAAATCGCGAAAGAAACGCTAACGTGTATTAAATCACGTGAGATGAGTTTAGGAGCAACGGTACATTTGTACAGCTCAACACCGAAGTTGTAGTTAAAATTACAAAATTTAAGCCGTAGGAACTTGGCAAGAACACGCAGCCGAAAGTGGCTTTAGAGCCCAAATGCAATGTAATTTTTGAATCCCGGCAAGGATCACCGTTATTATATGCATCCGCGAAACACTATACAATTCATCCACTTGCTACCGATCAACCCTTTGATTTGAAGATATTGACTTAGAACGAGAAAACTTAAGCCTTTCACCTCCAAAACACTTGCACTTGCACTTTTTTTTTTAACCTCGGTGTGAAAGAAATTATCAGAGTTTCATGCAAATGTGCAATTAGATTGTACTCACCTTATTACGGAAAGCCCGTATCCGGCTCGAAGGACCAAATGTTCGGATGGCTGGCAAGGTGAGTTTGAGGGAAATTCGCGGATTCACTATACACTACTTTATTTCAGCGGATTAAATTTTTCTACATCGATTTGAACTTCTGGCCCACGTTGCTGCTGGAGTTCCTGTACGACGGAGGCTGGTGATGTCGATCTAGCGGCTGATGATGGGAAAGTGCCCTCTGCGCTCTTATCAGCGATCGTGGGTGGTGGCTGTGCAGCGATAAGGCGTCCTTAATCTCTTCGAAAGAGATTACGTTGAGATCGCCACTAGCGATGATCCGGCTGGTCTGGTCCAGCTCCATTATCCCTTCCACGAAGAGGATAATGTGATACTGTGTAGATGGACGATGGCAAGGCTTGTTACACTCTTTGCAAGAGTAAAAAGTGATGCTGGAGCTTAATAGATGCGAGCTAAAGCTCCTATGAACTCGAACAGACTTATTAATTTGTGATTTGGCAGTTGATCAGTGGGACATATTAGTGAACCGGACCTTTAAGCCAGACCTTCAGGATCATCGAACATTCGGGAAGTACCGCAAGTACCGCATTTATTTTCTTCCCTTAACAATTTCGCTTAAATAATTTCTTGATTACAACAATTTAAAATGAGCCTAACGGAAGAGCAACAAAAAGGCTTAAATGCCCTAAAGACCAAAAGATCGTTTACTTAGGCAGCAATCATGCGTATTAAAACGTTCATCGATCAAAGGCAAGGAGATTTGCTTCTAGGAGAATTAGAATGCAGGCTTGGCTTACTTGAAGCATATTTCAAGCAATTCCTCGCGATTCAAGATAAAATCGAAATTATAGATCCTGACGAAGCAAACGGTGCCGTAATGTGTGAAATCGAGGACAGTTATTGTTCAATAAAGGCCACAATTTTAAATTTAATCGGAGAACGGAAAAAACGCGATTCGCTTTCAATATCGGTAGATGAGGCAAATCGAACGATACTATCTCCGTCAATCTCGTCCATGGCGCTCAAATCGAATTTACCAAAATTGCAAATACCTCAATTTTCCGGTCAATATATCGACTACACGAATTTTATAAACACATTCAAGCTGATAGTGGATTCCAATAACAATTTAAAAACCATTGAAATGTTCATTCATTTGAGATCTTCTACGAAGGGTGAAGGTCTGGTTGCAATTCAGGCATTAGAAATAAATGCGGAAAATTACATTAAGGCGCTTAAATTATTAGACAGTAGATACAACAATAAGTACCTAATATTTGAGTCTCATCTCCGTCATTTATTTAATATTCCCGCAACTACAAAGGCGGCTGCCAGCAGCATTAGGAAGGTCCTGGATCATTTATTTATATTTCTATTTATTTCCAAATCAAATGCAGAAGTTGTGTATAGTTCACTTTATTCCATACTCTGTGCTTGCTCATGGCCAACTGCCCACCGAGCGTATCACAATCAGTCTTACTTACTTACTAACGGTATCTTACAATCTTCTAACACATGTACTTCAGACAGTCCAGGCCATATATATAATACATCTTCCCCTTATTAACTGATAGCTATTTTAATACTAATTCTGATCCTCTCAAATTTAGTAGGTTAGTGTAATGTTTAATTGTATGTTGCAACTTATACAGCTTATACAGCTTATGCAGCTTATACAGCAAAATTTCATCTTATTCATTTCATTTCATTTTTTTTTTTTGTGTATATATTTCTTTCCCTTTCTCCATTCCAGGCACTATTCAGCGTACCGACAAAGCATAAACAAAATTAATAATTATAATCTAATAATGATTCCTTGTATATCGTTTTTCTTTAATAATTTTGTAGGTATAGTTAAAATTTCATTCAATGCAGTTTCTTAGAGTCCTCGTATTTCTTCTTAATATAGAGCCATTTTCAAGTTCTATCCAGTAAGATCGTGGTGTTTTATCTCTGCGCACAATTTGAGCTTTTTCCCAATGTTTATTATTTTTGAACCAGACAAAGCTACCTTCTGTAAAGTTTTCTTTAAATTTTGAACCCCTGTCATAATACAATTTATTTCGTTTAGAGTTTTTTGCGTGTATCTGACCTATTTCGTCATTTCGTTTGATCGTTTTGTCGTATGTTGGCAGAATCGAACGCGTGCTACGTCCAAATAAAATTTGAGCTGGGGAACAATTAGCACCTTTTATTGGTGTGTTTCTATATTCTAATATCATTTTCCAAAATTCTTCCTTACTAGCTTTTGATTTAAGTAGTAGCAGCTTGGCGATGTTCACATATCTCTCTGCTAAGCCATTTGCTTGTGGGTAGTTTGGACTCGTAGTGACTATTTCAATGTCCAATTCTTTTGCAAATTGCCGAAACTGGAATGATCCAAAGGGCATATTGTCTGCTATAATAGTTTGAGGAATCCCATGGACAGAAAAAACATCTTTTAGCTTATTTATTACAGCCTCAGCTGTTTTTTTTTCTAATCGAAGAATATCAAAATATTTTGAGAAATAGTCAACTACTATTAGATAGGATTGACCACTGAAGTCCATGATATCCATTCCAACTTTACAGTATGGTACATTTGGTACGTTATGCGATATCATCGGCTCTTTCGCGTTGGCAGACCGATATTTTTGACAAATTTCGCATTTGGTGATTATGTTCTCGATGCTTCCATTCAGACCCGGCCAGAATACAAGTTGTCGAGCTCTGGCTTTGGTTTTCTCAATTCCCATATGGGACAAATGTAACTTATTTAAAATTTCCTTTCTGAGCGATTGTGGAATTACAATTCGTTCATTCATGAATATTAAATCATCTTCCAAGTATAAATCATTTCGCGAATTCCAGTAATATTTTATTCCTTCATTTAATTGTGATTTTCTATTAGGCCACCCATTTAAAATCGTTTCTCTCAGTTCAATTAATTCTGGATCCTTTCTACTTTCTACTTTTAGTTTTTCTCTCATAGAAGGGCTCACATTAATTGTGTGTATAACTTCACCTATGTCCTCAATTTCAGGTCTATCACTGTGATCCATAAAGTTCCTTGATAACAAGTCTGCAATAAACATTTCTTTTCCTGAGCAATATTTCAACGACAGATTATACTTTAATAACCGTAATCTCATACGTTGAAGTCGAGGGTTAGAGATTTCATGTATCTCCTTATTCATTATCCCAAGTAATGGTTTGTGATCAGTAATCACAATAATGTCACGTCCATATATGTATTGGTGGAATTTGCTTACTGCAAATACAATTGCAAGGAGTTCCTTATCAATTTGGCTATAATTTATTTCCGTCAAAGTTAAGCTTCTAGAAGCAAAGCTAACAGGCTTTTCATCTTGAAGCAAACAACATCCAAGTCCATATTTTGAGGCATCTGCCTGAATTGTGATAGGCTTTATTGGGTTGTATGGTTGTAAAGTTGGTGTATTTGCTATGCATTTCTTTATTCTGCATAAACTTTCATCGTGAATGGGTAACCATTCGAAGATTATATTTTTTTTTAATAGCATACGTAATGGTTGCGATATTTCCGAAAGTCTGGGAACAAATTTGCGAAGATAGTTTACCATACCTAATAATGTCTGCAATTGCTTTTTATCAGTGGGAGGTTTCAATTTCGTAATTGCTTCTGTTCTTTGAGGATCAACTTGTATTCCATTTGAAGAAATAATATGTCCTAGGTATCTAACTTTTTGAACTCTAAATTGAACTTTCTTTATATTAAATTTAATATTTCTTTCAATTGCTCTTTCCATAACTTTGGCTAAATTATTATCATGTTCTTCCAGTGTTTGGCCACCAACTAAAATATCATCAATGTACACAAGTGTGCCATTCAGATCGCAGAAATTTTGTTCATTTAATTTTTGAAAAACTTCCGGAGCAGTTTTAATCCCAAAGGGTAGTCTCAAAAATTTAAAACAACCAAAGGGTGTTGAAAATGAGCACAATTTCGACGACTGCTCATCTAATTTCACCTGCCAGTATCCTTCGGACAGATCCAGCACGGTAAAATATTTCATATTACATATCTTTGCAGTGATTTCCTCGAACGTTGGAATTGTATGTGGTTCCTCAAGTATTGCTTCATTTAGGAACTTAGGGTCTAAGCACAGTCTTAACGATTTGTCTTTTTTCTCTACAATAACTAGATTAGAGAGCCATTGAACTGGTTCAGTAACTTTTTCTATGATTTTCCGATCGCAGAGATTACCTAATGTTTCCTGTAATTTATTCATAAGTGCCAAGGGTACGCGTCTTGCTGGCCTAATTACTGGAATTGCGTTAGGTTTTAAAACTATAGAATATTTTTCCGAAAATTCTCCTAATCCCACAAAAGCCTGCGAATATTTCTTAGAAAGTTCTTCTAAATTTTTTGGAATACTTTGATTAATAGTATTAATTTTTTTTATCAGTCCCAGTTCTGAACAACTTTTCAAGCCTAAAATAGGAACTGCATCGCTGCCGACTACGACAAAACATAAGGTAATACATCTGTTATCAACAATGCAATCTAGATCTACAACACCAAGAGTTTGAATTTCCATACCTCCATAGCCTTGCAAACAAATTTGCTTTTTTATTAATTTTGCACCCGTTATCCTGGAGAAGAACTTGATTGGCAATATATTAGTTTCCGCGCCCGTATCAAGTTTAAAATTTACGATTTGTGTTCCTATTTGGATTTTTTTAAACCATCCTTTCTGTTCTTTTGTGTTTGTAATTGAATCGATATAAAAAGAATCATCATTACTTACAGTAGCCTGAGATATTTCTTGGACATTCCGCTGAAGGCATTGGCTCTCAAAATGGTTAAACTTTCCACATTTTGAGCACTTCGTACCGTATGCTGAACACTGTCGTTTCAAATGAGATTTGCCACAGTAGCTGCAATCTTTAATGAAATTTTGCTGCTTTGTATGGCCTACAGTTTTTCTATGATTTCCTCCGTGGTACCTGTTATAATTTTGAGAATTAGTGTTAGTGAAGTTATTTTGCTTATTAAAATTTAATTTCTTATTGGTACGCTTTTGCTGCATGGTTTGGTTCTGTCTGTCGTCCTGCCCTCGCTGGAGTGCCTTTCCACTAGTAGCCTGACTCGTACATTTTGATGAACTTATTACTGCATGCGCATCTACATATAAATTTCGTCCGTGTGATCTGTGTGGGTGTTGTAGCTCTGATGATTGGATTCTTGCTGACTCTGCCACTCTTGCTATTTTAATTGCTTTCTCTGCCGTTAAATCCTCCATTTCCAATAGCTTCTTTTGTACTGACTTGTCCGCAATCCCAATGACGATTCGGTCCCTTAACATTCTCTCCTCCTGTTCACTGCTGCCAAACTCACATGGTTTAATTAGCTTTTTAAGTTCCATGAGCCAAGAATCAACGGGTTCTGCTGTTTGCTGGTTACGACTGTGGAACACAAAGCTCGCGTATACCACATTCTTTTTTGGTCCGCAAAAATCTGCAAATGCTTTGACGACTTCTTTATATTTTCTTCTCGCAGTCTCTTCCAAGTTGAATGTGTTGAACAATTCATTGGCATCTTGTCCAATAGCGTTGAGAAATATAGCAGCTTGAACTTTATCATCCTTTTTTTCCAACTCTGCTGCTACATAAAAAGTATCAAAATTTTGTTTGAACTTCCTCCAATTGTCTGCCACATTTCCCGTAAGATCTAACGGTTCTACTTTCCGTAGGAAATCCATTTGTTGAGTTATATAGAGAACACGTGTTTTGGGGGGGCGTCCTCGAGGGTTTGGGGCTTTATAAATTTTTTCAGCACCCTTTGATTTTCTCTTATCCGTTGGTTTTACTTTTGCACTTGCTCCTTTTTCAGCTGGAGTCATCGACAGCTAAATCTTCTTTATTTTTTTTTTTTTTTTTTTTTAATTTTCCAACTAGATTCACTCTGCCACAGCTTTCACTTGTCTCGTAGTTTTTCACTTTTATTGTTATTTATTTTTAACTTCTTCTTACTGTATTTTAGCTCAGAACTTTAGTTTTCCTTTCGTATCCCATCCTCGTCGCCATGTATTATTTCCAAATCAAATGCAGAAGTTGTGTATAGTTCACTTTATTCCATACTCTGTGCTTGCTCATGGCCAACTGCCCACCGAGCGTATCACAATCAGTCTTACTTACTTACTAACGGTATCTTACAATCTTCTAACACATGTACTTCAGACAGTCCAGGCCATATATATAATACAATTCGCTTAATGCAAGCTAAAATATAATAATAAAAATTAAAGCTAAGTAAAAGGAAAATTGGTGGGAGGCCAAGGGAGCTGGGGATGGAAGATGGGAAATTACGAGAGACGGTTGAGCTCAAACCTCAGAGAAGATTTGCTCACGTGAAAGTCAAAAGAAGGCAGGGAATTGGCCTTCCGAAGCATACGGGTGAGCGGTTCGGAAAGACCATAGTTGGTGCGGTGGAAAATTGGTCGAAAGAGAAGGGCTGCTCTAAGGTTACGGGGGTTGGTATGAAAGGAGACATGTCGAAGAAGGGAAGGGCAGTCAATCTCACCGGAGAGGAGCTGATGGATAAAGGTAACGTCAGCAATGTCACGCCGTTTCCACAAGAACTGTAGATCAATCAGCATCAGGCGGTCTTCATAAGGAGGGAGATACTGGCGATCAGACAAGGGGAGCAGACGTAACCCAAAGCGAAGAAATCTCCGCTGGACTGCTTCAATACGATTGATGGTCGTGGATTCAGAGAGAGACCAAACTTGGCTGGCGTATTCAAGGAGAGGCCGAACGAACGTGATGTATAGGGATTTGGCTACATAGGGGTTGGAGAACTCTTTCGACCAGCGCTTAACAAAGCCAAAAGTGGAGCTGGCTTTAGAAATCGCGCAGTCGATTTTGTCACGAAAATTTAGTTCGCTGTCGCAGACGACACCAAGATCGCACAAAGAAGATACCCTAGGTATGGCTAGGCCGGACAGGAGATAGACTCTGGAAGACGAAGGCGGACGTTTGCGGGAGTAGGTATTGCACTGAAATTTGGAAATGTTTAGCTCGAGATAGTTTTTTTGGCAACAGATGCCAAAGTTATCGAGGTCGAATTGAAGCAATTGGGTGTCCGTGGTAGAGGAAATGAGTTTGGAGATTTTCATATCATCGGCGTAGATGGAGAGGTCGGAGTGCTTGATAATACGCTCAACATCGTTAATAGCCAGGATGAAAAATATAGGACCTAGGTGCCTACCTTGAGGGACTCCCGAGTTGGCCACAAAAGAGTTGGAGGACACAAAGCTGAAAAGGACCTTGCACTTGCGATGAACGAGATAGGACTCTATCCAGGCAAGAAAGAGGTGATTGAAGCCTAGGGAGTGAAGCTTGAAAAGGATTAGCTTGTGCGAGATTTTATCGAACGCCTTGCTAAAGTCTGTGGCAATGACGTCACCTTCATCGCCTGTTTCCAAAGCGCAGAGGGTAGTGGAAACAAAGTTGACGAGGTTAGTAGTAGTTAATCTACCTTTGAGGAAGCCATATTGGGATGTGGAGAATAAGGATTTACAATGAAAGAACATACAATCGTAAATGATGCTTTCAGAGAGTTTGGGTATGCAGGAGAGTTTGGTAATAGGACGGTAGGTCGAAATGTCCTTTTACATCCTTTCTTATAGATGGGGATGATAAAAGAGTCCTTCCACCTGGCAGGGAAAATACCTTAGGTAATAGAAAGCTGAAAAATGAAGGTAAGGGGACCGAGCAAGTGCTGGGCACACTCCTTTAGTATAATGGCAGGGATTCCATCGGGGCCCGGATTGTGATCATCCACAAGGCTATTGATAGAGGTTACCACCATTACGGGATCAATAATGATGAAAGCCAGCGTTGTCTGAGGACTTGAGCTCAAGAAATGGAAATAGCTGGCGTCAGGCTCGGAAGAGTGGTTACTGAAGGATTGGCTAAAGTGAAGTGCAAAGAGATTGGCAATAACGTGAGGGTCGGAGGAAGAAGAGCCATTCAGCTTGAGAGTCGAAGGGTAACCGCTATGATTTTCTTTTAATATTGATAAATTGGAAGAAGCGTTTAGGGTCGGTGATAAGCGTAGATTGCATACGACTTAGGTACTCTTGATAAGAGGAGTCGCTGCGAGTGGAGAAAATGGAAGCCACCGAGAGGTAATCGGAGAGGTCGCAGTCGGAGCGAGAGATTAGTTAAGCCTGCCACAGTTTGTTTCTCCTATTCCGTAGGGAACGAAGTTCCTTGTTGTACCATGGGGGAGAGGAGGCATGGCACTTCCGGGGTTGATAGGGAAAAGATTGGGCCATACAATCAAAAAGTACGGTATAGAAGACATCGAGAGCATCAGTAACAGAGAGCTGTGATTCAGGTGAAAGCGAGGAAAGGGGTGATAGGCCGAGTAAGAGATTAAGCTTACCGAAGTTGGTTATGCCACTGGTTTGGCAGAGACCTGAGTCAGAGAGACGGTCGGAAAAGAGAGTCTCTTTGTCAGAGAGGGCGTTGGATGGGATAAAATGGAGTTCGTCATCAGACCGAAGCCACTGAAGGCGAGGGAGGTTAAAATCGCCAAGGACAATGACTTCATCGTTAGGCCCTAGGATATTAAAAAGGGAATTAATCGCGTCGGTGGCAACTTTCTACGCTTCAAGCGGTTGCGAGGGACGGATGTAGACACAGAGGATATACAGGAGTTTGCGGACTACTGAAATTTTGATACCTACAAAATTACAGTCAGGGGAGTTAGAGGAAGTAAAGAGACTGGCATCGAAACGATTGCGAGCCGCAAGGAGGACGCCGCGATTAAGGCTGGTTGAGTCATCTTCGCAGGCGTCGGCACGGAAGACAGAAAAATCCGCGGAAAAAACTTCATTACTAAAGATACTGGGTGTTGAATTAGTTTCAGTGAGGGCAATGATGACGAAGGGAAATATAAGGGAGTTCTGGAAAACAGCACAAGTCTTGGTGCGCAGACCTCGTACATTTAAGAAGTAAAGCGATAAAAGGTCAGAGGAGGTGAGGGTATGGCACATAAGGGCAGAAGAGAGGGGAGAAGTGGTGGGGTTAGGAATTAAAATAAGATTTGTGGTCATTACGGGCTTTTTGAAGGTAGGAGACTCTGCGAGAACTGACATAGGAAGCAAAAGTAGCAAGATCCGTAGACACCTTATCGGGAGTAATGCCTAATTCGATGTGAAATTTGAAGAAAAGTTCGCGCAAGGTAGTAAGGTCAGTAGGGAGGCCTTCTTGGTGAATTGAAACCTGCACGTTAGTTTTGATTTTGCCGTCAATGCATACGGAGTCGGGCTTGTCGTGGAGGTAGGCGAGAAGCAGACGAACGTTATCGTAGATCCTGTGATCATAAAAACGGGAAAAAAGATAACGTCCTTCAGTGGACCCAGCGGATCGCATGGTGAGCTTAACGATCGGAGGGAGAAGAGGGTCGATAAACGAAGGTATGGCAAGAGTCTGAGCGGGTGGGGTTAGACAAGAAGGGTGAGGGACCGAAATGTGTGATGAAGGCGGACGGGAGGGGGAGGAAGAGTTAGAATTAGTAGAAGGATGCAGGGTGTGAGACTTTAAAGAGTTGGGGTATTTGGGTGGGGTAGAAAAATTAAAATTTGGGAAAACGCCGGCTTTGAGCTGTCAATTGGGATTTGAGACCAAAATTGGAGTAGTAACGGAGTTAAGAGGATTGGGGATACGTTTAGCCGAGGAAGAAGACTTAGGTTTAGCAATAGGATTCGAATTAGCCTTAGATTTAGCATTGTTGCTGGGGCTAGCCGAAGAAGAAGACTTAGGTTTAGGAGTAGGATGCAAATTAGACTTAGATTTAGGATAATTACTGCGGTTAGACTTAGATTTAGCATTATTACTAGGGTTAGACTTAGATTTAAAGTTAGGACTAGGGTTAGACTTAGATTTATCGCTAGGACTGGGGTTAGACTTAGATTTAATGTTTTGGCTGTGGTTGAAGCTTACAGGTTTCGAGATCCATGCAGAAATCCTGATTTTACCGAGGGATGAAGGGTAGCTAACGGGGGTGGATAACAGCCAAGCGTACTTCTGGTGAATAATTACTTTGAATTTGGATGACTCACTGGGGATGGAGGAGCGGAGCTTTACGCAGGCAAAGGGGTGAAAAGAAAAGTGCTTGCTGAAAAAATCACGGAGCCAGATCGCATCAGCTAGTTGAGGGGCACCATCCACAAGGAGTATGGAAGATGACTCGGACGTGTCAACGTTGACGCGATGCAATTTCTCCAGCCTACAATTCCACTCATTTTCGGACCAGAGAGTGCCGAATTTACTGACCGGAGTAGCGAGGTCCGAGTCGGTAGTGTGGACCGAATCTGATGATGTAGAGGGTAGAGAACGATGTACCGATTGACTGACATCGACTGAGGTGAGGCGTGGGGCCAGGGCGGCAGCGGTCAGAGACGACGGAGATGGTGCGGAAACAGGTCCAGGGGTGATATCTATGGCAGCAGGAACAGATGAAAATTCGACAGTGCTCTGAGGAAACAGGGACGGGGCAGCAATAGCAGGCGATAGCGGAGAGAGCGATCTGGCGGGTAGGCGAAGATCGGCAGAAATGAAGCCCAAGAGCGCAGCATTAGCAGAGCCAGCCTCTGAGCAACAACCAACGTCATTCCTAATCTGCTTCATACTCCGGCGGACGTCGTCAAACGCAGGCAAAACTGACGCAGGAAGATCGGCGACGGAAAACGCAGAGTAGAGGTCCTCAATTGTGCGCGCTACTGTGGATAAATTGGAAGACAGCACGTGAGACTTCGCAAGAAGTGCCTCCGTCTTTGAGTCTGCGGCGATGATAATGCTGTGAATTCTGTCCAATTTCGAGTTGACAGAAGAGAGCTCCTCTGAGAAGGTCTGAAAGCTGGAACAGTTTGCCATTAAGGGCTGCAACTTCTCGACAAGGTGGCACTGCTCGTTGGAGATGGAATCAGCAACAGTAGCCAAAGCACGGAGAACATGACATGGCTTGATATCAGAGCAATCGTTGCATGTAGAGAGATCAGCCGAAGAAAGTGACCTAGCGCCGCGCTTTAGGCAAGCAACGTGAAAAGATTGCCCACAAACCCCATCGCATTCAATCAAATCTCCGGCAAGACTTCCATTGCATACCTTACAGGCGCTCATCGCGGAAGCCAAAACACAGTGACGATACAGGTGAGAAAAGCGGTTGAAGCAGCACGACGAAGCAGATGACGACACAGGTGTGAATTCAACAGAACAAGCGATGTGGTAACAAGGGCCGGCAGCAAAGGGAGCACCGCGAATGAGATTTGCGTAATTTTGCGTAATTATTAAACAGAGGGAGGTACACAAAAACGCGACTGCACCGCACGACCTTTAACTTGATAAAGCGCCTCCACTAGTTCTAATTTTCTCGCAAGTCTTAATTTTTCGAAATGGACGTCTGTTGGCATTGTGACTCCGTGGAACAACGAGATTCCAGTCAAATTTTAGTTCTCCTTAAGATTTCACGGATCCACCGGGTGATTGTTAATTCACTATTCACTATGCGGCACACCCACCTACTGGGCCCATAACCTCTTATGAGAAGAGAAGTTTTAATACTCCTCCCAGGCGTCTGGGAGGAATATTAAAACCAATAGTTGAATGCAAAAAGGAACTTTATTCTCTGAGGGTTGCAACGAGACTGAGACTACACTTCAAGAACGGCGTCCGCGCTCGAAACAATTAAGTGACGTAGAGTGAAAGAGCATAACTCACTCCTTAAATCAGAAATCCGAATGGATCATATGAACTCTGAAGAAAGGGAGAGTATAGAAGGCATTTGCACCTAATTTAATAAATTATTTGTCCTCGAAGGCGATCTTTTAACATCTACCTCTTTTATCAAATACTCCATCAATACAGGAAATTCAGCTCCTATAGCCAGTAAAACTTATAGATAACCCGAGTGCCACAAGGAAGAAGTCAACAAACAGATTTAACAAAAGTTGGATCAAAATATTATAAAACCCTCTGTATCGCCGTGGCCATCTCCACTTTGGGTCCTACCGAGGAAAATCGACGCCTCAGGTAAACAGAAGCGGAGAATTGTAATTGACTACCGTAAGTTAAATAATATTACCATTGGAGATTCCTATCCGCTCCCTAATATCAATGAGATATTAGATCAATTAGGTTATAGTACTTACTTCACAACTCTAGGTCTCGCATCTGGATTCCACCAGATCGAGGTTTCCGAGGTCGATAAATGTAAAACAGCTTTTTCCGTTCCCTGAGGACATTACGAGATCAACCGTATGCCGTTTGGGCTGCAAAATGCTCCAGCGATCTTCCAGCGGTTAATGAGCTCTATCTTGTCCGGGTTAACCTCGACCCACTGCTTTGTATACCTCGATGATGTCGTTGTATACTCTTTGTCCTTAAAGGACAATGAGCAAAAAACTCACAAAGGTCTTTAAGCGGTTAGAGACAAGTAACCTCAAGGTCCAACCGGATAAGTGCGAGTTCCTTCGCATATCCAAGACACATCAATTATAGCGAAGGTGTAAAGCCGAATTCGGAAAAAATCGAAATAATTCAAGAATTTCCGCGTTCAGAATTACCCAAGGATATCAGATCATTCCTAGGTCTCATAGGGTATTTTCGGAAATTTATTAAAGACTTCAGTAAGCCATCCCAACCCCTAACTTTTCTCTTAAAGAAGGACCAGCGATTTGAATGGATCTTCGAGCAAGAAGAAGCTTTTAACCTTCTTAGAACCAAACTTTTGCAGGATCCTATTCTCATATATACCGATTTCACCCAAGAATTTCTCATAACAACTTACGCTTCAGTTTCGCTATAGGTGCAATCCTATCCCAGAGTCCCATAGGTAAAGATCTTCCTATTGCCTTTGCCTCTAGAACCCTTAATAAAGCAAAATCGAACTACAGGACCACGGAACGATAATTATTGGCAATAATCTGGGCGGTAAATCACTTCCGTCCCTATGTATATGGTCGTCGTTTTAAATTGATAACTGACCATCGTCCGCTAATCTGGCTTCTCAATTGCAAAGAGCCCGGATCGAGATTAGACCGTTGGAGGCTGCGTTTAGAAGAGTACGATTACGAAATAGTCTATAAACAAGGGAAGATAAACTCGAACGCCGACTGTTTGTCTAGAATAACATCCATAAATGTAAACCTCGCTAGATCATCGAGGAGAGATTCTTTTAAATATGCAGACTCCAAATTCATTACAAACAGTACTTTATTCAATGACAAAACAGAACTGACTGACAGACAAAACTGACACATAACCAAGTGACAGTTTTAGCAAACGATTGCATTCGAATATATTCAAATGTGCAATTTGGAATATGTAACATTTCTTCCCTTGCAACAATAAAAAATAGAATACACGTCTTCTTATATCCTACAGCCTTCTTTTCAAAAGCGGAGTCTCGCGGGTTGTCTTCGGGTCCTCTGAGGTCTAGGGGTAGCCCGCAGCATAGGGGATCTTTCTGCCGCTGCAACTGCCGGAGTTGCTACAGAATTTCCTGGAACTAATTCTGCTGCCAGAGCTCGAGGACTTGAAGTTGGTAAACGTCGAAGTTGCTGTTCTTGAGGAGTTGAAGCCGCTTGCGGAGAAAGCTATGGTCTTGCGCTCGGTGCTGAAGATACACTTCCCCGCAGATTAGGTGACAAAGAAGCATTGTGCGAAAACCACTCAGAAGAAGAATTACTTGACGAAGGATGATTCGCCTCATTAAACGGACTTCTGGCTAGCACTAAACCTGGTCTTTCTTCATGCCTGTATACTCGTATTCGCCGACCTGAACGGGGTTGCTTCGACCTCTCAATCTGTGAGCTTTCTCCTTTGTTGACCGTGTTTGGCGCACCTGAGTGACTTCTAATTTGATCCACGTGTCGTTTGAAGTTCTTCCGGCAGTATTGAATCAGGTAGTGCAGATCCCCTAGTCGCTGAACGATTGTACCTGGAACCCACTTCTCCATCCGAGGATTCCCTGAAATAAAATAAACAGATTGGCCGAGTTCAAAAGTTCTAAAGCCAACGACAGGATCAAAATTACAATCAGATTGACCCTTAATCATTGCTTCAGACGGTCTGGTCAAGTCTAGACGACCTCTCAGATCTCGACCCAAGAAGAGCTGAGCTGGTGAACATCCTGTAGTCGCATGAGGAGCTCCTCGAAACTGTCGAAGAAATTCGTTCAGATTTTCTTTCAGCGTTCCAGGTTTCGTGTCCATGGCATATAGTGCGTCTTTCACTGTCTGGACGTATCGTTCAGCTTGACCATTAGTTGAAGGGTGATACGGTGCGATGAACTTATGGAATTTGACACCTTTCAACTGGAGGAATTTCTTGAATTCAGAAGAGGCAAACTGAGGAGCGTTATCAGAAACCAAAGTGATTGGCACCCCATAAGCAGCAAACAGTTCATCCAAGATTCCCGCAGTAGCAGCTGAAGCTGTTGACGAAGTGACCTTAACTTCTAGCCACTTGCTGTAGGCATCTACAATGATCAGCAACATTGAACCTGCTATCGGACCAGCATAGTCGATGTGAATTCTTTCCCAAGGACCACTGGGATACTCCCAATGATGTTTTTTAAACTTTGGTGGTGCATGAGCATGCTTCGCACACTCACTGCAAGACCTCGCCAATTCTTCAATGTTATCATCTATCCCTGGCCAAAAGACAAATGATCGAGCTAACCCTTTCATTTTCACAATACCAATATGAGCTGCATGCAGGTCTTTCAGGATAGCGGATCTAAGCGACGGAGGAACCACAACGCGGTGCTCCAGAAGTAGACAATTCGCTGCCAACGTGTATCTTGATTCCGGAGGTTTATACCCGTGTTTGCTGAGATCCTGTCCACCTTCCAGCAATTTCACGATCCTCTGCAAACGGGGATCCTTCTGAGTCTCACGAGCTATGTCTTCAGCTCGAACTGGAAGCTGTTCCACTTGATGTAAGACGAAAAAGTCGAAGTCGTCAAACTCTTCATTCCTTCCTTCTTGTAGGATCTTCACTTTATCAACTTTGTTTGTCGTTGCCAAAGGAGCTCGAGAACAATAATCAGCATTCACATTTGCTTTCGAGGACCGATATTCAATACTGAAGTTGAAATGTGCCAAGTAGTCTGCGTAGTTTGCCATTCTGCTAATGCATAGCACTGGTAACGACTTTTCTGGGTGAAGTATTTGAGTGAGAGGTTTGTGATCAGTAATCAAGACGAAATGTCGTGCATACAAGTAGTGAAAAAATTTTTGAACTGCCCACACAATAGCAAGCGCCTCCTTGTCAATCTGGGGGTAACGTTGTTCTGGAGCCTTCATCGTACGGCTCGCGTAAGCAATTGGTCTCTCTCGCCCGTCTGGAAGTCGATGCGATAGTACAGCACCCAATCCGGTTTTATTTGCATCCGTAGCCAAAAGAAGAGGAAGATCGGGATCATAGGGCATCAAAACCTGCGGCGAAGTTAGAATTCGTTTGATGTCATCATACGCTCTGTCTGCTTCTGTCGTCCACTCAAAGACGTCTTTCTTCAGCATGTTTCGCAACGGTCTATCACGAGAAGACAAATCTGGAATGAAAGAACTGTAGTACGTAGCTTTACCAAGAAATAATTGCAGCTCTTCTGGCGAAGACGGCTTTGGTGCCTTACAAACAGCTTCGACGTGTTTTTCAGACTTGTGAATACCCTTTTCGTCTATCTTGTGACCCAAAAATTCGACGGACGTGATGCCAAAGACACATTTCTTCTTATTCAGTTTCAATCCATGCGACCTGATTCTTTCTAACACCGCCTTCAATGTTGTTAGGAACTTTGTAGTTGTGTCAGCAAATATCAATATGTCATCGAAAAAATTCACCACGTTTGGTATTCCTCGTAGTAGTTCCTCCATTCTTCTTTGCCAAATAGCTGGTATGCTTGCCGCACCATAAACCGCTCTTGCAAGCCGTATCAATCCATGTGTCGGAGTGTTAAGTGTCAACGCTTCTGCAAACTTCTCATCAACAGGTAGATGTGTATAAGCATCTGTAATATCTAAGTGACCGAAGATCTTTGCACCTTTCATTTGGTTGAAAAGGTGATCTGCTCTCGGAATAGGATGCTCGTCGATGACCATCCTTGGATTCAATGTTAGTTTGTAGTTTCCTGTAATCCGTAAGGCACCACTTTCTTTAACCACTACATGAGTCGTTGAAGCCCACTCAGAATGCTCGATTCTTCTATAAAATCCGGACGCAATTCTTTCATCAATTACCTTAGCGTACTTGTCTCGCAGAGCTAATGGAATCTCGCGAGATCTGCAGAATACCGGTGTGACGTCTGGCTTCAAATGTACCGTAGCTGGAGGCCCGACTAGTTTTCCTGGAACCGTACTAAACAAGTCATCGTACTTGGCCAAAAGTTGCTCTAAATCCTTCTTCTCATCTTCATTCAGGCCCGACTGCAGAGAATCTTTTGATAATTGAACTGAGGAAATACCTGAAAACAGTTTGTGAAAATCAATTTCATCGACAAATTGTTGAACCCATTCTCGGCCGAACAAGGGTTCGTAGTCGCCATCCACCACAAACAAATCCAGTTTCCGCGAAGTGCTTCCCACTGAAACAAGCACCGAAGCATATCCCAAACAGTAAATGGGGTGTCCCGTGTAACTGGCAAAACGTCGACTTGTAGGTTGTAATGAAAGGTTCGGTGCCAAAGTTGACAGCAGTCTCTGGCTCACAATTCCACACGGAGCACCAGTGTCCAGTTGCATCTTCAAAGGGTGGTTGTTGATTTTGACATCAATCATATGCCTCTTCATAGACTTTATTACGTACACCTCTTCGATATGTCCTAGATCATCAATGACTTCAACGTATTCTGCTGGTTCCTCCTGGTACTCCACCATAAGGTGGGTTGCTTCTTGCCCCGCTGACCTTCCTCGACAAATCTTCTCTATATGCCCTTTCTTTCCACAGAAGTTGCAAATTGCATTCCGAAGACGACATTCGCTGCGTAAATGAGGTCCTCCACAACTGAAGCAAGGTGACCTCTGTCCTTGACCCTTTCGGACCGGTCCCTTCCCACCATAAGCTTGACGTGAAGTTGGTCGATAATTACTCTTCTTTAACAAAGGAGCTGAGTACCCGAGCTTGTTTGCAGCTTCTCCTGACGATGCTGGCATTTCATAGGTACCCACCGTGTCTGCTGTTTTCTGCGTAGCTTCCATTGATTGCGCAATCTCGTAAGCATCTTTGAATGTAGCTGGATTCTTCGAAATAATCTCGTCGCAAACGTCACGTGAGTGAAGGCCATGTAAAAATTGCTCGATTAGCATTCGGTCAAGAAATTGTTCGTACTCACAATGAATAGCACCTTTTCGTAATTTTAAAGCGAAATTGGCAATGGACTCACCAGCGTCTTGCTTGATTTGTCTAAATTTGCAACTTTCAGAGAATTTATTTTTCTTCCGATCCAAATGAGCAATAAGCGTGTTTTTAATCTCATCATAGGTGAGCTGTTCGATTTGTCGAGGGCTTATCAAAAATTTTAATGTACTTATCAATTCCGTTCCGATGTACACGCGCGCATAGTTTGTGTGTTGCTCCGCAGGAATACGGCTCAGCTCCAAGGCCCAATCGAAACGCTTAAAATAATCTGCCACTGACGTTTCATCCGACGCTTGATACGCTCCGATCGAAAATTGTGGTGGTCGTCGTTCTATCACTTCGTTTCCGACGTGTCCATTTTCTTGCCTTTGCTCGGTGATCGCAGCCACCGAATTTCTGACGGCATCGGTCAACAAATTCGTAAATGCATCAAGCAATTCTCGAGGCAATGCCATTCTGAATTAAATTCGGGTTCTTTAAATCACTTCTGACACCACTTTTAAATATGCAGACTCCAAATTCATTGCAAACAGTACTTTATTCAATGACAAAACAGAACTGACTGACAGACAAAACTGACACATAACCAAGTGACAGTTTTAGCAAACGATTGCATTCGAATATATTCAAATGTGCAATTTGGAATATGTAAGAGATTCCTTCGAAGGCTATACAAAATTCTTTTATAACTCTCTTACCCCAAAGGTATTCTGCTTCGAAGCAAGCGAGTCCCATCTAATCAAATCGAAAGATCATGTTGCCTTTATTACAAGTGTTGATCTGGATGAAACCAATAAATTTTCCTTCGAACTCAAATCCTTATCGCAAAACAAGGAAATTCTAGAAAATTTGTCCCACGAAATTTATTTTAAGTTTAAATCAATTAATGTATAATAAAAACAGGGATAAATATCTATCATTGCTTAATTAAACAGAAGCGTCGGAAAAACACATTCTATAAGGATCTATTTTATTCTATTCAAAATTTAAAATTGAGACTAGTCGAAGACAAAATTGAGTCCATCTCACTACCGAATTTCGAGGACTCTATAAATCAATTTAAATATTCTAAACTTAAAGGCATGATCCAGTACATGTTCCGAGACACAAAAATCAAAATAACCATTTATTCAGGTAAAATACTAACTCCCCTAAAGAATGGCATTCCCGTGATCTTGAAAGAAAATCACGATGACCCCCTCTCTGGTCACGGTGGATTCCATAGGACATACAATAGAATCAAATCCATATATTATTGGCCCAAAATTAAATCAGAAATCAAAATTTATGTTAAATCATATAAATCTTGCCAAAGAAATAAGACAGTGAGGAAAACATTCAAAGCTCCTATGGAGATTACCTCTACAGTGAACACTCCGTTTGAAAAATTATGTCTAAATATAGTTTGACCACTTCCTATCACAGAGAAGGGTAATAGATACGTCATCACCATGCAAGATGACTTCACTAAATATCCTGTCCCAAATCACTAAGCAGTTACAACTGCCGAAACGTTCCTAAATTAGGTGAGCCATCTTGGTATTCCTGGATCTATCCTATCGGATCAAGGCGCAGATTTTATGTCAAATTTGCTAAAAGAATTCTCGAAACCTCTGAACATTAAACAATTACATACGACCGCATTTCATCCCCAATGTAACGGAGCTCTAGAAATGCCTCACTCTATTCTAAAGGATTGCCTGAAACACTACCTTAACCCTACCCTAAATAACTGGGACAATTGGATATCTACCGCCATGTTCTCGTACAATTCTTCCATCCATAGCACTACCAAGTTTTCTCCCTTCGAGTTATTATTTGGCAATAAACCAAAAATCCCTAGTTCCTTTAACAGAGAACCAGAATTTAATTACACTTATGATAATTATATCGATCAACTAAAAAATAGATCATACACTTCACATACAATAGCTAGAAAAAACATACTTGAATCAAAATAAAACTCCAAAAGTAGATACGATAACAAAATTCAAAATTCTAGTTATTAGCGTTGAAGGAAACTCTATATTCGCGAATTGCTGGGGTTCGGAAAGCGCATGGGTTTCGCAAATTAAACACCGTTCGATTCAATTACAAGCTCTTTATTTCAAATAGGGTACAAGTTGTTCGTTCCACTGCCGGATGACAAGTGAGTTCACAGAGAGAGCAAAAGGACTAGAAACAGTTTTGTTATTAAATTACAGTCTCTGACATCAGGTGCCAGTAAAGTCTCTGCAAACCCAATGATTAGTCTCCAACATCTCCACGCGCCTCGTCACCTCAACGAAACAGTTGATATAAAGGCCTGAGTTGTTGGTGACCACCCGCCGTAGCAAACTTGGTACTGGATTCTTCGTCTTCAGGCAGGGGTAGTATGCAAAGCCTGCTGACCGGTCGTTTCAGAGTGGTTCCTTTGCAGCGTAAGGTAACTACACGGACCAATCCATCAGGTCCGGGATGAGTCTCTGTTACTCGACCGAGTAACCAATGAAAGGGTGGAAGGTTGTCTTCTTGTACCAAAACTAGATTACCTGGTTGTATATTTGGTTATGTTTGTAAAAGCTGCACCTAGAGAGTCGGTGGAGTATCCGACTTATTCCTCGACGAGCACAAAATCATTTATAGGCCGCGATGAAAGCAGCAGTCGTGAAATCGGAGACCAACTCCAAATGTATTGCTTTGGTGGCCAAACAGACGAAGACTGCAATAAACGCCTTATGAGAGTTCCGTCCTCTTCTTGATGAGTAGCGCACTTGAACAGGTCAAGTTCAGTCAAGTAGAAGGGTCGAGCCTGTCGAATGCGGTTGGCTGGCAGTTGTCCGAGCATTTTTGAGAATGCTGTGCCAGGGCCCTATAACGCACGCAAGTGACACAAGTTCTAATAAAACGACCTTTATCCAGAAAGTTAATAATTCAGAATGGCTGTCGTATTTCACTGGTGGTCAACTGAGTTCCGCCGTGAAGTATGCGTCGGTGGGATTCCGCTATAATGAGAAGTGCCAGAGGGCTATCCCTTCCGATAAGCAATGGGTGTTTAGCATCAGCAGTCAACAGAGACTGTTGCAGCCTTCCACCGACTCGAATAGTCAATGTAGTTTTGTCAAAGAATGGGTCCAGTAGCAGGATATGACTGGTGGACTTTACTCGTTTCCCCTTAGATAAGTCGTAGAAGAAGGCGAGTAAGAGATGAAAATCTGGTGATAAGTTCCCATGGTTTTGGTTCAGTGGGGACTGCAGCCACGTTAGTTGCAGTAAACGGGGGTATGTCCGAAGTCGAGTGTGGAAATGACTGTGTTAAGTAGTCGTGGGAGCAAGGTAGCTCCACACAGTTCCAATCTGAGAATCGAGAGCTGTTTAATCGGGGTGAGTTTAGACTGTGAAGTAAGTACCGATACCTGAATGTTTTGATGGTCGTGTATGACTAACAAGTAAACCACTGCAGAGTATGCGGTTTCAGACGCGTCTGAAAATCCGTCAAGCTAGGCTTAAGTCGTGCAGCCAGTCCATCATGGCACGGTAATGTGCTCAAGTTCGGTGAGTTCACGAAGAAAAGATAACCACTCCTCCGCCAGATTATCTGGTAGTGGAGCATCCCATTCGAGCTTCAGGAGCCACAACCTTTGGAACATAGACTTAGCAAGCAGGACGGTAGGAGTTAGGAAGCCTAATGGGTCATATAGCTTTGCGACGTCGGACAGGAGGTTCCGCTTTTGGATTACCTTAGGTGGTTCGAATAATGTTACCTGGAATTCGAAATGGTCCATTTCTGGTCTCCAATGCAGTCCTAGGGTTTGAACTATTCCGTCCTTGTTCAAACTTAGGCTAGTTTGGGAGGTCTTATGGTTATGCATTTATGCAATTCAAAACCTCCTCACTTTAAGAGCATCACAAGATCTTGTTCTCCTTTTAATGCCTCGTCAATACTGCTCGCGCCTGATAGCACGTCGTCGACGTAAAAGTCTCTGCGAAGAATAGCGACTCCAGTAGGGTGAGGCACTACTCTCATCATCCGCGACCTGCTTTAGGGTGCGAATTGCCAAATACGGGGCTGATTTGGTACCGTCCGTTACTGTACGCAGGCGGTACGGTTTGATGTCGTCCAACGCAGACTCACGCCACAGAATTCGTTGCAGGTCCAAATCCTGTTCGTCCACCCACATCTGACGAAACATCATCTTTAAGTCACCTGCAAAAACATGTATTCGCCAGCGAAGTATGGTACTGCAAAGATCCGTCTGTACACCCAGAAAAAAAACATGTAGAAATGAATAAAAATATATGTAAAAATGAAATAAAACGTATATAGAATTTAGTGAAAAGGCAAAGCATTTTAATTTTAAATGGAAACCCATTTTATTTTTTTTAACATATTTTGTATTTTAATTTAAAATGCACATATGTATTTTTAAATATCAAATATTGTTGAAATTAAATGCTTAGACATTTAATTTTGAGAAAATAAATTTCATTTTTAAGTGAGAAAAGTAATTGTTTTTTCCTTCTCTTGGTGCATTTTCTTTTGCAAAAAGAAAGGAACGTAGTTGATTTAAACAATTTACTATTTGTTTTTACATACTGTTACAATTTTGACCGCCGAGCGGCTGGCGGACAAAATTGCACTTTGCCCTTCCCTGCAATTCCGATATGAGGACGGACTTGCACTTTTTTGTTGAGAAAAGTGGTCGGCGTTTCGATCCGGGGCATCAGCCAGATCTCTCCATTGTGGCTGATCGCTGATGCCCTTGCCACAGACGCCACAATCTTGCCGATCGAACGCCGGTCCTTATATCCACTCGATACAAGTCCCGAGTGTGAATTACAAGAAAGGAAAATTGTAACAATACATATGTGAGTTTATTTTTACATAGTTGAAACATTTTAAAATAACATATGTAGCATTTAGTAAAATGAACTTATCATATGTTAAGAAAATGAAATGATTTTGCATTTAAAACTAAAATGGTGCCGTATTAAACTATTACATATTTATTATTTGTTTTAAAATCTTTTTCTGTGGTTTTAAATAAATTATATGTGAAAACGAAATGATTTCCTTCTATGTAAAAATAAAAACGCTGTCATTTAAAAACAAAATAGCATTTTTTTCTGAGTGTAGCTTTGGTCCCGCAGATAAGTAGTCGTTGAATGAACAGCCATTAGTAGTTTTTTGTGACCCAATTAAAACAACTCCCAACTTCGTGGTAGAGCTGCTCTCCTTGTGTACCCCGTAGTGAGGAAGGTAGAAAACCGGATATGAATCATGTGATTGCTTTCTCGTAAGAGGAGCAAGTTCCATGTGCTGAAGAGAAGAGTCCTCCAGATATTGGATCAATATTGTAGGTGATTTACGTATGCATCTTTGCTGCAAACAAATCGTTATAAACAAATTATTAAAGAATTAAATAAAAACCTTTAAAGTCGATTCAAAACATAGTACGGATTTAAAACTTTTTAGAGGCACTTCATTGGTGGTATTAACTCTAAGCTCGTTTCTCTTTATCCATTCGATGATCATAGTTGGTGTCTTCCTGCTAAAAATAAAGCCAAATCTTGAAAATATTATAAAAAACCATACCAACAACACCATAAATGCCACTTGACAATTTTGTTGCCGAACTGTCAACCTCATCATTACCACACGTCACAAATTCTAATTTATGTATCAAATCACTAATCACTTCACTCCGATTGATTAATTTATCGTAATCGCGAGTAATCTGTGTATGCTGCGTTGCGTATACATTGGCCGCCCGATACGGGATCCGAATCGAAGATTGCCGAACGCTACGTGTATTCCGTGTACTCCGTGTACAAGTTGCGAATAGGGAGCAATGCACGGCAACGTTGGATGCAAATAGCCACTGCCTTAAATTATATTGACCGAAAAACAAAAGTATGCGAAAATTGAAGATTTCGTTTGGCAATCTAAGGAATCCCTCGCTGCCTTAGGGTTTTTTTTTTGTCCTAAAACCGGAGAAATTTTGGAAAACCTATGGTGACAAAACGTAAACAAACCTATATGTGAACCCCTTCAATGTGTGAGGAACACCTTTGAATTACGGCAATTCCTACCTGAAAAGCCGGCCGGGTCGGCACTAACACAATGGCAGAAGTATCCAATAATTCACCGGTACGCAAAGTAATAGGTGAACTGTTATTGCGTAGTGTGTGTCGGAATTTGTAACTGCTGCCGTCCTTCTTACTTATTAGGAAATTTAAACGAGAATTTGGAACTGGAACCAACTCTCTTTTCGACTAATGGGTAAATTTTTTATTTTATTTTGCTGAAAAGTGGCCATAGAGGGGGTAATTGGGTCGCAAAATTAGAGTGAACATTCTTTGTAACTAGGTTCCATATTCTTTGCTTACGACAAGCTAAGGAGCTTATTAAACCCTATGCATATACTAATACCACCGTCCTGAGCAAGGCGAATCTCAGATTGCTGGTGGGTTACCTTTCTGACCATCATGGATTCAGATTTCACCTTCATAAATTAGGTATGTCAGCTGAGACAGAATGTCGACTATGTCTTGATGAAGAAACAACAGCTCACATTTAATGTGACTGTTCGGCACTGGCGCGGATGAGAAGAGGGACCCTCGGCAAAGGGCTTTTAAGCTCGGCCGAGATCCGTAATTCTTCTGTGGCTGACCTTCTGTCTTACTTAGGGTAGCAGATTATCTACTTCACTAATGAGGCTCTGGCACAAAAGACCGTCTGGTCGTAGTGCCCACCATATGAGTAGCTCCCCAAGCAATAATAATAATAATTAATGACTTAAGTGATTAAATATATGGAAAATTATTTAATCTAATGCTTACAGTATATGTGGGATTTTTGTCAAAATGGAAAAAATAGTAAATAATATAGAGTTATATTTCATCCTAGTGAGTAAGTATTACAAATTCACTTTATATTCAGTTAAGATTTAGTCCAAACCAATTATTAATTATAAGCAGGCAACCGGCTAAATTATCTCGCGATACCGCAACGAAGCACAATACAAATATTAACCACGGGTAAGTTAATTAGTCTATAGATTACTAAGCGGCTATAATCTCTTCCTTTTTAAGTTCAACACAGTAAATACAACTTGGGTCGGCCCTTGAAAATATACACGCGTGTGGTCTGCTCAGAGGCAAAAACAGCAGTAGTCTGCAATGCATTTGTCGGCGACCGATCTCGATGGCCTAGCGGATCGGCCCATTGTTTGGAACATTTAAGAATTCTGAGTAAACTCCCAAGTGAACTGATGTAGTGCCGCTCCCACATACATATATATTTCGCAACAATTGCAATAACTGCGCTGTACTTGACTTTACTATTGAGAAATGAAAACTAAGTGAAACCTACGTTATGACACGCATCAAGACTAAAATGGCGCTGGTTATAAAAGGATCATCATACCTTGAAATACTTGTAAGACGGTTTTGTGGCCCTTTTTACCACAACTGCAGACAACTTTGAAGATAAAGCCTAAGGAAAGGGGATATCATCCTCCGAGCGTAATAAAATCCTACTGGTGTTAGTGAAGACTATTTTTGAGTTAGTCGAGCACTGGAGGCGAGAAAAAAACACATTCCGTAATGGCGGTATATAAATAATATATAACTGTAATTGAAATTTAATAATTAATAAAGTGAATTTTCATTATGATTTGTTTGTGTTTAATACTACTTTATTTAAAAATTGAACAATTTTAAATTTTTTGTGCACACACCCCCCCGAAAATTTGTTGTTAGCGCCGTCTTTTAAAGAGACACCTCAAGCATTGTGACATCACATAATCTTTTATTTGTAATGAAAATATCGCTAAGATGTTTCCAGTGCTTTTTCCATCTCGCTTATTCAATGAGTGCCTCTCTTTCTACGAGCACCCGCATTTTCACTACGCTCAAGTACAGGGCTTTTATACGGTACAGCATTTCCTTAGGCTATAATCGAATCTTCAAAGGCAGCCAAGGATATGTGTTTTATTTATATGATAATTTCCCCAGTTCAGCACTTTCAATGGTTGGTTTGTGGTTGGTTGGTCCGCGCATTAGAGAACGGCCTTCACTGTCGATCTGCACCAAATCCATGTTCATGCGTGGATAAAGCGGAGCTACAGTGGAAGGTTAAAAAATCAGGTTATTATAGGGCTCAATGCATTCAACGTGATCGTGAGTTGTGAGAATCTTACGATTTTCAATCCTGTTGAAAACAACAGGATTCATGCATTTCGGAACACATTCGATACGCTCTTAAAAAAAAGTCGAGTTTGAGGTAAACTCAAACTCTGTGGTCTGCGTTCAAAAGCTCTGCAGAGGAAATGCTTTTTCAGCCGTCAAGAAGCATTCGATGGGCAGGTTGTTCATGATCATACTGCGATGGACGATTTAAATGAACGATTAATAGAAAAGGTGAAAACCTATTAATATTTGTATGAAAAAGGGACCCACAATACAAACGTATTAAAGAGAAGAAGAAAATGTGGGCATCTATCTCTTCTACTTTTTTCACTTTTCCCTACTAATGCAGTATTCAATCCAATTGCTAAGGGTTCTTCACTTTGACCAAACATGTTTTCCATAGCAGAGCGCGCAATGAAATGATTTTCTCACAACTTACGACCACATCGAATGTATTCAACCCTTATTGCCTCGAAAAGCTTACGAATAGGTGAAAGGTTGGCAGGCGGTCTATAGTTCTTAACGAAGTCCTTCTTCCCTTTCTTAAAAACAGGAATAACATGGAACAATTTTTATATATCAGGAAAGACAAAGGTAAATTAAACAGAAAGGTAAGGAGTTCAACCAAAGAATCACAAAATTTACAAAGAACAACACTAGGTTATCAGGTGAGACCGAATAGTCAGGTCAAGTTTAGACACGTATTCAAAAACAATACACGCATCTACTATAGTTTTAGGAGATTTCATCGAGAACATACATATGTCAGCTAATTAAAATAATTTAACTCGATATTACAGGTGTTAGCACAAAACGCTTTGCTGAAATGTTTGGCAAAGAGGTTAGACATAGCAGAGATCAACGGAAAACTCATTGTGAAGCTTTAAAATGTCAGAATAATTGTTAGTCTTGCGTTTGCTATTAACGAAGTACCAAAATGATTTAGAGGATCAGATTTAATATTAAATTTCATGCGATTACTACACCGGCGATACAAAAGTCTGGAATAATCATTAAATTCCCGTTTAAGAATAGAATAATGCTGATAACCAATATTAAAATGTGATTTTTTAAACTGTTTCCTGGCATTATTTCTCATATTCCTTTAAAGCCATACCTAAATCATTTTCATACCACTGGGCCTGGGACTATATAAGAAAATGTTTTTCCTGAGCAGTGGAACCAGTCGAGACATGCCGTCAAAAACGAATTCATAAAATTTACCTATTGCTTGATTAATCTCATTGAAATTATAAATTTCCCGCCAATCACAACTATTCAAAAAAGAATTAATAGTAACAAAATCGGTATTCCAGTATTCAATGTGTAAAAGTAATAAGTAAGTAAAACCAAAGAACGTATAGCATATATGAGGTATAAGTTCTTTGGTAAAACTGAATGGTCCGGATACACAAAGGGGCTAGCTTTGAATGTTAAAAAACAAAGACAACAATTTACTCATTTTGTAAATTTCTTTCAGTTTGTTTCGTCATTTTTTTCTTTGTATTTATTTTCTGTTTTTTTTTACATATTTTGCACTTTTTGTACTTCAGAAAGACAAGCGTATACTAAACACTAATGATTACTTTGATGTGATATTTGGCACAGATGTCACTGACAGTCATATCAACGTAGAAAAACAAAAATTTCGACAAATGGATTTCCGCGCGAAATTTAAATTAAAAAGTCTTACTATTTTTTGCCCACAGTAGTAGGAATATATTTTTTTTTTGTGGTTTCTTCGATCTTCGAGCTTCAATTGATTTTTTGTATACATTATCAATCTATTTTTGTATTTATTTATTTATTTACACAAAATTCTCAACCACTAAAAAATTTGTTCTCATGATCAAAAAAAGAAAAAGTAGTTTTTAAGTTTAAGTTTTCGTGGCTCTAAGTGCAGTTACTTAAAAAGAAAAACAAATACAACTATTTTTTGTTTTCTCGTTTTCCCTTTCTTGTACGCTCTGTTTCCCCTTCCCATCTGTCCAACCACTAAAAATTAAAAAATTTATGTTAAGTTCAATTTTTGAGAAGATCTTCTCTTCCAGAATTTGTTAAATTTTTTTTCGTTTTATTAATTTTAAAACACTTTTAAACAGCCTGGCTGAAATTCGACTTAAGCTAAGGTCTAAACTAGGCTTAAGCCAGGCTTTAAAAACTTACTTTTTCTTTAAAAAGTTTTAGCCAAATTTATTTATTTTTGTTTAAGTGAGCATGTTTGATTTGTTTCGAGGAAAGGGAAAAGAATTTTTATACATTTTTGGTGGGTTCATTATTAGTAGTGTAATCATTTTCAATTAATTTTCTTATTTGGCTTTGATAGCCGAAAAAACTTATTTTTTTTTTTTTAAAAAAGCTTTTATATTTTTTGTTTTAAAACTGACTTCACTTCTATATTTTTATTTGTTCGCAATTTTTTTTTTGTAAAAATTCAGTCGAAAAAGTTGGAAAAAGCAAAGGGTTTTTCAAAATTTATACTTATCAAATAATATATATTTATATATTATATACTTTGTTGCTATTTATATACTTAATAACGCATGCATAGTTTTCACTTTTTTTAAAAAACTTTCCCACTCTAAGGTACTGCATTAAAGGGCTTCTGGTATTAAATTTTATTTCATTTCGAAATAAACACATTCACCATTATTGCATTATGATTGATTTTTATTTAAGTTAGCCTACAATGTACGCAGTGGCACCGCTGTGGTAACAACTTGTATTGCCATATGTAATTACTTTGAATTTTTATTAGTTTTGCAGTATTTGCAATTTAAATTTGTTATAACTGCTTCTAGAAAATTAAGTCGTAATTAATTAATTAATCAATTGTTTTATTTTTGCTTGTTAACAAGTAATTTTACTAACGCTACAATCTCTCAGTAGAGTTTTGACTATCGTGTGGTTTTTTGTTCTAACTACAACTTTTATTTATTTTTAAGTGGTTTTTGTTTTATAGTATAATATAAAAATGTTTTCTGTTATACAATTTGTGTTTTTGTTCTATTACAATTTATAAAATAAATATATATATAGTGTTAATATCGATGGAGATTTGCAGTATAAATATACAATTATAAAGGGTTTTCCAATAGGGACTTCACAACTTTGAATTCAATTTGTGAACGCACCCTTTCACTAATCATCGAACTCTCACTGTCAGTTTATTCAGTAAACTTAACATTTTCATCATGGTAAAGTACACGAACGAACAACGTCTGCAAATTATAAAAATTTACTACAGAAGTTCGGAGTTGGTGACCGCTACTTTAAGAGCGTTAACTCCGATTATCGGTCGTAATTCTCGCCCTAGTAGACAGGCAGTAACAAGTTTAGTGCAAAAATTTGAGTCTACTTATTCGTTGTGTCATGTTGCCCTGCCAGTGAGACAACGGGGTGGTCGAAATGTCGAAAATATCGCTGTCGTTGAAACGTCCGTAGCAAATGATCCAAAGCAGTCAATTCCACGGCATTCTCAAGAGTTGGGCATCGCCCAGACCACTTTATGGCGAATTGTGCGTAAGGATCTTGGTTTACAGCCATACAAGATCAAGCTGGCTCAAGAATTGAAGCCGATAGACCATTTGAAGCGACGTATGTTCTCTGATTGGGCTCTGGAAAAGATGCGCCAAGATGATCAATTTCATCGCAAAATCATCTTCAGTGACGAAGCTCATTTTTGGCTCAATGGGTTCGTCAATAAGCAAAATATGCGTTATTGGTCGGGTGAAAACCCACATGTGCTTCATGAAACACCACTTCATCCACAAAAAATAACTGTTTGGTGTGGTTTGCATGTCGGCGGCGTCATAGGGCCATATTTTTTCGTCGACGATAATGATCGTCACGTTACTGTGAGTGGTAATCGTTATCGTGCCATTATTACCGATTATTTTTGGCCCGAATTGGAAGATATGGACAACATGTGGTTTCAACAGGACGGTGCCACAAGCCACACAGCACAAATTACAATCGATTTATTGAAGAGTAAGTTTGATGAGCGTGTTATCTCAAGAAATGGACCAGTCGATTGGCCGCCTCGTTCGTGCGATTTAACGCCTCTAGACTTTTTTCTTTGGGGCTACGTCAAGTCATTGGTCTATGCCAACAAGCCGACGACGTTGGAAGAGCTCAGAGCCAACATTGAACGCGAAATAGCAGCCGTTTCGGCCGAAATGTGTGGCCGAGTCATCGAAAATTGGGTCCAACGAATCGACCGCTGCAAACGTGCCCGCGGTGGCCATATGAACGAAGTCGAGTTCCATTCATAAATGTTTTGATTGTACTTCAACCCGATAATAAAGTTTTTGAAATATCTCAAATGGTTTGCATTTTATTTTGAAAAAAAGTTGTCAAGTCCTTATTGGAAAACCCTTTATATTCATTTCTTCTAGGTGATTTACTTGTTTTGTATTTATTATTATAAATTATTATTTAAATGTTTTTTTACTTCCTTTGAAAAGTATAATTGTTTAATTTTTTAACCTTTTTTATTCCTCGTATATATATATATATATGAATATTTACACATATATACATATATGTACAAAAGAAAAAGGAACATTGAAGTCCATAGGAATCTTACCCCTTTTATGGGTTGGCTAATTAACCGTTAGCCTCTAAATGTGGTGTGTCTTACCCTTGAAAAATCGGTAATATTTACGCTACAAATAGTATCACTTTTTCAAATTTGATCCGAACGTGGTTTGCTTAATTTAGATCGCATTTTACAATGGATATTATTTTTAAAGGCCATTTTAACGACAACGAAAAATCTTTAGAGGGGTAAGGCACACCCCATGCTTCATTTCTTAAAAATAAAGTTTACAACTTCTCTCTATTTATGAAAAGTACATATATACATATGTATTTACAGGGTGTTCAGAGGTGGGAGGGAAATATTGCAGGAGGTGAAAGCTCAGGCCGAGACAAGCAAAAAATCGTATGGGTGGGGGAGTTCATCTCGCACCGTCCGACAGTTACAGGGTGGCTCGTAATTCTAAATGTTGCCCTGTATGGGAACCGCTTTTGTATTTTTATCTTTTTGGCTACGCATCGCAGCGATCCCAAACCGGTCTTAAAAATTCACTATTTTGAAGCCCTTTCCACAAAGGTTAACATCACCCCCCTATCCCCAACCCCTTGGCCAGAATCACCTCTAGAAGTTGAAAAATTAACTTTTATTTCCCGATTTTTCACCTTTCGTCCCACTTTTCTCCGAAACTCATGATATTAACATACCTACTTTTTATTTTTTTTAAGTTACCTATCTAATTACCTTTCCGAAAACGTGCAACATGCCTAGGAAGAAAACGGATACAACAATTCATTTACAAAAATCCTTATACAGAATAACATGACAATACGAATTTTTATGAAATCATACTTACATTAACTAGAAAATACATTTTATTCACTTAAACACCAATTAAAATTAGAACTTATGTGCTACAAAAGCTATTCAAAATATTCATGCAAGTAGCCGTCGTCTTGTTCCGCGTTTGAGGTTTATGGTAGCCAGTCTCGCCCTCCCTCCTTTTTGTCGCTGCAGTTCCAATCCTGGTAAGTAATTCTTCTCTGGTGCTGACTGATCTTGACTAGACTTCATCTTTCATCATTCCTTATAAGAAAAAGTCCTGTGGAGTAAGATCCGGTGATCTAGCAGGCTGTTGGGATCCTGCCGAAGGATCCGCGGAACGTGAAATTCAAAAACTTTGTTCGGGTTAAAAAAGACTTTAATTCTCCTAATTAGAACACTTTTTAAATATACTTGCACAAATCCCAGGAAAGCCTTACCTTTGGTAGGGGGACAATGCCTGGTTAGAATCTAGATCACTTCTGACTTGTAACGGGAACATCTCCTTTTATTCAAAATATATTTGTTGAGGATCTGCCCCTTTGATCGATAAAGTATCGTTTTGCCCAATCAGTGTGTCTTCCGAGTTTACATAAACCAAAAATGCATAATTGCATTCTGTGCTGGTGACAAACATCGATCGGCAAGTGCATTGCACTCAATTGAGCTATTTGCATCGTGTCAATTTCCACCCCGGTAGCGCTATGCTCAACCTCGCCGTCGTGTGCCAGCCCCGGTCAGAGGCCCTGTTTGGCACGAGCTAGACGAGCAGCGCGTCACCGTTTATTGTGGGTGTCTTAAGTTTCCAACATTCGGTGCGATCACTTGATGCTCTCGCTGCTACTGTGCGATCATGCTGTGTTTACGGCTCTTTGGTAATGTCACTCGAAAACGGCGCTGTTGGGTGTGCGGTATTCCACTCGCCACCGGCTTTTAGGCTTAAGCTAGTGGCCTTAAGCCGGCCGGCTTTTAGGCTGGTGGTGAGTCATGAATTTGGGATTCATAACACCTTCCCCCTTAATGAAAACAAAATTTTGTTTTTGTTAACGCAAGTCAGGAAGTTTACAAAAGGGTTATAAACTTAAATTAATTATGAATAATAGTACGCTGTAGAATTTTCTTAAAATATATTTCATATGCCTTACTATTATTAAAAATTTATTATTATGCAGTTACTCTGCTTAGAGGAACTCTACGTGGTTCCTCAATCTGTTCTTCTATAGACGGAGGGGCTTCTACCGCTGGTCTACTTTTTGTATAATGTTTTATTATTTTAATCATTCCAAAAGATATAAGTAGTGCCAATATTGCGTAAATTACTGTATAATGGTGCACATCGTGCACAGATCTCACGTGTAATCCTTCGTTCTTTTCCTCCTTTAGAGCGTTAATTGTCTTGCTTAATTCAAAAAGTTTCTGGTGATTTCTATTTTTTACCATTATAGTATCGGGTAGGTCAAGGTGAGTCGCCTTGGGTATTTCTACGTTAGTTAAGTTTATTGAGGGTAGATAGGAATTGTTAAAGGTTGAAATTTTTTCTGTATGCCCATACAGGCTGAATTCGTTACTGCGTATATAACATTCTGGTGATATTTCTAGCAATCCATGCCCGTGGAGTTGTATCGCTTTTATAGTTCCTCCACATATGTTATCTATTGTCTGTGGGTATTTAAGGCTGAACAGCCATTTATTAGGGTCTGGCAGCTGAATCCACATAGTATGTGCTTTAATAGTCTTTATTTCGCATGTTTTGGGCATCACGGATGAATGTTTTAGTAGGGAGATTTCGCAAAGGTTTTGCCTTGCGTTTTGATTAAAAATGGGATGGTTAATTTTACATAAACGGGATTTGGGTGGATGTTCATAACAGTTTTTTAGCTCTTGATGATTTATAGGGTAATGTTTGTCGCGGTCGAAATCTACCAGTAAGTATTCTGTTGTGGGCTTTATATACATGAGTGTATTATTACTTTCTGTTGGGAATGGTACTACTTTGTACGCTTGGAAAGTCGTCGTTAACGGGAGGTGAATTTTAGTTTCTATTATTATTAAGTTGTTAATTTTGTTTTTGCTTGCTTGGCTGATTCTGTAAAGGTCGATAAGTATGTTTTGTGAATTTGAAATTGGTAATGAAGTACCGATCGGGAGGCTTCTTCTGATAGTGGCCAAGGTTTCTTCTAGTTGCGCCGGTGTAATACTAACAGGATTTGGTACGCCGTGTCGGACGTCTAAAAGCATGTCAACTATTGCCCTTTGGGTGTTTTGGTATCTCATTAAGGACAAGGCCACATTTTAAATAATATTCTCGATTTGTATTTCCAGATATGCGTGTATCACATCTGCGCAAATTTTGTTGAGTGCCTGGGTAGTTTTTTCAAATTTTACTTGATAATTACTGAATTCTAATTGTATGTCTGCGGAGCTTTTGTTGAATAAATTTACTGTTCTATCTACAATAAGTGTTTGAGACTTAATTAGCTCTAATGAATGATTTTCGTTTTCTTTTAATGTTTGAATTTGCGAGTTATAATTTCCAGCGTCTTCTTTATCTAGTGTTCCAAACAATGTTTTGCTAACTGAGCCTACGGCGTTTATCAGACCTCTTCGATACCGATCGTGTTTTGAATCTAAAATTTCGTTTGCTTGCTGTATTGTGTCGACTAGTTTTTCAATATTTAAATATTGTGATCGACATTGGTCAGCTATTGATCGGTTTGATTTTAATTTCGAACAAAGGTTATCGACGTCATCCACTAGGGTATTTAATAATTTTAATTCAAAGTAGTAATTCCCTAAGTCGTAGTAGTTAACGAGTTTCCAGTTTGCGCTGTACAATTGTGCATTCCCGAATTTCTCGAAGTATACTCCAAGTGAGGAACTAAAGATCGTTAGTTCGGTTCCCTTGGTTGTAGTGAGGAAGGAGAGTAGTAAGAACACGAACGTAATCATTATGCCTTAGAGGAGAGGAGAAGGATTGGTTTATTCTTTGAATAATTTTAAATTATTGTTGTGAATTTTCTTATTTTTATTTTTTATTCTGACTATAGAATTTTCTGCCGAGGTCGTGTTTATTACCTCGTAAGGTCCTTCCCACAGAGGGGACAATTTATTTTTTCTGGTATGGTTTTCTACAAGTACCTGGTCACCTATTACGAGAAGTTTTGGTTTCGCTGTTTGTTCGTAATATGCTTTTGCATTTTCCTTGTGCTTTACCAAATTGTCTTTGACTGTTTTATGAGTGAGTTGCAAGCGCGCTTTAAGTTCACTTGCATAGTTATCATAATTGTATGATATTTCAGGGGCCCTTTTTAAGGAAGTAGGGATTTCAGTAGGAAATCCGAATAAAAGTTCGTGTGGCGTGAAGCCAGTACTTGCGTGAGTGGAATTATTGTAAGTGAACATTGCATATGGGACCCAGGTATCCCGGGTAAATGGATCTTAGGACACATAGTGCCGGAGGTATTCCGCTAGAGTTCGATGACTTCTCTCCAATGCCCCGTTCGATTCGGGATGATAAGGAGTGATCTGCAATTTAGTTATTTTCAGCAGTTTGCAAGTTTCGCTGAATAGACTGCTCAAAAAATTAGTACCCTGGTCTGTGAGTAGAGATTTGGGTAAGCCATGCTTACAAATAATTTGCGTAACGAATTTTTGCGCTACGGTTTTCGCCTTTGCATCTTGCAATGGTATAGCGTCTGAGAATTTAGTTAAGTCGTCTTGAAATATATCCTAACATTTTTACCATTATTGCCAAGGTAGCTGGTGGGTAGAGGTCCCACAATATCCAAGAATACCTTTTCGAAGGGCTTGCTACTAGTGGTTGTTATTTTCATAGGAATTTTCCTATTTTGGCTGCTTTTATTTATTTGACATGACTGATATATTTTTATATATTCTTTTCTTTTTTTTTAATCTTTTGTATTGTCTTGGATTCACCCTGGTGTCCTCCGAGAGGAGTGATGTGATTATCCTTAATTATTTGCTCGATGTCCTCTGGGTCATCTAACTGTATGATTTTATCAGAGAAGAGCATGGGTTGCGACTTAGAATTCTGACAAGACTCTCTGCATATTTGCTTTACTTCCTGATAACAATCTATCAGGAACCACTATTGGAGCAGTAGTGTCGTTTGCGGCGATTTCTACAAATTTCGCCATTACATTCTTTAGCAAGGTTCTGTCCTTGTCGTCCCTAGTGGGCAACGTGACCTTTCCGACAATAAAGGTGGTATTTCCCCGTTTATACTTATTCACTTCTCCCAATTTTATAACAAAATCTGGGGTTAAATAAGTTTTTAATTGATTTTCAAGGGGAGTCATTAATGTCGGGAATAGAAAATATTTGTTTGTGTAACCTCGCGTTAAAATGAGGTTATCAATATTTTCTATTATTTCACTGCTAGGTACTACTGTACTTGAAGCTGCTTCTGCCTTTCTCTGGGTCCTTGTCATTACTGTCGCGTGTTGGTCCACCCGCGGTAGCAGCTGCCGGGCTTTGCAATGCTTTCGACCTGGATTAATGCAAACCCCATTGCGGAATTAATCCAGGTCAGCGCAAGCCAATAAAACTGAGCACAATATTGCGTCATGAGTACGCGTGCTGGCACACCTGAACTCGTCGCTAACCAGTAGGGCGCGGCGAACAGCTGGGTTTGTGCTTGCACTGCAAAAGCTTGCGCAACAAGCCCATGCGCCCATGCCAAGGCAGCTTAAGGCGCCGAAATCAGGTTAGGCGAAATGGGTCACCGCCGTGGTCAAGGTGTGGAGCTGCGGTAATCGAAAGCACTCGGGGAGTCGTGTGGAAGAATCAAACGAGAGCGGGCGGTACGGTCGTGGGTTGTAAGTTAAGGGAGCTCGTAAAATAAAGTTTCAAGTGACGGGAATCCCAAGTGTTATTATTACATTACCGAGATTTGTTTGTTTTCGGTATTGATTCGGCTCAATGCATCAGCATTTGTGTTAGCTTTTCCCGCATTGTAAATTATTTAATAGTCGTATTTTTCTAAGCGTATCCTCTACCTCATTAGGCGGGAGGTAGGATCTTTTAGGTTCATAATCCATGTAAGTGGCTTATGATCTGTAACGATAACGAACCTCCTGGTTTCGGCTTTGGTGAGCGTTCTGCTGTCGTAACTGATGGGCTTATCTTGTCCTATGATTCCTTGGGACAAGACTGCACCAATTGCAAATTCGCTCGCGTCTGAATTGACTATAAATTCTTCATCAAATTGGGGGTACTGTAATATAGGCTTACTAAGACGTTTTTCCTTTAGTAAGTTGAATGATTTGTCACAGAAGGCATCCCATTGGAAATTTTATCCTTTTTCAGGAGGGACGTAAGTGGTTTCGCCAATTTTGCGAAATTAGGTATGAACCGGCGGTAATAGCCGACGAACCCTCGGAAACTTTATATATCCTTTTCCTTCTTGGGGACGGAGAAATTTTGTACTGCTTCTAATTTTGCAGGGTCGGGCGTAACAACATGTCCAAGATAGGAGATTTGTTTACTGAGGAAATGGCATTTCTCAGGTTGTAGCTTGATATTGTGCTCCTTCAGCCTATCAAAGACATTTCTTAGTCTTTGATTGTGTTCCGTGAGGTTGTACCCATAGACTATAATGTCGTCCATGTATACAAAGCATTCAAACCCTTGTAATCCAATTAGGACGTTATTCATTAGTCTTTAAAACGTGGCGGGTGCCCGTTTTAGTCCGAATGGCATTCTATTATAGTGATAATGCCCATAGGGTGTACTGAAAGCAATTTTTACCTTGTCTTGTTCAGACATCGGAATTTGATGAAACCCGTTGGCCAAATCGAGCGTATTGAAGTACTTTGCTCTTCCTAACTGATCTAGGATGTCAGTTATATTAGGTAGGAGAAATGCATCCCCTATTGTGATGTCATTGAGGCGTCTGAAGTCCACGACCAGTCGCCATCTCTTGTTACCTGCAGCAACAGGTTTTTTTGGTACTAATAGGAGCGGGGAGTTCCAGGGACTGGAACTGGGACTTATTATGTACTCTATTAGCAACTTTTCTGCGAGTTGATCTCAGTCCGTTGAGACTCAGGCAGGCGGTAAGGTCTTACGTTAATAGCTGCCTCGCCTGGTAGTATGGGAATTTCATGATTTCTGCTAATGCAGAAATTTGGAGTACTGTTGTTGTGTCAACAACTGTATCCCCGAGTTTCTTTGAGGCTTTAAGCACCTAATTTCGCCTCCCGTGTCGACGAGGAAAATGGCCGTCGGGGAAGCCGTTAGGTTATTCCTGATCACCACGATAAGTGAGCGATGATCAGGGATCAGCTGGAGAATAATTTCTCCATTTATTCTCGGGGACGAGAGTGAACATCCGCGCTCACAGTCAGTTGGTGGAGGCGAGATTGGGCGAGTGTTACCTTGTCTCGCCGGACTTCGTTTTCCGGCTGTGTATTTGTACCGGAGCTTGAATTTGCTGCTCTGATATTCGTAGGTTTCCCTGTGTGCTGGGCAATTTTGTTGCCAGACCCCGCAGGTCTTGTCTGTAGGGAGTTTTGCTGTGAAGGGGGGTAGTAAGAATTATTTCCCTGAGAAGAATAACTCCTCTCTGGGGTAGGAGCGGGTCGATTGTTTCTATTCCCGGAATATTGTTGCTGTGCGAACAATATCTTCCTGCACTCCGAATAGCGATGGTTAGGTATTTTACAGAACAAACAGATGAGCCGGGGCTTCTCTGTCTTGATTTTGGCAGAAAAGCATGTTTCAGCTTCATGCCCTTTCTTATGGCACTTTGCACACGAGGTAACTGCGCTTTAAACGACCGACTAGTGTCGGCAAAACTAACAGCAGTTTTTATGGAACTGTCCAAATCGCTGTGGGATTTTGCCTTAGTTAAGATTTTAATTTGGTCGTCTTTAATACCATCTTCGAATGCTCATATCACAATTTTCTCATTTTCTTTAGTAAGAATCGAGATAACTTGTGCTTCGGGATTTAAGCTGGCAGTGGCATCATCAAACAGAGCTAGCAGTCGACGAGCACGGAAGGCATATTCTTTCAAATCTTCCTTTGGGGACTGCCTCAAGTTCAGGGTCTCGTTCTGGATTGGTATTCTAGAACGAGTTTCAATGAAACGATCCTGGAGGGCCTTCTTGAGCTCAGCCCACGTAGCTATATCTGTATATTTGATGATGTCATATGCCCTACCCGTGAGCTTGGTTTCAATTATCTGTAAGAAAATCTCCTTATGCGATCTAGGAGTGTCTGAGCCTTGAAACATTCCACAGATGTTTAAAAATCGGTGGAGTTTCTCAGGCGAACCATCGTACTCTGGTATTAGTGATCTCGCATCACTGACGGTCAAACTGACAGAGGCGGCAGCACTAACACCCGCGTTTTCCTCAGTCATTTCGGACGTACTTGCCTGGTCTAGACGACGCTTTTGCGCGCGAGCAAAAATTTTGAAACGAAATTTTTACAAGAAGGTGAAAAGCAAAACGTTGGCTAGTTTCGAAACTAGAGAAGCAAGGTTTTTGCGGAAGTTCTCTTACAAGGAATTTCCGGGGAAGTAACGAATATATAAAAAAATGTGTTCTTCTGCGGAAGAGCAAAATAATTTTTTTTTTTTACACGATTATCTAATTAAATTCTATTCTAAATTAACCTGAGTGTTGCCGAGTGCTTCCTGGATAACTCGGAAGTGTTCGAAGTCCCACGTAACTTCTCCGACATAGTGCCAGACTTCTCCGCTGCTGACTTGCTCCTCGGGATGAGAGTAGTTCCTCAGGGCTGAGTAGACGTTGTAAGCTGAAGGGCTGTCTTCGTCGTCGTCAAATAACTCGTCGATCACGGTGTCCAGTTCCTCATCAGAGATGAGTTCGTCGGAGGTGTAATCGTCTTCCTCTTCTATCGGGATGATGACTTCTTGGAGCTCTTCGATGTCTTCCATCGTGACTTCCTTTATTTCTTGCGGCCAACGCATGGGGTTATGTGCGTGCTTTCGGGTCCTTATTATTTTTTGAAGAATTTGGGGAGGTTGAGGTCTTACAAACCAATAAGCAATATCCCACCGCTGCCACCAAAAATTGTGTTGGGATCCTGCCGAGGGATCCGCGGAACGCGAAATTCAAAAACTTTGTTCGGGTTATTAAAGTCTTTAATTCTCCTAATTAGAACACTTTTTAAGTATACTTGCACAAATCCTAGGAAAACCTTGCCTTTGGTAGGCGGAAAATGCCTGGTTAAAATCTGGATCACTTCTGACTTATCGTAACGGGAACATCTCCTTTTATTCAAAATATATTTGGGGAGGATCATTAAGATTTACGAATCACCCTGAAACTGCCGAACCGTGCGAGATGAATCCCCCCCCCCCCCCCCCCCCATACGATTTTTACTTGTCTTGGCCTGTGTTTTCACCCTTGCAATATTTCCCTCCCACCTCTGAACACCCTGTATATATACTTTTTTTCTCTTTAACCGTTATAAACACGCCTATATAACCCAACTTCAAATTCACTTCCTTTATTTTTTAATTAATTATATAACTAACTTCTATTCTTCACGTGGCTTCTTCTTCCCATCTTTAGTTTATTTTGTGGCATCTTATTCTATTTAATTTCATATTTGTATATTCCGTCCTCTTCTTCAGTTGGTTTTTGGTTTATTTTTTTGTAGCATCTTATTTTCTAGGTTAATTCCATTTTGTGGCCTTTTTCGCTTCTTCTTTATATCTTCAGTTCATTGTGTGGCTTTTGCATCCCGTTTATTTATTCTATTTATATTTTTAAATATTCCTTTCAACTTTATCTTAGGCACTTGTTGTGGATTTGTTTTTTAAATCTTTTCTTCGTTAAATTTCTTACTTACTTTGAATTATGCATTTCCAATTAAACGGTTTATAGAAAAATATAATAATGAAAAAAGGTTGAATTATAAACGGAAAATTGCGTGTTTCTAAATAAAGAAACAGTACTGCATTACTAAAAACAATCCAGAGTAATGGTGAATTATTTCTTTCTATCAACTCAATATACAACAACGTTTTGTTTTTACTCCAAGAACTCGTATTATTTTCCCCTTATTACAATTATTTTATTATATTTTATTATTTTTGATCATATTTTTGGCCGGAGAATATTTTTGGTATCGTATATATCTTCAAAATTTTGGTAACTACACAAACTACAACTATAACTATTTTTCTTAAAACTTTTTGAATTGCGTGGGTTTTTTTGTTTTGTTTCTTATCGAAGAGAAAAATATGTTTATCAAAAATTATTATTCAGAAATTACGAATATTAAATCTCCTCTACAATTTCTTCTTTGTTTTCCTTTTTACCTATATACAGAAAAATGTCTAAAATTTGATAATGGGAAAACACAACAAGGAGAACACGAAAGTGAATAATTATTATATTTTAAATGCATATTTTTTTGTTCCTCTTTTCGTTTTCTGGACGTTTGCAATAAAGTTGATAAATTTATTTATTTTTATTTTTTTTTTGTTGAACAGAAATATATTTAAATATATGTATGTATGCCGCTTAGCTGGAAATTATAAATTCCATTTTAAAAATCCTGCTTAAAATATAGCGCAAAGAAAATAAACCTTTTATTCAATTTTACAATAACGTATTAAAGTAGTTACAATTCCAGCCGGTAGAGGGATCGTAATAGCTGCCGGTGTCCAGTAAAATTAAAGTAAAAAATAGCCGCAGCAGTGTTACAGTTTGAAAGAAGCGGTCAAGTCACAATCGGCTCGAATTCCTAACTGTGTGCTATAACTGTCGATCCTTTTGCTGTTGGTAAGGGAGCGAGTGGGACCCGGGGGACGAAGCGTATCCCGCTGAAGAGTAGTTTCCCCTTCCATTCGCCGAAGGCGGGGGCGGCTCGGCGACGAACCTTTCCTGCAGGAGCAGCTGATGGGCGGCCAGGTCCATCTCCTCCCGCGTCATGTCGAGCGCCTCCTGCATCTCTCTGGAGGTGTAGCGTACAAATTCGGGATCGCAGTACTTGCCGAGTCCCTGCTCAGCGAGGACCTGAAAAAAAGACGAATTGCGATATTTTAATTTTAACTGAAACAAAACCCTTCAGGGATTTACGAAAATATATTTTAAAAAGACTACCCCGGAAAACTAAACCCGGAAGGGGGTAGTGCATAATGAGGTAGAACAAACCAAAAAACTGGCTACTTCTACTATAAAAGCCGCCAGGCCCCCATAAGAAACACCAAAATATATCTTAAGTTAAACACTCAATTAAAACCCAAATTAAAGCCGAACTGCAATTAAACCGCAAATTAAACCCTCAATTAAGCCCCGAAATACATCTCTAATTAAACCCCACTTTAAAGCCAAAATTATACTCCAAATTAAACCCTAAATTAACCTCAAATTAATAATTAACTTAAGACTGACCCTTCCAACGAGACTCTCGGCTGATCCGACAACTTCCAAGGAGTTGGGGCGTCGCTCCTGCGGGCTCCCCGGGGTCGAGTGAACGAGTCGTTCGGAACCAATGCCGCCGTTTGGCTCATTCCCAACTAAGGCAACTGCAAGAGAAAGAGAGATGGAGAAAGAAAAGAGAAAGTGTTCGTCATTATTATCATTACTCGTTTCACTTTTTTAAGTTATATAGGGTTCGTTTTTTTCTTTTATTGTTTCTTGGGATAAACAACAAAATTTACTTGAAAATATATATAATAAAACAAAACAAAATCGAAAATCAAATTACATTAAGAAGCCAAACATGCTGTAATTTATTTTCTTTTTCAAAATCGAGAAAAATATATTCATGCAAAATGAAAAAATACTTTTCAAGGTGCGAAGCATTCAAAAATATGGTTTTCATGCGCAAAATACATCTAAAAAGCGCCCAAAACATTTATCAGAGCGAAGTAGAGAAAATGAGGTAGAAAGATATAGAAAGACAGTGAGAGATACTAATCTTTACCATATTTTTTAGCTAAGGCAGAAAAGAACAAGTATTTTAATTTTGTGGGTGGTACGAAAAGTTAAGCGGGAGGGAAGGCTCGAGAAAATTGGTGGTGTATTTAAAAAAAGTGAAAGTGGATTTTTAACTAATCTAAACCCTCTTTATATATTTTTTTTTCAATTTTCTACATGGAAATGGTATTAAAAAAATTTCTTGAAAGAATCTGCTATTTACGCATATTGTACTCAGCAACAAATGGCCGGGAGAGGTCTTCTTTGGAAAGTCTTTTCTTAAATGGCGTCTTCAAAAGAAGGCTTTCTTTTGAAGGCCTCCGAAAGTTTTTAGTCCTTCGCTGTTAGGCTATTTTCCTAAAAACACCGTACGTATTTTAAGAAAAACATAAAGATAGACAAATTTATAGAGCGGGATGGGTTGGATGATAAGAATTAACGCGCGCAAACACATTTAAATACATAATTTTCATTTTGTTTTGTTTTTCTTTTTGAGGATCTATAAACAGTAGACATTCAAAATACACAAAAAAGAAAAAAATAACTGACGATTAAGTGCGACACCGAAATACATTGACTTAATTAATTTATAATTATTATGCTGTCTTTCAGATAAATTATTAAAAATATGTTATTGACTTGAGGTCCTGACCTCCTTCGTGAAATGAAGAGCGATTCTTTGGAATTTTAAGGGCGCTTTCCCTACTACCGCCACCGCCAAGATATCCAAGGGGGCCGCCATCACAATCATCGGGATCGGGGCAACCGAATGATGTCAGGCTTGACGTCATAAAATTCGAATTCGGAATGTAACGATCGCCACTCGATCGCAGGTCAATCGATTCCGGGAGAAATCCAGCAACGGCCATCGCTTGCGAGTGGGCCAATCGTAGGCCGCTCGCAACTCGACGTATTCGAGATATCGATCTTGGTCGAGTGACAGTCGTTCGATTCGATGAAAATTCGACTGTTATTGGGGTTAACGAAAATGACGCTCCCCCCCCTCCGCCGCCAGGTGTCGTTACTGGATTTGTAGCGATTGTCGCTGTTGCAATCATCGATGGGGTGATAGCTGTAAACGTCATAGGGCCAATCGATTTGCGACTAATATGGCTGCCGCTGCCCCCACTCCCATAGTCAAGGATGGTGGATTGCGTCATCGTTGTAATCACAGACCCTGCCCCATCTGAGTCATCGATGCTGTCGTTCCGGGGCAAATCGGGGAAGCATGACATTACTGTCGACATCGACGAAATCATCGAGCCCTCCTCACCACTTCCACATGCTGGTGGCTTTGATGAGCTGGCCGTGCCCCCCCCACAACCATTTTTGCTGCCCCCCAATGACAAGTGAAGGCATTCCGCAAACCGTTGACCAATTCGCCGTGGTGGAGGTGTCGGTGGGAGTAGCCCTGCATCCGGATTAGATGTCACTCTCCCAACGTATGAGCCAATGAGATTCTTTCCGGTTGCCGTCGATGCCGATGATGACTGTGATGGTGACAAAGATGGCGGAGAAAGTGCCGCTGATGACGTAAACAAGCCCCTAGCCGATGATGATGACGTCGTCCCAGCTGATTGGATCGCTACTGGCGATGAGATCCCCATCGATTTGTAATTGCTATTCGGCGATGATGATGACGTTAACCTTTCCTTCAGTCTATAAAATTGAGAAATTTGTGTTTTTTGTTTTTTTGTAAATTTTTTTTTCTTAAATATAAAAATATAACTGCAACCATTTTTAGAGTGTGCCCCACAATTAATCACCACATGTTGGGAGTAGTAATGTTGTTTAAATACTGTGGCACCATTTGGTGCCACTGAGAATAAATACCAAAATATGATAAAACGTAATATTTTAACGTGTTCGTATATTCGTTTGACACCATATGGTGCCACGCTTGATAGTTGTGGCACCATACAATGTCATGATTACTACAGTGCTAAATTCTATTTATTTTCAACTAAATATTTCTGTACAGATTTTTTATTGAGTAGAAATTGTAAATATAATTAAAATAAACTCACTGAACTATATATGATTATAACTTTAAGTAGCAATTCATTTCAAAAGCATAAGAAAATTAAAAGCGATTCTAGTGTTACTAGGTGTGGTGTGCTCTGACAAATTGTTTAGATTTTTAAACTGGATAAGTTAGATAAACATAACCCAACTTATTTTGGCTCACAAAACTGTTTTATTATTTGCACTACGTTTTAAAATGATTATTAAATTCCTTTTTAATTCCAAATAAAAACACTAAAAACGGCAACCCTGGAAAAATAAAACAATTAAATGTCAATTTATTAAAAAATTGAACAATAGAATTTTTTAACTGCATGTTTTTTAATTATTAGGAGCAAAAGAAAAATAAGAGTTAGAAGTTCAAAATAAAAATAAAACGGCATATTTTCACAAATTAGTGACTCTCTTCGTTTTTCTTTTTAATTCTTGTTTTTTCGTTCTTACCGTTGTAGTAAGGGTGCAGCAAAATACCACGATTTGTTTTGCTAAAACAAAATTTTACTTTTGTAAAAAAAATTACGTCACAGTGGGGGAGGGATACAACAAAAATAAAAACTTAATTTTCAATTGTTTGAATTTTTTCTTTGTGGGTTTTCTTTTGTTTTATTTAACTTTAATTAAATCTTTTCTTTTTTAATAAATGAATCTGTTGATTGATCGTTGCGAAGTTTTCTACGATGGTTTCCAAATTACAGTTATTGTCAAAAATTTATATTTTTGCATCAAAACAAAAAAATTTTGTTTGTTTAAAAAAAAACTAACTGCAGTTGCATACTTACTCATAAGATTCTACCTGCGGATGGACAATGTTACCACCACTACTAAACATTAACGGTCTCATCGGAATATTTTCGCTATGCGGTGGCAAGTTGTTGCTATTTCGCATAATTCCATCAGCATAATTTTGCAGATTCCCCCCGGTTGCACTTGACCGAGTTTGCATAATTGTTTTGGTGATATGATTCATGCCATCAGCAACGCTACGATTAACGGTATCGTACAGCGGATCATTTCCAATACCCAGCGGATGTGACTGCTGATCGACAAAACCACCGTTAGCTGACGCCTTCTGCATATGATGGCGGGAAAATGGTCGCTGACCGTGACGACGCATCGATGACCAAACATTTCCAAAAAGTGTGTGATTTCTCTGCATGAAAATTAATATTTAATGTTTTGAAAAAAAAATTCCTAACCCAAAACAATTTGTTTCAATATAGCCCCAATTTTTTTTTATTTGTAATTGTAACAGTTTTAGAACAAATAATACAGGGTCATTACCCTTAACCAAGTTCATCTTTTGAAATATATCTCACCTGTAAGGGTCTGTTTTCAAAGGAAAGGAAGGGTTTGAATTAACAATATTTTTAGAAAATTCTCTCATGCTACCCAAAGGCATTTTAGTACAAAAAATAAAAAAAATTACCCTACTAATTTAGTTTCCTATATTGGCTTTGGTAATTTGCATTATTTGCAGTATTATTATTACAATGGGAGAAACAAGTAAAGAGCAAATTTTAACACTTACCCTGTGCATTGGCTCCGGTTCTTCCATGAGCTCATCCAAATTACCGGAAATTGCCCTTTTAAGTTCAGGACCAGCCTCATGAAGGGTCCTAAGACCGGCCTGCAATGTAACGGTATTACTTTGTTCGGCGGAACCCTCCCTCCCCTCCTGCTCCTTGCGTTTCTTAAATCGACGAAAATAGTCCTGTATAAGAAATGTTGCATAAAATTTCCCGACAGTGACCTCATCATCGACACCCGGTGGCGGAACAACCTGATCCAAAAGTTTTGGATTTGTCCGCTTCCAAATTTGCTTAATTACAGCTCTAAGTTCGGCGTTCGCTTCATCGATGTTACCCTCCGTTTTTATTTTGAGTGATGTTCGAACAACAGCGAACAGGGTGGCATTAAAAAGTACTGTTCCATCGCTGTTCAGAGGCATGTTCATCGAAACGAGACGCTTACACGCCATTCGATGGGGGCAGAGCTTCCCGAATCCGAGGGGTGGGGAAATTTTTCGGAGTAGGGTCACGACGTCGAGGTGCTTTATTCGACCCTTTGCGTCCGGATCGTACTCGGACCAGAGCCGGATAAATTCGTCCAGATGGTGCGGCCCCAGGATCGACCAGTCCCTGGTCAAGTAATCAAAATTATCCATGATAACAGCCACGAATAGGTTTATAATCTGGACAGATAAAAAAAAGTAGGGTTAGGATCGGATAATTTACCTTAAATTAACCCACCAAAAAGGAGCAAAGTACGTAAAACGATATGAAGTAAGGGAAAGCTATACTCGATCCACAATTATCGTTTGTCGGATCGTCCGAATTTTTATCGCAGACAACTTCACCCGGTCGAGCTGAGCAATCCATCATTATTTCCTGCCAGGCCTCTCCGGTCGCAGAACGGAACAAAACGAGCACTGCTTGGGGGAACGTTTGGAAATTGTTGTTTCGATGGATGGACGAATCCTTGTAAATTGAAATTTTGCCGAATATCTGCTCAAATTAAGAAAATCATGCTCATGACCAATCTAAACTTATCTTAAACAATAAAAATAAAGAAGTAGGATTAAGACATCTCACCTGCATCCCAATTACGGCGTAGATGAAAAAGAGCATCACAATCAACAAAGCAACGTAGGGCAGGGCCTGAAACGATTTTATAAATGTCCAAAGAAGGGTCCGTATCCCCTCGCCCTTGCTCAACAGCTTCACCAGTCGCATCACACGAAAGAGTCGGAAGAAATTTATCGAAATCAAATTTGATCCCGGCTGGTAGAGATTACATATATTTTTTTTATTTTAAATTAAAACACATTTTCTGAAATTATTTTTAGTAACTAGTTCTATGTAAGATGAAGAAAAATGTGATGCCAATTAACAAGCAAAGCTAAAGGACTATAAGTGTTATATAAACATGCTTGTTAAAGTTTAGGAGAAGGGTAGAAAGGGTATTAAAGTATGATAAAAAATGTTGTTTATTTGTTTTGGCTGAACGATTGTTAGATTTCGAATTAGCACCACTGAAGAATTATTTTTGTTGCACTGACGAAACTTAGGGTTTTTAAAATAAATTTAAAACAAATAAAGACATTGTATAACTGTTATATAATCTGTTATACTATATTATATAACAGTCTATTTTGTTTTGTAAATATTATGCAGAAAATAAACATAATTAAAAAGCTGCTATAGATTTGTGTACGTGTGTGTATGCTAAGACATGTTGATCATGTTATTTAAAATAGTTCAGTTCAGTTTTGTTTTTTTTAACTCATAGCTGTTTTTTTAAGAAGATAAAATACACACTTTCTTCGATGGTCCAACATCGCCAGCCCCTTCGCTTTCTTTAACCCTTACTTTAATTTCAGAGTAAACGATATCGATGAAACTGCCGAGAACGATTATAAAATCGAAGACGTTCCACGCATCCCCGAAATAGTTCTAAAATATAGCAATTTTGATGTTATACATGTGTAAATAAATAGGGGGTATACCTTAAATCGGAAAGCAGCCAACTTGAATATAAACTCTAAGGCAAAAACAGCCGTAAAAATCATGTTTAAGGCGTCCAACATTTCCTGGTACCAGTAGGGCTGATTGTAAAATTTCATCGCTAAAGTGATCGTGTTTATCATGATCAAAATAAAAATGGTGTACTCGAACGGTTGTGACGTCACGAACCACCAGACTTTGTATTGTATCCGATGCTTTGGTATATACCGTCGCACTGGTTTTGCCTTCAGGGCAAATTCAATGCAGTTCCTTTGATTTTTGTCCAATTCACAATTTTTATATTCCTGCTCGCCTTCATTTTGGAATGTGACAATAACGAAACCCACGAAAATGTTAACCATAAAGAATGCGATAATAATTATGTAAACAATATAATAGGCAGCGACGATTGGTCGAAAATTGTGAATCGGGCCGTAGTTTTCGCGATTTGAATCGATTGAAACGTAAAGTAGGCTGAAAGTATAAATAAAACCAACTGTTATACGGGCATTTCAATTTTTGGTTATCATAACACCTTAGAACATAGACATAAGGAAGCGTTGAAACGTCTACGTACCAATTTTTAGGATGCTCTGAAGAACGAGAGAGAACGGAAAAGTTAAAATAGCACATGTTGAATTTGTCAAATATTTTTAGGGTGTTCCCGGTCAAACACACCGGTAAAATTTATTAATGTACTTAAATATTCTACAAATCTAGAAAGCATACATATGCCATTTCACTATTGATGGAATGTGAAATATGAATTTAGGTATCATTATACTTAATTTTGTGAAGCCCCTCTTCAAATTCCCTTAATTTTGGCACGTGTACTGATGTTTCTACTGCTAAAGTGCTAGAACACACACATAAGTAACTTTGGTACACTTGACAACTCATATCGCGCTTCCTTACGTTTCTGTTCTAAGATTAAAACCAATAAATGTTTTTATCTTATAACAGTTTATTTCTAAATTTAGCATTAAATTTTCAGTCTGTTTTCATCTCGTTTCGTATATCGCTTTACTTACGATGGCCATCCTTCAAAAGTTGACACTGTGAATAATGTTAGCATGGCTTTAGCGACATCATCAAAATGAAACATGTTCGGCACCCACTCTCTGTCTTTTATAACGGGCTTGTCGACGTCACCGTTCTCGTAAACAAGATAAGTACCACTGCAAAAATAAATTATAAAAATTCCTCTATGTAAGGAATAGTTTAGTTGGAATATTTAAAAATGAAATACTCACTGACAATCTTCCTCGATCATTTTTGAACCATCGGTACATTTGAAGAATTTTCCCTGATTTTCGTTTTTTTTGTTTTTTTTTTTTATGCAAATAAAAATTCCAATTAGTTTTCCAGAAAGAAAATAGAACATACTAAATTAAAATATGTAATTCCTAGAAACCAACAAATTCTACCCAAAAGGTGTAAATTTTTGGAAAAAATTTCCTCTAGTTATTTTTTGTGAGTATTGTGTACTCTGCAAAACTTCTATTTGTTTTATATTTTATTTTAATTATAGACAAAAATCAAGAAATCATTAAATTTTTTAATATGTGTATATATAGAAAAAGAAAAACTATTCAACAAACAGCTCCGTGATTAGTTAAAGCACAAAAAAGAACTATTTTGAAAACTGTATTGTATATCCCAAAACAAAAGACAGAACAAATGGCTATACCAAAGATTATAGAATATAAAGATGTCGCTTTTAAGGCCTGCGCCCATAAGATCCGTCAGAGTCCGTCATATGTCAAACTTCAAAGCACTGATCGGATCTCGACGGGTGTTGCTGTATGGCAACGAAGAGGTACGCCCATGAGATCCGTCATGTGACAAGTGAAAATAGAAGTGAGAATCGAAGTGAACATAGTAAAAGGCTGTGTTGCATTACACAATTTTGTGAAAATGCATGATGGTAGCTATATTCCGCCTAACTATGTGCGCATCCCATATATCCTTGCAAATACTATTTACTTACCTTCCATTTCTACTTTTGATAATACTTTGCCGGGATGTAAATAGCCAACTTTGAACTTGCAAGTTTGGAAGTTCTCCCAAGGCTCTTTCTAGCTGACGCGCCTTGACGGATGAAAATATTGAAAAATGTTCAACATTTTGATCCGTCAATACTTTGGAGATACGTCGCTTATGGGCGAAGCTCCATAAGAAAGCATGGAATCAATATTTTCATCCGTTGAGTGCATTAAAGCTTGACGAATGACGAAATCTGACGGGTCATATGGGCGCAGGCCTTTAAGATAAAATTTACTTCGTGCTTCGAGGTCCAGCGCTGGCCCCCAAGAGATGTGTCACTGACACACGTACAGGAGCTCTCTCTCAATTTCAAATTATCTCAACATCTATTCTCTGCAACACACTGTGAGTATGTTGTAGGCGCGGCAGGGCGAGATGAAAGGAGAGTGGCCAGCGCTGGGCCCCCGAAGCACAAAGTGAATTTTAGCTTAATTGCGACATCTTTATATTCTATAATCTTTGGCTATACAGTGTTAGATTAACATAAAAAAAAAGTGTATACAAAATTTTTTGAACATAGGTAATTCACAACCTTTCTTTCCCTTTCTTAAAAACAAAAAAGCTGATTAATAATATTTTGCATGTTTTTACAAATTAAGAGTGTGTCTGAGAAAATGTTAAAAATAATGAGCATTTAAATCACTTTTCAATTCCTGTGGAAATTTTAGAAGAAAATTATAATTGATAATGGCTTTTTAATGGAAAAAACACATTTCCTCTGTGCTATTTTTACTTTTATGTATGCTACTAATTTTGGGTCCTCATTTTGATTTTGTTTTATCACACTCCGCTTCATGTTTGTAAGACACCCGAAAATTTCGTATTATTTTTGTATTTTCTTTCAAGCATTTTAAATCTTAAACTCCCGGCCAGTGAAATCTGCACTATCTGCTACGGTAAAACAAGCTGAATTTTGAAATTGTCTCAAATTTTCTAGTCGTTCATATGCAAACTGTTCCATTCTGCTCCGAAATATGTAAATGTAAAATGACTTGCAGGTGTCTTACAAATAAAAAGCAGAGGTTTCCTCAAAATCAACACGACTAAAAAATAAAACTTAAATTTTGACTCTTGACCCTTGAATGTGTTGATTTTTTAAAAGACAAAATATAAGAAAAATGGGGTGAGTGGCTGTAATGTGGTCTCGTTCTGTTAGCTGCTGTTGCCCTTCGTAAGTTTTCTGTTTTTCTGAGTAACTAAAGTAAACCAAGCGAATTACCTTGAACAGCTGGACTCCGATCACGGCGAACATGAACTGGAGGAGGTACGTGACCAGCATTATGTTGCCGATTGTTTTTATCGCAACGATAACGCACTTGACCACGTACTTTTCGCGGTTTTAACGTGATTTTCATTGGTTTTTTGTTGGACGTTATACGTGTATTAGTAGCGATTTTATGGTAAATATGGAAGAGTTTTTTTATTATTTTCCAATCACCAAACCGTTGCCAATATTTCAACATATTTTTAATATGTTTTTAATGTTTTATTTCGAATTGATGATGACGTTAATGAATGGAAATCACACGGTCACATTAAATCGTAGGTGCATTTGTTTTATTTTTTTTATTTTATTATGTATAGAAAGAAAAAAGAGAGAAGAAACAAATTATGATGTATAATTATTGAATGCACTCTTTTGTAAATATATGTATATGAAAAATGTTTTTAGTAAAGGGGATACTTTATTTACTTTTCCACCAGCAATTTTGTAATAATTGTCCGTCAAAATGTTTTTCTATGTAAAGTACTTATTATTTAAAATATACATATATTGAAATACTTTAAAGGGGAATCGGGTTTTAAAATTTTAAATGAATGCATAATATTTCAAGAATCTTGTGTCAAAATTTCAAGTCGATCGGAGCAAAATTGACGAAGTTATGACTATTTTTGTACCTGTCGGATTTGTATCTACTGCACCGATCGTTTTGAAATTTTGAACACTATTTCTGAGGTAACGCTGGAGATTATTTTCAAATTTGTTAATATTTTTCATTTTACAATAATAAATTAACCGATTTTTTCGCAAAAAATCGCGTTATTTCCTTCGAAGGGTTCCCAAAAAGTGAAAAATTGAAATTTCGAAAAACCCGCCAGCGTTAACTGGGCAAAGCGATTATCTAACGATATAATTTTGATTTTTTGATTTCATTGATTTTGATCCAGCACCGAATTATGAGGGGCACCGCAATTCAACTTTTTCCGAGGCGCTCCAGAATAATTGCTGCCATTGCCGTATTTTTTAATATTTCTCCATGAAAATTTTGCAAAATATTCTTCAAATGTCATACTATAATGTACCATTCGTTTTAATAGATTTTAACTGTTTTATAAAAAAAAAATTACAAAAATGAACCTTTTTTCACACGAATTAACCCTATCCCCCCCCTTAATGAACTTTTATGCATTTCAATATGTTCTTGAATATGAAAACGTGTATATAATACTTTTCAAATTTATAAACAACTATTTGGGGTCTATTTTGATACATTTTGATGCACTTTGATAATCAAAACTGATTACAATATTGCTTTTGGTGACTAAAGTTTACTAAATAAATTAGAAGAAAAACCTATAATTGGGTAATATTAATAGAAATGAAAATATCTTTGAAGTGATTACACTATTTTTGCAAAATTAATTAGTTACAAAAAATGCAGAGGGGGCTTACTTGATGCTTAAAACGGTGACAAGAAACATGAGGGTTTTTTCAAGAAAAAAAATTTATAAGACAAGTACAAATAAATTAAATATTAAAAAATGAAAGCAAAAAAATATATCCAAAAGCATACTTAATTTTTTGGTAAAAAGTAATTTTTTTCCATTTTTGAATGAATTTGATTTTTTTTTAAATGAATGGTAATAGAATAGTCCATTGGTCCAAGTGGCTTATAATTGTAAAACAAAAATACGGAAAAAAATATAAAATCATTTGAGGCAGGCGGAAATGCACCTAAGGGTTCTCATGAAAGATTTGAAAGATTTTTAATAACTTTTAACTAAAAATGAAAAGGCTAAAAGCTATTCTATAAATTCCTTAGTTAATTAACCATGCTGGCATTACTCACTATGTAATTACTTATAATTCAAGTTATCGTAAGTAATTAAGAGTAATAGCACTAATTAAAAGTAATGCCGCATACATTAAAAACTAATTTAAGTATTTAGCAGTTAAGACTGAAATAAATTGGTTAGGATTATTGGAAAATAAATAAATATATAAATAAACAGGGAGCCAGTTAAGTTTGTCATTTCATTTTTAATCTTCTTCTTTTCTACATAATATCATAAATAAACAAATTTTCGTTAGTAGGCACGTGCGAAAGAGATTTAAAGACGTTTTTCTGCATTTTAAAATCCAACAAAAATAACCAGATGTCGGTGAAGTCGAAACGGCGCGTTATTTTTATAATTGTTCGTTTTTATACTCTCAATGCCAATTCATTTTTTTTCTTTATCTTTTTATTTTTTGGTTTGATTTTTTGTCGTACAACAAAAGTAAAAAATAAAACAGAGGAACGTAAACTTTTACAAGTTAAAATAAAACAACTAAAAAGAAGAAAATAAATGAAAAATACGTCCTAGGAATCGTGCACATCTGAATTCATATTATGTGTATGTGTGTGTTTTCGAAGATCCAAAATATTATTAACAAAATTATTTACAAAAACAAAGCAGATACATTTTTACTTTTATTCTTATTTTCATTGTTTAGTACAAAATTAAATACCAAAAAGACAGCTCCAGTATCAATAAAAACAAAAACAAAACACAACTAACACACTTGCATTGACATACACAAACAAATAACATTTCATTATATTTTATTTTATTTGTTAAAACTCTTAAAATCTTATATAACAGATATGAATATTCACTGTCAAATATTACACAAACGATTTTTTAATGGACGGGCTCCCTGTTTCTGTATAACAGTTTTCGAAACTGTTATGTAATTTGGGGCACTATTACACTTAGGGCCTCTTTCACGAACTCCAAATAAAGTAGCAAGTAGGCTAACCGCCAGTTAAAGTCACCAGTAACTACACCTACGAATTTCACAATCATCGAGTAACATTAGCCGATGAATAAAGTAGCCCGTAACTTACTTGCCAGTCCGTCTGCCAAGTAGCGTATTTAACTGACGAGTAGCAGTTGTCATTTGTGTATTATTAAATATTTATCCATGAATATTTTTAATCACTACAACATGAAAATTAATAATACGCGATTCAAAACTCTAAAACTGGACGTAATACTGAACGAATTAACGCCTGGTTTCTTACATTTCACTTAACGAATAAGTCGTTACCTGAAACCATGATTTCGTTTGTGAAATTGATAGAAGTTACCCGTGACTTTTACTTGCCAATTAGCGTTACTTGAAAAGTAACTAATCAACACTTTACTTGGAGTTCGTGAAAGAGGCCCTTAATAAAATAAAATAAAATTTTAAAAATCACCAAAACTTACACTGTTAAAGTTTAACAAAAACTAAATACACATAAAAAGGTTCCTTTTCCATGCATTTAAAGATTCAAACATTTGACAATAAAAAACTAAACTAATTTCGTGTGAGTTTTGTGTATTCGCGTGTTTATTATTTACCAAATATAACTTATGTATATATACACAGAATTAAGTTAGTTATTTGCCAGTTCTTTTATTAATTATTATTATTATATTTTGTTGTTTACAATAGAAACCCAAAGGTGCATTTAAAAAAGTGAACAACAAGAAAAATTTCATTTGTTATGTAACTTTTTGTTTTGTATAAAGTCAGGTTAAATAAAACAAAAACAAATAGAAGTAAAAACATTTTAAAATTAAAACAAAATCATAATAACATTTTTGGATATTTTCAAAATATTACTTTAAACAATTAAAACAAACGGAAATAGAAAACAGAAAAAAGGAAAGGAAAACTTTTAAAGATATTGTGTTTTATTTATTTATTTTTCTTGTGTTCCCTTAAACCTTTTTCGTGCTTCTGATTAATTTTCTTTTCTGCTGGTATATATATGCATATATACATATATATATCAGCTCGTTTTTTATTTTCTGGTTTTCTTAGCTTAAAAGCCACGCCTACCTTAAACAACTGGACTCCGATAACGGCGAACATGAACTGGAGGAGGCATGTCACGAGGACAATGTTCCCGATTGTCTTAACAGCGACAATCACGCACTGCACTACGTGCTATGAATTAAAGAAACATTTCATTTCAATTTCGCCACTTGCGGCACACATAACTTAAATTAACTACAATTAAAATTTGAACAAACCAAGTTCCTTCCCTTAATGCGGGGTGTTTGCCAAACCAATCAACATTTTGTTGTTTGGGGATTCCCCAACTCTCCCCGTGCTATCAGGAATGGTAGAAAGTGGTTAGCTAACTCCCTTGTTTTGTATTTATCACCAATATTGGATAGTACGGGACATTTTCTAAAACGATTGCAAATCTAAGCCGCTTCCGTGCTACAATCTGCACTATTCGTTGCAGTATGACAAAGTTAATTCCCAGGTACTATCAGAAGTGGTAGAACTTAGTTAGCTTGCTCCGGTTTTGTGCAACTTACATACAGCTTATTTTGAATAGTAAGGCCATAGACAAACTAAATACTAACAAGCTAGCTAGCACCCTTATTTTGCAGTTATCACTGGCATTAGTACGCGCCATTTCCTAAAACGATTTCAAATTTTTTAAATCTAAACCCCTTCCCGCTAAAATTTGCACTATCTGCTGCAATACAAGAAAGTCAATTTCAGGTACTATCAGATTTCATAGAAATTAGCTAGAGCCGTTTTGCTCCATTTATTATTCATTTTAGAAAGTATTGTATAAAATGTGAAATGGACCCCTGTTCCAAGGCAGCGCTATTGAAATTTGAATTCTTCGAGGATTCCACTGAACTTTGATTTGTGTTCATAGTTTGATCATTGAACGCCCCCTTTTTGTATTTTTTCCAGAATAAACAGCATCTTTCAAATTAACTAACTAAAATAATTTTTAAAAAATAAATCGAATAAAATAATCACAAGATTGTCCCCTTATAGAATTTTCTCAAGAAGTAGCAAGTAGCCCCCTGCATTATAATCTAAAAAAGAATATTTTTAATTTTATTAACAGAGGAGAGATCTCGAAATGAGTTTTCGAAATTATTTACGTATCAATCGAAATTTCATCTCTTATATATGTAAACAAAATGCGTTTTGGTTGAAATATAAAAACTTAATATTTTGAAAATAATTACCTTAAGTCCTTTGGCGCGATTAATCGCCCTCAGAGGTCTTAAAACTCGGAGGACACGTAGAATTTTAACAACGGAAATCGCATTAGAGCTGAATAAAATTAAAAATGCGTTTCTATTCATTGAATTCAAAGACAAAACCAATTTCCTACCTGGCAAAAATTGAAATCAGAGAAACGCATACAACGAGCAGGTCGAGAAGGTTGAAGGCGGACCTGCAGAACGCGCCTTTGTGGAGTACGAAGCCATAGGAGAGCACTTTCAGAACCAGCTCTATCGTGAAAACCGCGGTGAAGAAGTAGTCGAAGTAGTTGAGAATCTATAAGAAAAAAATTAAATATTAACTGAATATGCAGAGTCGCAACAATGTATTGGAGTTTTACCTTATTTCTGGGGGCTTCTGAGTGGAGGGGGTCCTCCGCGGCGAGCATAGCCGACGAAAACATGATACAGCCAAGAATTATGTTGCTAAAGTAGCTGTGATTGCAGAGCCAATGGCAAAATACTCGGAATCTTTCGGGTTTTTTAATTTATTTTCGAATAAACAAAAATAAAAAACAAACGCCCAGTTGTGCGTTAGTGTTGATCCGAAAAAAAGAAATTTATTAGGCAGGTAAGATTCTTTTTGGTTTCATTTCTTATTTTGTACTTTTTTAATTCATCTAATCTTTCTTAATTTATTAATTTCATACTTTGTCTATGTAAAAATATAGGCTAATAAATATAAAGATTGCCCACTTCGAACAAGCAAAATGCGATCAAAAATTCTGAGAGATCCTCATCGTTGCCTGCACAAGTGCGACGGCATGTGACGATTTGTTCCTGCAAACCTAATATATCTATGTATGTATACATTTCTAATAAACTTCATATTTCAGGAGATGAAATTATTTTTTCTTAAATAGTTTTAATGAAAATATCCCCGATTTCATTGAGAAATTCGGCCAGCAGACAAAGCAAGAAAATTCCTCGCGTATCTGGAATTTCTGGTCATACATCTCTTTACCAACCCCATTTGTTTGTTTATTTATTGCTTACATCCTGTGCTCCAGCAAAACAGCAAGTGACATGCCAACAAAGATTATATAATATTTATTTATGATATAATCTTTGATACCAACACGCGCAAATTTGCTTGCTTTTCTGCTTCTTTCTCGGTACTCTTTGGACACGGGCACAGCACCTCATGTCACAAGGAATTTATCGCGCGCCGAAAAAATTCAGCGTTCTCTTCGTCGAATAAGTCATATGACGTCGCTCTTGTGGAGGCATCATTGTGGAGCTCTGAGAATTTTTGGTCACGATTTGCTTATTCAAAGTGGGTTATCTTATTTGTCTATAGTAAAAAACACAAGAGTATTATTTACAAGAAGCAAAGCAATTTCATGCAAAAGTTTATAAATATAAATAGTTTGTTTTACATTTGTTGAGTTAACAGAAATTTTCAAATCAGCTATTTATTATTTTAATTTAGGTATTTAATATTTTCATTCAGCTGTTCAACACTTCCATCAACTTCAACGAACGTCTGCCTAAGCAAATTTGTATGAACAAAACAACCAAAAAACACATCAATTAACAAATAAAAAATATACCGCCAACGCACGCCCACACACTACTTTTTCTTACTAAGGTAAAAACAATATATAAGGGTAAAAATTAAGTTGAAAAAAAAGATGATGATCTGTTTTTCTTTTCTTTTTAAATTGAATTTTCCAATTTATTTTCTGTTTTGAGCGGGAGCGGGATTTTGTTTGTTTTTTTGCTACTAAAAAGCGCGGAAAAAAACGAGGAAAAACATACAAGCTTAAAATATTTAATTTAAAAAAACTATAATAATGATAACAACGATCTGCGGAATATCGTACACTCCTGTTTTTATTTTGATACTTTTTGTTATATTAACGCTGCGCACTAGTGACAAAGATGCAGAGAGGTTGTTTAGGATGAGAAGGGAGATGTACGAATTTGATAATTTCATTTTATTTTTATTTAGTTTTTTTTTGAGTTTCTTTAGCCAAAGCTTTTCATGAATTGTGTTTTATAAGAAAACTACAAATAGAAAAATAAAAGGACAATATTCAACTTAATTTTAAAAAAAATTAAAACACAAATGTCCTTTTTATAGGAAATTTTTAGAATTTCAAGAATGTTTCTTTCTGTGAAATAACGTTTACAACAACAAAAAGTATTTGTTGGTGAATTTAAATATTTTAATTTATATATTTTTCCCATTTAGTACCAATCAAAATGCAGTATAGCGTTGGTGTCGTTACAGAATGATTAAACTTTTAGGTTATATTTTGGTTATAGGTAACTTACGGAGTTCCTTAAGGAAGCCACTTCGGACCACTGTTCTTTTTGTTAATCATAAACCGACGTAGATGTTTGTAATACAATACTGTTTGTGTTTTTTTTTTATTCTAAAGCACCCTAGTTTTGTTGGCGCATTCTTAAAAGGTAAGAGCCTGTCGAATTTATAAAACTGGTTTTTTCAATTGGATTGAGATATTGAGATCGCGGAGGCCAATTTAATGTCTAAAATTTAATTTTCTATCAATATTTGAACAAAAATGTTAATCACTAGAGATGGTAATTGTAATGATTCAGGGATTCCATTTTGAATTAAAGCGTATCTTTTGCTGGTGATCCATATTTTGAGCAATTCGATATCAACGTTTTTATAAGTTTTTGGGAATCACTAAGTTGGGAAGTACTAAATGGAAAAAACAAGTTTAAAATATTTATTCATTTTTTTTTACAGAGCACAGTGTTATAAGAAGCTAGACTGCATTTACTTTCTTATTTTTGTTTATGGACGTTTTCTATCATCAACAAAAAACTGAAGTTAGACGGATAAAGTAACCAACCAAACAAAAATATACTTATTTTTTTGTTTTTATTTTTGATAAAAATGTATATATTAAATAAAAGATAAAACTTAAAAACCTGTTTGTTTGCGACATTATGAAGAAGGATGACCCCTGCGGAATGGGCACAATTTTTGTTGGCACGTTTTCTAGTTCAGAGAGGCGCCGTGGACGTGCTGAGACATGGCCTACACATCACAAGAATTGTTTTGGTTTTTTGTTTTTGTTTCACGGTATTATTTGAAATGTTTTATAGTTATTTATTTACTTTTTCGAGTTTTTTTTCTCGATTTTAATAAAAAGGGATAAGGAATATTCGCACACACAAGCACACAAATTGGCGTATATAAAGTTTTTTTCGATTTTATGTATATTTTTTAAATTTTTTGTGATCTATATTTTGTAGAGGATTACAACAGAAAAAAGAGAAAAGAAAGAGTACTATTTTTATTACGTATAAAAAAATAGCTAAGGTATATTTTTTATTATTTTTCTATTTTTGAAACACTGGTGGCAATTACTCATTTGGCGCCAATAATTTTTAAGCTACTCATTTCTTTTAAGTTCATACTATAGAAAAATCTGGTAAAGGGCTGGGAAAATATTTTAAATTCTATACCACCAAAGTCCCAAAAACATGAATAATGAAATGTTTTTATTCATCCAACTTATAATCTAGATGTAAAAAAAATATTAGGAAGAAAATTTTGATTACATTTAATTCTAGATTTAATTTTTTCTTAAAAAATTATTTTTTTTTTTGAGAGAGTATTATCAAAATTGTGTTTTACCTGTTTGTATGTGAAAATATAAAAAATGAACTGCCTTTTGGAAGTGGTTTTTTAGTCTTCTTTATGCTGATTTCTGACAAACGGCGGGGGCGGGCTGTTATCGTTTCATGTACGACTTCTGCATGGCATTCTAATTTGTTTTTGTGTTTTTTTCCAAATTTTTTTTGTTTTTTAATTTTTCAAAAATTTTTTAATTAATTTTTTTGAGTTGACAAAATTTTTTTCAGTTTTCTGTTATTAATGGTCTTTTACAACAAGAACAAATATGAAACGATAAAATCAAAGTCATCGTAATACCCGAATTTTACTTTTACTTATTTTACCTTTACTTATTTCATTGCTTTTTTCAAGATAGTGGGGATAAAATCGACAAGAAAACTTCGAAACCGTTTCACTCCCACTGCGTTTTTAAATATCCAAAGAAATTGTTTATCGTTTCAAAATATTTTTTTCTCACCTCTCTAAATAATAATTTTTCTCTTTTCTCTATAAATTACTTTCATTTTCTTTGATTACAAATATTTGAATGAGACATTTTAAACAGCATTTTATATATTAGAAAAATGTCTTCTTTGTTTATTGTGTAAACTATAAAAGTAATTCTCACCTTTCTCATCTTCTTCTTCAGGAAAATCTTCTTGTTCCTCTTCGAGGTTAATTTTTGTTTCAGAAATAGTTTCTTCATCCCTAAAGTAAACAAAAAAAAACAAAAAAAAATTGTAACAAAATTAGGAAAAGATTGTGAAAAAATGGGACATTTAAAAATAATATATGTTTAACTTACAAATTTTCTTCATCTTCATGTATTTCTTCTTCTGGATTGTCTTCGTCACCTTCTGCGATTGGAGTAGGGCTATGTGATTTCTGTTTATTCTCTCCCTCCTAATTAATTTATTTACTTTTACAAATCATTTATACACTAGCTTGAAATGTCTACTTCTTCTTCTTTTGCAATTGTTGTTAACGAATCGGCATCAGCCAAGTTGTCGACGGCGATGGCCAAGAAGACGTTCAGTAGAATGTAATTGCCGCAAATGAAGAGGATTATAAAATAAATGCAGGCCAAAATTCCAAAGGAGGACACGCCCCCATAGGCCTGGATGCCATCGTACATCACCGTGTTCCAGTCCTCGCCAGTTAATATCTTTAAAAAAATGGAAAGTATAACTAGTTTTTAGGATATTGGGACAAATAAAATAAAAATTACTTGAAAAACAGTTAAAAGACTCTGCCAAAAGCTATCAAAATTAGATCGTGGTTTCTCCTCCTCAGGGTTGATTGAATTAAATTTCCCGCCAAAAACCTGCATCCCAAGAAGAGCAAAAATTACAATGAACAAGAATAGCAACAGCAGCAAAGATGCGATCGATTGAATTGAGTTCAAGAGCGATGCAACTAAATTGGACAGAGATCGCCAATATCTGCAACAGCGAAAAAAAAATTAATTTATAAATTGTATAAGAAAGCAAAATTTTTTGTTTAGGTTAAAACTCACTTTGTAACCTTAAAAACGCGAAGCAGCCGAACACACCGAAGCACAGAAACACCTAGCGGTGGCATTACGTGGGTATTTGTTAAAACCATTTCGGTTATACTGCCGATAACTACGAAGCAATCGAATCGATTAAATAGGGACACAAAGTACCCCTGGAACCCTAAGCTATACATCTTTAATAGCATTTCCATTGTAAATAGCGCTACAAAAAACATATTGGTCCGCTCTGGAAATTGTAAAATGGATTTCCTACCAAAAATCTAAGAAATCGAATAAATAATCGGTACCTTGAAAATCATCTAGCCAAGGTGGTTGCTTATAATGTTCCGTGGCCAAGACGCCCGTGTTGAGGAAGACGAGGATGATAATTAGCCAGTAAAAGGCCTGTGATTTAACTGCTTTTCGGCAGGCCCGTCTCATTCGCCGGTTGACCCTATCTAGGTCCTTCTTCTTTTTTCTAGCCCAAGATTCCTGCACGGTCTCGACACCGTCGACGCCTAATTGATCGGTTGAATCCATTTCATTTGGCTGCTTAGTTTTGCCATCTTGAATTATGTTCCCGTCCGATTCGGGCTCAATATCTTCGGCTTGTGTTATCCAATCGAGATAACCTCGCAAATCTTCTTCGATTTGTTGCTTTTCTCGCAGTTTTTGAAAATCACCACGATTTTTTGCTTTTGTTCTCTCCTTTGAAAATTCTCCCGATAATACACCAAGAATTAGGTTCATAACAAAAAATGCCCCCAAAATAACCATTGAAATGAAATAAATCCACTGCCATGTGCTACCCATCGCATCTTGTATCTATTTTCGTTTTTTAAATGTATTCATTTTCTTAATTTTAAATCATAAAATTTATTTTAAACTTACGTCGTAAAGAACATCCGTCCAACCCTCGAGGGTAACGCACTGGAATACCGTTAACATTGCGAGGCCAAAGTTATCAAAATTTGTAATACCAAAATTAGGACCTTCCCAATAACATGTGCACTTGTAAAATTCACCACAATTATACCCATGTTGACCACAGGGTTGTGCTTCATCCTCCATTTCACCTAATTTGTTTTTTTTTTTCATGAAAAGTAAATACAATTTATGTGAATTTAAAATTTAAAATTACTTTCAATATGAGTACTCCATCTATTGGGTCCTTCGGAAAGTCATTTCGTTTTTTCTAAACGTTATTATATTTTTCTCACAGCCAACTTACTGGGAAGACTATTAGGTCGTTTGTTTGTATATAAAACACAGGATCCCAGCAGGAACATTAAAATACATTACATTAAAAATCAATTCTATAATTAATACAAAATGGAATTAATTGACTCCATTTCTAATTCCTCAGAATGCAGAATAGAATTGCTTCTACTTCTAATTCCTCGGAATATAGAACAGGATCTCTTTATCCGGAAAATCCTGTGTGGACTTTGGACTGCTGGTACCGTTTTGTTGTGAAATGAAGTCATTCTGCTTGAATAAGTCCTGAAGTGCGGTCAATTTTTTAATAGTGCGGTAAAGAAATTTTTTAATAGTGCGTTGTGAAGCAGGAATTGGAAATTTTTGTCGGTGAGTTATTTTCATTTCATTTTCATTTATTTAAGTTTGAATTCATTTGTATATAAAACATAGGAATTCTCATTTTAGTGCTAGAAGTACATTCTTCATTCATCTATAATTTTTTATAATTAGTCTAGCAGAAGTACAATTTTATAGTAATCTAAGATTTTGGGACAAATAAGTCGGTGAGTTATGTTTTTCTATTTTATTGCATGTTTTTAAAATAAGCAACATTTGGTTCCGTTAGATAACTACTCAGAAGAAGTAATTCCATTATATTATGAGAAAGGTTACCAAAAGAAAAGGATTAAGCAAGCGTCAAATCGCACGTGCTATTAAAATAGAAAAAGAAAACTATTTAAAACAATTTGCTATAAGTAATGAGACTTACGAACAAGGAGAAACTAGTAGAAATATAAGCATTGATTCTGATTGTACATTCGCAAACTGTAGCACGTCCGCCGGCATCCTGTCGGTTGCCAGATATTCCAGGTTAACTTCGCCCATGGATATGGCCTCCCTGAAAAAATTGTGTCGCACGTGAACGTGCTTCGTCCTTGAGTGATGTACAGGGTTCTCCGCCAGTTTCTTGGTTCCCTGATTATTGATGTAGATAACAACGGTTGACGGTGGACGAACGCCAATCTTCTCGCTAAATCGCCTGTATTGCCTCCTTAGTCGCCTCGCTGAGCGCCATATACTCCGACTCAGTTGACAAGGCTACCGTGCGTTCTTTCTTTGATTCCCATGAAACGGGCCCCCCACTCATCATAAATACGTAGCCGGTGTAGGATCTCCTACCGCCGATGCATGTGGCCCAGTCAGCATCTACGAAGCCGGTCAGGCTCGCCCCCTCTCTTTTAAAGGTGATGATCACATTTGTTGTACCTTTAAGGTAACGCAATACTCGCTTTGCAGCTTGCCAATGACTGCGTCCAAAGCGATCGTTGAACTGGCTCAGGACACTTGTAGCGGGCGCGTTCCGAACGACAGGTATAGTAGGGCCCCAGTTCTCGATACGGCGGCCTCTCTCCGTCCTCTTTGCTCCAAACGTCGTTCTTTGACAGCTTTGCTCCTGGTTCGAGCAGCGCTTAGACCGACCGACATTCGGGCATCCCAAAGCGGTCAAGTATATCTAATACATACCCACGATGGCTCATGGTGATAGTCGAGCCATTATGGATGAACTCAGTACCCAAACAGTATGAAACGTCGTTCAAATCGTTGATCTGAAATGGCTTGCTCAGATAACTGTAGACCTTGTTGATCATCGCAGTATCAGATGACAACTCAAGCATGTCATCAACATAAACAATAATCACGAGTTATTTACCATCTTCGCCCTTTAGGTATACGCTTGCGTCTCCAAAGGTTGGTTTCGCGCCGAATTCTTTCAGCTGTTTATCCAGGCACTTATACCAGCATCATCCCGCCTGCTTTAGCCCATACAGCGCCCTCCTCATGCGACAGACTTTATTTCCGGGCGATAGCTGGGACAACATATTTACGGCCTTGCTGATCACCTCTCGGGAACCCAACTTCTTCTCGGCGATGAAATTCAGAATTTCTTCCGTATAATGTGGCACCTCCATCCAGATTTCCTCGTCGATGACGCCATTCAAGAAGGCGGTGGAGACATCAAACTGCAGTACGTGCATATCATGCCTCGCCGCCAAGGCCATGACAAGGCGGATCGAGCTGAAACGGGCAACGGGTGCATAGGTTTGCCGTAATCCATGCCAGGACGTTGAGTGAACACCTTAGCCACGACTCTGGCCTTCCGCTTCATGACAGCTCCGCCGGTATCATACTTATTTCTAAGTATTTACAATCCGACTCCCGACTGCTGAACGCCCCTTTGGACGCTCTTCCAAGTCCCAAGTGTTGTTTTTTAGTATCGAGCAAAACTCGTCGGTCATTGCTAACATCTACTCGTGCCCCTCAGAGCCAGAGATTGCCGACCTGATTGGGAGTTCAGCGATGCAGGCGACATCTGGTGAGTGTTCGACTTCCTCTTCCAAGTTATACTGTTTCCTAGGCCTGCCAGGTTTATCCGTGTAGATCTTTTCCGGTCTCCCTGGTTTACGCTTTAACGATGGAATTGACCCGGTCGGATTTGGGGGCGGAGCCTCAACCGACTGGAAACCTCGAAAGTCTTCTTCCTCGTCAGAATATCCCAAGTTCTGATGCTCATCTGGTTGGTGCTCATCTGGCTGGTCGTCATTTAGCTGGCATTCATCTGGGTTACTCAACGGGCAATCCTCTCTCAACTCAATATCAATGTAGTCGTATGACAAAGCAGGCTTTTCTCTATCCTGCTCAATGTTCTGGCAAGCATCACTTTGCTTCGGACAAAAATCTTCATATTTGTAGACATCAGCATGTGTAGATGCCTTCAGGAATTGAACGTCACGTGAAACTTCGACGCGCTGTTCCTCAGGTATCCAGATCCTAAAGGCCTTCGATTCCAAAGCAGGGCTAAGGAATACTCCCTTACGAGCTCGAGGCTCGAACTTGCCTGTAATTTTGGTTCGGTTTAGGCAGTAAACTGGCGAACCAAATTCCTGGAACTCGCTCAAATCCGGTGTATCTCCCATCCACGTCTCGAAAGGGGTTCGACCGTCCAGTGTAGTAGTTGGACAGCGGTTTCTGACGAAATTCGCGAAATGCACCGCTTCCGCCCAGAGCGAAGGTGAGAGACCAGACTGTATTAATTGATATCAAGCCATCTCGACCAGAGTACGATTTCTCCATTCGGCTACACCATTTTGCTCCGGATTATTCGGAACGGTTAGACGACGTCGGATCCCGGAGCTCTTCAAGAAGTCATTGAACTGATCGCTTAAATATTCCGTCCCATTATCGGATTGAAGGAACTTGATGCTCCTGTTGTGCTGCGTTTCGATCATGGTCTTGAATGCCTTAAACTCGGAGAACACCTGAGCCTTATTTCTCAGAAAACGTACCTCACTCCATCGAGTAGCGTCATCAAAGAAGGTGACGAAGTACTTGGCATGACCATTGGACATAACCCTCATCGGTCCACACACATCCGTGTGAATGAGTTCACCTGGGGCTGATGATTTTCTCTTGGAGACCTTAGGAAACGATTGTCGTGTCATTTTGGCTTTAATACATACCTCACATTCAATCTTCGAATTAATGTCGCTTATATCCAGCCCTCGCAGAACTTTGCTTTTAAATGCTTGGCGAATACCTTTTGTATTTAAGTGACCCAGCGCCCTGTGCCAGTTCATCAGACATTTTTTATGATCACGGCTGGCAAGTGCGGCACTCGGCTGCCCGGCAGCCCGCGAATCACTCACGAAATATAGTCCGTCGACCCGATCCACACGCAATACGACATGATCGTCCTTTTCGCCGACGACCTCTGCCGAACGTTTTCAGAAGGTCACGCGATATCCCTTGTCGACGACTTTCGCAACTGACAATAAGTTCGCTCAAGTCAACTGTTTCATCGTCTTTATTTACTCGGGTGACTAGTTATGCGGCACCTTTTGCGCTGATTTTCGTGAAGCTAGAATTTGCCAAATTCAATTAGTCTGAAAAGTTCTCATCAATGGACTTAAAACTTTTAATGTCATTGGGCATATGTGCGGTACAACCGCTATCTAGGCACCACCGTTTGTGCGTAGAATAAACCAGCAAGGAGCTCGCGTCGCGACACATGCTCGATTCCGGAGCAGCATACAGAAATGTTCCCCTGTCTCGCTTCTGTCATTGACCTTTACTTTTGATCGGCAGTTAGATGCCTTGCGACCTGGTTTGGTGTATTTAAAACAGCGAAATACGCTTTTGTCTGATTGCTCCGAATTTCGTTGCCTAGACTTCTCCGCAATCATTGCGTTCTGCGCTTGTGTTGGTCTGTTGTTGTTTCGTGCGTCGCTTTCCTCTACTTGATTAGCAGAATGTCAGGACTGGGGACCTCGTCACGCGATTCAATGGCAACCCGCAAGCTGTTAAAGCTAGCCGGCAAACTGTAAAGCAATAATATAGAAAGTGGGTCATCATTTATCGGCACTTCCATGTCGCTCAGTCGGTCAACAGCGTCAAACAATTTCCCCAAATGATCGCGCCCTGGCTCATTCGTTGCAGAACTATCTGCTTTAGCAGATTAGCTTTCGCGCAGGGCCTCTTGACTGATACACAGTCTCCAACTACTGCCAGAGTTGCCTCGACGTTGCACATCCCTTGACCTGTTTCAGCTCCGTGGACGAAATTTCCAGAAGTATGTCTAATATAGCCTTACTATCTCCCCTGACCCACTCGTCCACCGCTTCGGCATTGCCCTCGGTCGGTTCAGGCTTTACTTTCGTGCTACTCACGTACCACCACGCATGGTTTTTAATGAGCAAAACCTTCATGTGGGTTTTCCAGTTATCGAAATTATCCTTAGCCAACATATCGATCTGCATTGTTGTGGACGTAACCATTTTGAGTTGCTGCCGTCTAGAACGTTCGAGAAGCGAACTCAAACTCACTTTCACGCACCGATTATTTAGCCAATTTTAATAATAAATTATAAATCAACACAACTTCACACTTAAGCCGCATTATCATTATATACCATATTCTTTAAGTTGGTATAGAAAGGTGTCGTTCAGCAAAATTTCGTATGATTCTATGCAATAGTTTACCTTTGGGATCTTGTTAAATATGGAAAGTTGCAAGGAGTATTTTAGGAATATTTTGCTTTATTACTACAGAAAAGTTAAAAATGCTGTTTAATCCCGTAAAAAATGTATGTGATGTGTATAGAGAAATTGCGATGACAGGACACCAGTGCCAAATCTGTACGCTTTGGAAGGCCAGTAAAAGCTGACGATAACAAAATCACCGCATTAATTGATGCAAACTGCCGCATTACAACACGGGAGATTGCTGAAAGACTAAATTTATCATATTCCACCGTTCGCGATATATGCACTATGTATAAACAAATTTTGTTTCATTTTTACAAAACAAAACAAAATGACTTTCCGAACGACCCAATACATCCTACATATTTCACGTAAATCGATTTCATCACTTTAAAATTATAGACTTTAAAAATAACGCATATATATTTTTCTAGTACCTGTCTCATTGTGATAGCAAGCCTTGTGCATTTTGCCAGAAAACAATTCGAGTCCGATGATTGCATAAATAATTATAACAAATAAAACCAAGAGAGCTATATGCAATAAAGGCACCATGGCACGGAGAATTGAATTGAGTACAACCTGAAGACCTAAAAATGAAATATTCAGAAAACTCAGAATGGTTCTGTTTGTTCCCTTATTGAATTGAATTAAATCGCTTTTACTTACTTGGCACGCCAGATACAAGTCTCAATGGCCGAAGTACCCTAAATGCTCTTAAAGCTTTCACGTCGAAACCTTCTTTCGATAAATTCGATAGTACAGTACTTATCATACTGGAATTAAATAAAATATATTTGTTTTGATTTGATACAACAAAATAAAATAAAACAAAAAATGCTTACCCTATAACAACGATAAAAAAATCTAACAAATTCCAACCATTTCTTAGATATGCACCGGGATGCAACATAAATCCATAAGCAATGATTTTCATAACACATTCTGCCGTAAAAATCACTAAAAAAATGTATTCGATTTTTTCCTGTAAACAAAATAAATTATTTAGTTATTGCAATTTTAATTATTGAGGTCCTAGTAAGCCTCTACTTTTTTTATATGCACGAAAGTTTACCATTGTTACAGGATGCAGTTTTCTTTAATTTAAAAGGTACTTTAAAAACTCTTGCAACGAGTAGTGCAAGTTATAAATACAACAGTGGAGCAGTTAAAATTTCAAAATTTTTTAGAAAATGTCTTCATACTATCTATGTACAATAAGAAATAAATGCACAAAAACCGAGCCAGTTAATTAACTTCTACAAATGTTGGCTTTCAATACTGTAGAGAATAGTGCAAATTCAAAAGCATCAAAGATTTACATTTACAATCTTTTCAGGAAAAACCCTACTGTCCAAAATAAGTAATCAATGCATAAAAACGGAGCTAGCTAACTAACTTTTGTCAATTCTGATAGGACCCAAAACTGGGTTTTATATAAATACTACAACAGAGTATAGCTTCCAGCATAGGAGAGATTTAGATTTATAGTCTTTATAGAAACTGCCCGCATACTATCCAAGACAAGTAGTAAATGCAAAATTACTAAGCTTGCTAATTACCTTCTATCTATTCTGTTAGGAACCTAAAATCGGGTTTTGCTTCAACAAAGGACAGTACGAAAAGCGAGTTTTCCTACAACAGAAGATAGTACAGAAAAAATTTGCATTTAAATTTTTTTCAGAAAATACCATCATGCTATGCAAAACCAGTAATAACTACTAGTTGTGTTAAATGTAGACACTTCTTTTTAGTGTGCAATACTTTTGATAGCAAGAAATTCAAAGTTTTGAACTATTGCATTAATTACTCACCAAATACGCATTTGTTTGATTTGAATCACTGAACGGGTACGGTGTATAAACGGCTAAGGCAACACAATTGGCAAATATTGTTAAAAGTATCAAATATTCGAACGGCCTGAAGGAAATTGGGTTAAGGAATTTTATGTATCATATTTCATTTTTCGTTACTGTTCCTGTAATATTTTGTAAAAGGATACTTCCATTCGACAACATCGATGCACAATTTCCGGATCGGATTCTTCAATGACAAGCAAAAAAGTGCTCTAGTTGGTCGATCCGGTGGTGGTTTACCGCCGCGTCGAACTGGTCTTTTTGGTGCTGTAGTCGTTTGTGCTTTTTGTGTCCCCCCACCACCACCAGTTGTTGTACCATTTGTTGTACCTGGAATATTAGGTGTTGTTGCACCCCCACCAACGCCGCCAACTCCAACAGCCCCGCTACCGATGCCGCTATCATCACCAACGTAATTTCCTGTTCCATCTTCGCTGCCGACACCCCTGCAACTAACCTCTCCACCGCTCAAACCATTTGCAGTTGGTGTAGAATTTTTGTATCCCATGCCAATTCCGCAATTCTCTCCCCCAATCCCAAAATCAGAGTCCATTGTTGGGTCAAGTGTTGCGCTCATTGGTTTTTTTCCGCTAACTGTTGTTGACGGCCATTCACCAACACCCCCACCACCACTGCCGTTGACCCCAGTAACGGAATATCTACGGCGACGAAAAAATGTGGAATGATTGCTGCTGCCGCTGCTACTATTTGTGCTTGTATTGGTGTTGTTGATGACGGTGGTATCTGATGCTGTTTGTTTACTTTGGTTACTGCAGATAACGGGACTTGTAAAATAGCTAGGGCTACAAATTCTAAGTTGCTTGCTATATTTAGTCTTTGTTTGTTCCTGTTGTGGTTGTTGTTGTTGCTTCGAAAATTCAAGAACTTTCGACTGCTCCTCTTCACTATTACCGTTCCCACTCTTAATTCTCTTCGAAGTTCTAAACTCTTTTGGACTTGTGCCAGTACTCCAACTATTTCGATTTTTGTTGTTGATTTTTCCAATACTGAATTGATTGTGTAGATCCTGCTGTTCCTTGTTCCTTCTACCGCTGTGGAAAGTTTTGTTGTCTGTTTTAACCGCCAAAAAAATAGAACCACCCCCGCGATTTTTTCCAACTGTCGACTTTCCTTCGGTTGAAGTGGCGGCAGTACTGTCGTCGTCCTCGTCTTCCCCCTTTTCCCCTCTTTCCTCTTGAAATAATAAGAAACTGCAAATGCTCGTATTGTGGACTTCGTTTTCAGCTTGATTTTTCCCTGTAAAATTATTGCTGCTGCTGCTGTTGGTGAGTCCCACAGCCAAATTTTCGTAGGCGTTTTTGGACAGGAACTCATGCTGATTCCCTTTAAATGAAAAATTTAATTATAATCAATTAATTAGCTCACTACAAAACACTAGAATTTATATAAAAATATCATTATCAAAAATTGTAATCTCTCTTTGTCTATCTGTCGTACTTCCTTATAGGCTGTCGTAGAAAAATGGAAATTTTAAAGCAGAACTTCTAGAATCACCACATAATTCATTAGAAATGCCCACCCTATGAACCGCAGAACCAATCATGAGCCTTGAATTTGAATCAATTTAAAAACGATTTAAATTGGAATTATATTTAAAATGGGTGGGTAACACTACAAATATTTATTAAGTCCCTAATTGTTTAGTGTAAACAAATCATGCTAGATTTTGTTTATATTTTTTTCTCCTTCTATAAAAAAGTCATTTGAAGTTTGGAAACTTCTGCGAGAAAGAGGGAGACAATTGCATGGAGATACTTTTACGGAGTTTCATGAAATTGAAAGTTCCTTGAAATTTGTGTTCTACTTTTTATTGAATTTAACTCGAAATTAAGATGAGTAAAAAATTCTAAAAATGTGCTCTCGTTTGGCAAGTCTGCTGACGGGGATGCCAAGAAAATGAAAATTGTTTTAGATGAACCAGAAGCCGCCACGGAGAATCTTTCTCTAGACGATATCGAGGACAAAAGATTGGAAAATGTCCCCCCGAAATGAAATGGTACACCAATTATTTTGACTTTGACAAATTCACACTGCAAGATGAGATTTACAGCCAGCCCCAGTCCGAAACTGAAATGGTAATTTACAATCAAAAAACATTGTATTCACAGACCCCGCCATTTTTTTTCTTATACAAGAATGATGAATTTGTGGAGTTTTTGTCGACAGCGCCACCTGCGCGTCAGTCTCGGCGTAAGTAGTCTTTGGCGCTACGAGCGGTATTCCAGCTCGACGGGATTGTCGAGAGGTCAGGTTGCCTACACTGAAGGCCCGCGTCCATAGAGTCCGGAATTTGTGCGGAATTTGCTCGACTCCGGTAAGCTTAAAGCTATTGACGTCCGGCAATCAGAGGTATCGCCCATAGAATCCGGAATTTCTGCGGCAAGCTTTCAATATTTTTGTCATCTTGACTTAAAAGCGCTCAAAGTGGTTCTCATCTTGACAGTTTGTTCAAACAAAACGCGGGAATTTTATTAAAAAAGGTAAAGTCAAAGAAGGAAGCAACAAGCAATTGAAAGGACAACGATGGCTATTAATAGAGTACTTAAATTTCTATTAATAGGACTTCTACTTACAGAAGCCGATGAATGTTTGACTCTATTGGAGGGAAGGCGCCGCTTTTGGGTGCGACCAATTTTTTAAAATAAATCAGGAGGTTTTTATGCCAAGTGCTTTTTCCTCCTTGGAAGAATAATAGTTTTTTATTTAGAAATTTACCCGGGACTTATACAGTACTTTTATGTTGGGACTCTGTGCTGACCATTTATTGCAATATTCCAATAGTTTTAGTAGTAGGCATCTTTTCATCTCAGCAGACAGAAAGAGAGCAGGCTTTGAAAAGAAACAATTGTGAAAAGAGTTGGTGCTAAGGAGAAAAAGTTGTTCAAATTCAGAAAAAAACATCACCCTTATTTCATTTTCTAACACCATTCTTAGCAATTAATAGCTGTGTTCTTTTCGTCTATGCAGAACAACAGGAGATTTCTCATTGATTTGAAATTTATCATATGAATTTCCTACAGCAAAGATTTAAAATCCTAAAAATAGCACCAAGTTGTACTGATTTTTCTTTACTTTGAAGTAAAAAATTAATCTGTAATCTATTCAGTTCAAATTTTGAAGTTTGGCATTATTAAAATCATGGCAATTCGATGTAATATTGATGCAAATTCCAAATCCTTACTTAGAGAAACTGTTAATAAGTAGCAGTAAATCAAAAATTGCCGAAATAAAATATTGTTATTTTTTGCAAGGAGGAAAAAGCACTTGGCATAGAAAACCTCCTGATTTATTTTAAAAAATAATTGACTTCTAGCTAAGTCTCACACCGTTTAAGCAAAGCTATGAAGCTTTTTGATGCTTTCCTTGCCGCATGTAGTACGGATAAAAAGTTGAGAAATGCTCGTCTTTTCAATCCGGCTGCGACTGCGGCAGCGCGTTTCTATGGGTGCACCCTCATAAGAAAGCATGTAGTTCAACTTACGTTTTCCGCAGTCGGACGAATTCCGGACTCTATGGGCGCGGGCCTTGAAGTGCTTGAGTGTGCGTCGGGCGCCTTCTTTTTCTCCGTACTCGGCAGAGGACGCCACTAGCTACCAGACGCGCTTTTGGACGCCGGAATTTGTGGCTGATTTATAAGAGAGCAGTAAAAATAAAACAGTCGTAAGTAAACTTCAAAGTTGTTTCCTTTTGCACCCGCACCATATCGGAACTCTAAAGGTTATTAAAAATTAAAGGAATCAGTACGGCTTTAGACGAATCTACTGCCCCAGACAGACGGGCACGGTCAAATGAACATTCTCGAAGAATGGCCAATGCCGTGTCGTCTGTCACCAAGAAGGAAGTTTGAATGAACCTTTGTAACTACATTCTCATTCTCTTCAATGAAGTTAAGGAAACTTCATTCTTGGGGAATGAGCATGGAAATCCTGAAACAATCAGCTGGTTTCCAGTGTCAAAATGTGAATCAGCAGCTGCCAGCTAGCCATTTGAATTTTATTCTGTGATCATGAAGGATTGGGCGTGTTGTTAAATTCAGATTTTTTCTTACGTCAACTATCTGTCAGCTGAAACTGACTGCATTGTGATTTACCTGAATTCTGCAACACTTTGGCTGCAGTGATTATTTGACAGCTAACAAGCGTTGGACGGCAAATATCTAATTTTGTGAAAAATAAAATAAAATTATAATGGAGTGTTCTGAAGTGTTTGAAAGACTAATTTTCGACGAGTCAAATATAAAAAAAATTCAGAAGAGCGACCACTTCCACCGGATGTACATATTTTAGGCGACTCAGCATACCCAATATCAAGTTTTTTGTTAACGCCGTACAGAGATGATGGTTACTTGAGTTGTGAAAAAAAATTATTCAACCAGAAATTGAGTAGCACGAGGGTTGTCATAGAACAAGCTTTTGGGAGGTTGAAAGGAATATTTCGATGGCTTAAATTCTTGCAGATAAGAAAAATAGAGAATGCTAAATACATCATCATGGCCACTTGTATTCTACACAACTTTCTACTACAACACAGAGAAGAGGACGAACTTTTAGAAATAGCCGAAGCAGAAAATATTGCCGATGGAAGTGAGGACAATAGTGCAGTAGAAGATCGATCCTATAATAGCGATGGCAGGCAATTTGAAACGGGATTTTCTAGCGCACATGTCTTCATCTCGAGGTTGAAACGTAATAAAACATTATTTATAAATTCAGTCTTTTATTTCAAATAAATAAATGTTATTATAAATGCATAAAGGCATAAATAAAAAGCAAAAAATGCATTCCCTGCCTTAAACGTATTATAAATTATAAAACACAAAACAAAAATTGCATTCCCTACCTTAAACGTATTATAAATTATAAAACACAAAACAAAAAATGGATTCCAAACAGGACACAAGAACACACAGTCGGGGAGCACAATAATAAAAATCACAAACAGGTGGCACTGACAGTTGTTTTTGACATCCAGACGGTTCAAGTGCGATTGATTCCGCCTGAATATTCTTTAAAGAATTTTTCTTAAGTCTGAATTTAGCAACACTTGACATTTCAGAAAATCTGAATATAGCAACACTTTCTCTTGAAGATTCTTAAAGAATCTGAATTTAACAACACGCCCGTAAAATTGCTATTATTTTCACTAACTCACTCGTGCGCATTTTAAATTGTCAAAAATTCTCGAATCGGATGAAGTTGGCGGTCTGTCATGCATGCAACGAATGAAGATTCGAGAGAACGATAAGCGATTAAACGAAGATGACGTCAACTTTTTGGACGAAATTTGCGGAGCTAAAGAACCACTTCATTTTGTTCTTGATCATTTTATGATAGACAATTCTAATCAAGCCGAAAGTGACGGAGCGGGATGTTTTGATAATTATGTAACTGTAAATTTAATTCAAGATTCTTCGCCAAGTGAACACGCTTTTACATATGGCAGACAAAATTCCGAATATGCTCCGTATGTTTCAATTGTAAAAAAAAATGATGGGAATTCGGAATGCATTATAATTAAAAATGGTTTATTTATTATTTTTGTTTTTTGATAAGTTTTTTAACTAACTTGAACTTGCTTATTTAGGTTTTTTTTATTGGTTTAATTCTAATTTTGCATATTTTTGACTAATAAGAATAAAAATGCTTAAAACAGGGTTTAAATATTTTATGCGTTGCTTCTAGGAATTACCTAAAAACTTTTAGATCTCCCCGTAATTATTATTTTTAATTCTAAACTCACTAACATAAAAATGGACTAGTTAATTTACTATTCAAAACAAAGCACCTTTTGACAATATATTAAAAAATAAATATAATAACATGTAATAATATATTGATATGTAAGGACATTTAAAGAACATTCGAAAATGTGGAAGCATTAAAAGTATATTATGCAGTTTATCGTTAAATGTCATGCACTGAGTATGCCTCAAAATTGAAGGAATTTAATTACAATTCCTGTGTTTTAATATTAGAGGTGACTTATGTCCTTACGGAACTCTTCTATAGAATAAAAATTTTTTTATTCTGTAACATTTTATTGCTTTTAATAGTAAGTTGCACTGCCATTTTTTTATTACCACGTTAATTCTACTTTTCAATGATGAGTACAATTTTTTCAAATATTCTAAGGTAATTTCACTGTACCATGCCTCCTCAACAATTTTTTCGCGATCTGGTAATGTCTGAGGTCTTTTCTGGGCGACTCTTTGTACCAAAGTAGCCCAAACGTTCTTAATGGGATTGAGGTCCGAATTGTTTGCAGGCCAAGCGAAAGAAGTTATTCCTAGTTTCTCTTTATAGACTTCAACTTTCGATAGAAAAGTTAACAATAATGAATTAGTGTATGAAATTTTTGAAGATCCTTTCCCAAATACTTACCGATCTAGTACGATGGCAAGGATCTGAATCGTTCTGAAAAACAGAATTTTCTACTATTTACATAACTCAGCTCCTCTAGAGCAGGAACAGCACCATCAAATATTACTTTTTTGTATTTCTCTGCGTTGACAGACTCCTCCAGGATTAGTAGAGGGCCAACACCAACCGAAGTAATGCAACCCCAAAGCATTATGTAGGGTGAAGGTGTTACGGTTGTTATGATGCACTCATCGCTATAACGTTCACCTTTTCAAGGCGAATTGTGTTAGCTCCATCTGACCCCATCAAGTTAAATTTGAATTCGTCGGAGAATATGGCTTTTCGCCAATCGGAATCCCTTTAACTTCTTCTTTCGGGAGCCCATTCGTAGCACTTGCACTTCATTTTTGCTCTTAAGCCTGGCCCTAAATAGAAACGTAACGTAACGTAAGAATTTAACGAGGCGAGCTTGCGGACGTCAAAATGGACATTTCGCCCGAAATACAAACGTAAGGTGACGTGAAAGTTGAAGTTTAGTTTCTCATTGTGCTCCCTGAAAGTATTAACATAAGTGATATCAATTGTGAAAGGCAAGATGAGTTTTGTGCAAATTTTGGAAGTTTTGGAAGAATTGAAAGATTAGAGCCCCAATATGCCCAGAAAGTAGACTTTTCACGTTTGCTTACGTTTTGTGCGATCCTTACGGCACCTTCACGTACGGCTAAGTGACATTTCCAGATTTGACGAATCTTCGGCAAGTTTCTTACGTCGATTTAGGCTGCCCCCATTGCTTTACACACGTTCGCACGTTACGTTGACATCTCTTACGTTACGTTACGTCCCATTTAGGGTAGGCCTTTAGTAATGGTTTTTCAGCTGCGCGACGGAATGAAAGCCCCATTTCTTTAAATACCGAACATGGCTTTTGGATATTTGTAGTTCTGTTGCTTCCTCAAGTTGTGCAGGTAAAGTTCCTGAAGGAACAAATCGATTTCTGAGGGTTAAGTGCTTCAATAAGTTATCCTGTCGAGTCGTAGTCTTTTTTTTTGCGTCCAGAGCCCTGTTTTCTAGCACATTTCCTAGATTCACCGTCATTTTTCAAAAATTTACATTCATTACATTTTACATTCACTGAATCCTATTTCAGATACTATTTATCTGTTTGACCATAATAAAGCTTTTAAAGTCACAATTTTCGATTTTATTTCAATCGTCATTCTTTGTTGTTTCACCATTTCAATTCAATTTTCCTTTCTCACTTCTACTATCTTAGCAAACTAAATAGTTCCTAATCCTTTCAATGCTCAACCTGGAATGATCACCGGTAACACATGGTATAAAGAATAAGGTTTTATCATTTTTATTACCGTTAAGTCTAATTCTACCTACTCCGGCGCCAATGAAATAATTAAGTCGTTAGTTATAATGAATGCGAAATTTGTTTTTTCAGGAGTGTAATATATAAATCCTGTAACAATCGCAACACCGAACTCGCTCAATGACGCTTTTTTGAAAAAAATATAGCTTCCGCCAACTTCTAATCACGCCGACGGCACATCTGATTCGCCCACAATAACATTTCTCCCGTCCTTAAATGCATATTCCTACACATAAATACATCATTCATTTCCTCAATATCCTAAAAAGCGATAGCCATAAAATTTACATTTCAGACACCAGACATACCCTTTTGCTCTGTGGCTCCTGGAGGCTGTTATTGAAGACAAATGCCCATGAACAGGGAAAGGCTTATCCTTTCTTCTTAGTGTTTTAGGAAGATTTTTTCCTAATTATCAACTTCTGGTGCCCAGCTGCATTGCAACTGACAAATTCTGAACTTAACATGTTTATGCGTGTTACAATCCTTACATCTTTATCTATTTTTTTTTGCATTAGGCCGAATAGGACACTTAAAGAGGCAGCAAATTTAAATATTGTATTATATTTATTTCTGATTGCATCCTGCACGCTTCTATCTAATTCCCCTAAACGCAGCATAAAATCTTCAATTTGCTACTACACTCATCTGTAGAATATGGAACCTAGTTACAAAGAATGTTCACTCTAATTTTGCGACGCAATTTACCCCCTCTATTGCCACTTTTCAGCAAAATAAAACAAAAAATTTACCCATTAGTCGAAAAGAGAGCTGGTTCCAGTTCCAAATTCTCGTTTAAATTTCCTAATAAGCAAGAAGGACGGCAACAGTTACAAATGCCGACAAACATTACGCAACAAGAGATCACTTATTACTTTGCGTATCGGCGAAGCATTGGGTTTTTCTGTCATTGTGTTGGTGTCGATACGCAAGGCTTTTCAGATAGGTTTTCCTTATGCTTGCCGGCGGCGAATGCTAAATCAAATGCGACTGTATGCCGATGCACCCTGCGATCAGGTAGCTTTAAAGAACAGGGCGCTTCATTGCGCTGAAATATATAGTGAATTAATAATTAATTTTGGCATAAAGGACCACTTATAAAAAATTTGTGGGTTCATATTTTTTGGGGACCCTGTAGCTCTGTATCAATTCCTCTAAATTCCAAGCCCCGCCTCAGCATTGTTTCTCCTGTTTTCACCACAATGCGTAAGCATGCTATCGACTTCTAGCCAAATCGTGGGGTTGGGAGAACGTCAACATAAGGTAAGGGGATACCTTCTTTGCTTGTTTTGCACAACCCCCACAAGCAAGAATGCTTATTTTACGTACAGGGTTTTGAACAAATAGCTTTCACAACGGATGGTACGTGTTTTGTTATTTTTATTTTTTTAATTTTATGCATTTTATTTCTAATTTTTTTCAAAATTGTTCTCTAAATCTTGACTGAATAGTAGCAGTATTGCAATTCACACTGAATCGTTTTGTTATCGTTCCATAGTACGATGCGATATTTTAGCATGCAAATTATGAAAATGCTTACCGCGATCTTGATTTCGGCTATGGAACAGAACAGGCAAAACTCTTTAAATGCTTTCACCACAACATTGTATTTGGTCCGTTTTTCTCATGTTAAATTGACCCATAAGCTTCTACTACATCTCCACCCCCACTGTATTTAAGAAGATTGGAATTTTAACCGGCTCTGCTTTTTTCCCAGAATAGTTTGCAATAAACTGTTGAGTTTTTGCTCGTCAACTTTTTTTGAGGTAGTCCATGCTTTTAATGTGCACGCACCGGGGCTTTGTGGCCTGACCACGTGTGCCGCCTTAGGTTATGCAGTTCATTTTTATTTTTTTAATCAAGCACATAATTTTTTCCGTAGATAAATTTCCTACGTAGACTGCGCCTTCTATTAGCTACACTCACCTTTGGTCTTCTTAAATTTTTATTATTAAAAATGACTGGTTTATCAGTTATCTCTGCAAATTTTTCATTAATATAAAAACATAATTTGAACAATGAAAAACATCGAAAAGCACTTTGCAATCAATAAACAATTCTTTTAAGAACTCAAAAGTCACGAATTGAGTACGTTTCTGCTTTTGCATCGAACTTAATTTTATGGACAATAAAAGGACGTAAAAACAGTTAAACCCGAATTTATTTATAAATTAAGCCACGTAGGTTTTTCATGGTTTTTGCACAATTTTTGTCTGTTAGTCACCCATCAAATATGTAGAATTTGTACTATAGGATCAGAAAAGACTATTTAGTATAATCTAATAACAAAATTTCTGCCGAAAACTTAGATTTTGGTAAAATCCAATTTTAAGCTTACATAGTTTCATGTTTGCAATTTGTTAATAGATACAATGCAAAATGAGTTATTTAATAATTTTCCGTGTAATTACTTAATGGTTTTATCTCATTAAAAATATTCATTTGAAAACTATTCAAACCCAGAGTTGACTGCTCAAAATCCGTTAATTGTGTGAGCAAGCGGGAACGAAAAGTACACCGATTTTCTATGTGTAAAATGTCTAAACACCTCGTCGTTTGGGATCTCAAATAAAAGATTTTTAAATACATATGTATTTATGCAATAATATAATTAATTTGATATCCAGCAATTTCTAGAACAAAATGTTCTAAAGGAGAACAATCTGAACACTGCACTAGTGCTTTTTTACTCCCCCAACCCATTTTCAGAAGTTCCACTTTTCCAAGGTCGCATGCTTTCTTTGAATAGTAATTATTTGTATCTGAACAAGTCCACGAAAGTTTCTGGCTTAAATCCAAACAATTTACATACCAGAACTATTCCCCTGTTTTAGGAGTTAGTTCCATGCATCCGGGGGGTCCGAGGGCAAACGGACCGGATGGCGAAATTGGTAAAAATTCCGAACTCTTCTCGATCCGAATGTGACTGATTTTTTTGCAGAGTTCGGAAACGCTCACTCACGTGCGCACACGAACGCGTGCGATAAATTGCGTGCGATCAAAGCGCACATACGCATGAGTGATGTGCGATTTCCTTTTCCATCCAACTCACGCACATGAGAAATCTGGAAAAAAAATTTCGTGTACGCACACAAGTGAGAAATTCCAAATTTTAAACTACTCACTCATGTGCGCACACAATATTTTTCTTTGCTAACCGCCACTTATCACTCATGAATTCATTACAACGATGGTGTGGATGCAATCACTCTTAAGTTATCAAGGAAGCAAAGCGCATATGCAATTTTTTGCTGTTACTTGGTCTGTTCGTTTTTTTTATAAGTTCTAGTGTACAAGTGTTTTGAAAAGTGAAGAACTAATATAATCAATATGGGAAAACGAAAACCGTTTGATATAAACAAATATGTGGACTATCGTGAAGATACAAAGAAATCTAAATGCTTAGTGGTGAACTGCAAAAAGGAGTTAAGTGGAAATAGACCCGCAAATATTAAAAGACATTATAAATTGGTGCATAAAATAAATATTGGAACTTATGATGTTAACGAAAACAGTGGAAATGAGAGTGGTTCGACTTATACGGTAAAAAGAGCGAAATCAAGACTCAGTATCAGCATTAGCATGGACAAAAAAGAATTTTTAAAATGTTGTGTTGGCTTGGTGACTGTGAAAAATATTCCGTTTCGCATATTTGACGATGACGATTTTTTTAAGAAAATAATAGCACCATATGAACAACAGTTTAATATAAATGGGAACTCTAAAAATATAGACTTAATTGTTGAAAAAACAAGCCAAAACATCAGAGAAACAATAATTAAACGTGTTGAGAATAAAATGGTTTCTCTAAAGGTGGATATTGCAACCCGGATGGAGAAAAGTATATTAGGAATAAATCTTCAATATATTAAAGATTATCAAATATGTGTGAATACAATTGGTAAGCGATTCATGTTGTTGCAACTTTTTTTATACATTCCATTATTTGTTTCATATATTACAGGTATGATTGAAATAAGCAAACGACATACGTCACAATTTCTAAAGGACGAAATTCTTAAATGCCTTCAACAATACACAATTAATATAAAACAAATCTATTCAAATACCACCGACAATGGTGCTAACGTTATAAAAGCATCCAAATTTTTACAAGAAATTCAGGAGGAAAATAATAATATTAGTGAAGGAAATGATCGAGATGAAGAAGATATTCACTCACAAATTGCAGCAGTATTCTCAGTAGTACGATGTGCAGCTCATACCATACAGTTAGCAGCGTATGATGTCCTTAAAATTATAGACTCTGAAGTGGATGAGTGCAGAAAGCTTGTAAAAAAACTTCGAACTGCAGTTAGGTCAGGTTACATACAGATAAATATGCCAACTCTTGACAATGCGACAAGGTGGAACTCAACTTACAATATGATAAATTCAATAATGACGCAAAAAGAAAATATTGATGATATAGATGATATTGTAAACATAGATTTTGATTGGAATTTCGTGCAGAACTTTGTGGACGCATTTCGACATTTGGCTGATTGCACGTTGAAATTCCAACGCGAGCAATATATTTTAGGCGACTTTTATCGCGACTGGCTGACATGTGAGTTGGAATTGCAGGATATAAAATCGACAAATTGCTATGCAGCCTTATTACATGAAGCAATGATTAAGAGGAAAGAAAAATTATTTGAACACGACGCATTTGTTGCAGCTTTATACCTAGACCCACGTTTCAATTTTGAAGGTTCGATAATGTTAAGCGAAGAGCAGAAAACAATCGCTCGGGTAAGTAATTTACTCTTATTATTGCTCTACAATTTCTGCAATATTAATTTCACTTTTTTACAGAGTCATCTTATAAGAACGTACGTCATGATCAAAATCTTGGACGAATCACCGGCATCGGAGGATGAAACTGAAACTTTAAATTCATCAGGAAACCCAATGGATCCAGTTAACGCGCCCAGTACATCAAAGGAGAAATATTCAAAATTAACACAACACATCAGGCAAATGATAACAAATGTTCCAACAGCAAAGAGATGTTTAAAACAAAAACTATCTATGCTATGCGATCGGAGCATGGAACCACTGGATTCAAATATTCTCGAATATTGGAAAAAGTTTCATCAAAATGACTCGCAATTATCGAAACTTGCGGAAGTTGCTCTTGCTGTTCCTGCTTCCCAAGTGTCTGTGGAACGTTCCTTTAGTGCTCTGTCCACTATATTAACCAAATTAAGAACCAGGCTATCAAAAAAAACTCTTTCAAATATTTTATTAACAAAATTAAATTTTGATATTCTAAGATCATCTTGTTTAGATTTCATAGAAAATGAGGCTAATGTAGAAATAACTGAATAAAATTTTAATAAATACCAACTTCTTATAAACAAAGTAAAATCTGTACGTGAAGTTTTTATTTTTATTTTTTTTTATTTACCTGCGTAAAATTAGAATCAACTACTGTTTCAAACCAATCCCAATCCTTTACTTTTTTATTACTTCTTTCGGAACTATTACCTGCGCTTGTGACCTAAATCTTCAAAAACGTATAAAATGATTCTTCATAAATGTCTTAATTACTTCTAGACGTGGAAATCCCTTATTACTGGTCCACTGTCATTTATACCTGAAGGCGCCAACATTTTGTTTCATTGATTATTTTCGTTCTTAACGGCGACAATCATTATAAATTTTGTGGAAATTCGCGGAGGCGCGCCTGCTAGGTTATAAATTTTGGAATTTAGCAAAATCTGTTACCTAGAAGTTGTTACAATTAAAATATCTACTTTCTTATAGCCAAGTCTTAAAGTACAGTTACTCTTTAAATCAAAGAGAAAAGATTTATTGTATAAAATATATCAAATTTCAAGATAGCTATATTGAAAGCAAACGCTATGTTTTTTAATACTTTACTGAAATTTCGCTGATTTCGGCAATTTGATGGCAAAACAATCGGAATTGCAACTTATTCCGACAAATAGTAAAAAAAATGAATTGCTGGTAATTTTGCTTTATCTAAAAACGTGAGAATATGTTTTCTTTCAATTTTCTCATTAAGTGGGAATCAACATGCAAATCCATTAGGGTACCTGCATTTCAATAAATTATTAATGAAAATGCACATAAAAGCTAAAATAAAAAATAAGTAGCAGGAGATCTCGTGTGCACTTTGCACAGTGTGCGATATCTTTGCTTGAGTCCTGCGTTCATGAGTGTGCGATATAATTAATTATCGTGTGCGCACATGAGTGATGAATTCAAAGTTTAAATTATCACTCACGTGCGTGTGCGGTAATCACAAAAAGCGACAACTCACGCACGCGCACACGAGTTTTGAAGAAGCGAACGCGCACATGAGTCGAAAAATGCGTTTTGAGTCATTCGTGTGCGCACACGAGTGTGCGTTTCCGTACTCTGTTTTTTTGCTTTCTGTACTAACAAAATTAACACTAAATCTACCAAGACCGGTCAAATGACCCGTAGTTAATTTCTTCGTTGTGTGAATTATAATTTTTAAAGTTATAAGATAAGATTTATGCCAACATTTATTAAGAGTCATAATTGCGACATAATTAGAATATGTTTTCAATTTGTCATTATTATTCCAAGTTTAAAGGTACATTACATTTAAGGCGCGAAAAATGACGAAATTACATGTTTGAGTGCTGGTAGTTTTAGTGTTAAAGTGCTATTTTGAAGTTAATTAGCTCGGGAAAATTAAAAAAAGTTAAAAAACTACCTTTCACGTAGGACATTATGACAAAAACAAATAATAATGTTTAATTAATTAGGGAAATTCATCAAATTGCGCACTCAGTTGCACTAATTAAACTGTTAGTGGTGATTGACTAAGTTCTTTTCCAATCCTGGACTAATTGCACCTCCCTGACCGGCCCCTGGCTGAGCGGTCCTGCAGAAGCTTATTTACATTAATGGCGTGAGCTACTTGGAGCGGGGCGGGGCAGAGGGGAGAACTTTGAGTTTCCCAGAAGCTTTGATTTCTGGGAATGTGGAGAAGATGAACCAGTGTTTTTTTGTTGCCTTAGTTGTTATTCGGGACGCCACCGTTTGAAATGTATTTGAACTGTGGGATGCATTTAGTTATCCCCTCCTCCACCACCCCCTTATCATTGATAAAATTTATTGATACACCAATCCAGGGGACCGTTTGAAGGGGCGCTCTAGAGCGCTCCAGGGCACCCTGCGAATTCTCAAAACAAATCCAGAGCGCTCCGTGGCACTCTGGGTTATGATATAGCATTTGGACATTGACTTAACCCAAAAGCAAATTAATTTGATCCTTTGGCTAATGAGTTTAAACTAAACGCAAATATATTTAACCCATTCACACATAAATTTAATCTAAATGTAAATATATTTAACCCATGCGCAAATAAATTTCACATCTTCACAAATATATTTAAACCATTCACATATAGATTTAACCAAAACGAAAATAAATTTCACTTGTTCACAAATTTGTTTAAACTTCTAAAATTCATGTATATATTTTAAACAATTTTTTTTTTAACCAAAAAATAACGATTTGAAATTTCACTTTAAATTACAATGGGTATTAATTTCTTAGTGTACATATATGTACATAATTTGAAAATATCACTTAAAATTACGGGATTTACTGTTGAGCCTAAGTTTCAAAACACTAACTGTTTGTAAAGTAAAGCAAAAAAAAAGTAGAAGTGTAAAATGTCCGTTGCTTTTACGATTTTGCGCGAAGCGGTTAAAAAACTTAAGTTTTTAATAAAATAAAAGTTGATTATAAAGAATTTTTGAGTTTTGAAATAAATAATAGATATTTTATAAAATCAATTCCAACACTTTTCAGAACAGCTGAAAATCAATTAAAAGCGTTAGAACAATCAATAAATGCAACAATCCAATTTAAATCCAATTAAATTTTTCCCTAATATCAGAAATTCTTCAATTCAATTCGAATTCTCTTTCAAATTCACTTAGCCGTTAAATTCCGTAATTAATTGAAGCTCTTCAGAGCACGCTGGATTTTTCTGACAAGTGCTCAAAAAACTGCGAATTGAAAACCCAAAGCACTCCGGAGCTGTTAAGTTTTTTTTATCGAACAGACGATTATTTCCTCGGTCCAAGGTCCTCGGCCTTCTTAACGCCGATTTTAAAAATTTTAATGCCCTTCGTTAGTAAACTAAATGCACTGCCTTATGGCAACAATTTTTTTTCAATAGTTCCCCTCCCCAGTTGTGTTTGAAATGGCGAGTCAAAGAAAAATGTGAATGGGTTATTTTTTTCTTCAATTTTTGAATTTATTGGAATTTCAAAGTGTTATTGTGAAAATGTTTGTATGGGGAGGTTCAATTGTTTTTAATAAAATCACTCCCTTCATAGGAGAAGGCATTATTGTGTCAATAAGTTATCATAAAATTCGATCAGGTTTTTAATAATAGCATTTTAATTACAAGGTGGCATATTTCGCTAAAATTTAGACTTCTTGTTGAGTTTTAAAAAAATGGCCAAAGATGGCCACTCTCTAATAGGTAGCAAATTAAAGTAGAAATCCTCCTGCATCTTTTACAAAAATAAAATTGGCTGCGACCACCTGCGACCTTAGGAAATAATTGCATTTGAAATAAAGTCTACCTGGTTGTCGGCTGCGTATTTCCTCATAATATTCCCATTTATGAAGGAAGTATGTGACTTTTAAAGCTGTAAAAGGTTTGTTTTGGATATAAATAACAGTTTCGCTAGTAAACGTTTAGAATTAATGACATCATTGATATTTAAAGAAATTACATTATTACGTTTTATGACATTTTTAGTTCACTTTGACAAACTCTCTATATGCGCAAGAAATACAGAATACAAGAGTTCGGACAGCAACTTTTTTTTATTATTATTGATAGACCTAAGCAAGGATTTGGAAGTACGAATGACGGCAACACAGTGAGGAAGTTTCTTGAATACAAGGACATAACAGCGGATATACCAAAGTGGATGTGGAAATTATAAGGACATTCAAGACCATATTAAATGTTCTTTCTTGTGGTCTTCCCATAAATGCCGAAAAATGTGGCATATACATATATAGAGCACAAACAGAAGTATACTATTGAATGAGAAATATGCGTGGAGAACATTGATAGGAACAGTCCCCAAAGTCTTAAAGCATGGACAAAATGTAATACTTCACTGTATTTTGCCAATTGGGGTGCTATCTGAAGAATCCTAGGAAGCCAAAATTGAAGATTACAAGCACTACAGGTACCACAACTCCAGAAAAATGTCAAGGAACGAGCAAAACGTTGATCTAATGAGTAACATATGCTGCTAATATCATCAGATTCATACATCTCATCATTTCGGAGAATACGGGACAAACACTTTAGAAGCACGGAATATCCAGAGGAAATGGCTTTGTTATTAGACACACAACGATAAAAATTTGAAATTATTCCAGGCAACTGATTAATATTTAAGATTTATTTTAATTTTTTCTTTTTTTTTGTGAATTTATATTTTTTTTAAAATTATATATTGTTCATAAATAATACAATAATTAGTAATTAAATTAAAACTGTTGTTATAAGTTATTAAATAAAATTAATAATTCATTTTTTGATTACTTTAAATTTTGTTAATACATTTTGTGCCGCCTTGTAAACCGATTGATCTCGTTTTTTGGCAGTTAAGGAGTTATTGTTGGAAATATTTATCATTTGCACAACCTACGACCGAACGCATCCCAAATACTGTACGAATCTGAATTGCGCATAGTCGCAATTATTTCGTATATCTAAGGAGGCCACTATTCGGAGATGTTTTGTTTTTTCACATTCGGTGTTCTTTCCGTTTAAGTTATCTGTGGAAGTCGTATCAAATTAAAGATTCATTTGAAGTAGAAACTTCTGGTTTTTTTTTTATTTTCATTTGTCGCCCTGCATAATTCTAACAGGTTATGGGCCCAGGAAACGCAAGACAAAAGTGAAATAAAATAAAATTACATGAATTATGGCACAAAATAATTCATTCCGAATCGAGACTTTATCGAAACACAATTACGAGACATGGAAAATCCAGATGGAAGCAGTGCTAGTGAAAAGCGATAGTTGGGTGTACGTGAGCGGAGAAAAACCGAAACCCGAAGCCGGTGCAGCGGAAGATGCAGCACGCGATGCCTGGGTGCAGAAGGATCGAAAAACGAAATCGGACCTGATTTTGGCCATCAGCCCCTCGGAGCTTAGCCAAATTCGCGGATGTGAGACTGGGCGAGACATCTGGAAAAGGCTGGAGGCGATCTATGCGTCGAGAGGACCCGCTCGGAAAGCCGCATTGCTAAAAAGTCTCACTCAAAATAGGATGACCGAAGGAGATGATATTAGGGCATATCTTTCGGAATTTTTCAACACTGTTGATAAATTACAGAACATGGAAATCAACATAAATAATGATTTGCTAGCAATCATGCTGTTATACAGTCTTCCCGACTCGTTTGAAAATTTCAGATGTGCCATTGAGTCACGGGACAATCTTCCTGATCCGGAGAGCCTGAAAGTTAAAATAATCGAGGAGTACGATGCTAGAATTCGAAAATCCAACGATAGATCATCAGGGGCTCTGTTCGCCAAACACAGCGCAGGTATGGGAAGCCAAAAGAACCACAACCAAAGGCAGACCGGAAGCAAGAACGACCACAAGACATTCAATCGACCATTCAAGTTCAACTGCAGCTTTTGTGGAAAGAAGGGGCACAAGGCGGCGGATTGCTTTAAGAAAAAATCTAAAAATCCGAAATCAGAACAGCCGAACACCTCATATTTTGTCCAACCTATTATAGGAAGTAGCAGTGAAAAATGGTGCCTGGATAGCGGGTGTACTTCACACCTAGTCAGGGATGAGAGGTTACTCGAAAATGCTCAGCGAGCACAATCTGGCTTGAAATTAGCCACAAAAAAATCTTCGAACGTGACAGCCAAGGGCGATGTTTCGATCTTAACCTGGAATAATAGAGAAAATATTTCTGTAAAATTACATAATACATTGCACGTACCAGATTTGCGCACAAATCTTATATCTGTCGCCAAAATTGTGGACAGAGGGGATCAAGTAGTATTTACAAAGAAACAAGCCCTAATCAAGGACAAACACAACCACGTTAAAATCATAGCCGATCGAGAAGGAGACCTCTTCTACCTTCGCGGGGAGCGTCAACAGAGTTTTATGGCATCCAACAACGGAACACAAAGGGCGGAATTGTGGCACAAAAGGCTTGGTCACCTGAATGCCCACGATTTATTACTCATGGCAAGGGAGAAGATAATCCCTGATATTGACGATTCCTTCAAAACTTGCGAAACGTGTGTAGCGGCTAAGCTCACACGTGCACCTTTTCAGAGCAGCGCAAAACGCTCTACAGAGTTGCTAAACATCGTTCACAGCGATGTGTGCGGGCCCATGAGAACAGAATCTCAGGGTGGAAGTCGTATCAAATTAAAGATTCATTTGAAGTAGAAACTTCTGGTTTTTATTTTATTTTCATTTGTCGCCCTGCATAATTCTAACAGTTATTATGTTAATGTTGAGTGCTCAAAGTTTCATTATATCTTTAACACAACAAAAGTTACAGGTTTTTGATCGACGCCAAGTCGTTTTAGCCCACTGTGCGCCGTTCACTTTCATGTTTAATAAAAGGGGTTTTTCTTTCAAGCAAATATTTTCTGGCTTCTTAACCCCCCGTCCCCCCTGAAACTAAATGAAAATGCCTTCCCCCATCATCCAACCACACATTTTAGTAAGTTTTGCTGTCGTAATTGTCCCTGAGGCAAAATGATGTCACCCAAGCGGATAGTTTTTTAATTTTTTTCCCCCAAGGAGAGAAGTAAATAAATAAATAATGAAAAGTAATTAACTAAATGAATGCTTAACTGCTGCCACTGTATATTTGGAGGTAAAGTTTTGTGTCCTCTTTAGGTTACGATAAGACCACGTGTCCTAAAATTTTGTATGAGACGACACTTGACCTTATTCAACCCCCTCCCCACTTTATACCTTAAAATCATGCCAGAAAAGCAACAATTTTTGTGTCTTTTATGGCTTTTTTTAGTTAGATAATTTTAAAAATGTGTCCAACCCCACTGTGTCGATTATGATATTAAAAGAGCGTTATTACATCTCTTTCCATCTTTTTTTTTCTCCTAGCAGAAGGTGGTACTTAACATAATTTGAAGTTAAACTTAAATATACATATAGGCTAGATGTTCATTATTTATTGAGCATGTACCTTACCATTATCTTTTTTCGAATGTAGAGGAGAGAAGAAGGAGTGAAAAGGCTGGGAAAAGCGACACAAAAAGCACGCACGTTGTACACTCACAGAAATTATTTTTTCTCCTAAAAACAGCCCCCATAATCAATGTACACAAATTATTGGAAAATTTAAAGGTGAATGACCAATTCCCCATCAAAAAGCTCCTTTTCTCTTTAATGGAGATCAGGAGCATAACGAAAAAGAAGAACAACAAAGTAAATTAATTGTTACGTAGGTGCAAAATGTAGAAGAAGAACGGCATCAATTGAACCGCTAAAGATGCCTCGATAAAATGTGGTAAAAGATATGATGGGCTGGCAAAATGCATAACCGCAGCCACTAGATGGGAGGAGGTGTCATCGTTAAGATACTTGCCTGTAGAGGGAGCCAACTGGGGGTGGCACAGACTCCAGAACCAATTAAAAACATTTACCGAAGCGGCTTCACCAAACACCTCCTTGAACCTATACAATTTTAATTTTGACGGAGGTGATATTTTTGCAATTATATTTGTTTTCTTTTTCTAATTTCGTTATAAGTTCTTTCTGGTTGATTCGCACTTGACCTTATTTATTTAATATTTACTAAAATGATTGTTCATGGGGCCAACAGTTTACGTTTTTTAAAATTATTTTTATTATATTTGCACACATAACGCTCTTTTATGTAACAAAACAAAAACTATATATATTTTTATAATTTTTTTTCCGAGGAGAAAAACACTGATGGTTTTTTATGTGTGTGACACGCCTTTTTTAGCAACCAAAATGCCAAGAATTTGTTTGCTTAAATTTAGGGGTTAGCTCCTATAAGTATGCATTTATTTTTTATAAATGAAACACTACATTTTTATTTAGGTTAAAGTAAAAACCCTTACCAGATTTTAGCTCCTCGCTTTTCTTACATTTTGATAGCATAACTATCCTTGAGAATCTGCTCACGAAGGGGTGTCCTCGCGGGGACGAACACAATAAAAAAACCACTAAGGCGATGACATCCAGTGACGACAGAGACGACGGCTTAACAAAATTCATTCAATTTACGCTTTTCTTGATTTTTCCGCAAATTCGAACATGATTTTTATTATTTATCTTTTTGTACTTATTTTTATTTATTTTTTTTCACTCTCAATTTACACGTCACTTTTACAATTTAAATTTCAGTGAATTTCACGCAAATTTGGAAAGAAAAAACATGATTTTTGTTCTTGATATCAAATTAACTTTTAATATTTTTTACCTATAAAAAGTAAAAGCACAAAATATAAAGGTTAAAATTGTTTATATTGTACGCATTTATTTTTTAAGCAGTACATTTAACAGTAAGCAACACCGCTAAACAGGAGCAGTGTAAACAAATGAGAAGCGCTGTATAAACACTTTTGAGTGATGAGACGGATACTGAACACATTTTTCGGTTAATAGCGTTAAATAATGCGAATGCCGCGCCATCGAACACGACGAAAATGCCCTCCGGCAAAAAACACTTCGCTGCTTCGGCCGGATCGGTTCAAGGGACTCTGGCCTCACAATGTCCGTCACTCTTGCTCTCCGTGGTTGGAGAGGGGACTGCCTTGAGGTTGAGACTCTTCTCGGAATACTCTCTGGCCTCAAAACGGAAATATAATTCTAAAGAAAATAAAGGAGACAAACATTCCTTTAAATTTGAATTTCTATCTCACTTTCTCTCTTTCTTCTTCCCCTTAAAATCCTTAGAGATAGGATGGGGAATTAAGTAGAAGCATCGCGTCTTCACTTAGCTTCTGTTCTCCAGCTTCCCTCTCCACACACCTCACAGAAACCGCATAAAGCCTTTAACGCGTCCGTAATGGAAATGTAAAAAACAAGAATTTACGCTAAAAATTGTGCAATCCCGTCCCTATCATACAAAACAACCATCACTACTTTTACGCTCAGACTTTGTAATGGACAAAATACAAAACAATCAAAAAAATAAGTGAGAAATTACTAATCGCCTCCCACGCCCCAAACCCCTTCTATAAATTTACGACAATATATTGTTATGAATGTGCCTAAAGAATTTCGTTCCTTCAAAAAAGGCCATTTCATTTTATCATCCCGACCAATTAGTCATAATTTCCGCTTCCATTTATCCCTCCTTGGAACTTGTTCTATAACGGATTCAATCTTTGAAATCACTTTATACAGTTAAACTAAAAGAGAGGTACATAACAGTGAAAAAAATGTGCGCAGAAGCGGAAGAAGAAGCCAAAAAATGAGTCCTTTAATTTTATGCAGTCTACCCCTTCCTCTTCCATTTCCACTTAACAACAGTAACCCACAAAATTAGGCTAATTTTTTTTTTACATACCAACAAAATAAATGTCGATGTGATAGAAGACTTCAAACTCCTAAAAGTAGGCAACAAAATTCATTTCGTTTCCGTTCCACTTCCTGCCGGATAAATTTAGAACTAGTCGACAAGAAATCCATCATGTAAAAGATGCGAGTCAGTACCGGTAAGTAGGCAAAGTATTCCCTTTTTTTAGGTAATTAGCAATTAAATGTTTTTTGCAATTCCTAGGAGATTTTGTTATTTCGACTTTGCTTTCCAGAAATTAAACAAAAACTGTAATTGGCATATACATATTGAGAAATTTAGAAATTCGTTTGGATAGGACGGTGGAGTTTGAAGGGAAGTTTTACTGTATTTTTGCTGATGGTTTATTTTACTTCAGTGAAAAAGAGACAGAAATAAAAAAAACTGTGACTCACCCTACGACGCCCATTGTTACATCGTGTAACAGTAAATTTGATTTCGTTACGATCACCATTTACCACAAAAGCCAAAAAAAACAAAAAAGAACACGCACGACAGAACTATTTCGTCACTCTAAAAAAAAAAGCAAAAATTGTTCTATAAACTTTTCTTTTACAACAGAACAAGGTTTACGGGATTTTTCATGAAACTCTTTTTGACATTTTCTTTAAACACAACAAAAAGAATGTATTTATAAAAAAAGATCCGGGATCATTCAATTTTTTTTTTTTTTTTTTTTGTAAAAGAACAATCGTTGAAATAAATTTTTTATTTTTTATTTAAATTGAACAAATAAATAAAAATAAATTGAAAAAATCCCGTTATACACTATTTTAAAATATTTGCACGGTACCAAAACTCGCCCGCACGAGGACCATTTTTTTTATCTTTTTATTTTCTCATGCAAAATACAACTGTTGTACAAATTTAAAGATTAGACATAAACCGAAAAATGTCCGAACATTTCAATTTACTATGATATTACTTATTTAGCTTTATTTTTATTTATTTATTTATCTTTTCTTTCAACGAGACTATAACCAAAAACTCGTCGTGATTTTGGTTCTACTTTTGCTAAGTACTAAAAAATTTTTCGTGATGCTGTTTTTGGTCCATTTTCTCTCCGTTTTCTCAGAGAAAATGCCTCCTCATAACGCCCTAGTCACCCTCTCCTTACCAGCGGCGTGATCAGAGCGCGCAGCATTTGAAGGGGTGCATCTACTGCAGCACCGCTTTTCGGGGCTGAAGATCGAGATTAAGTAAAAAATGAATTTACAAAAAAAATTGCTAGAATTAAATATCGGTTTATTTACCTAAAAGCACGTATTAACTTTATTTACTTCCTTTTTATGTGCACCCAGCGCAGCAGTCGAGAGCTCTCCTAAATGCAAACATATTTTTGAGCGAATGCGCCACCGCACCGCTCCGAAAGACAACCTAAAATTAGAACAAGAGCCCCACGAAATCTTCTTCACAATCTCCCAGACAAAAATCGCAGATTGCAGTCAAAAGCTTTTTTTATTTCCCCTCCCCGAGTTTTTCCTAAGAAAACTTATTTTTGCTTTTAATGGGGAAACCTATAACCTAGAGTAATTAGAAGTAACACAGAAGGCATTCCTAAGTAATAAGGATAGTTGTATAGGATAGAATTGATAATGAGAAATACAAATTTGGTTTTTACTTTACTAAAAACTGCAAAAAGATTGCGTTTTTTTCATTCTCTTTTGTTCTTACAGAATTCTTATGCAAAACAAAATAAAATAATATATCCGTTAATTTTGGACTTAATTTAACAATTACCACCCATCCGTCGATGTGTCCCTTTCTAAATGGACTGGTGAATGTACCTTCTTCTCATTATCCGTCACTTAACATCGCTAATAAATAGGTTCGAGTAGAGCGTCCCAATTTGTTTGGGTATTAAAAACTTCCTCCTCCATCCAAACTTCGTAATTCGTCTTAAAATCATCAGTTAATTCAATTTTTTTATCCCATCCAGGATAACCGAAAATGTACTCAGAATTACTATTCACTGGAATTTCACCAATAAAATCCCCCTCGTGGGGATCACCGGTACCACCACCAGCTCCATTTGTACCGTTATTTGACCCAGCAATCGATGTTTGACACTTTTGCATCGCTTCTGGATATCGACGATTATTAAATCGATCGACGCAGGTTCGGAGCGTACACTCCTCGGCCTGAAAATCCCATGGACGGGACTCGAGATCATTTCCAAACGCCCAATCATCGTTAAGGCGATGTCGAACTTTCGCATAGATGGCACTGATCGTTTTCATATTAGACTTACGCCACTGTCGACCCAAATATTTTGTCTGCATTTTAAGAAGCTTGAGAACGTAAAGCTGCATCATCGCGTGACGAACTTTTAGAGTCTTTTTTAAAATTGGTGCAGACTTGAATACAACCAGCATCATGACACGAGAGTGTTTCCATTTAATTAATTTATTTAAAATCCGTAAGAGATTTATGCAAGAAAAAACGTTCCGCCAAGAGTACGGGGCCGAATCACCAATCACAAGACTCTGCGAGGTCAGCTCTGGTTGCTCCCCAATCACACACGAAGGAAAGTCCATGATTGGTATTCTGAATATAAATAAAATTTCTTGTAATTATTTATAATTATTTGCAGTTTTTATTATTACTACTACTACTAATTGTTACATTGCCAAATTTAATATAATGTAATGTCAAGTAATTTTGTGTAATTAAATGGTAATTAAAAGACAAAACACTTACGCATTCTTTGATCCAACATATTCCATGATGTTTTGATTGAAAAATTTTAACACAAGCGGAATACAATTGGCGAAAACGAGATGCTGTGACATAAACTCAAACTGATAGATGTGATTTATCTTAAAATGCTTCAAAAATAAAAGTAGTATTGCTGATACTGCCTTAACAATAATCTCCTTATGCCGATTAACATCGATTCCGAGTTTCGTTGACTGCGCGACAGTCATCCTGTTTGATTAAAGCACCAAAAAATTTTAATTGTTAATACTAATTACGGATTTTCAACTTACGGCATCTCCTTAGGCAGGACATCGGCCATTATGTTAATACTTTCCGTTTTTGATTTAGACGTTGGTGAAGCGGCTAATAAAACTTTGAGCAAGGCAATCATGTATTGAGGTAGATTTGGTAAAATCGCCTGATATAAAATTTCCGCTGGTGTAATTTGAATTTCTCCCTCGATCGTTGAAATTGGATTTCTGGCTATCTCCTCCTCCTTCTTAGTTTGAATATCGGCGAGACTTGTGTACATATGCTGGAGTAATTAAAAATGTAAATGTATGTAATTAAAATTATTTATTTTCTTAAATAAACTAACCCGTTTCAGTGTTTTGATTCCCTCATGAATCGGTTGCGGCAGGCCAGCGAGACTCTCATGATCATCGATTAGGGTATAACCGATAAATTTATTCCGCGATATATCGAGAAACTGATCGATGTCCTTCTGTCGAACTTTCGGTGCCCATGGTAGTCGGGCGATATTTCGCATTGGTGGAATTGCATTGAACATTGGCTGCTCGTATTTTTGCCCTACGGCAGTAATACCTGTTTTAAACCGGTTATTCCACCGATTGTACATACCTCCAGGGCCCGGGGCTGATGAATTAAGGGTCGGATCGTCGTAGGGCCGGTAATAATCGGATAAATCCTCCTCTCCCTCGACCGATTGGGCCTCCATTTCCATGCTTATTTGTTCCTGTTCGTCGAGGGAGCTCTGCTTCATTAAGCTCTAAATAAAAATATTTAAAGTTTTCTCCGTTTCAGTACCACACAATTGTACGGTTTTAAAAGCTTCATTATGAAATTTATATATTTTTTTTCTTCTTAGGAAAGCCAGTTAGTAAATAGGTGAATCGATAAAAAGTTTTTAACTACACTAAAATTGTGATATTGAGCTGTTCGATAATTTCTGTATATGACAGCATATAGTGTCACTAGTTAAATAGATAAGTAAACTCTTTTCAGCAATTATTTTTAGCCATATGACACCACTGTGTTACGAAATAGTCAAATAACTCAAAAACAGTATATATAAACGAGCTGAGTAATCATTCTCGGCATTTTGCGCTACTTGCTTGTTTTTTTTGTTTTTTTTTGTGAACGGAAATAGCAAATGGAAAACCAACGCAAACAGATGGGAAGTAGCATGCTAGTTTAAATATTTATTATATTTATTTATAATTATTATAAGTTTTATTGATAGATTTCTAGTTATGGATCGCAATAAAATGAAACAAATGAACGACAGTCTAGCAGGAAAAAAAGTAATTTCTACAAAAGTATAAAATTGTTTGAAATTTGTTTTTAGTGTGCATTAGTTGCTTTAAAATCTCATTAAATTTGATGATGAGGTGAAAACATGACTTTTTTACGCATTCTATGGTCAGAGTAAAGAAAGTTCAGAGAGTACTATATTTCATATTTTTTTGGTGAAAAAAACAATTTAAGATAAAAAAAAGTTATTTGTTTTAACGCTAAGCAGTGCTTACGGGATTTTTTCATATTTTTGGATACTCCTCCCTGAACATGGAAATTTATTTATATTTTCTTTTTTATTTTTAATATACTTTTTTGTTTTTTTTTTTTGTTTATTAAAAACAGTAAAGGGAGAGAATGAATATTTAAAAAAAAATTTTATATGATTATTTTTTGTATCAATTTTATATAAAAGAATTGTAATAAAACTTGAGGGACATAAACAAATGTGAAAGCATCTCTACCTCTTGCAACATATCGTTCGTACGTACTCGTCTAAAGGCGTTCCTCTTCGGATTTTGATTTTCTAAAATATCCGCAGCAGTTGCTGGCGGTGAGCTGGCCCTCATACACTTTGTTACCTCAAGGGTATCTTCTTTGGTTGGTGGTAAACCAGTTTGAATGCGATACTCATCTAAATATTATATATATTAATATAAAATGTCACATTTTCTCGTCGGTGAAATATTTTAAAACTCACTTTTTAACCGTTTTAACGTTTCCTTTCCACCTAAACTAACAAGAGAAATTTTCCAGAGTAGCAATAACACTTTTTTCATTGGAAAATGTGGCGCTGAACCACTACAAAATTTGGTTATCATTCCAAGAAGTTTGACAGCTAACAATTCATCCCCGTAGGGTGTGTCTGAAAGAAAATAAAATGTTCTCAAAACAATATACAGGATGTTCGGATTCTCGTGGAAAACGCTATACCAACTAATCGATTCCTTGAACTGTTAAAAATTAGTTAGCTAGCTCTGTTTACTACGTAGAATCCGAGCGCTCTGTATATCATAAATATATTCTTACTTATCTCGTTGGTGAAGCTGTCAACGGCGCTTTTATAGTCATCGGTTGTATTCTCTTTTTCAGATCGAATCGTTTCAGTGATTATATAAAGTACGGATAAAATCACGCGTAAGTCCATTGAATCAGCCAAAGAGACGGCCACTTTTAACATTGCATTGTCAACTGAATTTCTATTTTAAATTACTTATAAAGTAATGTATAAAATATCAGAGTTAACTTACTCAATTTCTAAATTAAGAAGTTCAACAAACGCCGCAAAAATCCCGTGTTCATAGAGTAGCTTAACATTATCCCTGGCGACGTGCTGCTGCTCCTGATCGGATTGCACCTCCGCCCAGCAGCCCTGGGCCAAGTAGAGAATACATCGCGCCGCCTGCATTCGTACCGATCGCTCGGAAACATCCAGCTGATCCAATAATTTCATAACAATACTCGTTTGTTCCAAAATCGATAATTTCTGCCAACTCGGAGGCAGCTTGTACACCTCCATTTGATCCTCGAAAGCCTTTGAATGGGGTAGTTTTAAAACTCATTAAATTACTGGGTAAATTAGGCATATTTTAATTCATGGATGGCGTCATATCGCTAGGTTTTTTTTACCTACCTTGACGTTAAGCTGGAACTCATTGTATTCGGTGTAACTGTAAAGTTCGGCTATCTCATTCGGGTAATTGTCCGTATCGCTGTAAATAAAATCCAAGTCTGGTCCATCTGAGCTACAGCCAACCTGGCGTTTTAGTTTTAAATGAATATTTGTTTTAATTCGACAAATCTCAATTTATTTACTTATTTATTTTCTCTTGTGTTCCTAATTTATTTTATTTTATTCTTCAAAATTCTAAAAGTTCTAAACTAACATTCACACGACAAAATTTATATACATATATAAAAAAGAGAGATCGGAATCTAAAAAAAACAAAATTACTTTTCCTACTCTTTCATTTAAAATTCATATCAAATGTTATTCAAATTAAATCACAAATTGAGAAACAAAACAGTAAATCGCGTCCTCGAAATACGCGCCTAAAATTTCCTCCAGTGTGTCCGTCTCTGTTTTTCATATTATTTTTTTTTAAACGAAATAAATCCATCTATTTCTAACGGACACCAACTTAACAAAAAATATTTGTTTTTTCGTTTTTAAATTTTTATTTACGTACATCATGTATTTCTTGCTCAAACGAGTTGTTCATTGAAAGCATTTCGTCACAATTTTCTCCCATTTGTTGCAAAAGTTGCGGTTCAGCTTTTAGTTAATTTACGCTCTGTGCGATCAAATTTTCAGAACATTTTTGCTTAAAAATAAATATAAATTGTTTTAATATATTTTACTTAAATATTAATTTAATAGTAAAGAGATTTTTGATGATTTCATGTTTTTTATGCTCTTCCGTTTATTTTTGTATGAAAATTAGTGTCTGAGGATTAGGTAATTATAATAAGAAAAAAATTTTTCTACTTACAATTCAGCTCAAAAGATTTATGCATTTTTAGAAAAAGTTTTATTTCTTTTGAGCACTCAACTTATAAACCCAAAATATAAAAATATTTAATTTCATTCACTTTTTATTAATAAAAAATTGACTGAAGTTTTATTTTATAAATAGAAAAAAAGTGAAGGCAGAATAAATTTTTTATATAGTATTTAATGTTATTTTCCTTGACTTTCAATAGTAAAACTAAAATTATAACAGGATTTCAAATAAATGTGCCCGATGATCACAAAAAATGATATGAACCTTAAATGATGGAATTCTCAGAAGTTAAAATTGTTTGTCGAATAACATTTTAACTATTTTGCTTTATTTTTTTTATTAGTATTATAATTTATAAATTTAATTATTTAGATTAAACAGGAAATTCCACCAAAAAATTCGTTTAAGAGTGCACAGAGTGAGAAATGTAATAGTGATTAAACTATTTTATAACTAAGTAGTAATTGAGTATCTATGAGTATTGTATAGTACAACTGCAGATTGCCAAGCATGGTTAGGGCAAAAAATAGTAAGGGTGGTAAAAGGAGAAAAACGATAATCAATAGTTAAGTAAAACTTTTCCCGAATTTTGGTGCTCCGTGGGGTGCACTCACCTTGAAGCAGCCATTCACATCGTTCATTCTGAGAATCGTGGAGACATTAAAAAGCAAACGAAATCTAAAAAATAAATGAATTTTATAATTTGACCTTTTCTGTGAATACTTTCTTACTTTTTAACTTAAACTCTCGTGATACAATTTAGGAGTAATTAACACTAATTAAGGCTAACTTATTCTGAACTTGAACACTTTTTTCTTTAAAATGTTTTGGTTCCGGAGATCTTTAGTTTAACCATATAAAGCGAATTTTATCTTAAATTGATTCCCAAGAAGTTTCTTCACAAACGGAAGCCTTTTCTTTTCACAGAGAAAAAACACTCGCTCAAAAATCGTTCAATATTAACACATGAAATTCAATTCCAGTGATAAAACTTGACAGCTTTTAAATCCCACTGACGTTTGGCGATCAGAAAAAGGAAGGAAAAAAAATTCAAAAATGTGTACAAGAAAAATTATAGGACTCTTTATTTTTTTTATTTTTTATTGTTTATTTTTTCTACTTTCCTCATTCGCTTTATTCAGAAACCTTAAAATTGCTGTCAAAAATATCAAAAACAAATTTATATTTTAATAACAATGTTATCATGAAAAATGTCAATAAAACTATTGGAAGTTCCCAAATATACCAAACCTTTCAGGGTACGCAGTATATTAATGCAAGCTATGATGTTCCTGTTTTCATCAACGCCATTTTAGTTTGAAGCGTGTCATAGCGTAGGTACCACGGTTTTATTTCTGAATAGTAAAGTCGAACACAGTTCAATCATTGAAATAGTTGTGAGATATGTACTGTAAGTATTAGAGTAAATAATTTTTCATGGAATCACTCTACATTTAAGTTATTAATTAAAACATGTAATGATTTGTAGAATCTAACCTCATTTTACTAACACAGTTGCCTTTTATTTCCATGCGATAGATTTGTTAGTACTGGAAAGCGTGTAAATTATTTTGTAATTATTTATTTATTACATTATTTAGCCGAAATTCCTGTATTTTGATACGTATTTTAACTTTTCGAGTTAATATTTTTGCTCTGACGTCACAGTCCGGCGAGCCAGTAAAATGTCAAAAACAGTACGAATCATACCCTGCACACAGATGGTCGAATTTTGTTATGCTTATAAATTTTTTTAAAAAAGTGCTTAAATCAGATCAAAGAAAGAAAAATGCAAAATATTAAAAACCGAACATTAAAATTTTAACTTAATAACATTTGTTTAAGCTGTAGAATTATTATATACACAAAATTAGTATCTATGTATATTAATGTTTATACATTTTAACCGGAAATAAATGCGAAATTTCATTTAATGCAATTATTTAATTAAAAATATCTAAATAATTGAACAAATTTTGAAGTAATGTAGTTACAAGTAAAAAAATCTTGCCCATACACAACTTGACAATTCCATCCGAAGCTAACGCCACTTAGGGATGTTCCGATACAAATAAATATAAGTACTCGATACTTTTCATTCGATACCAAGTACTTTTAGTATCGAACAATTCGTTCAATACCTACTCGGTATCGGAAGAAAAGTACTTGTATCGAATGAAAATTACGCAACCGATCCAAACGCCGCCCGCGGCCTGCTGGCAGATTAGATATCCGACCGGACGACGACCGAGTCGAAATCGAAAATAAAATGAACAAGAAAATAAGAAAAGAACACAGCTGCACACATGCATGCACAGTTTCAGAATAACTTTGATTATGATAGTTTTTATTTTTAAAGATGTTATGTAATGAAGATTAAGTTTTGATTTCTGATTTTGTTCGAATTAACTTTAAAAAAATGCATTTACGGAGTGGTGAATTAAAAAGTAGATGGGCGAACTATTTTGTGTTTGAGAAGTAGTACGTATAAACAGATTCCAAAATGAGAGATTGTATTTCTTTTAATAATAAATAAATAATAGATCAAAGATGAATGAATAGTATCGTAAAACGAGTTGAGTATACTCATGTGAGTAGGTATCGATACTTTGGTGGTATTGGACGATCTCTAACGCCACTGCAGCCAGAGCTCAGTGAAATAAAGGAATCTTTGAATATAAAGCCTAACGAAAGGTTGTGACTTGTAATGCCTAATCTCCATAGAAAACCAGCCCAACCAATCAAACCAAAATTATCTGCAGCTCTTTCAATCGCACAGGAATTTACCTATCTCGCTCATTTTGGTCATCACCCCCTAGCCATTGTTTTCTGTGTAAGTTAAACTATTTGGCGCTGGCACATCCAATTCAACGCAGTTAGTGCCCGCCAAAAAATATGGAACCCAGTTACAAAGAATGCTCACTCTAATTTTGCGATGCAATTTACCCCCTCTATTGCCACTTTTCAGCAAAATAAAACAAAAAATTTACCTATTAGTCGAAAAGAGAGCTGGTTCCAGTTCCTAATTCTCGTTTAAATTTCCTAATAAGCAAGAAGGACGGCAGCAGGCACAAGTGCCGACAAACACTACGCAACAAGAGATCACTTATTACTTTGCGTATCGGCGAAGCATTGGGTTTTTCTGTCATTGTGTTGGTGCCGATACGCCCGGCTTTACAGACAGGAACTGCCGAAATTCGAAGTCCTGCCTCATACATTGAAGGGGTTCACATATAAGTTTGTTTACGTTTTTTCATCATAGGTTTTCCTTAGGCGTATCAGCGGCGAATGCTTAAGCAAATGCGACTGTATGCGGATGCGACCGGTGATCACGTAGCTTTAAATGAAAGGGTTCTTCATTCCGATTTAGTTTTTATTGAGTTTATGCTAAATGGTTGCGACCAATTATTTTTAAATTGTTTTGTGAATATCTAAAAATAATTTCGCTGAAATATATAGTGCATTTATTATTAATTTTAGCAAAAAGGAACACTTATAAAAAATTTGTGCGTTTATATTTTTTGGGGACCCTGTAGCTCTATATCAATTCCTCTAAATTCCAAGCCCCGCCTCAGCTTCATTTCTCTCGTTTTCACCATAATGCGTAAGCATGCTATCGACTTCTAGCAAAATTATGTGGTTGGGAGAAATAACGGTACCAAGGTCACGAAAAATGAGAAGCTAAATTACCGGAATGAACAGTCTTTGTAACGTAGGTTCCATAGTTTTTGGTGCAAGCTGACATTTCACAACTACATTGCTCTTATGTGTACAGACTTTATATATCCACAAATGGTTTTGGCTTGGTTTTGGTTTTTTGTGGAGATTAAGCACAAAAATCCTATGCTTGAACGCATCGGAGGCACGGTGCTCTCATAAAAAAAGAAATACTATTATAATAATTGAGAGGGAAACAGAGAAATACCATAAGAGCTCATTGAGAACGTACCGACAATGGTTGAATTAAGATAAATAAAGAGCGGCAGGTTTAAAATTCGTATAAATTTTTAATTCTTTTTTAATTTTATCTTGGGCCCTTTACTCTAATTTTCTTATAGCATCACATCTCAAATATTTTCGCAATGAGGAGCTTTCAGAATAATACAACTTTTGTTAAAAACTTTGTAGCAAAACGACAAAATACTTACTACTGGAAATGCGGTTTACATCTCTAAAATACTGTTACATTTGACAATAATTCAAATCCACAGCAAACTGTTCAAAATCCGCTAACGGCATTATCAAGAAAGTGTAAAAAGTATATCATTTGAAGTTCAACTGGAAAGTCGCTGGGCAATTTTTTCTTCTTCTTGATTGGCGGTGAGAGAATTTCCCTGTCGTCCATCTGGCGGCGGCGACAGGAACGACATCATGATGACAAGGGCAGTCGACTCACGGCTTCTCTCTCAGTCCGTTACTGAAAACCGAACAGTGTTCCTGACGAGAAGCGGCGAGGCAACGGCAACAGCACCACCAAAAGCAGCACAACCAGCAGTAGCAGGCGGATCCGAGCGGCGGTGACTTCTTTTTAAAAAAAAGTGTTTTAAAAAAATTCCTCGAATTTATAAAAATTTCTTGTCTCCCGGCGGATGAATAGCCGCGGAATGTGTGAAAAGACGGAATTCAAAAATCGTTCGTTTCGCTTGCTTTTGTCGGATTTCGAGAATTAAGTTAGAAAAAAAAGTAATAAGCAAAAAAAAATTAAAAATAAACTGTTTTAAAACATACGGGGATAAAAATCAACTGGAGTTTATTGTTTTTTTTCTTTTTTTCCGGACTAAATTTCCTCCCTCACACCGTGTTTTTAATGATTTAATTGTGAAGAAAACTGAAACGTTAAAGAAACTAATTTCGTTTAACTTTTTTGCAAATTATATTTTTCTTGTTCCTCAACTAAACAAAAAAAAGTTTTGTGCGGCCGTACGTGGGCTAGAGGATGGAACATTTTTTTTTATCTCTTTTCATTTTTAATTAAATACTGACACCTCTGAGGTTTTTCGGGTGGACTTTTATATGCACTTTTTTCTTATGAATGAATTTATATACTTAAATATTTAAAATGGTTTGGTGAATAACGTAAAAACTCGAAAAAAGAAAAGCTAGGCCGAAAAATTTATTTTATCTCAAGGAAATTGAGGTTTTTGTGGGTGATTTTTGGTTTGTTTGATTTGCAAAAAAGAAAAGAACTAAAAGTGTAAAAGCACTAGGAATAAATGAATTATCATTCCGTTCCATTTTTTTTTTTTTTTTTTGTTAATTTTTTCATTTTATTTCCGATACGTTCCACTTAAAAGGTTATGAAGGGGGATAAGACTTTGGGTTGTGTCGTTACCCCTACGGCTTAGTGGTAAAACATTTTTTCTGCAAATTCCTCTTTTAAAGTGCAGACGTGCACTAACACACGCACATAACCCCCCCAATCATTCCAACAAACGAATCAGTTGTGTGTACGCATTGAAAAAATAACCCAGTTTTGTGAAAAATACTTCTCTTATTTTTGTTTTCATTAAAAAGAAGAGACAAAACTCTCAAAGAACTGCATTATTGAACAATTTGTGTTTATGTGTGAGGTGGATGAAGAAAAAAAGAAAAAATTGTTTTAGATTTTAATATATATAATTGTTTTTTAGGCCGATATTGCAGAGCATCTACCGCTGCTGTGTTTGGTCTTGTGTTTTGTGTTGAAAAAAAAAAATTGTGTGAAAAAAAAAATTTGTTTGGGTTATTTTCATTGTTTCCTGTTTGTGTTTTCAAGTTTTACAAATATTTTACAACATAATAGAAATGTGCGTAGGTTTTACTCCATCGAATATATTTCCAATTAAATAAAACAAATAAATTAAAGTAAGTAAAACGTGTGCGTGTGTTTAACAAATGCAAAATGTAGTAATGTTCCTGCGGTAGTTGTGTGTTTTTGTGTTTTGGCGTTCAATTCCACTTGGTAAGTGTTCTTTGTTTTGTTGAACTGATTTAATTATAAGATAATATTCAGTTTATTATGCCATTTTCATTTATGTGTCAATTAAAATGTCAAAGTTGTTATCAAAATGAAAAAACACGCCTCAACCATTTTTCACTCTCTCTGTCGAAGCCACCTTCCTCTCTTTCTTTCGCTCTCTCTCTCTCTCATTTTCAGAACCTTGGAGAGCACGGCGAGGCATTTTGTTGGTTTTTTAGAATTAGAAAGACTTCCTTGTCCGAGCAGGGTGATTATGTAGTAAAAAGGGAAAATATTCCGACAACAAATTTTTAATTTAAACCTAGGCGCTGCTGTGTTGCGGTAAATTCATATACTAATCATCGTCCTTGGTTAAATCTTTTTTTATGCTGAAATTCTTTTGTAGCTTGCAAAAAATCAAAATAAAAATATCACAGAAAGGGAAATTTTACTTTTGGTTATAAATTGAAAGAAAGAGGAGTGAATGTCTGGAAAACTGGAATGAGTGGAGTTTAGGGAAATTTTGTTATTATTTTGGGAGAAATCTGTTGCACATTCCTGGAATTTGTGTGGGACAAATCAGAGAAAGAACAGGACAGATAGAGTTGCTACTGTGGGAGAGGCACGGTATCGTAGATTACTCATTTGATTCTTGATGTTCCGCCTTTTCGTAATTTGCATATAGATTCTGCGCGCATTGAGAATTTTGCAACAGAAGAAAAAGACAAATTAAAAAAAAAAAAAGAGTCCGAACAATAAAAAAAATATTCCAGAAGAGGAAAGTAGAGTAGGGGTACATAGTAGGAATACACCTTTTATTTTTATTTATGTACGCCGAAATGCGATAGTTATTTAATTGATTTTTTAATTACGTAGTGAGTGTAAGATCTCAAAATTAATTTTAAGAGAAAAAGTGTTAGACACGAAATAGATAACTCAGAAAGTGTTTTTCCATCTCAAAGAGAGGGGCTATTGTCGCTTAGTGGATGACGAAATTTGATTTGATTTCATTTTCGTCGTTTTTTTCTTGTATTCTCTCATAGAAATGATAAGACTCGCTCCATCAGTCAGTTAATTAATTTTTACTTCAATTTAATCAAACCTTAAATGTGAAAAGTTCCTTAACCTTCTTAATCTTCCTTCCATCTATCTCCGCTCATATTACACATCTTGCAAGGTTTTACTTTTGTTCCCGTTATATCTCCAGAAAAAAACCATCGCCATGTTATCATATCTCCCACATAATCAATAGACCTTTTCACAATGCCCTTCAGAAACAACAAAATAAATAAATAAATAAATAAATAAAAAAAATGGTATCCTCAAAGTGACTTGTTGATACATAGTAACTTTTTTGTATTTTTTTTTATTTTATCGTCAGTGGCGTTGGGAGCATTTATTTTTACCTGTTGTGTTGGGATGTTACGATGTGTTTGTGGAATGGTTTTGGTGAAGAGGGGTGGGATCAGATATGTAGCTAGCCCTTACGCCCTTTACTCTCATTCATCCTTTACACATCCCTAACGTGCAAAGAATGTGGAAATGGTCGTGGGGAGGATGCCACAACATTTCCTGGCTTCATTTTTACTTACTAATTGTTTTTGGCTTTCATTTTAAAACAGAAAGTAAAAACGGTATATGTGAAAACAGAAGCCAAAATTTCCTCTCCTCTTTATCCCCAATTCGCATGCCTTTAAAAAAAAACTTTACGCCATATAAAATCCACTAATGATTTTTTTTCTTTTATATACCCTACTTCCTTATTTCAAAAAAAACTTTATTTAAAAGAAAAAAAAAAATTTATTCGTTCCTTACCCTGAGCAGAGATAACTAACAAGTAGATGTGAACTCGCAATGTAAAACATCGCGAACCAAAATTTTATTAATAACGAGCTGATGGCCCCTTGATAGAAAGGTCTTTTTCACCAACATTGCTAGAAGCGCTGAGACACATTCAGTTTACGTTTAGCAGAGATAACTAACAGTTAGCTATCTCTGCGTTTAGCTTCATAAATTTGTTGAGAACCCAATTGATTGGAATAGTTGGCTCAAAGTTGTTTTCTCTATTCAGGAATTTTTAATTTAAGTTATTTTGTCTTATAATATAACTTTATCATATCTTTATAGAGCAAATTAGATATTTTGGAAACTTTATTTCATTGAAAATAGCAAATAAGAAAAAGAATTTTAAAAAATTTAAAAAGGATATGTAATTTTTTAGTAAACTTAACCGTTCTCTCCTTTTCTCAACATTACATTCGCGCATTTTCTGCGCCTCCCAAGCACAATGCTTTCTTAATAAAACAAGTAGCAAAAATCAAGCCATTATACATCTGTGCTCGTAACATGGGTTCAAATTGTCAAGCCAAATTGGAGTCCTCAATTTGCAATAATCTACCATGTTTTTTAAAATATTGTCTTTGAAGCTATTCTTAAAGAAATACTCTTCAAATACTTCAACATACTTCTTGCAAATTTTAAAAAAATCTTCAGTGGGCGCGTACAGAGATCCAAAATCATCATTTTGCTTAAAGTTTCGAAATAAAATAGGCCACTCACTGGGAGCAGTGATAACATTATTAGAATTTATGCAGGCTTGTTTACAATCAACACAATTTTTTAATATTTTCGTTCTAAATGCCTTCTGCAAAATATAGCCAGTAAAATACCTTGTAGCATTATCGGATAATTCTATGAAAGTTTTCAACTCGGAAAATTGCATTGTTTTAAATATGTCATCATCTTGTTCCTTTTCAACAGCAATTTCGGATTCTAATTCAGAATTTGTACCAGGAACTTTTTCATCTGTTGTTTCATGAGTACAACAGTGTCGTTATTTGTTATTACTTTCCAGTCAACAATCAGCATCTCGTCACTGTTTTCTTCACAATTAGCGAATTTTGATCTATACATCAAATTTACACTCATAATTCTACCAATGATTTGTGAAAATTCAAAAACTGTCGGATTTCGTTTTTTATAGTGAATACAGCTAAACAGTCCTGGTTTAATTTATTGGTATATAAACAGTAATAATCTTTATGAATTGCGAACAAATTTTCTGAAAGTAAAAGTATACCATTTAAACAATTGATCTTAGTTTTTTTTAGAAAAGGCAATAAATTTGAGACCTTCAATGTAATTCCTTGCACTGCTCAAATAATTATATACTGCATTGTCCTTTTGTAGAGCAACTTTAAGAGGATTAGGTGAATGCAGTGATTTACTGTTGAGGCACTCAAAAATATTATTTAATTTTTCAAGTACGTCAGCGGTACTGGATGCAACGTCTTTCAGTTCATCATTCAATAGACCTAACGGGGACATACTCTGGTTGTAGATTGTGAGTCGATTCGATATAATTCTCTTATAACCTGCCAACTAGCGTACCGACCCATGTGAACTTTAAGGCAATAATTTATTAAATTGTTTCGCAACGATTTGAACAAATGAGGAATAACGAAAAGACAGACAATTTTACTTTCTTCAAATATAAAATAGGGTTCATTTTTGGTTACCTCTAATTTTTTAAAAACGGATTGATTTGTGGTACTTTGATCACAAATAATTGCTTTTACTGAAAGATTTATTTTTTGACACGCTTTAATATTTTCTTTTATCATATATTCCAATTTATCATCTGGAATGCATTTCTCAGAAACGGTGTGATTTAAAATTTATTTCCATCCGCCAAATACACTTCTTATCATGAAAACACATATATTAGGGGTACCGGTTAATTCGTGCGGTTTTGTAACAGATGGCGTAACTTGTTTTATATTCCAGTGATTCACCTTTCCAAATATGTGTTGGAAAGCTACTGTCATATAGTTTCAAAATCAGTATGTGTCATTTAGCTGAAGCGTAAACAACAATACTTTTTTTTACTCTGAAAATGTCGAATTTTGTGCCGAATAAAGTGTTTTTGCGGGGAGTACTTCTTCATTACTTCAATATGAAGAAAAAGGCTGCCGAAAGTCATCGTATTTTGGTGGAAGTGTATGGTGTGCATGCTCTAGCTGAGCGTACGTGCCAGAAGTGGTTTGCATGGTTTAAAAGTGGCAATTTTGACTTGGAGGACGATGAACGGCCCGGACAGCCAAAAAAGTTTGAAGACCACGAATTGGAGACACTGCTCGACCAAGATCCATCCCAAACGCAAGAAGAACTTGCAAAATCACTTGGCGTCGCTCAACAAACCATTTCCGATCGTCTAAAAGCAATGGGAATGATCCGGAAGGTAGGCCATTGGGTGCCGCATGAATTGAAGCCAAGAGACGTCGAACGCCGATTTTCCGCGTGTGAACAACTGCTTCAACGGCACAAAAGAAAAAGTTTTTTGCATGGAATTGTCACTGGCGATGAAAACTGGGTCCATTACGATAATCCAAAACGTCGGGCAACGTATGGATACCCCGGCCATGCATCATCATCGACGGCCGTTCAGAATATTCATGGCCTGAAGGTTATGCTGTGTATTTGGTGGGACCAGCTGGGTGTGATCTATTATGAGCTGTTGCAACCGAATGAAACGATCACAGAGGAAGTCTACCGACGACAATTGATGCGTTTGAGCCGAGCACTGCGCGAAAAACGGCCGGAATATGAACAAAGGCACAGCAAGGTAATTTTGCAACAGGACAATGCTCGGCCACATGTTGCACAGGTCGTCAAAACCTACCTTGAAAGGCTCAAATGGGATGTCCTACCCCACCCGCCGTATAGTCCAGACCTTGCGCCATCCGATTACTATCTCTTCCGATCAATGCAACATGGCCTGGCTGACCAGCACTTCTTCAATTATGAAGAAGTCAAAAATTGGATCGATTCGTGGATAGCGGAGAAGCCGGCCGAATTTTTCAGAAAGGGTATTCGTGAATTACCAGAAAAATGGGAAAAGATTATAGCTAGCGATGGACAATACTTCGAATAGTAAATTTGTAACCATTTTTTCACAATAAAGCTTTCAGTATATTTGAACTCCCGTTTAATTGCCATTTCATCAAACACAATAATAACTTCGCGTGATTTTTTATCAAAACCAGAAACAGCAGTTTTAATTTTTTCGAATATGTCATACTATAGACCCGCTTGTAAACCATTTATTGGAAGCCATTTGTAAACTGATCGTTCCGAGGGCAATCGAAACCCGAGCTTGACCCTCATGAAATTGTATGCTGCTGCAGACTTAAAAAATATTGCTTGGGCAACGTATTTTTCTTTATCAGAATAAGTTGATTTTATAATTAACAACATTTTACAAAGTGTTTTCGTGTATTCTGAAACATTTATCAAAAAATCAATTATATGTTGAATATACATATGTCACCATAAATGACATATTAAGAAATTTCTTATTTTGCACTTTAGTTCGATTTTGAGAACGCCATAATTTCTTTGAATAACTCAAATTTTGTTTTCGCAAAGTTTTGTTTCTTTTTTGGAGCGTCTGTACTTTCATTTTGAGCTTGTAATTTTCTTTTCTGTATAATCTAAATATTTTTCTCGGGTGTGACAAATGCGACATGTACTGTCAATTGGAGATTTTTGTAAAAAAACTAAAACTTCCTGCTTTATCAAGTTCTTCAAAATTGAGATCACTGCTTTCACTCCAAATTTCTTCTTCATTTACATCATTATTGTCCAACATCAGTGAGGGGATGGGAAAATAATTTTTTCGTCCCCAAATGCTTTTTTAAAAAATGAACGTCACAGATCAATGGCGTTTTTAAATGTTCAATATTGCTATAAGACATATGGCATTCTTTTAACCATGAATCATTTTTTTCTGTACCTGTTTTTGGATAATTAAAAAATCTGCGAGCACTGCCAACACCCGTGCGATTCCTGCAGGATGCTATGCAACATATACACTTGTAAGGCGACATATTAAAACCAAAACAAAAAGAATTCTTTATTCAAAATAATTTTATTCTTTATCTGACTACGCTTAATACTAAAAGTGCTAATACTACAACTTACTATTCTATGACTACAATTATTCTGCAGTTACTACTATTCTACAGCTACTACTATTCTGCCATAACTACTACTAACAGTATTGCTGCTTATAACTAAATTACAAATTAAAATTGTATTCCAAATAAAATATATGTAATTCCAATATAATTCAATATGATTTAAACAATTAATTAATATATGTAATTCAATCTGATTCAAAAAATTAATAAAATACAATGCAAATATAAAATACAAAATACGCTTATCTTCCCAATAGTCCAATAAACTATGCAAGCAGTTGCCAGCGCATATTAATTGCAAGTGAATGAAAATTCGTTCCACGAAACTACGAAGTCAAGAAGAGTGTGCGACCACCACCAAACCTTTGAACCATAGCAGCTGTGCCAATTCGTCATGTTCGGTAGTTCCGTAGAAGGCGCACACATTCAACTCATTTGCTTTTCTATCCCCGGCTGCTGTTGCGCGCCATCTCATTTTATGAGCTTTGCAACAAAACTTAAACTTGAGCACATTTGAGAAACTAGCAGATACATTTCAGCAAGCTCTCCGGCAGAGCTTTAAAATCTTGTGCCGCGCTAAGGTGCGCCGCTTCACATCTACTTGTTAGTTATCTCTGCCTTGTGGAACAAAATTCAGACAGAGATGGAAGGACGCAGATTTTTTTTTCCAGTTATTATTTATGTTGCGATTTCTTTTTATTGGTAACTGCCGTTATGCAGGTTTAGGTACTTAGTACATATTTTATATTTAAAAATATGGATAAATATTGTCACTGGAACTACTTTATTATTTTCTTAAAGACGTTTCACAGCACGACTGGAGGTCAGGATAGTTTGGAACAATATAGAACATTTTATTTTGGCTTGCTATTCTTTTATGCCAAAAACTTAAATTGTTTTAACGACAAAGTATTCTTAGACAATAGACAGGGTCTACTGTGTTGCCAAAGCAGCAGCGCTGTTACAAAGGGTTTGGGGGGAGGGAGATATGACCACATGGCAACGCTAGCGTATGTACTTTACCGTTATTCTGGAGTATACCCCGTACTTTTTCCTTTTTTCCACAACGAGAAATCACAATTTTTTTTATATATGTTATATATAGCGGATTTTTATGGTACGAAAACTGTAATTTGTAGTGGATCAACAAATAGGAAAATTATGTCATTTCGTAAAGGTATTGTGTGGTTTAAAAAGAGGAATTGGGGGAAGGATGAATGAATGAAATTTCTTCAACAAGTCTTCTCCCTGTTTCACTTCGTTTTGTAACTATTTTAATATCGTTGTTAGATGTTTTATTTCATTTTATTTATTTACAACCTTTTATTAAAAAAAAGTAAGAATTAAGAAGTTTATGTCAAAATAACTGTGAATGCTTGGGGAGCGTGAAAGAAATATTTTTAAACTGACTGATTTTTTGTCCATTTTTTAGCATTAAATTTGACAGGAGTTGGAGTGGGATGACAAATAAAATATGCATGACATCCATTCATGTGTAAGTAAGTTGTAACCGCCCAGCGGGAAAAGAAGCGCTTCAAAAGGGAAAATGAAGCGCTTACTTGTAAGCTCGATGCGCTTACTGTTCGTAAGAGGCTTCATTTCATTTTAGCATTGCATGTCCGCGGACGTAAGCGCTTCGATATAGCTGCAAGCGAGCGCTCTTTCTGCGCTGGGGAATAAGGGAAAGAGAAGCATGCGGTTCTAAAGCTTTTCTAAAGCTTTCATAATATGCATCGAGCATATTAGTAAGCGCTTCTTAATGCCTTTTGAAGCACTTCAAAGCAGAGGCTGAATTCAAGAAGCCCAGTTTCTGCAACCGAATTCTTTCTTTAGCAATTTGGGCTTGTTAAATGAAATTGTGCAGTGTGACAAATAAAATAAAAACACTTTTTAAACAACACTATCCGCACGAGTTCACTGCTTAAACGAAACTGCGATGATGACTTAATTCCTGATGAAATGTGTGCATGCATATGCACGACAAGATGCGTTCTACGATAAAGACTGCTTCTTCTAAGCTTCTGTTGTAAGCGCTTGTCATTTTTCCCGCTGGGCGAATAGAGATACCACCACCAGCAGCATCTGTCTTTTTTTGTTCATTTAGGCTACGAGGTAAAAATAATAATAGAAAAAAGGGAATTGGGCTGCTCTGCCTCGGCAAGCGAAAATACATTAATCTTTTAAATAAAGTACTTCAATTTCTGCTCCTTTTTCTTAATTGATAGAAGTTTTATTGCAATTCGGAAACAACAAAAAATCAGTTATTTCAATTAACACATAAATCAATCAAGTTTAATCGACTCCCCTTATTTAATAATCATAACCCTTAAATCTTGTGCTACCTCTATTAGCGAATCATGAAACTTAATTGATAGTACCGAGGGTTAAAAATTCCTCCTAATTTTTATATGAATTAATTTTGGAAACATTTTATTACGGCGCATTTGTTTTTCTTTAAATGTTTTATGTTATTAAATGTATAAAATCGAAAAAAATAATTCAGGAAATTCAGAATATTTTTTCATATTTCAGGTAAAACGGAAAAGCCACGCTCGTATTTTTTTGGCATCCGTTAATCTTTCACTTTTCTGTCTCAAACAAATTGAAATTTTTTGTAAGTGCCTATGCCACCAGAGGACATTCCGGGATTAACCAAGGTAAGTGAATTTTTATTTTTTATGAACCTTTTCACATTGAACATTAATTCGAACAACCCTGCATAAAAATTGTTTAATTGACGGGGAAATCGAAGGGATGAAAAGGATCGGCATGGTTATTGACGTTTAGTTCCAGTAATCTACCGCCAGGTAGAGCAATCATGAAATGTCTGACAATGCGTTGAAATTAGTTCCTGGTTTTTTCTTCTTCTGTTTTTCTTCTTCTGTTTTTCTTAATCTCAGTTGGTTTTCCGGGAGGGAGTGAAGAAGAAAGAGACATTTTTAAATGTGGTACACCTCTTGTGTATGTGATTTGAAGGTAGATCCCCCTCTCCAACCTCGTTGAGGACGATGTATGAAGTCTGAATCTAACCTAAAAACACCCATTTTATCATAATATACACCACAGTTAGTTTTTATGCAAAAGGTGTAGATTACGGTTAATATAGGAAATGCCAAGTACGAAGTTAAAAAAGTCTGGCAGGGGTGTATTGAATGAAAGACAAAAAGCACCAGTTCAAGTTCAGCTGGTGGTCTGCTGTGCTGTCAGGTGAGAAATGTTCCTTGTTTTCCGGTGAAATACGATGCCATTAATGCAGTCTACCTGTGCACTGGTGCCCCGGTTGCCCTATACCCCGTCGCCGCAAAAACAGAATATGTACGCTTCTCTCCGTTCCCCGCTCCTTAAGAGAAAATAATAAAGAAAATTATTTTATTGACCATCCTACCAACAATGTGTTGTATTGGTTCGTAAGGGGTGGAGGGGAAAGTGAAAAGGGCCAAATATGGTAACATCATGCTCTCTCGGCGCTTCTAATTACATAAAAGTGTGCGTGAGTAAATGCCTCTGGGTGAGACTACTTCTGTCAAATTACTTGTGGGTGCCTCTTAAAGGCCTTCCCTAAATGGGACGTAACGTAACGTAAGAGATGCCAACGTAACGTGCGAACGTGTGTAAAGCAATGGGGGCAGCCTAAATCGACGTAAGAAACTTGCCGAAGATTCGTCAAATCTGGAAATGTCACTTAGCCGTACGTGAAGGTGCCGTAAGGATCGCACAAAACGTAAGCAAACGTGAAAAGTCTACTTTCTGGGCATATTGGGGCTCTAATCTTTCAATTCTTCCAAAACTTCCAAAATTTGCACAAAACTCATCTTGCCTTTCACAATTGTTACACGAGGAGGTAAGATGATTGAGAAATTAAAATATTTGAGAGGGTAGCCCTAGCACAGTTGCGGGCTAATGACTAAAAATAGACGCATGAGTTTGTTTAGGGTGTTGCGCTATTGTTTCTGGTGTCGCCGGATCGGATTCCTCTGGGATGAGACAAAGGGTAATAAAGCTCGTCTGAGCGTGTGCGCCAGAGTCTTATCTCGTTGGGTTCCTTCGGGACGCGAAGGAGTTGCACCGCAATAAAAGGAGGTAAGCGCCTGAGCAAAACGGCCAAGGTGCAAGGTAGCGAGGCACTTCATTCGAGGAAGAAATTGCAAACTGAAAAGTAGTGCGCAGAGAAAATTTGTCAAAAAGGAGATAAAGTGAAAATTGTGTTGAGCCTTATTTTGTGAGTAGAAGTAGTTTTGTTATATTTTGCATGTAGTTATAGTAGATTGGTAAATAGTAGAAGTAGGTGAACGAGTGATCCATTATGTTTGATTGTGATTCACCATGAGGCATGTGTTGCCTATAGGGAATGGTGAAGGGTGCCCGGCCGGAGTATGTCTCCGAGGAAGTGCCAGGACCCGTCATATATGGGATGTGTTCCCATGGTGTGTGTGTGGGGCGTATATCGCCCACCGGACGTAGGTCGCGCTGCGCAGTCCGGGGTTGGGGACTGTGTGACCCCTTTATGTGGGAGGTTTGGATCACCTCCGTAAAAATGGAACGTGTGTGTGTTAGCTGCTTTGCTCACTGAGTTTTGTACTCAAGATGTGTTTTTGTTTATTTGCAGGGCAGGCGGTAGTAACAGCTTCGACGTCCTCAAAATGAGTTAAGATTAAGTAAAAGAAATGTAAAAGGTTAACAATTAAAAACTATATGTGAAACAAAAGACTTGGAGTATCTTTCCTCTCCTTCATTAAGTTGGGATTTTAATAATTCGGAAGTGGGATCTGAATGAAGATCTGAATGAAGATCTGAATGAAGATCTGAATGAAGATTCAATTCATAGAATTGGATGTATGAAAGAATGATTAAAATTGAGTAAAATCTGAGCGAAGAGATCTGTTACTGCTGCCTTGCCAAATAGTATCTGAGAGAAATTAATGTAGCTAGATATATTATGTAACTGCTTTATTAAATGGAATACCAGTAGAAGTATTTGTTGATTTCGGCGCATGTTGCAATGTGTTGAAAATGCAAACTTTGCAAAAGCTCAACCTTACTCATAATAGCCGTAAGGAGACTGTAAAAGGTTTTGGAGGAGGAGTGGTACAGTCGTTAGGCACAACAGAACGAGTTGAGGTTAAAATAGGATCAGCCACTGCCTTAACTAATTTTTTTGGTGGTACCGGATAACGTAATAAAAATTTCCGCCATTATTGGACAGCCTTTTACAGAGCAGGAGCACATTGTAATTTATAAAGATGCAGATTCTTTATGTATAGCAGAAAGAGGTTTGAATGAGCTGCCATATGCTATTGAGTCGTCTACACAAAAGGTAAAATTTTGGCCAACGGAGGTTCACATAATTCCACCTAAGCATGCGGCTAATATAAAATGCAAGGCTGAAAAGCACGGCGAATTCTATTTTGATTCGAGTGTACGCATGAAGGAAAATGCAGAATACTGTTTGTTACGCACAGTAGTAAAAACAAACGATATAGGGGAATGTTGTATACCGATTGTTAATTGCGCGGATCGGGAATTAATACTTAGACCTAGACATGTTTTAGCAAGAGGTGAAGAATGCATAGAAGATATGACTGATATAATGGCAATTGAGGATAGCATGAGTAAGATGAAACTTGAGGAGTTGAACATAGGAGAAAGCTTATCTCAGGAACAAAAATTAAATCTATTGAATTTACTGCGACAATATGAGGATCGTTTTGCTTTTTCACTGAAGGAATTAGGTTGTACATCAGCGGCACAATTAGAAATAGACTTGACGAAAAGCCGATTTATTACAAACCATATAGGACGAACGCGGAGACAAGGGAGAAAATAAATGAAATTGTGAACGACTTATTAAGAAATGATATAGTCAGAGAGTCGAATTCACCCTTCTCTTCTCCGGTGCTTTTGGTGAAGAAGAAAAACGGAGATAATCGACTTTGTATTGATTACAGAATGCTAAATGGGATAATTAAACGGGATAGGTATCCTCTTCCGCGTATTGACGACCAATTAGATCAGTTACAAGGATTTAATTATTTCACTACACTTGATATGGCATCAGGATATTATCAAATACCGGTCGCGGAAAGTTCAAAATATAAGACAGCATTTGTAACGCCTGATGGACAATTTGAATTCAATAGAATGCCGTTTGGTATTTCTACAGCACCTAGTGTATTTCAACGTATGGTAAATAAAATACTGGGGACTCTTAGGGGCACAATTGCAGTCGCCTATCTAGACGACATTTTGATTCCATCGAAAGACTTTAATCAAGGCAGGAATCGATTAGAAACCATTCTGAAGACATTGAGAGAAAACAATTTGACGCTTAATCCAAAGAAATGTAACTTCTTCTTAACTTCAATCTTTTATTTGGGATTTGAGATCAATAAGGATGGAATGGCACCAGGTTTGGAAAAAAACTAAAAGCGTTAGGGAATTTCCAACCCCTAAAACTCTTCATCAAGTTAGGCAGTTCCTAGGACTTACTGGTTTTTTTAGACAATTTATTAAAGATTATGCTTTAATTGCAAGGCCTTTGACCGATTTAACCAAGAAAGACCAGAAATGGGTATGGACGTCGAAAGAGCAAGGAGCTTTCGATAATTTAAAGGAGAAATTAACTAAGAGACCAATACTGGCAATATACAACCCAAATGCGCAGACAGAAGTTCATACTGATGCTAGTAAACTGGGAATCGGAGGAATCTTACTGCAGAAATTTGAAGAGAAATTGCACCCGGTGGCGTACTACAGCAGGACTACAACAAAAGCAGAACAAAATTACCATTCATACGAGCTGGAAACACTTGCAGTCGTGGAGTCATTAAAGAAGTTTAGGGTATATTTGCTGGACATCGAATTCAAGGTAGTTACTGACTGCAACGCTTTGAGGATGGCTTCGAAGAAGAAGGATATGATACCGAGGATTGCTCGATGGTGGTTAATGCTGCAGGAATTCACATTCACGGTAGAGTATAAGCCAGGAAGTAAAATGGGGCATGCTGATGCATTAAGCAGAAATCCTGTAGGGGAAGCTGCTCTTGAAGTATTGAGAATAGAAACGGCTGATTGGGTTTTAGCTAGTCAGTTAAATGATGAAAAAGTTAATGCAATACATGATATTCTCAAAAAAAAACCAGAGACCGACTACGAGAAAAATATCCACAAGCAGTATAAATTAGAAGGCGGCCGAATCTATAAAGTTACGGAGAAAGGACTGAAGTGGCTAGTACCAAAAAGTATGAGGGCGGAAATAGTACGCGCATGTCACGATGAATTTGGACATTTTGCACTCGAGAAAACCTTAAGAAAGATATCGGAAAATTATTGGTTTCCCGATATGCGGAAGTATATACAACGATACATAGACAGCTGCATAGCCTGCCTTTATCACAAAGAGCCTAAGGGAAAACGAGAAGGATATCTTCATCCCATTGATAAAGGATTAATACCGTTCCACACAATCCATATGGATCATTTAGGACCTTTCGTTAAAAGTACAGCTGGAAATAAATACCTAATTGTGGCTGTAGAGGCGTTTACGAAATACGTAATGCTCTATCCAGTAAAAGCAACCAACACTCAACCAGTTCTAAAATTTCTGGATCAAATAGTTAACCAATTCGGGGTACCACAACGAATAATAACCGATAGAGGTACATGTTATACTTCTAAAATGTTCGAAGTCTATTGTACAAAACGAGGGATAAAACACATATTAACAGCTGTAGCGACACCAAGAGCCAACGGACAGGTAGAAAGATTTAATTCTACTATTATGACAGCACTGGCTACTACGGCAAAGGGAGATAATAAGTGGGACAAAGAACTTGGTAAAATTCAATTCGCGATGAATAATACCGAGCATAGCATTACGAAGAAGACACCGAGCGAATTGTTATTTGGTTTTAAGCCAACAGCACCTGCAGATGCACAACTGACGAATACTGTTAGCGTGGAGCAACACGTAATTGGGGATCTAATGGAGGAAAGGCGAAAAGCTGCTATTAGGGTTAAGGAAAGTCAGGAGAAACAAAAGAAGCGATTTGATAAACGGAGGAAATCGAAAAGAGATTTTGATGTGGATGAGTTAGTTTTAATTAAAAGAGGTATGACGTCCGAAGGCCATAGCAGGAAACTTTTACCGAAATATAAGGGACCATTCAGGGTAACAAAGAAATTACCTAATGATCGTTATGTAGTAGAGGAACTAAAAGGATCGAAACGGTCAACCCGGTCAACATTCAAAAGTGTGGAAGCAGTCGATAGCCTAAAAAAGTGGATACCTGCGGAGGGGAGGTCGGACTCCGAAACTGACGAAGAAGCATAGAATGAACGAGGACGTTCATACAGTCAGGATGGCCGAACTGTTACACGAGGAGGTAAGATGATTGAGAAATTAAAATATTTGAGAGGGTAGCCCTAGCACAGTTGCGGGCTAATGACTAAAAATAGACGCATGAGTTTGTTTAGGGTGTTGCGCTATTGTTTCTGGTGTCGCCGGATCGGATTCCTCTGGGATGAGACAAAGGGTAATAAAGCTCGTCTGAGCGTGTGCGCCAGAGTCTTATCTCGTTGGGTTCCTTCGGGACGCGAAGGAGTTGCACCGCAATAAAAGGAGGTAAGCGCCTGAGCAAAACGGCCAAGGTGCAAGGTAGCGAGGCACTTCATTCGAGGAAGAAATTGCAAAGTGAAAAGTAGTGCGCAGAGAAAATTTGTCAAAAAGGAGATAAAGTGAAAATTGTGTTGAGCCTTATTTTGTGAGTAGAAGTAGTTTTGTTATATTTTGCATGTAGTTATAGTAGATTGGTAAATAGTAGAAGTAGGTGAACGAGTGATCCATTATGTTTGATTGTGATTCACCATGAGGCATGTGTTGCCTATAGGGAATGGTGAAGGGTGCCCGGCCGGAGTATGTCTCCGAGGAAGTGCCAGGACCCGTCATATATGGGATGTGTTCCCATGGTGTGTGTGTGGGGCGTATATCGCCCACCGGACGTAGGTCGCGCTGCGCAGTCCGGGGTTGGGGACTGTGTGACCCCTTTATGTGGGAGGTTTGGATCACCTCCGTAAAAATGGAACGTGTGTGTGTTAGCTGCTTTGCTCACTGAGTTTTGTACTCAAGATGTGTTTTTGTTTATTTGCAGGGCAGGCGGTAGTAACAGCTTCGACGTCCTCAAAATGAGTTAAGATTAAGTAAAAGAAATGTAAAAGGTTAACAATTAAAAACTATATGTGAAACAAAAGACTTGGAGTATCTTTCCTCTCCTTCATTAAGTTGGGGTTTTAATACAATTGATATCACTTATGTTAATACTTTCAGGGAGCACAATGAGAAACTAAACTTCAACTTTCACGTCACCTTACGTTTGTATTTCGGGCGAAATGTCCATTTTGACGTCCGCAAGCTCGCCTCGTTAAATTCTTACGTTACGTTACGTTTCTATTTAGGGCCAGGCTTTATTTCACATATGGTTTTTTGGCCGAGTGGTTAGGGGAAAAGGTACGGTAATGTTGTACCGTTAAATTATCTTACATTTTCATTAAACCAACTATTTCTGCCTGTTGCAGTGATACCACCCTATACCCACTACAAACCAGACAAGTCCAACCCTTTGCGGACGGTAACACTAAAACAGGACGAATCTATCTAAGGAGCGATTACGACTCATTCTAATGAATTTACGATTTTCAATGGGTTCCTGTTATTCTATGTTTTTCTTCAAGTATTACATTTCGCATTACAACTTTTAGGGTGAAGGTTGACACCGCAACTTAGGGGTTTACAACTCCACCTTATAAATATACATTTGAAAATAAAACAACTCGCTTGTATGGCTTGACAACTGTATTAACGGTTCTTTATTAATTTCCAAATTACTTAGCCAGCTCCGGGTTTTGCATTTAATACTGATTTTGCGTATGGAAGTATTTTCTAGAAAGATTTTAAATAAAATAAATACCTTTGCTGAAATTCGCACTATCCGTTGCGGTCAGGGAATGTCGATCTTTTGGTATATTATCAGAATTGGTAGAAATTACTTAGGTAGTTTCTGATTTTTACACTTACTGCTGAGTGGGGATGATATAAATGTAGTTTTAATTGAATTCTTATTCCCCGGTGTTGTCAGTGATTTGAAGAATTTTTCTAATTCGCAGGTCTTATGTTGTAAAACATGAGGCGTCTAATCGGCATCCTGTTGCTGGCAACAACTCTTCAGCATGCAGTTTGCATAAGTGGAATGGTTGTTTCGAAAATAAGTGGAACTAAGGGAAATTACAGCAATATAATTACTCGTCAAACGGAATTCGATACGAAGCTAAATCATTTGGTTGTTGACACGATAACTGGCAGGGTATGAATTGATTTTTTTTTTTTTTTTTTTTTGAGTGAAATTGATTCTCATCAATTTGCGATTTTCCAGGTGTTTGTCGGTGGCATAAATCGTCTTTATCAGCTCTCGCCCGACTTGGATATTGTCGAAACGGTGATAACTGGGCCGCGAAGCGATTCAACCGATTGCACGGTCCTCGAGTGTCCTGCCGAAACGCTCCGGGAGATCAAGGATAATGTGAACAAGGTGCTGCTGATCGATCGGTCGACGTCCCGATTGATCGCGTGTGGGTCCCTCTTTCAGGGGATTTGCACCGTCAGGAATTTGCAGAATGTGAGCATTATCGAGCACGAGGTCCTAGAAGCAGTTGTCGCAAACGACGAGCATTCGTCGACAGTTGCATTTATAGCGCCTGGGCCCCCGCAACCCCCGGTTAGTAATGTGATGTACGTCGGCGTAACATTCACAAATAATTCGCCGTATAGAAGTGAAATTCCGGCGGTTGCATCTCGCAGCCTAGAAAAGGGACGAATGTTTCAAATAGCCGCATCAGCGGTGACGACAGGAACAAGAATTTTTATAAATTCATATGCGAGAGAATCGTATCTGGTGAACTACGTTTATGGGTTTAGCTCAGAAAATTTTTCATATTTTTTGACTACGCAATTGAAGCATAATCATCCCGCCTCCCCGCGCGAATACATTAGTAAATTAGTTAGAATATGCCAGGAGGATTCGAATTATTATTCCTACACAGAGATTCCGATCGACTGCATTAGCGAGGCACAGGGTGGGACTAAATATAATTTAGTTCAGGCCGCATTCCTTGGTAAGCCAGGATCGGATCTAGCAGAAAATCTTGCCATTCGAGAACAGGACGACGTTTTATATGCGGTCTTTTCAGAAGGTCGTGGCAACATTCCAACTAACAAGTAAGTTATAATTATATTTTATCGTTTTTTTGTCTATATCATATTTATTGTCTTTTTCTTTATTCATATATTTTCTCAATTTATTTAGGTCCGCACTTTGTATCTATTCACTTAAATCCATTCGTCGAAAATTTATGCAAAATATCAAGGCATGCTTCAATGGAAATGGGCCACGTGGACTGGACTTCATTTCCCCAAATATGAATTGTGTATCAACCGTACGTCATCACTGATTTTCTTGTTGATTTTAACTTATTATCTTGTATATAATAATAATAAAAAATAATAATTCAATTCTCTACCATCGTTTTACCTGAAACTATAAAAATGATTTTTTTTAAATCATATTTTAGAAACTCCAAACGATTAGTGAAGATTTCTGCGGATTGGATGTTAATTCGCCTCTTGGTGGTGAACAGCCGATAGCAGCTGTTCCTGTGTGTCTTTTTAATACTCAATTATCATCGGTCGCAGCGACCAGCACGAGTGGTTATACAGTCGTTTTTATTGGGACAGTTGATGGACATCTTAAAAAAGTTGTTGTCGAATCAACAAGTCTTGCTATCGAATACGCTGATATACCAATCGATGAGGGATCCAGTATTAATCCAGATATGCATTTTGATAATCAGAAGATGCACGTGTATGTTATGTCTAAGCATAAAGTGTCCAAAGTTAAGGTACACGATTGTTCTGTTTATAAAACTTGTGGCGAATGTCTTGGCGCTAAGGATCCGTACTGTGGGTGGTGTTCGCTTGAGAACAAATGTAGTTTAAGATCAAATTGCCAGGATGATGCAAACGATCCACTCTTTTGGGTTAGTTATAAAACTGGAAAATGTACAACAATTACAAGTGTTATACCGTATCAATTGCAGAGGACAACAGCACGGACGGTAAGAGAAAAATTCCATACATTTCTATTATAAAATCCATTCCTGAAAGTTTCAAACTCCATTTGTTCTAAGTCCCAATTCCATTTGTCTATAATCCAAATTCCATCTCTTCTAAGTTGCAAATTTTATTTGTGCATGCTTCAAATTTCACTCGTTCTCCCGTTCTGTATAGCATATATATATATATATATATATATATATATATATAATTATTTTGTTTTTAACTAGCTCGAACTAATAATCGATCATCTACCTCAATTAAAAGAGAATTTAGTCTGCGCGTTTACAACTGAGGAGAAAACTCTTTTTACGAACGCGACTAAAAAGCGGAACGGAGTGAATTGTACTACCCCTCGAACAGATATGCTACCACAAATTGAACAGGGAAAACGTGAGTCTCTCTTCTCCCCCGTCCTTGGAAAAATGCAATAATTTTGTCGTTCTTGTTTCTTAGATCATTTTACAGCAAAATTATCGGTACGAACACGAAACGGTCCAGATCTTGTTTCAACCGACTTTACATTTTTCGACTGTAGCACGCATTCCTCGTGCACACGTTGCGTATCCTCGGAATTTCCGTGCGATTGGTGCGTTGAGGCCCATCGGTGTACCCATGATACAGCTGAAAATTGCCGAAATGATATTTTAGTAACAGGTGTTAGCGTAAGTAAATTAAGTTAAAAAAAAAATTTAATTGCCTTGTAATTGTATATATATCTTTCTCTCTCAATATATTCAGCGTATCGGACCAAGCTACCGATCCGGTCCTGGTTTTTGTCCAACAATAAATGCAACGAACGATGGTAGCGAGGTCCTCGTTGCTGCAGGAACAAGCAAATCGATCAAAGTTAAGGTTCATATTATTGGACAATTTATCGTTCAAACACGTTTCGTTTGCCAGTTCAATATTGAGGGCCGCGTGACAAGTTTGAATGCTCAACTTTTGGGCGATACCATTTACTGCGACAATATGGAGTTTCAGTATACCTCAAGGTCGCCGAATTTAACCGCCACTTTTGCTGTGATCTGGGGCGGCTCAAAACCCCTCGACAATCCTCACAACATCCATGGTAAATATATTTTGGAACAAATCCTCTCTATTTAACAATTTTTAAATTACGATAATGTCCCATATTCCGGACTACTGAAGGTTTTCGTACTTACAAATTGGTTTTTTGCATTTTTTACTTATTTTGAATAGTATAGGGGTATTTGCTAAAAAGATTTTATGTTCAAACCCTCCTCTGCTAAAATCTCCGAGCAGCCCTGTTACCGGTTTGGTTCCAACATCGGTTTCTGAGCTGAAATAAAATGTGGTGGATTTGCACTCGGTACTTGGGCATTTATTTTTAATTCATAGAATCCGAGTCCCATGGGACCGACTCACCTTGTCTTGCTACTTACTTAAATCTAGAGACTTTTCGCTGGATAGACTAACCGCTAAATAGGTTAATAATATTTAGCTTCGAAATTGTAGTAGACCGGAATGTCGGACATTTAACTGTTATAAATATAGCGTCTTTTATGAAATTCAAAAATTTTTTAGTGGTGATATACCGCTGCCGCGATATGTCCGACAGTTGTGGAATGTGCCTAGCCCTGCCCGAAAAATACAATTGTGGATGGTGTTCCTCAACAAATTCTTGTGAGGTCGAGGAGCAGTGCAACAAGAATAACGAAGGTAAAACCGATTGGCTGAATCGAATGGAGACATGTCCGAATCCCGAAATACATTCGTTTTCCCCAAAAACGGGTCCATGGGAAGGCGGAACGAATATCACAATACGTGGAATAAATCTTGGTAAAAATTTCTCGGACATTTATTCAGGTGTTAAAATCGCCGGAATAAACTGCATGCCTTACTCTCAATTGTATATCGACACAAAACAAATCGTATGCACTGTCGACAGTCCGGGGGTGCAGGCGTATCGAAAGGGAAGGATTGTTGTACAAATTGGTGACTATCGTGGCGAATCAAAAACTGATTTTGAATTTGTAGATCCAAAAATTGATGATTTCAATCCAAAATTTGGACCTGTATCCGGTGGTACGCAGATAACAATTATAGGAAAATATTTAAATGCTGGTAGCCGAATTCAGGCTTTTATTAACGATCATTTAGCATGCGAAATTTTGAACACTGACGCCAATCAAGCCCTGTGTCGAACGAGTCCAGCACCAGAAATAATTCAGGGAAAACTTAAAATGCAATTCGATAATGGTATCCGTGAGTTTAATGATAACAATTTTAAATATGTCGAAGATCCGACCATTGATTACGTTACATCCGGACCAAGCGGTCAACTTAAGGTACCGAAAGGTATACCAGCTGGTGGTATTAAAGTAGCCGTCTCCGGCAATCAATTTGAATATATAAAGAATCCACGAATGTACATTTATTATGAAGATAAAATGTTTCTCAGCCAATGTGAGGTATTATCAAATACCGAAATGGTTTGTAATTCCCCAGTTATCGATGCCAACAGCAACAGTCTAGATGCTGAAAAACCGGAATTTTTAGAGTATGGATTTTTAATGGACAACGTTGTGGGTGTGCAGAATCTTTCTGCAAAACATAAAAATTTTTTTGAGCTCTACCCAAATCCAATTTATCTTGCGTTCGAGGAGAATGTTAAATATTATAAAAGTGAATATTTAACAATAAACGGAAAAAATTTGGATCGAGCTTGCAAAGAGTCAGATGTTATCGTTTACATCGGAAACGGAATTTGCAATATTACGTCACTTTCTAGGCAGCAGCTAACCTGTAGGCCCCCCATCGAATCATCGGAATCAAATGAGTAAATATTAGAACTGCATTATCGATTAAAGTAATCTTCAAATGTTATTTAATTATCTAGGGCTCCAGCTGTTATTGTTAAAATTGGACAGTCGCTTACTTATGAAATTGGAGTCTTAAGCTACGCTTCGCCGAATTTAATGCACGGTCTCGGAAAAAATGCACTTGTTGCTGTTATAGCGGGTAAGAATGTTGCAGTAACTATATTCGATAATGCAGTTTTCGTAAAAAATGTGTTTTACATTATAGGTGTAATCGTTCTACTCCTTGTATTCGTTGGCCTATTGGTCGCATATAAAAAGAAGACAAGCGAATCGAACAGAGTTTTAAAGAATATGCAGGAACAAATGGACATTTTAGAGCTTCGTGTTGCGGCTGAATGTAAAGAGGCATTCGCCGAACTGCAAACAGAAATGACTGATTTGACCGGTGACCTAACATCCGGTGGTATTCCGTTTCTCGACTATCGAACCTACGCGATGAAAATACTTTTTCCAAATCACGAGGATCACATTGTCCTACAGTGGGAAAGACCTGAATTATTAAGAAAAGAAAAGGGTCTCCGATTATTTGGGCAATTAATAATGAATAAAACATTCCTTTTGCTATTTATAAGGACACTGGAGAGTAATCGATATTTTTCGATGCGCGAAAGGGTTAATGTCGCATCTCTAATTATGGTGACGCTGCAATCGAAACTAGAATATTGCACGGATATTTTGAAAACGCTACTAGCTGAATTAATTGAGAAATGTATCGATGGTAAGAGCCATCCAAAATTACTTTTGCGTCGGACTGAGAGTGTTGCTGAGAAAATGCTTAGTGCATGGTTTACGTTCCTTCTTTATAAATTTTTAAAGGAATGCGCCGGAGAACCACTATATATGCTCTTTCGGGCGGTAAAGGGCCAAGTTGATAAGGGTCCTGTCGATGCATGCACCCATGAGGCAAGATATTCACTTAGTGAGGAGAAATTAATTCGACAATTAATGGAATTTAAATCGATGACTGTTTATGCGAGTATTACACAACAACCGATATTTTGTAATAATATTGAAATGATGCCAACAAATACCGAAAATGTTCCAGTTAAAGTTTTAGACTGTGATACAATCGGTCAAGTTAAAGAAAAGTGTTTGGATACTATTTATAGAAACATTCCATCGAGTCAAAGGCCTAGAAGGGATGATCTAGATTTAGGTATGATTATTGTTTTAAAATGTTTCATTATTTGTCAGGATTTCGGATTTTACGTACATACCAATCAATCATTGAACTGATAATTAACTGATTCTTTGCATTTATTACTGATTTTGGATAGTATGAGGGCATTTCCTAAAAATATCAACAAAAGTTTGCCTATCGATTGGTATAGTGCTTCCTACTTTGAATCCGAACGCACTATAACATTATTTAGTTTCTTTTTTTTATCTTAAAGAGTGGCGCACAGGAACCACCGGTCGAGTCATTCTCTACGACGAGGACTCAACATCAAAAATTGAAAATGAATGGAAAAAGCTTAATACTTTGCAGCACTATCACGTTCCGGATGGGGCTTGCCTTAGCTTAGTACCGAAACAGAGTTCTATTTATAATTTTTCAATTTTATCGGATAAAAACGATAAATCACACAAGTAAGTGGAACTTATTCTCTTGTTTTTACTAATATTTGAGAATGTTATTTTTAACCAGGTATGAAACCCTTAATTTATCTAAGTACGCTTCAAGCTCTCCAACATTTAGCAGAGCTGGGAGTCCGCTAAATAATGATATTCATGAGAATGGTGTTAAATATTGGCATTTGGTGAAACACCACGATACCGATTTACAAAAGGAGGGTGAACGTGTTAATAAAATGGTATCTGAAATATATTTGACTCGACTACTTGCTACTAAGGGGACCCTACAAAAATTCGTTGATGATCTATTTGAGACGATATTTAGTACGGCCCACAGGGGCTCCGCCCTACCATTAGCTATCAAATACATGTTTGATTTTCTCGATGATCAAGCTCTTTTACACGGTATTACAGATCCTGAAGTTGTACATACGTGGAAAAGTAATAGTCTACCGCTTAGGTGAGTTTAATTTAATATTTTAATTTTTATATTAATCTATATACAAACACTGAATCTTTTGGTTTCTTTCAGGTTTTGGGTGAACTTAATTAAAAATCCTAATTTTGTGTTTGATATACATAAATCAAATATTGTTGATTCATGTTTATCTGTAGTTGCTCAAACGTTTATGGACTCTTGCTCCACGTCTGATCATAGATTAGGTGGGTAATTAACTAACTTTTTGAAGTGATATCGCTTTAATTACTAAACCCATTTGACAATCTAGGGAAGGATTCGCCTAGTTCGAAATTGTTATATGCTAAAGATATCCCCGCTTACCGACAGTGGGTCGAGAGGTACTACGCGGATATTCGGGACATGTCAGCAATATCGGATCAAGATATGAACGCTATGCTCGCCGAGGAATCTAGGGTAAGATACAAAAATAAAAGTTTTCTTTATTTCATTATCGCATTTCATTGCAATTATTTAATAGTTGCATACAACTGAATTTAATACAAATTGTGCCCTCCACGAACTTTACACTTATGCTGTGAAATATAACGAGCAATTGACGGTTACTTTAGAAGAGGATGAATTTTCGCAAAAACAGAGGCTTGCATTTAAACTGGAGCAGGTCCACAACATCATGTCAGCTGAATGAACATACAAATAGGGAAAAATAGTAATGATGAAGCTTAAGGAAGGGGAGGAGATATACAATTATAAGGCAATGAAAATTAATCGTAATTGACGATTAAAACAGAGTAAAATTAATATATAGAAATTATCGTACAATAAAAATGATGAGTGAAATCAAAAATTTTCAAGTAAAGAAAAACAATTTTTTTAAATAGTACTCTTGAGTGAAAAAAGAAAGCGTTAACTTCTCCTCCCACGAAAAATAATAATGAAAAATTTAATAAACCACGAACAAAACCAACAAAACACTGACGTAAAATGTATTTTGTTTCTCGACTGATTACAATTGTAATATATTATAAATATTATTATTTTTTCGTATTTAGTCTATGTATACTCTAAAAGGACAAAAAAGTAAAACAATATAAAATAATATAACAAAATTGTGAAACTAAGTGTAGTTTTTAAGTTTGAAAAGGTTCATGTATATCTATAGATATATATATATATATATATTTTCGCCTCTTGTTTTTTTCGTTTTATACAAACCAAGAAAAATAAATTTGAATTTTTTTTTATAACGTAATTTTTATAATTTTATTTTATTTTATGAAAACCTTTCCAAGTCCCTGTATACCATCCACTTCGAAAAACTCGAATGAGAAGTACGTAAAACTTAAAATAATTGCCTGATAAACGAGAATTTAAAAGGAAAAAAAACAAAACACTAACATAAAAATAACGATCCATACAAATGATGTTATTGAAAACCCAATAAACAAATAAAAAAGCACAACACGATTATTTTTGCTAGTAATTATTATTAAAATAGATGGAATTTTAAAAAATACGAAAAAGTAACACAAGACAAAATACTAGCGAAAAAGCGAATATATAAAACAGAGATGTAATAAAAGTATAAAGTAAAAACAGAAAATATTTAGCTTTTTATACAGTGAAACATTTCAAAATAGAAAAAAAGAAACAGTTACGGAATATGTATATAAAAAAAATTAAGTCACGAAAAAATTACAATTTGTGAAATTCAAGGTAGAAGCTAAGTCCAACGTGTATTCGTTAAGTTAGAGTAAAAAAAACAGAGGAAAAAAAATTAACATTTTGGGGTGCGACCGATATTTAAACGTTATTTCCTTTTGATAAGTTGACTCAAATGAAATTTAAATCGAAAAACGAAAGAGAAATTTAAAAGCATGGAGAATTAAGCGCAGGCGTAATTAAAAATAAATCAACTAATTGAGTGAAAAAAATGACGTGGGCACAGAAAATCCGTGTATTCGATAATAATTAGCTTATAAGACACACCCTCCTCCTTTCCCTCACACAAAACTAGAAAAAACAAAAACAACAATGGATTAATTGAAAATTAAAGAAAACTTGAGAAATCAAGCGAAGGAAATGACGTTCTTTTTGTTTTATTTTTTTCGTTTCTTTTTCTAATTTTTGTGCGGGTTATTCCATTTTAAGTCAACATTTTTTACGGCTTGGCTCGGAACCAAAATTCTGTACACCCAACGTCAACTCTATACAAAATATTCCTGGAATTCTTACTGGACGAATGTATGTTTGAAAAGCTTTTAAAATATATATCGTAAATCACACCCCAAAATCCTCTAACTTCTATTTTAGAGATTGACACGAACGAACAGAAAATAAGCGTCAATTCTGCTGCTGGTTTATCAATTAAAGAAAAGTCGATTTGAAATGGAACCATCGGTAGTTTTTAGATTCCCTCGACTTGGACCGGTGTTCGAAAAATTTCGATGATTTTCCCTTTAATTTTCGAGCGCCTGTGTATTTGATTAATTTTTTTAATACCAGGTCTATACCTATGAAATGAGACTTTTTTTTTCAAAAATAAACATTTATTTTGCAAAAATGGTTACAGATTTATTATTCAAAGTAATATCCCTCGCTAGCGATGCATTTTTCCGATCTTTCGGGAAATTTTTCGATACCCCGCCAACAAAATTGTTGATTTTGTGCCGCAAACCAATCATCGACCCATTTTTTGGCGTTTTCATGCGAATCGAAGCGCTGCTCGGAAAGTACGTGGCTCATCGATGCAAATAAGTGGTAGTCGAACGGCGCCAAGTCTGGTGAGTAAGCCGCATACGTTAACGGTTCCCAATCGTATGACTCCACCAATTCCTTGGTCGCTCTTCTTCGATGTGGCGGTGCATTGTCATCAAGGAAAATTACTTTGTGATGTCTATCTGCATATCGTGAGTGTTTTTGACGTATAGTGCGGTTCAAATCTGCCAATTGTCGTTGGTAACGTGCACCGTCAACTATTTCACCGGGTTGCAACAGTTCGTACCAAATAATACCACGCTGATCCCAGAAAACACGAGCGATCTTGTCTGGCCGTCGTTTTTGGTTTGTGGCCCGGCGGACCATACGATCTTTTATGTTTGGGATTTTTGAAAAAACCCATTTTTCGGAATTTTTCAAACCACCTGAAGCACTGTACTCTGCTTAGAGCATATCCGCCGTAAGTATCTACAAGCATTTGATGGGCCGGAGCAGCGTTTTTCTTCAAATGGTAACAGAAAATCAACGATGTCCGCAAATCGTAGTTTGTAGGCACAAAATTCGACATTTCTACGAGAGAAAAAAATGCGTTGTTGTATGAAACTTTACAAACAATAAACTGAATATTGTTGACAGATTTATACTTTTGGAACGTTTAAAAATTTGTAACTAGTGACCTCTAACAGTTAATAACCAAAAGTCTCATTTCATAGGTATAGACCTGGTATATGTAAGTAATAGTTTAAGATAGGTAGGAAAAGCATTATAAAACTAATTGAGTAGGATAACGGTAAAATTTATTAATTTTTCTTTAAATAATTTTTCCTACTGCTTACTAAAACTATTAATTTTTTTAAATTAAAACAAAAAACACTTTTTGTAAATATATAAAAGTAAAAGAATTAATTAAAGACAATTAAAAAAAAAATTTATATAAATGTTTGGTGTTACGTGTTTTACAATTAAGGTGATTCAGAGTAAAGTTAATAATGCAAAACGAAATATTTGAAAAAAATATTTTTAATAAAATAAATGCGATACTCATTTTTATATATAGAAAAAGTTTTTTTTATTTTCAAATTAATTTTCTTACCGTTACATTAGAAAAACAAAAAGAAAGCAATAATGTGGTTATAAAAAGCAAATACGAAATTTAAAAACACGGTGGCAGAAGTGGGATCCAACCAAAATTCACACCTCCTATACAGTTTTTACAATTTTTAATTTTATTTTGTTTATAACATTTGCAGGGTACTTTTTTGGACGTATTTTCTTCAAATTCTTTTATATTTTTATTATATAAGAGTACTCAAAAACAAACATCATGTGACAATTATAAATATAAATTAAATATATAATAAAAAAAATTATGAAAATAAAAGTCCAGTTCCCGAGATAATTTTTGAAGACTGATTTGATAATTTTTTAACTAAAACGGAAAATACAAAAAAATTGTGTCTATATATAAAATTAATTGAAAGAAAAAAAATGAAAATCTCGGGATCGGTTTATTCATAATTTAATTATTTTAAATTTATTTTAATTATTTATTTCGAAGATTCTACAAAGCTACACTTAATAAATATGCGTAATATGCTTGAATTGTAAAAAAATTAAATAACAATATTACTTATAATAACTAATTAGTAATTAATGCAGTGAAAAATTATTTTCATAAGTGTCTAACTGTTGTTTGCCTCAAAAGAAAGAATTTTGCTGAAAAAGGAGGGGTATCTGAAGGCTTTTGCGCGATACGCCTGAAAGAAAATAAGCCTTCTTAAGAAAGTTCTTCCTTTACCCTTCCTCACCGGAAGATCCCAAAATAGCGATAGTTTTATTATGTATGACAATGTGAGCAGTCGAAATTGAGTCAATATTTATAAAAATTGCTTTGATGTCGAAAGAGTTTCAAGAGAATGAAAATTGCGGCATTAGAAAACAATTAACTAATAATTAACAAAATTTTTTCAAAAATGAAACGCTTAATCAAATTTAAACTATTTCATCCAGCACAGGAGCTTACCAACTCGAATAAAAGAAGTTATTTAATATGTTTGTGACTCTGATAAATAAAAATTCGAAAGTTGCTATTTCAATTCCAATTGTTGGATCTCAATTTGATAGAGCTCTGGTGGTATATTTTTCAAAAACAGCTCAAGGCTGATTTACAATATATTAACTGTAGGTATGTATGATTGATTCTAGATAGTAACAATTTTTTAAATCTGAGTTATACGTCTGCTGGATTTTGCCGTGCATGCTGCAGTAGATGAAAATGAATCTTCAGGTACTATCAGAATTGATAGAAATTAGTTCCTGCTTTTTGCACTTTTTACTGATTTTGGATAATGTGGGATTATTTTCTAAAAAGGGTTTTCAATCTAAACCCCTCCTGCGCCGAAATTTGCACTATCCCCTGCAGAAGAAGAGAGCCGAGTTTTTGTACTTACGTCTCTAACGAACTCCTTTATACAGGAAATACTCATCCCATTTAGATCAGGTAATAAATAGCGAAGAATCTGTTTCCGCATAGAATACCTGAACAAAGTATGCTTTGTTTTTTCCTAAGTTTTATGATGTTGTTAATAATGAACAACGTAGCGTTATATGTATTTGTTTTAACAGCTCATGCAGGCTGTGGAAAAACTTTTGTTTAAACATCGCTTATACACAAATTACACTCTCTAAATTTAGTTTGCATTTCTACTGCATTTGGTGCAATTGCTTTAACCAACTCTACTTATTAACGACTGAACATTACATAATATATTGAAATTACCAGTTCCAATTTTAGAGAATTAAATTTCGGGTATATCAAGTAAATTTAATAAAGTCAGCTTCATTTATTATTATTTATGAAATATCTATGCGTCCACTTAATGTCTGGAAGGCCGATTGATTATTAAATTGTCTAAGCGATGTTGAAAATAGAAATGAACCCTTTGATGGGAAAACTACTTTACTGTGTGGAGATTTTCGGAAAATTTTGTCTGCCATGTAAATTGCATTGTTTCGTTGAACTTATTCCCACAATTTCGACGTTTTACCTTAAGTCAGAACATGCTAGCGCTGCGGCATTAAGTCGAATTCGCTGAAAGAGTCTTTTAATCCCTCGCATTCTTTTGACGTACTCCAGTACAAGTTTGCCCTTTGATTTCAAACTGCACTCAATTTGCATTCATTCCTACCTTTGCTATGATCATTAACAAATCGTAGTGGCAAACATTTCAAAATGTCGGTATATTATTATGACAACCAGTATTTACTCATGGTCATTTGTATATAGCGGCCAGTTGAGTTCGTTCATTTGATGCATTACAATTTCATATTTTCACATTCTTCCGAACAGGGTAATTTATTTAATAATGAGAGGTATTTAACCCCAATATTGTTTTTAATGAAATCGTTGACCCATAAACTTTCAAATGCAAAATAACATCTTATTAAATTTACTGCCGCAACAGGATTTGCAATATCGTTCACAATAGGGTGGTGGAACGAAAAATAAATTCTTTAGGAAGAAACTTCAAAATATCGGTGGATCTGGAATGCGATGATATATGTATATATGTACATATATTTTGTAAGTAAAAATGTCTTCGATTTTGTTTTATTCTTTTTTAGAATAAGTTTGTTCGAATATCGACCACAGGCAAAACTAGTTTTTAATAATTACCTAATATTTAATTATATTTAATTATTAGCTGATTCTTTACTAATGCCTAAATCGTCCATTTTTAAAAAAGTTTTAACAGTTGGCTTAATTTCGACAGACCTATTTTATATATATATATATATATATATATATATATATATATATATAAAATAGGTCTATATATACATAAATTGTCACGAATAAGGTCGTGCGTGTTTATGGTTGTGCATTCATTTGTAAAATATTCATGAAATTATACATCAGCAAGAAATACAAGTTAATAAAATACAAAAAATGGGGAAAATAAATATCTAATAAACAATTAACTAAAAGCAAATAAAAACTCAATTTATGTTTTTCTTAATTATTTTTATAATAATTTTTTATTACTTTTCCTATAAGGGAGGACTTTAAAACTATAATTAAAAACACGAAGACGAAAATTATATTTATAAAATAAATAAATATAGTTATGCTTAATTGTAAAACTGAAATACGGAAACAGACGAGGAGAGAGAATTAGAAGCAAGAAATTATCCAGAAAATAAAATCCAAAAATTTATAAAGAAAAACCGATTGATAACAAAACATTAATTTTTTAATTTATTTCGTAACTCTCGATGCTTTCGTTACCTTCTCAAAATGATTTTTATCAAAAAGAAAAAATAAATTTAAAAAATTCTATATATTTTTTTATAATTATATGAATAAGCTGAAAATAAAAAACAAATAAGTAAATAATAATAAATTAAAAATACTGTGAGGACAAAAAAGCCATTTAATTAAGGCACAAAAAAAACAACAGCTCCATCTGGCGTGTAAAAAGCGCTGTTTGTAAAATTACTCGATTTGCAATCTTTGTATTTACTTTTGTATGTGTATAACAATTGAAAATAGGAGCAAAAATTGATAAAACAAGTTATTTTTCTCAATTCTAGCTGCTGCTTAAAAAAACTGAAAACCAAACAAAATCAAAAAATAGAAAAATAAACAAAATTAAAAATAAAAGATAAACAACATAATTAACAATAAAAAAAGGAGATGTGACATTTTTAATTACAAATTTAATGTTATTATATAAAAGAAAAAACCAAATTTGAAGAGTAATTTGCATAAATAAATAACGCGCAAAGAAGAAGATACAAACTTAACAGAAATGCACTAATTATTGATGACGTTGTTTGGGGCGATTTAATTAATTGACAAAACACAAACAAAATGAGAACAAATTGCGAAGAGAAAAGAAAAATGCAAAACATATCCTTTTTTAAAGCAACATAGAAATAAAAAAATGAAGAAAACAAACGAAATTGATAAATTCATGATGCAGTTAAGAGGTAAATTTACGCGTATATGTACATGTACGAAAGAAATATAACAGATTATAAATGTCATTGTATTTATATGTATATGTGTGTATAAAACTAAACTTTTAATAATAAAAAACAAAGGAGTATCTCTTTTTCTGCCCCTGGCGCCATCTCTGGTTTCTTTAGATAAACTTAAAGGAAAGCTAAACAAAAAATTTTTCTGAATTTGGCATATAGTTGATGACTTTGAATTTAAAAATATTCTTGATGTACAGTTTGGAAGGCTTGTCACAATGCAGTATTAAAAAAAGTAATCGTCGCTTTGGTTCCATTCTATGAACTCAAGATTTTCGGTAAGGTAAATTGTTTTTTTACCAAACGAAAAAAAATATATATCTTTAATGTCTCTTTAGGATATGCTCTCATACTATCCAAAATCAATAAAAATTGCAAAACATTTGAAATAGCTTACCAATTTCTATTAAATCTGATAACTGACTTTCTTCCAAAGCAGCTAATAGTGGAAATTTCAGCGAATGAATAGATTATATTTAAAATCTTTTAAAAGCAATTTTAAACTGCTCCTATCTTTTTTATTCTTTAGGAATCTTACGCGCGAATTGTTGCTCCATCTCACGTGCTACTTACATAGGTCAGTTTTTCGCCACTTGTTCACTGCGCAAGTTGCTTCCATAGATTTCTAGGTCGCTGTTATTTGTTGTCAATTTTTGACTCTTTTTTTCGAAGAAATTCAAAATTGTAAAACAAAGTTTTAAAATTGACGATAATAAAGGCTTGCATTTTCTTAATTTTTTTTTAAAAAACATTGTAAAAAATTTTTACTTTTATATACAGGGGACAGTAAATGTTGATATAAGATAAATCCCAAAGAGAGTATTAATAATAATTATAATAATAATAATAATAAAAAAATAATCAAAATAGTAATACAATTTCTTATTTTTTACAAATATTCACAATTACTTTTTTTTTAAGTTTTATCACTTGTCCTTCCGTCGTAAGCCGCCCGAACAGGAAGGGGCGGTCAGGTTTTCTCCGGGGAATGGGGCTCATTTTTTGTTGTTTCATTATTTCTAAATTCACTGTAGTACGCGAAAAATGTTTGGTTAGGACCAAAATTTTGATAAAATCTGTAATTGTTTTATAATTAATTTTTTCTACTTAAAACAATATCTTATGTTTTTAATAAATTAACATTAATAAAAATTAATTATAAGGGCGGAATTTATGAAGTTGTTTGGCTTGTATTTCATATGAAAATTTTATTTTCTATGGGAAGATTTATTCTCGGTTGATTCGCCATTTTTTAGTTCTCTAAACGACCAATTTCCTTGTCCATCAAATTCCAGAATATTTGTGTGGAATTTCCTGAATTGTTAAATTAATAAAAATTAAATAAATTTTTTAGAACTTTTGGCTTAACACTTACCACAGCGTTGGCCGGTGAGTTATCGTAAGAAGAGTTATTCCCATATTTTTTGCAATTTCATAAATTGAACTTTCGACATCTATCGAAACTGCACTAGTGCACTCATCGAGGAGGGCATATTTAGGTCTACGAATGAACGTAATAATAGTAAAAATAACAGTAATAATAATTAATAGGTTTTTTTAATTTACTTATGATAAAATAGTCTCGCAATTGCCATTCTTTGCTTCTCTCCTCCAGATAAAATATCTTTCCAGTCGCGGACAACATCAAAACTATCCCTGTTTGATATAAAAATAGATAAAATGAATTATATTGGTATTACAATTAAAAATGTTACCTAGCTGCAATATGCTCGAGAGCGACCATTTTTAGTATTTCCCTCAATTGATTTTCGTTTATATTTTTCTTAATCATATCGTCCCTTGTATCTGGATAAATGATTTGATCGCAAAGACTTCCGATCGACATATAGGGTCTTTGTGGTATGTAAAACATGCATGGAATCTCTTCAACGGGACGTGGTATATGCAATTCACCGCCATAAATTGGCCACAGTCCGCTTAAAATTCGAAAAAGGCTAGATTTTCCGCAACCATTTGGACCAGTGATTAGCAAATGCATTCCTGGATCTATTTTAAGTGTTAGACTTGGTACAACAACATCAGAATTGGGTGTTACGACTGGGACATTTCTCAGTTGTATCGACATCTCTTTACTATCAGTAAAAATAATTTTCCCTTTTGCAATTGGCTGGCCATTTCGAAATTCTAAACATCCCCCTGTATTCCGTGATTCGGCCACTGTTGTTTTTGAGTAAATCCCTTTTGAGGTCTCCTCAAAAACTTCAAGCATACTCGCAACGCGATGCGTGTACCCGGCCAATGCAACAATTTCTTTGTAAGACGACATCAGGCGTTCGATTGCATCCGCTCCTGATATTAAAAGATTTCGTGCTGTCGTCAAATATTGCGTTCTTTCGCTAATACTCGCACTATCGCTTTCACTAGCAACTTGAATTTAAAATTCATTATTATACAATTTCATATAAATAAACCTATTTATTCATACTTTTAACTCGATTTGCTGTTAAAATTGGCAAAGATATCATCACCATTCCAGTTCCAGACCACACATATTTCATAAAAAATTGCTCAAGCATAACAAACCACAATTTTTGTGAAGATATAGTATTCATTTGGCTAACTAGACGATTGTAAGCCTCTCGAAGTTGAATTAGTTCCACCTTGTTAATAATATTTAAAATAAATAAATATTATATACAAAATATATTATTTCTCACCTTATGTCCACCGTAGAAGGCAATTTCTTCGGCATTTGTAATAATTCTAGAATGAATGTGTCTTAGGTACCCATAACGATTGGCTTCTTCAGAAACTAATTGACCGAATTTTGGTGAAACAACACGCAAGATATGCGCTGTTGTTGATATAACTATAAATGCAAGTAGAGGACCTAAGGGAAAAAATAAATTTTAATAATACTAAGTAATAATTTATTTTATTCTTTATTTAACCTGAAACAATGTTCGCTTTCATTTTCTGCGATGATCTCATTAAAGCAAGGGCAATTAAAAGAAGATCGAAGCACGGTTTTGTAAGGTGACTGTAAAGATGCGCTACAGTGCTAGCAAATACTGATATGTCTTCTGTAAGTCTGCAATATCACATTAATGTTGAAAACAGTTACTTTTCCCTTACTATCATTCTATCAAAACTCATACAAATCAGCTAGATATCTCCGGATTTTTGCATTTATACCTGATTTTGAACAATTTAGAGGCGTTTGCTGAAGAGATAGATTTTAAATCTAAACCCTCGTCTGCTTATATCTGCACTATAACGCTGCGATTGAGGAATGCCAATATTTAAGTACTGTCAGATTTAGTACAAATTTGTTAGCTAGTTCCAGGTTTTTACGTTCTTCAGTCATTTTGGATTGCAGGAGAGCTATTTTGTCAACAATTTTAAATCTAAACCATTCGCTCGAATTTGCACTACGCGCTACAGCAGAAGAAAGTCAATTTTCGAATACCTTTAGATTTAATAGGAGTTGGTTACCTAATTCTGGTTTTTTGCTTTTTTTTAGTGATTTTGGATTGGAAGAGGATATATTTTTGAACATTTTTAAATAAAAGCCATCCAGCCGCTGAAATTTGCACTATCCGTTACAGTAGAAGATAGTCGACTTTTGGGTACTATCAGATTTAATGCAAAGTAATTAGCTAGCGGCCGATTTTACCTATTATTGATTTTGAATAGTATGGTGTAATTGCTGAAAATATTTACAATGTAAACCCCTCCTCCGTTGAAATCGCACTATTCGCTGCTATCGAGGAATGGCGATTTTTGAGTGATGTCAGAAACAATAGAAATTAGCTAGCTGCGATGTTTTGCATTTATTACTGATTTTTGATAGTATGAGTACATTTGTACATTTTGAAGTTTATTAGATAATTACCTGTGGTCCGCATTTTCTATCCGTCCGTCCAAATTCGATACGCGGTAATAGTTTTGGTTTTTAAAATACAGCTGATATGAATATTTTACAAGTCTTGTCCTAGAATATTTTATATAAAATGTATGAGAAAAACCTGGATTGTTGAGGTTCGGTTGTAACTCACCTAAAAGCTAATGCTAACTTGTTCTCCAGGTATCTAATCATTGAATTAACAAAAGTCGCAGGTATCGCAATGCCAAACCATTTGAGCAACATTAAAGCAAAATTTTTAACATCTTTTCGAACAATAAATTTAACAATAGCCCCCTCGAGTGCGGCGACATAAATACTCAAAAAGGTCCTTGAGATAAGGCACAGCGTGTGGACCCCAAGGAGTCCTGTTTCATAACAAATTGGTCGTGGAATCATAATTTCAATTAATTTTTTAAGCTGTAGCAAAAAATCAAAATTAAGTCCAGGCTGTGCCTTCGTTTGACGTGTTTTAGCCAAAAGTTTTTCAGCTTCGGCAATTTTTGTTTGAACATCATCATTGATATTAATTTTTTTAACAACATGATTATTATTGATTTTAATATCATTTCTTGACTTTTGTGATCCCCCGATCCCACTGCAGGCGGCAGTCAGTTGCTTTTTTATTGTTGGATAGCTTATTTTAAGCGTATAAGCAAAAATAGCCGCCCCCACGATTCCCTTACTCAGCGCCTGTTTGCTGTATCCGAGCTCTTCGTATTTTTTTATTGTATCATCGAAAATCTTTGAAAGGATCGTCATTTTGATGATTGTTTCTTCTAATTTATTCGATTTTCGAATATTACACTTTTTTTTTAATATTCTCTACAGTACGACAAGAAAAGGCACTTTAAGCATTCTCCATAACTTTTTATTCTGGAAATTTTTCGATTTTCGCTGATACTTTTTCAGTAGAACTAAGCAGAACAGTGCTGAAAATAAAAATAATAAAATAATATTAACCATTAATTAATTTCAATAAATTCAGTAAATGTAAGAATACTTCCGGAAAAATCAAGTGATTCTAAGAGCAATCGCAAGAAAACCTTGAATGAGGTTGTTTGATATTAACTTTTAAAATAAGACAACTTTCGTTCCCTCAGCAAGGTCAAAATTGAACCGGTCAAATAAATTTTCTTAATTACCCAAGTCAACGAACGGAGAAAAATTTTATTTTAATTCGAACGGCCTCTTTTCAACTTGAACATTGAACATGTTAAGCGCATGTACGAAAAGGTTAACTTGAAATTGTAACGTTTCAATCAATTGAGAGGATGACGATCGAATTTAAATAAATCGATCAACGATCTTTCAGTGGTGATCTCCTTGAATAAAATGAGTAAAAATTATGGCAAAAATAAAAATGATTTTTCTAACCGCAGAGAAAATTCAAGTGACCCTCAAATCGTCACAGCAATTTAAGCTGTGAATTCGACGTAATTTTCTTGAATTTTAATTTTTTTCGTTGTTGACCTAGGCATTGAAGGTTTTGAGGGCATCGGTACCAAATTGATTTTGTTTCGTTTAATTCGAAATGTTTTCTTCAAAATTTTTAAATTTCATCATATGTTTGAATTCGAAGCAATTCGCAACTGAACTTAAATGAATTTTCTCGTTACCGAAAACCCTTAGCCTTGTAAATTTGAATAAATATATTAGAAAAAAATCAAAAGAAAATAAAACCAGTTCAAAGTAATTAAGGAACAACTTTTCAACTGTCTGTTGACCTTCAAATTGACATTGAATTTTAAATTTTAGTTGATCAAAATCAAGGACTACCAGAAAATATTTATTTAATGAATTTTACTTAGTGACTCAAAAACGGGTACACTTACCATGTTAATATATTATATATTTAATTTTGCTCTATTTGCAACCGTCTTGTTCTTAAAAACACCCAAGTAAAAAACTAAAATAATTTTAATTTGACTAAACTCCGCAGATCACCTAAATTTAATTCACCTGTTGAATTTATCACGATACTTTGGAAATATTTTCGTAACCGCGTCGAATAGAGTGAAAAGAAAACAAAAAAAAATTTAAAAAATTGAGCGAAATATTACGCAAAAATTGTATTATAAGAGAAATTTTAGTGGTCTTTGCAAACAAGGAAAATATCGCAATTTAAAGAATATGCAAGAGAATTTAAGTTTTGTTTCGAGTGCGATGATAATAAAAAGAAATTCGGTTAGTTGGGATATTCATCACCACTCCATTGTTCTTTTTGAAAATGTTAACATTGGTTTTTTTTCGGAAACTATCCAAAAATTAATTGCTGAATTAGAAAACTCGGAAAAATTAGAAATAGACAATTTCTCAAATTTCAAAATTTCAAATTCGTTAGTTCTTTATCCCTAATTAAATCCAAAAATGACTGGGGAGAAAAAGACCAATAATTCAAAATATCGCCAGAGTAATTAAGCGATTAATTCGGGCTTGAGCAAATAAGTGGGTCGATTGAGTACGCAGCGAACAGCAGAAAAATAGCAAAAATTATTGAAGCAATCGAAGAAAACCACACACCGTCTAAGGCGAAGTTTGTTGTTTTTCTTGATTGCCTCGCGTCTGCTTCAATTTAAGATTTGAAAGTCTCCGAAATTGTATCAGCTTCAGGTTTCCATCACACAATAAAAGCCAGTAAAAAAAAGTTATTATAGCGATTTTAAACGTAAAGTAAGACTTACATCGATTTTGTTACCTTTTCTGTTTTATCATCGCTTTTTTTTGGGCTCGGTAAAATACCAAGAAATCATTCGTTTGTACGCATCGACAGCTCCGGTAAAGTTCCCGTTTAAAATCGTCTCAAACGAAAGTAAAAGACGTTTCCGCAATGGAAAAATTACTGAATTCAGCAGCCCATACGCAGCCAGTACACAAAATTTTTTACCAACTTTAGAAAAGCTTAAGCATTTAATTCAGATAATTAAACTGAATAGTCACCCAAATGCTTGATTCTCAGACGTTCTAGGTGTAAATACCCCTGATATGTTTAAAACCTTCTTCCTTCAGTGTTACTGCTCATGTTGGATAATAAAGGGTTTTCCAATAGGGACTTGACAACTTTGAATTTAATTTGTGAACGCACCCTTTCACTAATTATCGAACTGTCCACTGTCAATTTATTCAGTAAACTTAACATTTTCATCATGGTAAAGTACACGAACGAACAACGTCTACAAATTATAAAAGTTTACTACAGAAATTCGGAGTCGGTGACCGCTACTTTAAGAGCGTTAACTCCGATTATCGGTCGTAATTCTCGCCTTAGTAGACAGGCAGTAACAAGTTTAGTGCAAAAATTTGAGTCTACGTATTAGTTGTGTGATGTTGCCCTGCCAGTGAGACAACGGGGTGGTCGAAATGTCGAAAATATCGCTGTCGTTGAAACGTCCGTAGCAAATGATCCAAAGCAGTCAATTCCACGGCATTCTCAAGAGTTGGGCATCGCCCAGACCACTTTATGGCGAATTGTGCGTAAGGATCTTGGTTTACAGCCATACAAGATCAAGCTGGCTCAAGCATTGAAGCCGATAGACCATTTGAAGCGACGTATGTTCTCTGATTGGGCTCTGGAAAAGATGCGCCAAGATGATCAATTTCATCGCAAAATCATCTTCAGTGACGAAGCTCATTTTTGGCTCAATGGGTTCGTCAATAAGCAAAATATGCGTTATTGGTCGGGTGAAAATCCACATGTGCTTCATGAAACACCACTTCATCCACAAAAAATAACTGTTCGGTGCGGGTTGCATGCCGGCGGCGTCATACGGCCATATTTTTTCGTCGACGATAATGATCGTCACGTTACTGTGAATGGTAATCGTTATCACGCCATGATTACCGATTATTTTTGGCCCGAATTGGAAGATATGGACTTGGACAATATGTGGTTTCAAAAGGACAGTGCCACAAGGCAAACAGCACACGTTACAATCGATTTATTGAAGAGTAAGTTTGATGAGCGTGTTATCTCAAGAAAGGACCAGTCGATTGGCCGCCTCGTTCGTGCGATTTAACGCCTCTAGACTTTTTTCTTTGGGGCTACGTCAAGTCATTGGTCTATGCCAACAAGCCGACGACGTTGGAAGAGCTCAGAGCCAACATTGAACGCGAAATAGCAGCCGTTTCGGCCGAAATGTGTGGCCGAGTCATCGAAAATTGGGTCCAACGAATCGACCGCTGCAAACGTGCCCGCGGAGGCCATATGAACGAAGTCGAGTTCCATTCATAAATGTTTTGATTGTACTTCAACCCGATAATAAAATTTTTGAAATATCTCAAACGATTTGCATTTTATTTTGAAAAAAAGTTGTCAAGTCCTTATTGGAAAACCCTTTATGAGGGCATTTTCTAAAAGAATTATCAATCGAAACCGTTTCTCCGCTGAAATCTACACTGTTCCCTGCAGTAGAAAAAAGCCAATTTTCAGGAAATCAGAATTGATAGAAATTGGTTAGCTAGCTTCAGTTTTTTGCATTTTATGAAATAACCAGCTGGGTTCACCGGTTTCACTCGGTGTACAAATATTTTGGCTGCGAAGCATATTGGGTCCGTCTTCTTGATTCACAAATTTTGAACATAGATTCGCAATAAGGACATCTATCAACCCCCGAAGTACCAATTTTCATGCCCAAAATTTTCAATTGTTAGTCGCCATCTTGGGTTCGCCATTTAAAAATTCACTTAAAAGTATCCTATATATTAGGCCCAAATATGTAGTACCTTCACCCAAAAAATGAATATGATCGAATCCAGGGTCTAAGCGTGATGGGTCGGGTTTTACTCGGTGTACAAGAATTTTGGCCGCTATATTGAATCCACCATTTTGAATTTCCAAATTTCGAACAAAGATTCGCAATAAGGACAACTGAAAATCCCCAAAAACCAATTTTCATGCCAACCCGTTGATATTTTAAATTTTTGGCCGCTAACTTGGATCCGCTATTTTGAAATTCGTGAACATAAAGTAGCCTATATGTTGGGGCGGAACATGTAGTTCCTTCACCCAAAAAATGAAACTAATCGGATACAGCGTTTAGGCGCGATTGAGCAACAAACAAACAAACAAAAGAACTTTCGATTTTATATGAATATATTTATACATGATTGTTTTAAGGTTAAAAAGCCAATGTTCTTCGTACATGCGAAATTAGTTAAAAGCCGGTTGAAAAAGTGATTTAACACTCATTCGCTATGCGTAATTGCTTCATAATTGATCACATTTCCTGCTAATTAAAAAAAATCCTCATGTCAAACTAACAAAAATCAACTCGAGCGATAATTTGCTCCCCTCACTAAAAGACTTCGGATTGGACAAATGTTTAATTAATTAATGAAAAAAGTAAAATGCAGTCAAATTCAGCGCTTCATGGTGGATTCAAAATTTTTAAAACGGATACCAAGATACGGTGTACCAGCATACCGTTATATAAATAGTTAAGATAATGTTAGCAGGTAACCGCTAGAAAAAAAGAATTAAAATATCTGTTCCGAACGTTTTTGTTTTTATGTTAAGTACTTTATTATTAATTATTTAATTTTGTTTTGAATAACATCAGATTTCTTAAGTCAACCAGTTCTTCCTTCACAATTTTTCTCTTCTCAGCATCACTTTTTTTATTGTCAGCATCATTTTCTTGCCTTTCATGCTAAGCAAAAATATTTCGTTGAAGAGAAAGAGGCTTGTGAAGTAATTCAGCATGAAAATGATCCATGATTGATGTGTGCAATGTTTCAAAATTATGCTTAATTTGGTTTTGTAAATTCTGGTTTTGGTAAACAAAATTGATAAAATAATTAAGTTCTTCTATAATAATTATCGTTTATACATCAAATATTATAGAAATTATAATAAAAAAAATTATTTTTTTAAAAGAGTACACCAAATTACTCAGGTAATTTAAATTAAATTTCGTTCTTGAAGGTGAATTCTTCAAATTAAGACGAAACATTAAACAAATATTAACCGAAAAATAAATAAAATGACATCGCGAAACATTTAATGTTAAAAAAGACAAAATTATGTACGATTTTTCGTTTCTTACTTGGAACTTTTTATTTTATTTTATACTACCTGTTTCCCACCCGCGACTTCGTACGCGTGGAATTTGGTTTTAAGCTCGCACAATGGGTGTGCTTTTTCTTTAAGTTCGTTATTGACAAAAAGAGCCTCCCTAAAGATCGACACTTAAAATACGATTTAAGAATATCTCTATGTTTGATATCGACTATATGTTGCCTCAAGCCAAGCTTAATCTGTGTATCCGTGAAAACTCCATGAACATCCCTTCAGTAGTTCAGGCAGGCAGACAGACAAACATTTTAAAAATCTTCTTTTATCGCCCCTTTCAATTTTTCGTAAATATATCCAATGTACAGACACGCAGATTCTACTGTTTTATTATATACTAGCTGGGTTACCCGGTTTCACCCGGGCCGGGATTTTGATCTCGGGTGAGTGGTGAGTGCGAGTCACACTCACCCTTCAAACTGCCAAAGCGATTCCGATCAATGGTGACTAGTGCTATTAAATTAGAGGGTGCAAATTAGAAATAGGGGTGGAAATGCAAACCTTACGGGTTTTTGAGTATATCTCGAAAACGAAGCAAAATTTGGGATTTTTTTATTTGGCAAATTTTGTAGAGAATAAGATTTTATATCGAAATAACTTATTTAAAAAATTTTAAAATAAATTTTTAGTTCAAAATATATTGGAAAAATTAAATTTATTTTTTCTTTTATGCAAATAACTCTTTTCTGAGCAGAAATAGGTTAGGCATTGCTTCATAGAAAAAGAAGTATGTATATAAAATTTCCTACAAATTGACGGGTAATACATTTTTGAAATTTTACTTTACATTTATGAAAATTTACTGAGATATGGCCGTTAAAACTTTGACATTATTTCGGTTTTTATTGAATTTATGACAATATCGTTTTAATACTTAGTTTTGAATACGCAATTGATTTTAATCGAATAAAAACATGTTAACTTAATTTATTAATAATAAATAAGTGTTATATGAACGTTTTTGACGTTTAGTATTGCCGTGCTTCTGTTATTGCAACCTTTTCGAAAGTTCGAACTCACCATGCTTATCGCAATCGCTTGAAAGTGAGATGGTGAGTAGCTTTGACAGGCAGCATGGTGACTCGCACTCACCACTCACCCGAGATCAAAATCCCGGCCCCGGTGTACGAATATTTTGCCCGCGCACCGTATTGGGTCCGTCTTCTTTATTCTCAAATTTTGTAAATAGATCCGCAATAAGGACAACTAAAAACCCCCAAAATACCAATTTTCCTGCCAATCCCTTGATATTTTCAATTTTAGGGCGCCATCTTGGATCTGTCAATTTTCAAACTCGCAAACATAGTAACCTATATGTTGGACCGGAATATGTAGTATCTAACTTAAAAAATGAATATGATCGGATCCAGCGTTTAGGCGTAATGGGTTGCCCGGTTTTACCCCGTGCACAAAAATTTTGGGCGCCATATTGGATCTGCCATCTTGAATTTGCAAGTTTCGAATATATATTCGCAATAAGAAAATCTAAAACCCCTAAATACCAATTTTCACACCAATCCCCTACTATTTAACATTTTTGGCCACTGTCTTGGTTCCGTCATTTTGAAATTAGCGAATAAAAGGCAGCCTATACATATGCTACGCCGCAGTATGAAATAAGTTCACCCCAAAAATAAATATAATCCGATCCAATATTCAGGCGTTATAGGTCACCCGGTTTCACCCAATGTACACAAATTTGCGTTAACGTGTAGGGTCCGCCATTTTGAATTTCCAAATTTTGATAGTAAATTCGAAATTATTTCAATATATCTGAAGTTCGAAAATTAGTCTACGCCATATTGAATCCGCCACCTCTCAGTGCAAATTTCGAACATAGATTCGCAAAAAGGTATCCAAAATCCCCCAAACACCAATTTTATGGCAATCCCTCCACTTTTTCAAATATTTGCCATCATCTTAGGTCCACCATTTTGAAATTCGTGAAGAAAAAATAGCCTTTATTTTGGGCCGGAATATGTGGTACTTTCACCCAAAAAATGAATAAGCTCGGATTCAGCGTGACGGGCAACCCAGTTTCACCCGATGTACCAAACTTTTTGCCGCCATATTGAATCCGCCATCTTGAATTTCCAAATTTAGAAAATAGATTCGCAATAAGGACAACTAAATACCCCCAAATACCAATTTTCATGCCAATCTGTTGATATCTTCAATTTTGGACCGCCATTTTGAAAATCATGAATAAAAATAAGCCCATATGTTGGGCCGGAGCATGTAGTACCTTTATCCAAAAAATGAAAATGATTGGATCCACCGTTTAGGCGTGATGGATTACCTAGTGTTCAAACATTTTAGTCGCCATATTGATTCCGCCATTTTGAATTTCCAAATTTCGAACGTAGATTCGCAATAAGGACATCCAAAAGCACCCAAATACCAAGTTCCATGCAAATCGCTTGATATTTTAAATTTCTGGCCGCCATCTTGGGTCCGCCATTTTGAGACTCGTGAATAAAAAATAGCCTATATGTTGGGCCGGAATATGTAGTACCTTTACCCGAAAAATGAAAATGATCGGACTCGGCGTTTAGGCGTGATTGAGCAACAAACAAACAAACAAACAAACAAACAAACCAACTTTCGATTTTATATATATACATGATAGATTTTTAGTATGATTTTATGTATGTAGATTTTTAGTTGCTTGTCCTCCCTGGGCCCCAACTAACTTAAAACTTTAGCACCTGAAACTTTATTTAAACCTCCTTTTAAAGAAACTTAAGGGATTATTTTAATAAAAACTAGGATCTAGCATTAATTCAAGCTTAAGCCAGACTTAAATTTAAAATATAAGAATATGAAGATAATATTAATACATATGTACATATATATATATATATAAAACTATCAATTCATGATTTATTCCATCAAACCACTTTAGAGACGTTTGTTTAAAAATTAGTGCTGCAAAATTAAAAGTGTTCTGGATCATTGAGAATTGATTCAAATATATTTTTTTGTTTTAAATTAAACATCTTACCAATCACTTTATTTATTTTTTATTTTACGTACCTTCGATAAAGATAAAATAGGAATGTTATAAAACACAAAAAAACTAAATAAAACCACAATCACACAAAGCGAACCAACAGAAGCTAAGTTTATTTTAAAATTGAAGTCAGAAAATAAAAAAATAAAATAAATTTTAAAATGTTTCAGTTTTATCAATAGCTCATAACAAAAATGACGACCAACAATGCGAATACAAGGTTCATAAGTTTCAAGTGGTAAAACATCGCAATTAGTTTTTGCTGAATCCAAATTTTATGAAATTAAACTTTGATATTAAGGTTTTTTATTTTTCTTTTTATTTGTTAATATCACGTAAATGGTTGGTTCAATATTTTCGATTTTTTGACTAAAATAATTGAGATTTGAAAATTAAGAGATAGCCTTCTTTTTATTAGTATAATTTACGGTGCAAAAAAAATTCAATATCATTTTAGTATGAGCTTTTTCAGCACGACAACAACCACAAGTAGATCGTCAAAATGTTTTAATATTCGAATTATCACACTTTTATTAATTTAGGGACATTCGTTACAAATGTAATAACAAGAAAGTTGTCACAAAATTCACATAAACCAAGCATCTTATTAAACGAAAACAAACAAAAATGTTTTCACACAAAAATAAACAAAAGTAGAACATGTATTTAAAATTATGTATAAAATATGTGGGAAAACAATTCGTTTATTTCTTAGTAACAAAGAAGACGAAAACCGTGCTCACGTCACACGCGTCTCCACGATCAGACTTAAAAGATCTAAGTGAAGATTGTCGCTTACTAGAGTCCACCACTTCAACTATCTTTAAAGGAATAAAAAATATTTAAGTAAAATAACACGAAACCAACCAAGAGAGTCTGAGGTCTAAACGTCTTTTTAAAGCCAGATAAACAAGGAAAAAAAATTAAACATTTTACAAACGATCAGAATGTTTGGTCAAGAAACCGCATAGAAAGAGAGAGAAGAAGAAAAGCATATGTTCAAAATCTTCAATTCTTCTTCCTTGTAAAAATGATCTAACCGGTAAAAAAAAATTATAATGAAGCATCTCCCAGTATTGAAGCGATCGTATTTCGCGGTTTTGAAGCTAGTGTTTTGTTTTTAAACCGATTGAAGATCAAAGAAAAACAATACAAAAATAAAACGTTAATTTTTCTCACATAAGCAGTAGGCAGAAAAATTGCAAGATTTCTTTTAACTTTGTTTCTGATCTTGTTGCGCAGGTCGGTTGTCATTGAAGTTGTGAAGATATTGCTTTTTTTTCCATCATGTTTTTTTCTTTGTATTTCTCTTCAATATTATTATAATCTTTTTTCGTAATAGTTTGGAGAGAAGAATGTAGGCTTTATTGGGTTGAAGAATCCAAAAGAAGCGACTTTTAGCCAATTTATGATTCTTCAATTCGAGGTTGACGAAGTTAAAAAATAATAATAAAAAAACCTCCTTTTTCCTTCTCTTCATTTTGCAATCAAATTTCGAGAAAAGAATCGCTACCGATTTCTTGTACATTTTACCTCTCTATCCAACTAACTTCGAGGCAATTTTTTGTTGAGACCAGATTGCGATTCATCTCGGGTTCGTTTCTTGACGATTAAAGTCCAACTTGAAGATTTTGATTTAATCACTTCAAGGAAGAAACTTCAAATTCTTCAAATTGGACAAAAATGTTTGCTTCTTGGAGCGGGGTTGACACCATTTTTGAAGCAATTACTTCAATTTTTTTTCTAGAATTTGGAATTCAACACTTTACAGGATTTTCTTTTTAATTAATTTTTTCGCTGTTTTAGTAAGGATTTTTATAATGATTTTATTTAATTGCAATGGCATTTTAAAAAAATTGGCAACAACAATTAGGCGATCCCGGTTAAAATGAAGAAAACGAAAATTTCAAATTCCGTTTAATTTAAAAATTTCATTAATTTTAAATAATGAAAAAGATGTTAGAAAAAACGGGTTACGAGTAACCATCTGAAGGTATTTTGTTCTTTTTTTTTTTTAGTTTCGACCAAAGTGCGAAGTTCGCAACGAGGGGGCCTCCAGGAAACGCGTGTTTTCCATAGAACTTTGTGCCGGTCGAATTTTTATAATATTTTTAATTTTAATATATTTCTCATTTTGAGCAGTTGCCGGTTGTGGGTTTTTAGTTGTTTCCAAACTTCGTCACTTTCCACAAGCAATAAAAATATAAAAATTAGAAAACATTGAGGCCTCCGCTGTCATTTCGTGCGCAGTATTTTTTTTTTATTTTAAATTTTATGATAGGGTCTTTTTTTCCCAAAATCGAGGTATCAAAAATAAGTCGATTAAAAATTAAGGAGCTTAAATTAAATTTTTACCTTTTTTCTTTCAGGAGTTTTCAACAGATCCGGAAAATTGCGGAAAAATCCATAAATGGGTTTTTAATGCCCCAGATGAAGTTTTTGACAGGAAAAACAAAAAAAGACCACAAAATTTTTATTAATTTGATTTTGTGCACGTTTGAGTTTGCTTTAATTAATTTAAAGCACTGAAACCACACAAATCTTATACTTTGGAAGACAAAATTTAATCAAAGCATTTATTAAAATTATTGACAAAATCTGACAGAATTTCGCCTTTGATTTGTTTTTTTAAGAATTAAACAAAATTAAAAAATGCTTTATCTTTTAATAAAATGGTCGTATTTTTTACATGGCTGTAAATATTTAATGAAATAAAATAAAAGATAAAAGCATATATAGGACCGAGAACTTTTACATCCTAAATCTGCACGATTACAATTATTTTTTTTTTAATTATCAAATTAGCATGTTTTTCGTACGGATGAAGAACCGCCAGCCCTAGAGAAACAAATTCGATGTTGATTTTAATCTATGAATTTTCCACGGCACTCCGAATATCCCCGACGTACACTGATACAAGCCGTATATATTATATAAAACTATGTACATTAAAATTATATAAGCTGAAGCTATTTACCCGGGCAAAAACTCAGCCTCTACGCCATCACAAGCAATTTACTCGCGACTGGCTCCGATTTTCTGATTCATTTGCGTTTATACTTTTCAAGATTAAAAATCCCTCACGTATAGACGAAGTGGTAGATCTGCTTTGTGCCACCGTCAACGGAGGCCTAAGCCCCACACATCACTTGAAAAAAAGAAAATAAATAAACCAAGCTTCGAGCTTAACAGGCAAAAATACTTAAAAAGTTAAAATCTGTCGGGAAGCCAATCTTTGTCCAGAATAAGTTTAGTTCGTAACCACCACCGAGATGGCGTTAACTTACCGAACATTTGATTTCAGTTTTCAAAGCCCAAATGTACAAATAACAAGTACCTTTATTTCTACATTAAAATTTTCTTTTTTATAAAAATTACTTAAATTTATAATGGAACAAAAATAAAAATAACACAAGTCTTGGAATACAGCCATTTTTACATATTTCTTACACTGAAGTGCAGCTATTAACAAACAGAACATCTTCAAAAGCTATGAATTCTAAATTTCGGAAGGTATTCTTTTTTATTTATTTGACTATACATTAAATTTCCAGTTGTTGCAGAACCAACATTTTTTTAATTCAAAACAATCGCAAGTTCCTTTGTTGAGGAAAAAAGCTGAAAAAACATGTTATATTAAAATAACATTCGGTATCAAGCCGTACAGAAAGAAAGTTGACGGTGGCAGTTCTGTTCTGTTAAGACAAATTGACGAACAGATCCTCGATGTTATTTTATATATATGCATATATGTTCTAAACAATTGAAATAAAAATAAACAACTTTTCGGTAAAATCAACAAATTGTTCAATACTTATTTTTCATTTTTACTTTTCTGTATACTTTGAGCCTAATCACGTTTCGGATGCTGAACATTGCTGTCAGACTGTTCAGTGCGAGATTCAGAATCGGTTTGATGGATATTTACTTGAATTTCAGTACCGGCATTACCGAATGCTCCTGAAGTTTGTTGCTGTGGTGTTTGCGTTTGTTGCAAATTTCGAAAATTATTGTTTAATCGCATTTCAATTTCTCTAAACGCATCCATTGCTGCCTGTTGATGTCCAGCAGAAGATTGTTGAGCTCCTGTTCCTGTTGCAGGACCCCCCCCTCCTCCTACGCCGCCTCCAGTGCTAATATTCAATGCTGGAGATTCTCCTGTTCCAGAACTTCCACCAGTTGATGCAAAATTTAATAATTGCTGACGGAATCCGCTAACAAATTCTGGATATTCGTTAAGCATTTGAACGACTAATTGCCGGCTTCTGTAGATAAAATATAAACCCGTATTATATATATACTATATATATATATATATATAAACAAAAAATAACTTACGCAGCAGAAATCATTGGATCATTTAACATATCACTGATTAAATTTCGTAAATCTGGATTATCAACAGCCATATTTTGTATGAATTGATGCCTCAAATTTGCAGATCCTTGATCGCGCTGGAGCTGCTCTTCGCAGACACGAAGGTTATTTTGAAAATCTTGATTATCCGGTTCAAGTTCAATTGCTCTTCTGTAAGCTTGTCGAGCCTCTTCATATTTGCTTATATTTGATAAAGCAATTCTAAAAATATATTCGTTTTATTGGGTAATTGGTAAGCGTTATTTTAAATTTTTACCCCATACGGCCGTGAGCTTTGCTGTAATTCGGATTATACAAAAGTGACATCCTGCAATCAACGAGGGCTTTTTCATATTGGCTGAGGCGAATGTGAGCAGCGGCCCGGTTGCAGTAGACGACAGGATTAGTTGCATCTAAAGCGATTGCCCTGCAAGGAATCAGTTCGAAAAATTGTTACTACGTAAAAACAACCCTCCTTTTTTGTACCTGTTATACTGAACTAGGGCTTCTCCGTATTTGCCCTCTCTCATTAATTTATTCCCCTCGTTTTTCACCTGTTCGGCCTGTTCTTTTCTGGCTGGCGTCACATTAATGACAGCCGTTTGGTATAGCTCAAAAAGGTTAATTTGTTCGAGCGGATTCCCAGCGATGGGGCCTCCTACAGCACCCTCTTCAGAAGCTGAATTCCCGGCAGCTTCTGCTCTTTCCGGTGCTCCGCCTCTATCACCATCTCCAGGATCAGTTTCACTTTGGATTTCGAATGCAGCCTCAAGGCACTGAATTGCAACCTCTGTACTTTCTGCAGCCTCAGGATTTAAAACTCGGACCTGCTGCTTAAGAAAGCGAAGCATCGCTTTAACAAAAAGCACTTCCAGTTCGTTTGGCATTTTTTTTTTCAATTACTGTTTAGTATTTGTATTCTTCGTGGCTGCTCCAAGAAGAATGTTGTCGAGAAAAAATTACTAATCAAGTTTTTTATTTCAATTACTTCCAATGAATTTCTGGTAAATACGAACACAGAGTTAAGCAAATTACTAAAGTTTATAAACTAATCAATTTTATGACGAAAGAATACGAGAAAACACGGACTTTCTCTTTGGATTATTTTAAAGAAAAGCCGGCACACCACGCAACCGCAAATTTCCAACTGAAAAATTTCTGCAACAAAATGGCGGAAACCTTAACAAATTTACCGCTGTCAAAAACAAAGAATGTGATGCCTTCGGTCAAATGAATGAATATGGAGTGGAAGAATCGTGGAAAAACCCTGAACGTGAGTGAAGCTAAAATCTCGGGTACACGAAAGTCAAATGGGTAGACGACTATCAAACTGACTGGCAAATAATGAACGAGTTGAAAAGTAGATTTTTCAAGTGCAGTGAGTAAACAAGCAAAGAGGTAATTTCGTGTAGTTTAACTTAGAAAGAGAAAACAGCTAGCGGGTGGTGACCAAAATGAGCGATATAGGTGCTGAACTTCCAATGCGAATGAAAGAGCTGCAGATATATTTGGTTTTTGTATGGAGTGGCTGGTTTTCTGCGGTGAAATAAACCGTGGAAGATCCCTGTACGTTAGTTAAGTCAAAATTTATTGTACTGAATGTTAACATCTGGTGTACTGACTGTCAAATAATGAACAAGTGGGCAATTTAAAAAGTTTAGGTGCAGTAAGCAAACAGAAAATTTTGTGTTTGTTTTGTGTTTATTTTCATTAAATATGGGTTATGAGGTGTAATTTTCATGTTTTAATATTGTTGTAATATGTGAAACATACCAATTACATCTATTATGGGTTACTTATTAGGAAAAATACCTTTTTGTTTTGTCCCTAGCTGCAAAAATGCGAAGCCTCGCAAGAATTCTGGGATTTAATTTCACAAGTATGTAAGAAAATTACGCTTAATGATTTCATTTAATAAAAATTGTGAAAATTATTGAATTTTATCTAAAAATTCTATCTTAACTGAAATAATTTTCCCTTCAGAAGAACTACTAGATTTGTGCAAATGGACAACAAATTCTTTCCCATACAAATTTTGTTTCGGGACATAAAGCATAAATTAATGTATTGATAGAAATCTTACTTTACTCAATACTTTGTTTTTTTTTGGATTTTAGGCTACCGAGCGATGCTTATATGGGGAATAGGTGACTAAAAAAGTTTAATTTGAAAACACTTTTATGTCCCTCCAAAGTATCAGCAACAATTTTATGCCATTAGGTCGTATTCAGAAATGCATTCCGGAACGATTGGGTTGAATCCACTCTGTTCAGAAATCGGGCGGAACGAGCTCCCAGTGTGTTTAGAAATGGTAATTCTAATTCCGAAATCAGGACTGGGATTCCCTAACGACTTAGAGTTTAGAGTCTAAAATCTAAATTTAGAGTGATTTGCGATTCCGTTACAAAAAGTAGTCTAAGTTAGAGTGCAGTTTGTCAACTCTAAGTTAGGGGAAAATGCCGAAGAACTTAGAGCTCTAAGTTAGAAAGATTTCAAATATCAATTGTATTGTGAGAACTTAGATTCGTTGAACTCAAATTTGAAAAATTATAATGTATAGAGTATGAATCGGGAAAACCCGCCTACCTGACATAAATAAAGCCGACACGGGGCTAAGGTCTAGATTAGGGTTTAAAATCGAATTAAAATGAGGTCTTTTTTATTACATAAGTATAGTCGTAGGTGTACTACATATGCAAGAATTTTGTGGCGGTGAGGTCTACTTTTGGAGATATTTAAAAAAACAAAAATTCTTTTCGCTATAAAATTCTTCCATATTTAGAGGTAATTTTTGAAGAATTTCTAGCCTTAACCATTATTTTCCTTTTACGAATTGATTTTAAAAGGAAATATTTTCCTTTTACGGATTGATTTTAAAAGGAAGTATTTTCCTTTTACGAATTTATTTTAAAAGGAAATATTTCCCTTTTACGAATTCAAGATAGATGCCTTCAAATGCCAAACGTCAGTTTTGATAGAAATCAGGTGGAGGTAGGTAGGTATTTGTAAATAAGTTTTATAATTATTTATTTTTCAGAGAAAATGTGCATCTGTACAGTGGATTGTGTAGTTTAGTGTAATAATAGGCTGTAGTTGTGCAATTTTGTGGAGAGAAGTGCAAAATAATGTAAAAATTTGAAAAAAAAAAATTTTTTTTTTTTTGCAAAAATTCTTTAAAAATATACTTTTCCGAAACTTTTTATTGTTATATTTATCATTTTTAAGCATAATTGCATGTCTCCACCAAATTGTATTAACATAGAGCTTTAAACCCTAATCTAGACCTGTTCCCGACACGGTATGTCTGTGCCATGTATTGAATGATTATTTGTAGTTTTTCCCTTCCTCCTAAGCAGGTAAACTTTACTGAACAATTTCATGATCTGCAACCTTGCGGTTGACCTGCACAGGTGTTGAGAATGTCTTCTCCCATTCCAGGTATGTAGTAATAAAATTCGCTGGCGATAGGATGAAGGAATTCTTATTGGACGGGATAACGGAATTCTTATTAGACAGAACTTAATGTTTTTAATTGCTCTTGGGCGCCATCGATTATTATTACTGATTAGGGAAATAATAAAGGGTATGACTTTGGTTTACTATGTACATATATAGATTTCAAGTGTGTGAAAGTCGTAAGAGTGCATGAAATGCAGAATAAAAGGAAGCATTTCCTGATTAGGAAATTCAAATTACCAAAGACGTTACAGGGAGTTAACACAAAAGTTCAAAGTATTCAATTAGTGTTAAAAATCATTGTTAAAATGTAAGTATGGATTTATTTAAACTATTGAGTGCTATGAATGAAAATTGCAATATTTGCCGGAATTTTTTAAATAAGTTTAATGTATTTTTTTCTTTAAAGGGAAACTAAAACTAATAGGGAACAGTTCATGATAATTGTGAATTATATGGAAAGCCATCCGGAGTTAGCAAAAAATTTGTTAAACAGCGCCGACGGCAAAACAAGATTACGGGTTTTATGGGCAAATCTTGTAGAGGAATTAAATAGCGCTGGACCTCCCATTAAGGATTTGGAGATTTGGAAAATTGTAATATAATCTCATTCTAGTTGTTATTAACCTATTTGCATCATTAAGCGGATTTATCCATACTTTGGTATTATTTCAACGTCGGATGCAAATGAGTTATGTATTTAAATCTTTTTAGCTTTTACTATATGTTTTGTTTTTATGGTTTTTCTAGGTGTGGTATGATTTAAAAAACAGCGCGCGGTTAAAAAAGCGTAAGAATTTTGCTGAGGCGAATAAAACCGGCGGAGGGCCCAGAAAATTGATAAAATTAACAGAGTTAGAAGAGAGAATCGTGGATCTCTTGGATGCGAGCTCTTCAATAGAGGGTATATCAGGGACCAAATCGTTTGGCATACCGCAGTCCCAACGTGGAAAACTACGGAGGAACCTTTTCAAGCGGAAGAACGAGAAGAACCAAGCCAGCAGTTCTTCGATATTGAATTCTTGGAGAATGAAGCTATACCCGGGACTCCTTCAACGCAGACATCATTTGTCCAGACGCCGTCAAGGCAATCTAGGCCTAGGCATACTAAAAGTCTGGAGGCAAGGATGGACGAATTCAAAGCGACATCAGAAACCGTGAACAACCAAATATTAAGCACTCTATCTGAGATAAATACACATCCGAAAGATGTGTCATACACTTTGAAAGAAAAATTAGAATTAGAAAAACATTATAATGCTGAAAAGTTAAATTTATAAAAAAAACAATGAATTGTTAGAAAAACTTCTAAAAAAATAAAACATACTTTTTTAACGTATAATACAAATAGTTTAAATTTGCATTTGCAATGTTGTTCGTATAGAAGTCGCGAAGGAAAGACGAATTTGTTCAGCTTCACGTCTCAAGGAATTATTGGTTGTTGTAGTTGGTAAATCAACTTCAGCTACAGCTTCTTCACCCAATATAACGTCTTCTTCTTCCCAATTTCAAAAGCAAGGCGCATATTGTGAAGGGCACAGCAGGCCTTTATTATCTTCGTAACCTTGCATGGCTGATATCGCAATTTTCTTTCTGCTAACAGGCACCGAAATACTGCTTTTAGATTGCCAATACACTTTTTAACACAGTTACGAGATGAATTGTGTTTATCGTTGAAATACATTTCCAAACTTCCTTCAACAGGTGAGCGATATGGTGTCATGAGCCACGGTTGCAAAGGATGTCCTGAATCTCCTTTTAATTAAAATATAAAGTCATACAACCATGATAAGAATATGACATACCTATCAGATGAAAATTATTTTCATTATTCCACTTCCTTTGAAGAAAATCTTTCTCAGCGCATATTTCCCAAATAGCCGAATCATGCGCAGCCCCTGGATATCTTGTATTTACAGATAATACTTTAAGATTGTAATCGCGAATAAATTGAGCATTTATGGAATTTTTCGCTTTGCGATTAAGGAATAAATGCTCATTGCCTTTTGACTTTAAAATTTCCACATGAATGCCATCAATCGCACCTATAATTCCAGGGTATCGAGTTTTCTCATAGAAAACGCGCTTGATTTCAGCAAATTCTGCAACATTGGGGAATTTTATCCATTTTTCACATAAACACGTTTCAATTGCTTCCGTAACTTCCTCAATAACACGAGATATCGAAGTTTGACTCATCGCTATGGAGAAATGACTACCTATGTTCCTCTGGTAACATCCAGTCGCGTAAAACCTTAGAGAAGCGAGAATTTTCAACTCCACTGGCATTTTTGTCGTTCTCCTTTGTAGTTGCAAATATGGCTTTAAGTTAGTGTCTAAATAATTAAACAGATCTTTGCGAATTTTGAAGAGTTCCTTAAATCTAAAAAGTATAAGTTAAAAAGTGCCACGCGAAAAAAATAATATACAATCTTCTTTCAGGCATACTAAGAGGATCGCTTGTATCTCTCAAATGTTTCCTTAAAATTATTAAACGTCGCTTTTCCAGTATTATCCTTCTCATTTGGTATAGCACAATAACTTGTAAACCGGCCATGAAAATAATTATTTAAATAAGTTATTCTTCAATCTTTCGGAATTGTCACTCCGAACTGTCACTGTCTTTTTTCATGCAATAATGTAATATTTAGTCCCATAATCTAGTACATAACTCTAAGTGGTTTAGGGAATCCCGACTTGCTCTAAGTTAGAAAACCTTGTGTGACTTAGAGGAGCTCTAAACTCTAACGGCCGTATTCATAAAAACTTAAAAGGCACTTATAAAGCCTTTACAATGCAAGTATCAAAAAAAACTATTCATAAACGTCCAATAGCGTTAAAACACTCTTACAACAGCTTTGTAAATTAACAAAATTTACAGAAGGTTTGCACCTACTTTAATCCTATTGTAAAGCTCTGGTTATGACAATCGCGTGAACGACAGGACCAGAACAATAAATTATTATTATTCAATATGACTTCAATAGAGATAATTGCTCTATTAGATACTATTGAAAATGTCGGTGGCCGTTCTCGTCAACGAAAAATGTATAAAAAAAGAGTTGATCCGTTCACAGTTTGTGGTGACGACGAGTTAAAAAAATATCGTTTTTCTAAAGAAAGTGCGCGATATATGGTGAATCTGGTGAAGGCTGCGCTAAGTTTGGATACAAGAGGCTGTGAAACATCGCCTCAAATGCAATTGGTGCTGTGGATTGCATCTACATAAAAATCAAAAAATCTGACGACGACTAGCTCAATATTACATCAACAGGAAAGGATTTTATTTCCTAAATGTAGAGGTATGTTGTCTTCAATGTTGCTTTCTCATTCTTTCAATACACATCGTTAAAGTTGTCTGTGATGCCCATCTTAAGATAGGAGATGTTGCTGTGAGGTGGTCTTATCTTTTTACACCAGTATTAAGAGTACAAAACGAAAAAGAAGTGAATGGTGCCATTTCGGGTTAGTATTTTATTTAACAAATCAACATAACAAAAACAAATAAAGTATATTTATCTCATATAGTCCCACGCTCTTCGTCTTCCTCCTTGCATACCACTACATCTGCAAAATCAAAAAAATGAGAATTCATTAATTGTAGATGAAGAAGAGATTACTCCAGCAAGAAAAGAGACTCTAGAAGTTGGCAATCAAGAAAAGGCTAATATACTGAAGCAACAACATGAAAGGCAGGCTCGTTGTAGTATTAGGAGTTAGTAGTAATAATAAAAGAAGCACAAACCTAATTCTTGATTTTGTCTTATAACATTTTCTGCTTACTTAAAGAAAATTCGAGCTAAAGAAAGGAATATTTACTCACCTATTTAGCAAATCAATCCATGCAACCTTCTGTTCCTAGTTTGTATTTGTATCCGTATTCTTATTTTCTATAGGTGTTACCCGCTCCTTAGTTAACTCCTGCAGCAAGAGCTAAAAATAACAACAATTTAGTTTATTTCTTAACAACAAAAGAAGTTGCATTCCAACCAATTCCTGCTCCGCTTTCGTTTTAAGGAACTGCTTTCTGCGTCCACTATTTCTAACTATTTATTTCACTTATGTACCGAACAAAAATTTCACTCACAACACAAAATACTCAGAAATTACCGGCTGATTACGTTTTGAATTTTATATATTAACACATTTGTGCAACTTAACAACGCTCAAACCTACTTTAATTCCATTTTAGTTGCAAAGGGTTTAAAACGCGTTTATGAATACCTCAAATTTAAAACGTTCATTAGTCTAAAAAGAGTGTTTTAAGTAATGAACGCTTAAAAGCTATTTTAAGATATTTTTATGAATACGGCCGTAAGTCGTTAGGGAATTCCAGTGCAGGTTCCAATCGTTATGAATTTTTCTTGGATTGAAAGGAATTATTCTATGGTTTGAATGGGTTGGTAAACATGACAATTCGACAAGACAACTGTCAAGTGGCATTTCTTGTAGGAGTTTTTGTGTTGTTCGGTTCGTTTTATGTTTGTTTTAAAGAAATTCGTTGTGTTAAGGAAAATGTTTGCTCGGGAATAATGCCTGTGAAGTCAGAATATTATTATGGAAATGCATGGCTGATACAATCTTTAGTGAAGCGTGCTTAAATGATTCAAAGATTCTAGTGAAGAATGTGGCAATTTTCTAAAAAATATTTTGAACTTTCGTCGCCGCTGGAGTCAATATTTGTTGCAGGATTCATAGAATTTACAGGAATTTGTTGAGCCAGAATCAAGCAACGCTCAGAGGGAGATCGAAAAAGGGCTTCAACTTCTACTTTAAAGACATTTTATAAATATTAAATTAAAATATATTTTAAATACAATATGTACCACTAATAAATAGATTTTCAGAAATATTTGGTTTTTTTGCCATAGCCTCACAATTACTTAGCACAGCCTTTAGGTACCAAAAATATTTATAAAAGAAGAAAATTCATAAAATTACTGATGTTCGCTCAAAGTTGTTTACCGACTATAAATTTCTTTATGATTGCCAATTGCCTGTGACAGTCGCAACTACTTTTATAGAAGTGTCAACTATTCAAAAATGCCCCTCAACCTGGATGGTTTCAAGTATTTCCTCGTTCTGGTTCTGAATACGACCTTAGGGCGTGTGCCAACTCAGCTTTTCAAAAGCGAATTTGTATGGCAGATTGCTTTTCAGCTTGCTAATTGATTTTCGAAGGTTTGTGTCTTAGGAAAAGCCAGGTCGGAAATTCACTTTTGTTTGACAATTACTTGCTTTTCATTTGACATGTCATTTGTGTTTGTCATTTCAATTTGTCATTTTGTGATCATGAGCAAAAAAAGGCAATATTCGAAGAGATGTAAGTTTTCTTTATTTGTGTAATTGCAATATGTTTATAAGAAGTTTTACTCTTTACAGTAACAGAGGAGGAGACTCGGGCGTTTATTCGTGCACGAATAAAATTGAACTACAAATATGTTGCAAAGAATTTTAATTCTAAGCAGGCATGGGAGTAAGTAAATATAATTCAACGTTTAACAACAAAGAATTGTTTTGTAAATTTTAATCTTCTAGGGAAGTTGGTCGAGAAGCAGGAATATCGATGGACCATCAAGCTCTTGCAAAGAAATGGGGCAACTTGCAAACCACTTATAAGGTAATTCAGAATTTATTATTTAATATAAATTATTTACTTCTTCATTTTTTAGAAATGCATTAATCCCCCTACTGGAACGGGAACGGATAGAGGAGAATTGTCGGCTGCCACTTGGCCCTATTTCGACGAAATGCATCAGTGGGCTTCCAGCCGTCATAATTTTAATCCGCCCTACTTGATAAGTACAGAAGAAGGCGTTTCGAGGAACCGGACGGAAAGCGAAAGGTAAAGAACATTTTGTAATGAATGTTATATTCTTTGATTTCTAAATTTTTACAGCCAAGATGAATCTAATATTTCCATTGAAGAACATACCATGGACGGTTTCAATTCTTCTTCCACTTCTATGGACACTTCAAGGAGCAGCGGTAGTAGCAGGAAGAGAAAAGCTGAAAGTGCTCTTGAAGAACTAGTGGAAATGAATAAAAGTACCGAAAAAAAATTAAATTCTCTATTTAAGGGGATTGCCACAATAATGGCACAAAAATTTAATGTCACAATTGATGATAGTGACGATTAATAGAATTTATGAAAATTATAATAGTTTTTTACTATTTTATCCTTTTCCTCAATTTTATTGCTTTTGAAGAAGTAATTGACCTTCAAGATGTACTCTAGGGTCGTTTAATGAAATGAGCATATCGACTACTTTTAAACTTGAGAAGCGGTATTCCAAATGAAATTGATAGTAACATTGAGATTCTCAGCGCATGCAATGGTAAATTGTTAATAATGGAAGTAAACGTCCAGGATATTCCAAAATAAAGCTAAACATTTAAATGTTTCGGGTTATAATACAATTTTATTAAAACAATATATGTAGTTACACATCCCTCAGTAATTCTTCTCTGAAAAATTCCGCGTCCCTTGAATCATCCTCTAAATCAGCATAATGTTCTTCTAAAGGTCCATTTATTTCATTCACGGGTTCAATGTTCGTTTCGTCCAATAGTTCTTCCGACAGGCATATATTATGCATTACACAACAAGCAGCAGTGGTTTTTATGCAGCGTGTAATACTTAACTCTGATTCTTTATTGAAAATGCTTCTCCATCTAGTTTTTAAACTTCCAAATGCACACTCCACCACATTACGCGCTTTACTGTGTAATTTATTGAATCTTTTTTCTCTTGCGTTTCTTATTCTATTCTCTTTTATGGGCGTCATTATTGCAATTGGAGTCAACGTACATACATATCCACTATCACCTAGCAGATAAAATCCACTTGGCGGGAACACAGCATTCTTGTATAAAGGACTGTTTCGTAGTATTCTTTGGTCATGAACTGATCCAGGATAACCAATAAATACACTTAAAAATCTGCCTGAAGAATCACACACAGCCTGCATTTGAATTGAGTAATACAGTTTTTGATTTATATATTGGTCATGCAATTCTGTTGGACATTTTATACGAATGTGTGTTCCATCAATTGCTCCCACAGCATTATTAAAAATATTGCAATTCGCGCGACGATTGAATCCATTTCCTATCGCTTGAAGATCTTCAATTCCAGGGCATTTTATAAACTTCGAGAAAAGAAATTCGAATTCTTCTAATTTCCTATGCACTATAGTCCTCACTGAATATCTTGTTATGTTAAATGCCGATCCTGTCACACGGTACGAAGTTCCTGATGCTAACCAAAACAAGAAGACCATTAGTTCAAAATGCATATCCCAGCCGCTTCTTTTTTCTGGTAAGATTGAAATAATTTTCTTAAATGCAGATACTCCGATTCTTAAATGTGTTCTGATAACATCTTCGTTTAGTTCTAATATATTCCTTGTAAGCTCTGTTAAACAATTTAAATAGCAATATGGTACTGATTCCTAAAAATGTAGGAATTTTATTTCATTACAACTCATAAAACTGATTTTCCTTACTCTTCTTGAGATTATATCTTCGCATACGGCAAGTAAAGATAACTGCTGTGTTTTCAATTTTAAATATACTTTTAAATATTTTAAAATTATCAAAATAAAATACAGGAGCTCCATGTCCTCTTCCATGTTTAGAGATGTCAGATTCAGATGTCAATGAAATGTAAATGAAAAGCATACTTCATTAATTGGCACAGCTACAATTCCGAAATGTGTTCGAAAAAGGAAAAGAATTCGAAAAGTTGAATTGGCACAAACTCTTAGGCCGTATTCAGAATTGCATTCCGGAACGATTTGGTTGAATCCACTCTGTTCAGAAATCGGGCGGAACGAGTTCCCCTCTGTTCAGAAATGATGATTCTAATTCCGGAACCAGGTTCCAATCGTTCTGAATTTTTCTTGGATTGAAAGGAATGATTCTATGGTTTGAATATGTTGGTAAGCTTGACAATTTGGCAAAACGACTGTCAGGCGGCATTCCAAGTTTGTTTTCTGTTAGATACGGTTGGTTTTGAATTGTGAAAAGTGAAAAAGTGATAAAAGACATTGCCGGAAGAAGCCCTAAAATCTGTGGACTGAAGTAAGTATGTCCTGAATAATTTATAAGTAATTGTGTTCAATATTAAGTAAATTGCAATCAATTATTATTTGTGAATGGGGTGTTTTACAATTATCTTATTTTACAGAGTGAAAAAGTGATAAAAGACATTGCCGGAAGAAGCGCTAGAATTTGTGGAGCGAAGTAAGACTTTTTCTTATTTTATTTTGCATTTTAAAACATATAAAAGTAGTTGTTATTTAAGAAAAATGTTATTCGCTCGTATCAACGGGAAAATTTACGAGATTCCTCGAGTGAACAAGAAGGATTTGACATCAGGTTTTTATAATATAGAGGTTTTTACAATATATTTTTAAAATAATATATTATTGCAGACGATATGAATACAATCCGCGAAAAACTGACATATTCCTGCGGAATAGAGGTGGAAACGATAGAATTACTGGAGCCTAAGGAAGTTGTTTGCGTGGAAACAAGTGAAGGTAAAAAAATTATCATATATATTTTAATGTTTAATATTTATATTGTTGCTTCAGGGATGCAGTATATGGAGAAGAAAGAGAGATTAGTTATGGACGAGGTCCAACATCAAAAGAGGAGCATGTGCGATTAGATTGGTACGTAATTTTAGATCAATTTATGCTTACTATAACTGTCGCATAGTCAGGGAGGTTCTAACTAAAAAACCGCTCTGTATTTCTTTCAATTTATAAAACTTTTTATTTACTGACATTACATGTATACATTATTTATTTACGGTAAATTCGTTATTTTTGTATATAACTTTAATGGCATGCGAGAGATCATAGTCTCCCGTCACATCTGATCAGATAGTCACCAGCAGTACTTTCGTACCTGCGGTCCGATGGTTTCAATACCTTGTTCGACCTTAGTTCTTGCGCTTTAGTAAAAGGAGTATTTGGGTATATGATTTATGTATTTATGACCGTCGAGGCTCCAGACGATCGAGGCTTGAGGCTTGGATGTGATTTAATATTTTTAATATTTGAATTTATTTTTTACAGTTCAACGACGCGACAATAACTGTTTTAATACCTTGCAGATGCTTTACAAACGAATGCGCCGAAAAAGCCGTTACGTTGCACATACTCCTTATGAGGAACCTGGCGCCTCATCTCGCTGTACTACACAGAGTGCATAATTAGCAGGACCAAGCCATCAGAAGTTTATCGTAGATGAGCAGATACCCGGCCCAAGCAGGCAAAATCAGCTTACAGAAGTAAGTTATAATTTGGAAGCGGAAGACGATGGGGGTAGATGGAGCACAGCGGCTACCAAATTGTTCTTGGTGGAACGGCTAAAAATGGAATTGGAATTCAAGAGAGGTATCTCAAAAAGGATAGTGTCTTACGGAAAGCTGGCAAACATATTGGCAGAGGCAGGATATTCTGGCATATCGGCCTTAGATTGCCTGAACAAATTTAAAAGTTTGATGGCCACATATAGGCGGATTTCTGTGAAAAAAACAAAGACTGAGGAATCTGCAGTCACCTGGCCATATTTTCAAGTCATGGATGACGTATACGGGCATCGGAACAGCGTCAACATTCCGCAGGAGCCATTGTACGATTCGCTGGCGTCAACAGTTACCCGATTACCTGCACAAAGTGAACCCAGTTCCACAAATACTTACAGTAGGTCAAAAAAAAAAAACACCAAGGTCACTGGATCCAACTATTGTGGAACTTCTCCAACAGCGTGCAGAGGCGGACGAGGAGCAGAAAAGAAAAGAGCAGCATTATATGGAACAGCAAATAATACTCCAAGAACGGAGAGTGGCACAAGCAGAACAGAGAAATGCCACGCGCCAAGAAATTAGGGATATTTTAAGACAATTGTTGGCCCATATTGAACGATAGCATTGTTTGAAAGGCTGTGATAAAAAAACAATTGTTTTTTAGAACTTCTGTATTATTATATTTTATATATTCAATATTTACAATATTTTTTAATTTAATATTTATAAAATATCTTTAAGTAGAACTACTTATATTTGTGATATAAAAATAACTTATTCAATATATTATATGTACAAAATATTGTGATAATGTTTTCTAAATATAAGTTCATAACATATTCGATCATTTAATTTTTTTTGTGCCCAAAGTCTCTCACATATTTCATTTTGCTTAAGTAGTGCAATATCTCTACCATGTCGTTCTGCATAATATTCTTCTGTTTCTTCTGCTTAAATTTGAGAAGAATGAGGCTCTTCTTCAATATATTCAAAATCACTATTTTCGTTGTCTTCAACAATATTTTGCTCCTCTGTAAAATTGTGAAGAAAGCTTGCAACATTAATAATGGAGGACATATCTTTAGTGCGATGCATATCTAAGTGTTTTAGTCTTCTAAACGACCTTTTAGTAAACCAAATGCCTGTTCTATTACCATTCGCGACGAACTTAATGTTTTGTTGAAATAAATTTGTTTGGGGTTTAAATGCCCGTTATCGCGAAAAGGTTTCATTAAAAATGATGTAAGGGGGTATGCTGAATCTCCTATAAGATGGTACCGTGGCGGAACACTTGATCCTGTGCTAAATAAAAATTTACAAATTCCCCTACTTTGCCACATTGCTGCATCGCGACAAGCTCCGGGATACCCCACAAAAATATTTAAGAAACATCTTTTACTGTCACAAATTGCCTGCATTTTTAAGCTATAAGTACCTTTTCTATTATAGTAGCTTTCTTTATCGGTATATCGGGGGCATGCAATTGAAATGTCTACAGCATCGATAGTGCCTATAACTCCGGGAAATGGGGTAGAGGAAGATGCGGTGAACCCTTCTACCACGGAAGAAAAATCAATTGGCCATTTAATGAATGTAGTATTTATAATAAGAATTTAAATAACTTCTGCACGTTGTTAAATCACTTTAAGCTGAGCCTCGATTGAGTGCCGTGGTGAGCTGTGTCTGCCTTACTTCTCGAGACTGCCCGCTAGCTACTTTAGAGACACCGCTCCACATACACCAAGCGTTGCCAGCCTATCTCATATATACTACACCTTCCCCTTTAAGATAATTATGAGCTACTCTGCAATTCACGCTTCAATTTGTAATTTCAATACTTCATATTATGTGTTTTTATTCTAATTTCATTTGCTTACTTATGTGTATCTTGATTTATACCCATTAGCCTAATACTCCAAGGATTATTATTTTTTTTTTTTAAATTCATAACTCCAAATATTAACAATTTCATATTCTTATGTACATAACTATTCACTTAGAACTTAGTCCTGCAATTTACATTTCATTTCGGGAGATGTCCTGTTTTTCCTTTTATTTAAATTTATTTATTTATTTTTTTGTTTTTTTTTTGTTTTTACGTTATTATGAAAGTTCATGAGAGTTACCGAATGTGTCTTACAAATTTAGAATTCCTTCGAATAGTATTACCATTTTTAGTCTTCACCAAATAGGAGCGAGGTGTTTTATGTGTTCCCACAATCATTGCCGCTTCCCATTTTGAATTATTATACAACCATATTTTTTCCCCTTTTTTAAATTCAGGCTTATTTCTCGAATTCCTATCATAATACATTTTATTCTGCAAATTATTTTTCTCTGTAACTTTGGTGAATGCCCTATGATGCTCTTTATTATAAAGAGAAAGTTTTGCTGGTAAGAGGCTTCGAGTTTTTCTTCCAAATAGGAGCTCCACAGGTGAAAGAAGACTATTTATTCCTGGAGTATTCCTGTACTCCAATAGTACTTTCCACAATTCTTGTTTGCTTTCTTGTGCTTTCGACAGTAACGACTTTGATACTTGGACCATTCGCTCTGCAAATCCATTGGATTGCGGATAATGAGGGCTAGATGTAGTTATAAGAATGTCATTTTCATTAGCGAAACATCTAAAAGTGTATGAATCAAAAGGCATATTATCAGCCACGATTTCTCTTGGTATTCCATGGACGGAAAATAGGTCTGTTATTTTAGAAATTACTTCGCTCGCCGTTTTATTCCTCAAGCGTATAATGTCGAAATATTTGGACAGATAGTCGGCTACTACAATATGTGGCTTGCCTTGAAAATCAAAAATATCCATGCCAATCTTATAGTACGGGAATGGAGGGATTTCATGGGAGATCAACGGTTCTTTCACGTTAGCTTTTCTGTGACGTTGGCATACGCTACACTTTGCTACCATATCCTCAATATCCTTGCTTATACCTGGCCAATAAACCAAGCTCCTAGCCTTAGCTTTGGTTTTTTCTATTCCAAAGTGAGCCAAGTGTAAGGTAGCCAATACTTGTTGTCTTAGCGTTAGAGGGACAAGTATTTTGTCATTAAAAAATATTAAATTATCTTCTATACTTAAATTGTCTTTATGTTTCCAGTAAAATTTAATTTCCTCTTTGAGTTGGCTTTTATTTTTAGGCCAGCCCATTTTTAAAACATGTAAAAGCTTACTCAAAACTGGATCCTTCAGAGTTTCATTTTTAAAAATTTGTTTTTTGTTCTCGCTTACATTTATTGTATGCACTATTTCATTAATATCTTCGATTTCAGGTACAGGATCTTTACTGGTGAGACAATTTCGTGATAATAAATCGGCGATTAACATATTTTTACCTGGAGTATAGTTAAACTTTAATCTGTATTTTAATAGCCTAAGCTTCATCCTTTGTAACCTAGCAGAATTTACTTTACCAATTTCTTTCGCATCTACTCCTAATAGCGGTTTATGGTCTGTTACTATTGTAACATTTCGCCCATAAATGAGTTGATGGAATCTGGTACACGCAAAGATAATCGCCAATAATTCTTTTTCTATTTGTGCATAATTGCACTCTGTAGGGGTTAAACTCCTTGATGCGAAATACACGGGTTTGTTGTCTTGCATAAGACAACATCCTAGCCCATACTGAGAGGCGTCTGCTTGTATTGTGATGTCTTTACTTACATCAAGAGGTTTTAAAAACGGGGCGTTTGTTATTGCCGCTTTTACTTTCGTTAAGCACATATCATGACTTGGAAGCCATTTAAATGAATTATCTTTTTTGAGAAGTTCCCTCATTGGTTGTGAAAGCTCTGCTAAACGTGGAACAAATTTCCTTAGGTAGTTTACCATACCTAGCAAGATTTGTAAATCTTTTTTATTTGATGGAGACTTTAAGTTATCTATGGCGTGTTTATAATTGGGGTCATACGTTATTCCCAGATTTGAAATGACGTGGCCTAAATAATGTACTTTCTCTGTACGGAATTGTATTTTATTTTTATTAAATTTAATATTTTGCTCTCTTGCTCTCTTCATTACTTTTTCTAAAATTTCGTCATGCTCTTGTACTGTTGACCCTGCGATTAGAATATCATCTATATACACTATCACCCCGGGGATATCGGAAAAGTTTTTGTCGTTAAGTTTTTGAAAAACTTCAGGAGCACTTTTTATGCCAAAAGGAAGACGTTTGAAACGGAAACAGCCGAAAGGGGTTGAGAACGTGCATAACTTAGAAGAATCATTATCTAGCGAGACTTGCCAGTAACCTTCCTTCAAGTCTAATACTGTAAAGAAACTCTTATTGGCCAGCTTTGTTGATATTTCATCAAACGTAGGAATTGGATATGGTTCATCAATGATTGCCTCATTTAGATATTTCGGGTCTAAGCATAGCCTGAGGTTTTTGTTTTTCTTTTCTACGACAACTAAATTCGAAACCCATTCAGTTGGTTCCTTAACTTCCGCAATTATGTCTTTTTCGCAAAGTGTGTCTAATTCTTGTTTGAGAGCGTCTAGCAGGGCTAGCGGTACCCTTCTTACCGGCCTTACTATCGGCTTAGCATTAGCGTTTATTTTTATTTTATATTCCTGTTTAAATTTACCTAGGCCTTCAAACACATCTTTATATTCCGCTAAAAAACAATATTTTGATTTTGAGATATGGTCTAGCCTTTTCAATAAATCCAGATCCAAGCATGACTGAAGACCTAAAATAGGCACTGCATTTTTGTTAACTATTATGAATTTTTGTTTTTTGGTTCGATTTTGCGTTTCACACTCTAACAGAGCAGATCCTACCGGCTTTATTTTCATTCCTCCATATACTTCAAGAATGATTTTGGTTTTATCTACTTTTGCCCCTCTAATTTTTTTGAAAACTGCCAATGGTAATATATTCGTTTCTGCCCCGGTATCTAATTTAAATTTAATATTTTCGCCATTTACGTGAATTTCTTTATACCATGCATTTTCAGAGCTATCACTATTTACTTTAGTTGTCACCGTATCTATGACCAAATTATTTACACATTCAGTAACTTCACGTACCTTTTTTTGTAAACAGCATGAAGCAAAGTGATTTCTTTTCCCGCATTTGTTACATATTTTGTTCCAGGCAGGACACTTCCCTTTACAATGATTTTGCCCGCAAAATATACAATTTTTAATCGTTTGCATTTTCTGATGTTTCATCCTAGGATTTAAATTATTATTATTATTTTGACTTCCTGATTGTAAAATAGTTTTATTTCCTGTATTACCTGCAAATGCTTTTCTACTATTACCTATACCTGAACTATGGTTTTTATTCTTGCCATTGGACATGTTTCCGTTGTTGCTGTTTATTGCGTTGATCGCCACGTCCTCTCCTTTGCTATATCTTTGGATTTGTGCTGATTGTTGACCTGATACCTCTGCTGCTCGTGCCATCTTCACTGCTTTTGCCTCGTCCAAATCTTCGACTTCGAGTAGACGTTTCTGCAAGTTTTTGTCCCTCACACCCAAGATGATCCGGTCCTTGATCATTCTTGACTCTTGATCACGAAAGTTGCATTCTCGAACCAATTTTTTTATGTCGACTAAAAAATCATCGAACGGCTCACCCACATTTTGATCTCTTGTGTGAAATTTGTAGCTGGCATAGGATTCATTGCTTTTTGGACTGCAAAACGACTCAAATGCTTGTACTACTTCTTTGTACGATTTTCGTTGAGCCTCGCTTAGTTTAAATGTATTGAACAGTTCCACCGCATCACGGCCAACTGCATTTAAGAAAATTGCAGCCTGTACCGAATCCGTTTTTTTGTCTAGTTCAGCTCCCACATAAAAATACTCAAAACTTTGCTTGAACATTCGCCATTGTTCGCTCAGGTTGCCGTTAACGTTCAGTGGCTCTACTTTTCTCAAAAAATCCATGTTTTTGTATACCGTTACGAACCGTACTTTCTTCGGTGGTCTACCACGTGGTTTTCTAATTTCTGGAACAGGCTTCTTTTTAGCAAGTCCCATTCATATCTCAAATATTCTCACTAAAACAGTGATTCTAGGTTTTTATTTTTAGCTTTGCTCAACACTTTTAATTTTGAGATATCATAGATCAGATCAACTGATCAGCCTTTGATGCCACTATGTCACTTGTACAACTTTATGCCAATTAAGCCACCGCAATTTAAGCCAATACCACTGATCTCCAAAATTTCCGCATCCTCGTCGCCATGTAGTATTTATAATAAGAATTTAAATAACTTCTGCACGTTGTTAAATCACTTTAAGCTGAGCCTCGATTGAGTGCCGTGGTGAGCTGTGTCTGCCTTACTTCTCGAGACTGCCCGCTAGCTACTTTAGAGACACCGCTCCACATACACCAAGCGTTGCCAGCCTATCTCATATATACTACAATGAATACTTTCGCTTCTACTTTCATTAAAATGCAGAGTCCCATTAAAATTCCGTGTGCAGTTCCTACTCCAACGCCAAATTTATCCGCGATTCCTCGAAAGCTTTCCTGGTTTGCCAATGTCCATAATGACAATAAAATCCTATGTTTTAGGGTAATATTAGGCCTTTCGTAATGTGAAGTGATTTCTCTAAATCGCTAGCACAATATCCCTTCCAGGAGTGCAACTCACTCTCGCGTCATTCGAAAATGACTCTTGAATACATCTGGTTGATATGCATTTATCTGGAAAAATTATACACAATGTTTTAAAATATATTATATGAAAATGAGCCCATTAAAGCTCAAATAAATTAACTCCACTTACAGTTGAAAGATAATCAAGCACTTTTGGGATCTCCCTCTGAGCGTTGCTTGATGCTGGCTCAACTAATGGCTGCAAATCTTGTGCATCCTGTATCAAATTTTGACTTCTACGGCGTTGAAAGCTCAAAATATCTTTTACAAAATTGTCACTTTCTTCACCAGAATCAGTCGAATCGTTTAAGCACGCTTCACTAGCCAGAATTATGGCTTGCACGCACAATTTACCACGTTCGTCCATTATAAATAATTGATGTTCGCGCAGAGTTTTTTACCAGCGGCAAATTTCCTTATGAATGACAATTCCCTGTGACAGTTACCACTACTTATATAAAAGTGTCAACTGTTCAGAAATGCGTCTCAACCCGGGTGGTTCCAAGTAATTCCTCGTTCTGGTTCCGGAATGCATTTCTGAATACGGCCTTACTGACTGATGTCATCACTTTTTTCGGCTTATTGTCAGTCCATATTCATGCGTTCCTTCGAGGCTATTATTCAAGATTTCGCGAAATTTTGACAAATGTCAAAATAACAGTATTTCTCTCAGAGGGCAGCCATTTGCGATTAAAACGCCCACTTAATTAAAGTGAATTTTAAGTGATAAATTGTGTTTTTTTTTTGTGATTTCAGTGAATTAGAAATGGTGAGTGAACATAAATAATTATATTATATTAATTAAACAAGAAATTACCTGGAAATCAGCTCGTTTTAGTTCTCGGTGACATGCACATCCCGCACAGGTGCAGCAGTCTTCCAACAAAATTTAAGAAACTTCTTGTCCCCGGAAGAATTCATCACATTTTATGCACAGGAAATTTGTGCACGAAGGACTCCTTCGATTATTTGAAAACTTTAGCCACTGACGTTCACATTGTTCGAGGAGATTTTGATGAGGTATTTGAACTTTTTTTTTATTAATTTTTTTTTACATTTAAAATGTAATAAGTAATTTTCAGAATGCAAATTATCCGGAACAAAAAGTCGTGACGGTCGGACAATTTCGGATTGGGCTCTGCCACGGCCACCAAGTGGTCCCCTGGGGGGATCCGGAGGCTCTGGCTCTAATCCAGCGGCAGTTAGATGTTGACATTTTAATTTCAGGACATACGCACAAATTTGAAGCGTATGAACATGAAAATAAATTTTATATAAACCCTGGTTCTGCAACTGGAGCTTATAATCCTCGAGATATGTAAGATAAAAGTAAATTCATAAAAATATAATAAATACCATTGTATCGTCCTTAGTTCTGTGATTCCATCATTTGTTTTAATGGACATTCAGAGCACAACTGTCGTTACGTACGTCTATCAGCTAATCGGTGATGAGGTCAAGGTTGAGCGGATAGAGTACAAAAAGAGTTAGAGAGAAAATATAGAAATAATTTTAATTTATTTAAAAACGAATTCCAAATTTACTATCTTTTTCATATATTAATTAATTCCACATTTTTGACCACTCTTCAAAATATTGTGTTATATTATAAAGAAAAAAGTACTCTTATGTGAGAAGAAATAAAAGTGAAATAGTAAAATAAATTCTGATAGAAAGCGGAAGTTAATTCCCAATAATTTTTTTTTAATTAAACTTCCTCTTTGTTTTAATTCAAATCCGAATTTTATTTTGAATTTCAAGCCTTTGTTGATATTGTTAACATCTTTTCCATCAGAGAATGAAGAGGATTTCACAGATTTAGATTTTCCGCAAGAGAGGAAAAGATATTTAAAAAAAACTTGTTTGTGAAAAATATGCGGTAGTTTTAAAAATAGACTTCTCCCCGAGCACAAAAAACTCTGAGGGTAAAATGTTTCTTTACACACGACAGAGACACATTCAAACGTCTTGGAAGTGAATTTCCTCAGATAATTTTCGTCTTCCTCTCGCGGCGCGTACCTTTGGCACCTATGGGGCCGCATTGTCACAAAGAGAAATATTTGGTTATTTTTTTCATTAATTAATACTGTCGATTTATTGGTTTTTTTTTTTTGTTTTAAATAATTGTATATAAGTAGTTAATAATTTGGGGGACTTTCTTAACTTTGTATCTTGCATCTGTAAAACAAAAAAAACAAAAAATTTCTTTGTTGCGGTTTTAAGATGAGTTCTTTCTAAAAACGAAAACGAAAGTGTACTCTTCTTTCTTCTTCCCCGCGATCCCACCAAAAAAGTTGTTCAGTGATTAAGAGGAAAGATACCTCATGTCCTAAAAATAAAACCAAAAAATAATCTTAAGAATTATTAAAAACAAAGATAGTAAAAAAAAAGTTACATGTGTAACATGTTTGAAATTTTTTCGTTTCGGCGGTACGGTCGTTCTCTGTCAGAGAAAAAATGTGCTAAATCGAAAAAGGGTGCAGTTTAGTGAAATTGGGAAATAAATAAAAATATATTAAAAATAAATAAGTAGATAATTAACGCTTCAGAATGTATATCTACGAGGAAAAGTGAGTATAAAAATAAATAAATGCTGTACCCTAAAAACGCGTGGGGCGCATATTTTTTATCGTTAGATAGAACAACAAAAAAACCAAAACGATTTAGCACGAATATTACCAATAACAAACAAATAATAAAATAAAAAACCGACCTTCTTCGCTTGAGGTAATTTTTTATCGTTTCTGCAATTTTATTTTTCTTATTTTTATTAATTCTTCTAATTTCTTAATTCATAGCATTAATAAAATAAATATTTTTTTTGCTTGTTGCGCAAAGGTGAGAGAAGCTTTCCTGGTAACAGCAAAAATAAATTAAATAAATAAAGCTGTATTCCCGCAGGTGGGTTTTCCGTTATTTTTGGTATTGGTCACGCCGCAACTCATTCGAGCAAAACCCGACAAATTTAGAACACGCTTTCTCTCTTCTTTTTCTCATTTTACTTTCTCTTTCTTCCCTTAAGATAACAAATTTGTCCAAAGTGTTTTTCAAGAATATTGAAACACCAACTAATTAAAACAAGATTCATTAAAAAAAGGATGTCTTCAAAAAATGTTGAAGTTTAAAATCAACAGCACAATACAAACGCAACGACTGTCAGCCGCTAATTGTTCCATAAAAAAAAAAACAATCATTTTCGTTTCCAAAATTTGTCCCGTATTCTGTTACACACAAAGGGGTTGGAGCGCGATGGTGGACATGCGGACCGGCCGGAAAAAGGGACAAGAAACGTCAAAAAAAGCGCAGCACTCCTCTCAGCCGTCGTTAACTCATCCGTCGAACGGTAAATTCTCTCCTGACGGCGCGGTAGAACAGTTACCTTTCGGGTCCCTACATATTAAAAAAAATAAAAATGAAGCAGTAATTTTTTCTCCATATTTCTGTGTGTAAAAGGACGACGAAACAAATAAGCGTAAATCATAAAAAAGTTAGAAGGTCACAGCATGAAAAAAAAAAAAGAAATTGATAGCAAAGAAAATTAAGAGTGGCAAAGACGCGGCGGTAAATCGATTTTTTTTCTGTTTTTTTTGTGATTTTATTCGCCCCTCACGTGGAAAAGGAGAAAATAAAGGAATATAAAAATCGTGTGGCTCTTGTTTTTTAATTTGTTTTATTTAATGTAAAAGAAAGAACGAAAGTTATTTTGCGGACCAGGCGGGTGCATTGTTTACGGTAAATTAACGGAAAGATTTCTTTCATATCTTTTTAATTTTTTCGGTTTTTGGTGGAGGCCGATGAGGGTTCAAAAAAAAGTTTGGGGGTGTATATAAATAATAAATAAAGTGATTTTAATAAAAGTCGAAAAAGGAAAAGAAAAAAAATCAATTCTTTTAAGGCGGCGTTCCGTCGTTCGGTGCTCCCCACTTCCTCCCCTAATTAAAAAATGGATCCAACCAACCCCTCCCTAGCAATCACCACCACAATCAAACAATGACAAAAGTTATCATGGAATTGGAGAAGTGAAAAAGGGTTCCTTTTTTTATTTGGTTTTTAGGTAGGTGGCGTTTTACAGAATTGAAATATATAGAAAGAAATTATTATTTATCAAATAATAAACAAAAAAATGAGTGACAATTGAAAAAAACCTCCTTCCGCCCGTGAACTTTTTTGGTTGATGTGGGAGGGGGTTAAAAGTTTTATACCATCCCTTCAGACTACTGTCAGAAAAAGGGTGTTTTTTTTGTTATTCTTCTCGTTCCACTCGTTGAGAAAGTAACTAAATGATTTTTTTTTAGTTCTGTTGTTTTTGAGGGGTTGGTGGCGGGTGGTGATTGTTGGCTCAGGCGAAATAGAAGAAGGAGAAGACTGTTAGTCGTTCAGAATCAGTCGCAATGTCAAGAGATGCGATCTTTGTTTAATTTTTTTTTTTTTTTTTTTTTTATTTTTTTAAAAATAATTTTAGAAAAAAATGCATTGTAAATTGATTGATTTGTCTTACAAACATTAATAATCAACTAAAAATGGAATTGAATTTGGATGGTGATTTTTCTTATTGTATAAAAAGAAATAACTAGTGTATATTTTTTTTAACTTGTGGCTTTTTTTTTTTATATATATAATGTATGAGGTTTAAATTCAAAGGTTTTGTTTCCATAGAGATGAAATTGAGTCGAATTTACGTGCTACACCTGGTTTAAGGCCAGGTAACGCACTCCAGCGATCGGCCACATTACCGGCGAATCCGAAGAGGCGTCCACAGGCAGCTAAGGGCAGGGTCACATTTCGGGTTCGATCGCCGTCCGCGGACCAAAACAATAACAACCGCAACGTTAAAATGACCTCTGAATATCAAAACGACTTGCTCCAGCCGGGCCACGTGGTCAAGGAGCGATGGAAGGTCGTCCGGAAGATTGGGGGCGGAGGCTTCGGTGAGATTTACGAGGGCCAGGATTTGATCACCCGGGAGCAAGTCGCCCTTAAGGTTGAATCGGCCCGCCAATTAAAACAAGTTCTTAAAATGGAAGTAGCCGTCTTAAAGAAGCTCCAGGGAAAGGAGCATGTCTGCCGGTTTATCGGATGTGGTCGGAATGATCGCTTTAACTACGTTGTGATGCAGCTCCAGGGGAAAAATTTGGCGGAGCTCCGCAGGGCACAGCCTCGTGGCGCCTTCTCTCTGAGCACGACGCTCCGCTTAGGTTTGCAAATTTTGAAAGCAATCGAATCAATTCACTCGGTTGGATTTCTGCATCGTGATATAAAGCCTGTAAGTACAATTGTAATTAATTAACTAATCGGTCACTTAATTAAAAACGTTTTAAAGAGTAATTTTTCGATTGGTCGACTGCCGTACAACTGCCGGCGTGTTTACATGCTAGATTTTGGTTTAGCACGCCAGTACACAACCGGAACTGGAGAGGTTCGGTGCCCCAGAGCTGCCGCTGGATTCCGGGGGACTGTGAGGTACGCCTCTATTAATGCCCACCGGAACCGCGAGATGGGACGCCACGACGATCTCTGGTCACTTTTTTATATGCTTGTCGAATTTGTGAACGGGCAGCTGCCATGGCGGAAAATTAAAGACAAAGAGCAGGTTGGACTTATGAAAGAAAAATATGACCACCGGTTGCTCCTCAAGCACTTGCCATCTGATCTTAAGCAATTTTTAGAGCATATTCAATCTTTAAAATATGCCGATAGGCCCGATTATGCGGTAAGAATTTATTTTTATATTTTGTTTTAGTTTTATAAACGCGGATTTTGTAATTGTTTTTAAATCAGATGCTGGCCTCCCTGTTCGAGCGATGTATGAAGCGACGGGGCGTAAAAGAATCTGATCCTTATGATTGGGAAAAGAGTGATGTCATTGCGAATTCAAATGCTAGTCAAGGAAACAATATACCGACCCAGGCCAAAAACGAATACGTTCAGGGGCAGGTGACGCAAATGACGGTTGCCGCATCAAATGCAAGTGGAACTGAATATGTAAATTAATAAAAACATTCTGAAGAAGATATTTTTTAATTCAATTTAATTTTCCAGGTGAGACGACGAAATGAAATTGATACTGTTCAAATGGCAACAACAGAACCTGTGAATCATCATAAAGATAAGGTTTTTAATCGAAATATTTATTATAATTTAAATTATGACAATAATAATTTAAAGGTCGATAAAAATTGCAATGCAACAACATCGCCTCATAATGAAATTATAAACGCTGGAGTTAATCAAAACAACAGTTCCCATCAAATACAACCGCTGCAGCACTTGCAGCACCAGCAGCAGCAGACAACGATGACGCTACACCCTGCGCAGCAGCCTACCGCTCCGTCTGCGAAGGCACAAAATCAGGAGCAAAATGTAAATGAAATTCAACAAAATAGTACCCCAAATCAGCCAATTAAAGTTAGTTATTCTGAATCACATTTTTATATACTTTGTAATTAATTTTGAATTATTTAAAAGGTGCAAAAAGTCCCAAGCGAGGCAATGATAAATTTATCTTCTCGCGATCGTGATATTGGGAAAGCTCAGTTCCACTCGCGGAGCAGTGATCAGCATAATTTCCAGCAGCCGGCTACGGGTAATCAGAAAAAGTTTGTTGTGACCACCGGAGTGAGTCAGGATTCGTCAAATCCGAACCAAAATAGCCCAATAAAACAGCGCCGGTCGACGTCGCAAATTGAGCCCAACGAGGTCGACGCATACTATTCAAACGAGAACGTGACTCCTCCCCTTAAGCCCCAGGAGAAATCGACTTATGGGCGGCTTCGTGTTCTGACAGCACCACCGACAAGTGTTCATGAGCTTGTCGCTTCCGAAACGGGGTCGCCCCGGGACAACGACAATTCATCTTTTGTCTTTGGGAACACAAAAGGTGGGGTAGGTGGCGGAGCCCTAGAGCTACTAAGAAATCCTACGCCCTTAAGCAGCGGCGGTCTTGGGGGGAGTAACAGCCGGAGGTACAATTTAAGGCCATCCTCGGGAACCAGCTCAACGCAGCGGCTAAGCGCGGGAAATCGCGATCATTCGGTGACGCAATTTGCCTTAATCGATGACGAAAATGTTTCCGCCCTCCAGCAGGTTACAAAGGGTGGTGGTGCTCTAACTTTAGCTTCGCAGTGGAAGAGCCAATTCGACGATTCAGAGGAAACTACGGACAATGAGTGGAAACAAGAGCCACAAGTGGGATTTTTTTTTTAAAGTTACCTAAAATGTTTAATAATTTCTTCCCAGCAGAGCCCCGATCACCGGGAAAAGAGCAATTTGGTATCACAATCTCAACTTAATTTAGTTTCTAAGCAGGCGAATATTCGAAAACATGATGCAAAGCGGAAAAGGTGAGAATTTCTTCCTCAAATTAGATAATTTTCTTATAAATAAAACTGCACAGGTGTAATCTAAATATAGCAGGAATAGAAAACTATACAAATTTGCAAGAGCTCTTGCCACACTGTTGGTCTGAACCCGTCCTAGGGAATATTCTCCGAAGGGATCTTGAGCCCCCGATAATCCAACAAGCTGCATTTGATGATACTGTGAGTATTTCACATATTAGTTTTATTTCATTTATTATCGAAAATTCACCTCGTCCAGGTGTTCCGGATGGACATCGTTCGAAACGTCGGTGTCCGGGAGCACTGCAGCGAGTCAAGAAATAACAATCCAAAGTTACTTAAAAAACACCGGAACAGCCTTCCAAATGTATCTTTTATAAATTCAATTTCTGCTGCTGGCTTAGCTACAAAAATTCCAGAAAACAAAGATTTAGGTGGGAGTGGAATTTGTCTACTATTCCTATTTTATTTTATTTTTTTTACTAAATTGAGTTAATCTACTTCAGGTTCTCAGGTCCCTCCCTTGTTGTCATCGTCGTCAGTAGCGCCATCTGCTGGGGTTGTTGGTAAAACAGCAATTTTTCGTTCAAATTGCGAATTAAAATTTACGCCGTGGAAAATTGAAACTACAACTGCTGCAACAACAGTAAATGACGTTGATGTAGCTGGATGCTGCTTAACGGGAGAGCAACAAGAGGAAGGATGTGCCGTTAGTGGACGTTTGGAAATTCGAGTCATTCCGCAAGGTTAGCTCACATTAAATTACCTTTGTGGCATCATTGTGATGCCACGGTAATTTAAGTACTTTATTTTTTATTTTGTTAATTGTAAACCCTTTAGAAAGTCCCAATCCGGATGAATCTGTTTATTTTGATGCTGTAGCGAATGGGACAACAGCGGCAACACCGGTTAATTATAATAAAGTTGAACAAAATAAATCGAACAGCTGTAAATTGAAGGTATCAGAAGCTGCATGCGATGATGCCGCCCCCGCCGCTGATGTAACAAAATACAAAGTGCTAGGGGGCCATGACTTTGAGGCTGCTCTTGCTGCTGCATCCGCCCTTCGCTACAGCAATCAGCTGAAAAACTGTGCCACTGGCAACACCCAGAATGAGGATGATGAAGAAGATGATGAGGGTGATGAGGAAGAGATGGAGGAGCGCCCAAATCCGGTATTTGGACACGTTTCGAGTGGAGACGAGCGCCAAAGCCCCCCACGTCAACAAAAGCAGGTGCAGCAATGGTTAAAATCCCGGCGCGACGGTGTCGCAGGCAACAATCCAAAATCTAAGGTGCGGTGTAAAGGTAACACTGAACCAAATGGCGGCGGCGACAACAACGACGAATCTGGCGAGCGGCCACAGCAGCAACAGCAGCAACAGCAACGGATTTTTGAAACGACCGACCACAGCTCGATTGTCTCGCACAAAGAGTCTTACCAAAGCGGTGGCAGTGGGGTGGTGGCAGTTGTAGGCGGCCATTCGAACGGGGCCAGCGCAGGCACAAGCTCTGCAATCTCGGGGAGCAGCAGTAGCAAAATCCCCGTCCTGAATCCAAACTTACGCCTCTCCAAGTGCGCCTCGTGGGCTGGATATGATACGACAACACTGGCCAACAGTCCAACTGCAACCAGTGGCGGCAGCATTCAACCGCCGCACCAGCAACAGCAAGACTCTAACATGGCGGATCTTACCCCAGGTTGGTTTTGATGTATAAAAGAAGTAAACAATTTAAATTGTGAGCCTATGTTCTTTTTAAATCAATTAATTTTTATAAAACAAAACTTAGGGCAAAACGTTTCAAAAATATACATTAAAAATATTTTCCTTGATTTTTATACGACAATTTTTTTCAATTACTTCTTTACACGCATTCAAATTGTGGTATATTAAAAAAATATACGAAATTATGATAAAAAATAAACAGCCCTGAGGAGACGTCGTCAAACTGAAAAATACGTCACCGATCCGTCGCAGTTAAATTTGCGTTTCACCCGACCAAAGTCGCATAATGTCAGCAGGTAAGTAATTTATAATTAAACATTTTAATTACTATTAAAAGGATTCGAGCCCAAAAAAACGAACACCAAAACAAACAAAAAATAACTGAAATTTTCTAGAAACCGCGGAATTCCGACACACATGTTGGGAACATTCGAAGACAACTCCTCCGACAACAGCGGCGGGGAGGAAAGGAACCAGCTTCTGATCATGAGCAATCCACTAGCTTCGCAAAAGTCTTCCAGTGGTGGCAATGGAGGAAGAGGTGGTGGATCTGGAAATGGAGGGCCCCACCAGATCCTGGATTCGAGCTGCTCGTCAAATCTCGCGATGTTCCCGATACCCCCTTTTAATAACGGTAAATGTAATAGTGATGTATGTATCGAGGCGGCAGACGGACGACCGGATTTTGAGGTTATTCGAAACGACATTACGCCACCCCCCGGTGCCCCAAAGCCGGAGAACAGTGCTCGCTTGCGACGGTATAGGCATAATATAGATTAAATCAAATGTCAAAAAACAGAAAAACAAAAGTACTATTCAACGACGACCCCTTTTTTTTTGTTAATTTTTATTTTTTTAAATACACAAAAAAGTGAGAAAACGAAAGCTTAAAAGAAATTTCTTTTTATTTTGGAAAACAAAAACTGTAAGGAAAATCATAAAAAAGAGAAAGGCAAAAGTTGATTCTTATCTATTTCGATGTAAGCAGTTATAGAATAAAAGAAAAATATAATAAAAACAAACAGACAGACAGAGAACAAATACGATTTTTACGCTTTCAGTCAGTAAAACTTAAAAAACTATTAAAATAAAATAAAAACTAATTATAAACACCGGTAGGGAAAACAATTATCGCACGTTTTTATTTTTTGGCATTATAAAACAATGTGAAAACGATTCTATCAACAAAAAAAAGAAAAAAAACATCTTTTGTGTAGACCAATATCATTAGATTAAGAAGTTTGGGCAAGGAGGACCGGAAGGAATTTTGTTAAATTACTTGGTGCCACGTCCGATTCAAATATCGTTTTTTCTTTTCCGTTTTGTTATATACAAAAGTAAAGAAATACTCAGCTCTTTAATAAAAGGAAAATACATTTCTGCTCGCTTTTTTCTTTTAAATTAATTAATTAAAATAAAAGCAAGTCTCACACATTCGTTAATAAAAAAGAACATATATACACACACACATACACATTTACTTATTCTAGTCATTAGCTAAGAAATTATATTTTCTAAAAAAGAAACGATAGATAACAATTAAAAAAATTAATCCACTTGATGTAAAAACAAACGAGTCTATTTTTATTGCAAATTGTGTAATAAATTGGCGAGGGATGGAGTTAAGGAGGGCCGAGCGGCGAAAGTTGTTGTGTTTTCGTTATGCGTAAAAAATAATTAATTTTATTTTAATTACAACTTGGTACAACAAAAAGAAATACCCCACTAAAGTGTCTATAAAAACGGTTAATGCAATAAAAGATAATATATCTTCCGAACTAATTATAAAAAAATAGGAATAATAAAAAAGAATTTGTATGCATGTAGCCAAAGAAACGCAGCAACAAATAAAACCAAAATTCCTAAGTAATCGTTAAAAATAATTAACGACGAAATGCTTTCAAACTGAAATTACTTACTGTGGCACCTTACAGTGCCACTATTACATTTTTCATTATTTCAGTAAGTTTTTAAAGCTTTATATTTATTTGACGTCGAACGATTGATAAAAAAGGGCAAGGAACAAAAAATTTATATACATATTAATTAAAAATAAATGAATAAATAAAAAAATAGAAAAAAACACTGTGATGAACATTCTTGTAGTTCTTAATTAAATAAAAAACAAGATTAAATAAACAAAAAGGAAAAACTAATTTATTCGTTTTCAATTAGTTTTCTTTAATTAAATAAAAAACAAACATAAAGTGTAAAAAAAAACATTTTTACATGTTATGGAGCTGTGGGCGCATATTTAAAAAGAGTAATAAAATGTAAAAAATAAAGAGACACTTGTTTATAGCTAGCTTTTGTTAGAATTAAATTAGTTCTGGACAAATTATAAAAAAGGGTTCGAACGAGTAATAAAAATAAAATACGCAATTTTTTTGCTTTATTCACGGAGCAAAGTTTTATTCAATTTTAATTTTTATTATCCATCTTGGTGCTAAGCAATTATTTTAAAGTGGAACCTGAAGTAAATTTTGTGTGTGTTTTCTAAAAAATTTGTACTCCGGCGGTGGTTTTGTTCATATATATTTTCCCTTGAAAGCCTGCAGGCAAAGACTTTATAACTATAAAGATGTCGCACGCCGAACAAATTCTGTGGACACGAAAAATGTCGACAGGTCGTAGCGCTGCGACCTATGACCTATGTGCAGCAAAAAGGTGCTGCAGATTTCGCCGAGTCCTACTGCAGCCAAATAGCTGCTGCGGCGGCGCTGGCCCTGCGGTGGGCTTTTTTGCTTCGCTGTTGTTCTGCGCAAGCGGCTTCTGGGTCTGTTTTACGGGGAAGCGAGAGGGGATGCATTTTCCTAGGAATCCTCTGAGTTGCGGGCTCTTCGCAATTAATTAATGAAAGTTTGATTTATAATCTAACTAGCTGGGTTACCCGGTTTCACCCGGTCTATGAATATTTTAGCCGCGCACTGTATTGGGTCCGTCATCTTGATTCTCGAATTTTGTACATAGATCAGCAATAAGGATAACTAAAAACCCCCAAAATACCAACTTTCCTGTCAATCCCTTGATATTTTAAATTTTAGGGCGCCATCTTGGATCTGCCATTTTTACACTAGCAAAAATAGTAACCAATATGTTGGACCGGAATATGTAGTACCTTAACTTAAAAAATGAATATAATCGGATCCAGCGTTTAGGCGTGATGGGTTATCCGGTTTCACTCACTGTATAAAAATTTTGATCGCCATATTAAATCCGAAATTTTGATTTCCAAATTTCAAACATAGATTCGAAATAAGGACATCTAAGAACCCCCAAAATACCTATTTTCATACCAATCCCTTGATATTTTCAATTTTTGGCCGCCATCTTAGGTTCGCCATTTTAAAATTCGCAAAAAAGTGTCCTACATATTGGGCCGAAATATATAGAACCTTCACCCAAAAAATGAATATGATCGAATACAGCGTCTAAGCGTGATGGGTTGACCAGTTTTACCCTGTGCACAAAAATTTTGGACGCCATATTGGATCCGCCATCTTGAATTTGCAAGTTTCGAATATATATTCGCAATAAGAAAATCTAAAATCCCTAAATACCAATTTTCACGTCAATCCCTTACTATTTAACATTTTTGGCCACCGTCTTGGTTCCGTCATTTTGAAATTAGCGAATAAAAGGCAGCCTATACATGTGCTACGCCGCAGTATGAAATAAGTTCACCCCAAAAATAAATATAGTCCGATTCAATATTCAGGCGTTATAGGTTACCCGGTCTCACCCAGTGTACACAAATTTGCGTCACCGTGTAGGGTACGCCATTTTGAATATCCAAACTTTGATAGTAAATTCGAAATTACCTCAAAATATCCATAGTACTACTTTTCATTTAAATTCCCTGAAGTTCGAAAATTAGTGTACGCCATATTGAATCTGCCACCTCTCACTGCAAATTTCGAACATGGATCCGCAAGAAGGGTATGCAAAAACCCCCAAACAACAATTTTATGGCAATCCCTTCATATATTCAAATTTTTGCCATCATCTTAGGTCCACCATATTGAAATTCCTGAATAAAATGTAGCCTATATTTTGGGCCGGAATATGTGGTACCTTTATCCAAAAAATGAATAAGCTCGGACTCAGTGTCTAGGAGTGATGAGATACCCAGTTTCACTCGATGTACCAAAATTTTGGCCGCCATCTTGACTTTCCAAATTTCGAAAATAGATTCGCAATAAGGATAGCTAAATACCCCCAAATACCAATTTCCATGCCAATCTGTTGATATTTTCAATTTTGGACCACCATCTGGGGTCCGCCATTTTGAAAATCATGAATAAAAATAAGCCCATATGTTGGGCTGGAGCATGTAGTACCTTTATCCAAAAAATGAAAATGATTGGATCCACCGTTTAGGCGTGATGGATTACCTAGTGTTCAAACATTTTAGTCGCCATATAGATTCCGCCATTTTGAATTTCCAAATTTCGAACGTAGATTCGCAATAAGGACATCCAAAAGCACCCAAATACCAAGTTCCATGCAAATCGCTTGATATTTTAAATTTCTGGCCGCCATCTTGGGTCCGCCATTTTGAGACTCGTGAATAAAAAATAGCCTATATGTTGGGCCGGAATATGTAGTACCTTTACCCAAAAAAAGAATATGATCGGACTCGGCGTTTAGGCGTGATTGAGCAACAAGCAAACAAACAAACAAACAAACCAACTTCCGATTTTATATATATATGTACATGATGAAATTCAGATTTTTTTGTTTTGTTTTAGTTGTTTTTCATTGTCTTAAGGAATTATTAAAACAATAATGTTAGATATTTTTTTTTAAATTTCGATTTACTAAAGAATTATTTTTGATTGATTAGAAAGAGTTAATTAAATTCATATAGTTGTTAAAGCTTAAAGAAAAGTAGAGAAATCTTTAATTTATGCATATGTATACGAAAAAGGTGTGAAAATGTAAAGTAGATATGAAAAACTAAATTTATATAAAAAGCTGTCAGTTTCGCAACGTTAATTGACACTCATCTGCACGGGGCCTACAATTTTTCTCTACTTGCACCATCAGGTGTTAGGGCCGGTGCAAGTCATAATATATGAAGGAAACGACTGATCACATTTGTATTGCAGAAATTTATTGACTGCATATGTGTGCCATTTTTCCTTGAGGATATTTCATTAATTGATTGCGAAGAGCCCGCAACTCAGAGGATTCCTAGAAAAATGCATCCCCTCTCGCTTCCCCGTAAAACAGACCCAGAAGCCGCTTGCGCAGAACAACAGCGAAGCAAAAAAGCCCACCGCAGGGCCAGCGCCGCCGCAGCAGCTATTTGGCTGCAGTAGGACTCGGCGAAATCTGCAGCACCTTTTTGCTGCACATAGGTCATAGGTCGCAGCGCTACGACCTGTCGACATTTTTCGTGTCCACAGAATTTGTTCGGCGTGCGACATCTTTATAGTTATAAAGTCTTTGCTACAGGGTTTCCTATTTATTAAAACTAAAATTTTTAAAACCAGTCCTAATTTGGGACTTTGGCCTGCTTTGTTTTATACTTTTTTATTAGTTTGGACTGTATCAAGAAAAAAATCTTACTTGAACTATTGCTCACAAGGTGGCTTTAAGTAAAAATCGTTAAGGAAAACAAGCTAAAAGGGATTACAAGTAAAAGAACTGAAATTTTCCATTCTTTTAGTATGATTTTTAATTATTTTTCAAGTATGAAACATATGGACGTGTTTTTTAAATTATGTTTATTTTTGACTTTTTAAATAAGAATTCTGTTTTTTTTACAATCGTTTTTCTTTGGCATACGGGAGGAGCGTCTCTGTGTTTTAATAGAAGTATTGTTTTGTTATTTAATCGAGGTGCAGTTTAAGTCCCGGAAACGAAATGTGAAGAAATATCGAACTGGCCTCGTATTAATCCCACCACTTCACTGGCTGAAGATGGTTTAAAACTCGGTGTGACTTCTAGATTTTTGATCCGTTTTCCAGACCGTTCCGCATGGGACCTCCGACTGATGAGGGACGAACGACGGGACAATATTTCCGTTTTTCACCAGCACTCTTCAGTCCTAGTTTAAGGACGCCCTTGAATATTATGTGGCTTTAAATACGAAAAACAATTTTTGTTGTTAAGTTTGATTTTGTTTTTTTAATTTTAAACAAATTGGGCGTTGTTTTTTATATAAAAGTTACCTTTTTATCCGATACGACTTCCTACCATCGTAGTTTTGGGCGAGGGGGTTATTAAGAAAATGTAATTTTTTGGTTTTTTGTTTTTTGGTGTAGAAGTAAAACGATTGGATTTTTTAATATTTTTTGGTTCATAAGTTTTTAGCCAGAACAGAATGAGACTGACAAATTTTTGACATAATTTCAGATATTTTTTTTTTCACTTTTACCAGAAATCTTAATCGATATATTTACGAGTAGCAGTAATATTTTATGTTTTTCCTCTTTAGATAGTACTGTTGTTTCTTTTATTAATTGTTCATTTTCCTCTCACTTTTCGTTTCATTCTTTTATTTTAAAGACATTTAAAGTGTGATTAAAAGAGCTTTCTTTGTTTTTTAACGAATTATTATAATTTGTGGTTTTGTTTGTTGATTTCTTTGTTTTCCCTTAATTATTTATTAATAAGAATTCTAGCAGTAATATTTTCAGCAGATATTTAACAACAGTTATTTATTTTTAAATATAAATATTTTGCTTTTTAGTTTCTTGTTCGCCTTCTTTCTTTTAGGTATATTAAGAAACATATGTACACACATATTTAAACTTGAGCTCTCGCATATGTGCACACATACATGCAGGTTTTTTAGGTTCAAATTTTGCTTTTTCAAAGTTTTTATTAATTTAATTAGGTTTTTTTAAATTTGCATTTGTCAAATGTAATGACTTCAAGTCCTATCTACGATTATCTAGAGAAAAAAAAACAACAAAAGATTCCCTTTTATTTGTTTTATATTTTTTACAATTTTTGGGAGTTGCTTTTTGTTTTTTTTTCTTCATTTTTAATTAAAAGATTTGTCAGACAAAAGAGTGTGAGAGGGAAGTAAAAATTGAAATTTAAAAAATTTGTTCTTTTACAAAGTTCTTGTTTCTGCCTCGCTTTATTTTAATAACTTAATTTAAGAACTTTTTAATTAATTTTTCTTTAATTTTTAAATTTGATTAATTAATTAATCTTAAGCATCAGAGGTAAAAAAAGTTATTTTATAAACACTTAAGCTGCTCAATTTGTTTTCTAATTGCAGCTTTTTGCACTAAAAATGAAATATGAAACTAATATGGAATTTTGAAATATATCTTATATGTTTTGATTGAAATTTAATAGCTTAAAATTGAGAAGAGGATGAAGAAAACTTTTCTATTCCAATGTATTTTAAAAGTATTTTCAACTTGTTTCATCAATTTTCGTTTTCTTGGTTTTCTTAACTTAAACAAAATTGAGAAACGAAATTTCTTATGTTTTATATTCTATGTAATGTATTTTATTTCCCTTTTTTCTTACTTGAAACATTTAAAATTGCTTTTAAGAAATGAAATGAACAAAGAGGGACTATTTTTTTTAGTTTTTCATTTTTTATTTGTTTATAAATTTGCATGTTTTTTGTTTCTCAAAAGCTCAAAAAAAATTGTCTATGTTTTCGAATTTAGGATTAAAAAAAAAATTAAGGAAAGCAGAAAAATGCAGTTTTTTTAACAACTTCAAATATTGCATTTTTTGTAGTTCTAATTATAATCACTTTAATATCAAAAAATGTTTTTGTATTTTTTGCTTTTTTTTTAAATAGGACTTGTGTAATGGAAATTTTATAATTAAATCAAAAACTTTTTTGTTTTTATTATTACTGAAAACATTTATATATCTATTTTTACTTTTGTTTTTATTCTATACGGCCATTTATATCACATAAATATTGAAGAAAACATTTTTTTGGTTTTGTTTTTCTAACAAACAAAAATTAAGAAATAAAATTTTCAATAAGTTTATACATACATAAACACATGCATATATATGTATACTTGCTGTTTTGTAAGGCATGTGCACTTTGCATTAACACAGGATGTCCTATCTAAAAAAAAATTATTTATTTCAGTATTGAGATCATTTCCGTTATTAAATACCACCACAAAAAATAAACTGTAAATTTAAATTTGAATTTTAAAATAAGAGCGCTAATTCCTTAAAACAATAATAATAAATAATATTAAATTAAATAAGGACTAATACATGGATTTCTACATAATTTCAAATAAACAAAATTCATTTTAGACAGGTCATCCCAACGATTTTTTTTAACTATATTAATCTTTTTTTTAAAATGAAGTTCTCCTGTTTTTAAACTATCATTATTATTTTTATTTTCGTATATAATAAAGATTAAAAGATCTACGCTGCTGCATTTGGTTTTTTTTCGTACAAAAAAGATAAATAGTTTGATATATAAGGTTTGTTTCTTTTATTATACATAAACGTTTCTCATTATTTATTTCTTATTTTGATTTATCTTTTTCATCTTTTAGATTGCATAAAATAACACGTAACAACAAAACGCTCTCGTTAAAATTATTATAATTATTATTCCATTAATTAATTTATATTCTGTAAAGTTTGTTTTTATTTAAATTTAAATTTGACTAGTAAACCCATTTTTGGTATTTATTTCCTTTTGAAATCGTTCATCTTTCAAAGATTTTGTTCATGAGCTTTTTAATGTAATTATTTTATAGTAATATCTTAATAAATATTCGACAATTCATAAGATTGAAAATAAGATATAAAAAATAAAAAGAATAAATTTTCTTAATTATATCAACAAAATTTCCTTTTTTTAATCGTAGAGTTTTTGGGAGGGTGATAGAGATGTTACAGGGGGGCGGATCTACTTTTGCTGATGATTTATAAAGTCAAAAGTTGTGGCGCCGCTGATTTTTCCCGATGCGCTCCGGTGGAAGTGAACATTTTGCCACTTGTTATCGCGCTTGTGCCAGACTCGCGTCTCTTCCGATTGATGTGTATGGGCATGGCCTTGCCTAGATGTAAAAAATTCAAATTAATGAAAAAATTATTGTTGAAAAGATGATTTTCCTTACTTGTCAATGTATTGTGTCAATCTCACATAAGCAATACATGCGGCGTCTTCGCCCAGGAGGTGAACATGCGGATTCAAAATTGTCGTGTTTATGGCCTTGCAGTTTTTCCCAAGTACTGTCAAAAATTTGAAAATGTAAAAATTTTCAGATTTCAAAACCCACGAGACAACCGAGCAACACCAAGTCTCACTTCTGACTGGCAACTGTCCCTCTTTTTAAAACTTCTCGCTTGATCTTTAAACAATTTGGAAACGAAAAGGTAAACATAACCCCTCCCTAAATGAGGGGTTAAGTGAAAAGTTACAACACAGGAGAGCGAACTTTTGACTTTTATTAGTTGCGGATGCGGTGTTCCATTTTTTTTATTTAGTATTTGAAAATGTACTCACCATTTTCAAAGTAAAATTTGTGAAAATCAATGCCTTCAACAAGATTTCCCAGGGCTTCGGGCTCAAATGCCGTTAGATGAGGATCACAAATTTTTCTGGAATTGTTAAAAGTAACTAAATTAGTTGGCCTATAAACGTCCAAAGATGCATCCATTTCCGTCTCCGATAGGCCCTTAATTAATGCCTAGTCAAAAAATGAAAGAAACAAAAATTCAACTCACGTGTAGGCGTCAAAATCACCGCTGTTAATCGCCTCGATGAGCTGCTCTGTGATTTTTATGATCTCTTGCCGCCTTGCTACAGGGTGATAATTCGAGGGAATAATTAGGAAAATTACTCTGATCATTGCAAATAATTTAATTTCATGAAAAAAATTAATAAATATTTTTATAATCCGTTTTTTCTTCTTTTTATTTAATCAAATTCAGTAAATTTGTTTTAATATTCCTTTTTTTTCTAATATTTCTAGCAAAATCTAATTTCTGTTATATTTAAAAGTCAGTAAAGGAAAACAAATTAATTAATAAATTAACAAGAATAATGTATAAAAACAAACAAAACGAAAAAGTCCTGTAAATAAATTAAGACATTTTTTATACAAAGCCGCTGATATTCGCCACGATAAGTTTTAAAAAGCATTTGCAGCAAACCAAAATAGCGGAATATTAGCGGATTTTTATTATTTCTTCTTTCTAACCTATTTGATCTTTTTTTTGTTTTGAAATTCTAATCTATGAGTTTGGCAGTCCAAAAAAATTTAATTTAGTTATTTTGTACAAACACAAACAAATTGCGGGGAAAGCATTTTTTGTTTTTAGTAAGCAAATATAAAACAAATTAAATGAAACTAACTTAATTTAAAAAAGTAAGCTTCAAATGATGGTGAGATATTTTACTTTATTTTATAAAGTTTTTTTCGTTTATAAAAACGACCGCATTTAAAAATAAAATTAGAAAGTATGTAATTAAAAATATATACAGATATGTATATATACAAACCACGCAACAATTCAAAAGTACAGAGACGGACAGGCACAACATGCTATTAGTATTTTTTTTATTTGTAAATTTTTAAAAAATTTCATTTTGCAGCAAAGTTTTAACGTAAAGATGTTTTGGAGTATAGAGTGCTTTTAAAAGAATGTTTCTATAATTCAAAAAAACACTGATATTTCATTGGCATGTTCATTCTTTAGTTTCTTTAAATTTTAGTCGTTGTTCTCAATTATAATTCAATTTCAAGTTAGGTAATTAATAAAAATTGATGGCTATTAATTGTAATTAATCTTTTAATTGCTTAACGGTTCTCTTAATTATTTATTTTTTTATACATACCTGAACACTGCGAGTTTGTGGAAAGTTGGTGGCAAGCCTTCGCCGGACAAGTGATCCTTATTTCTAAGAGAGTCGATATTTTTTGATTTTGCTTTCATTCAGTTTCGAATATTTTTCGAAAACCTCTCAAAACTTTCATTTTTAATTAGCAAAATCAATCTTTTTTGAAAGATTTTCGAAATATCACACTTTTTGTTTTGTATTCTGTATGTTTAAAATTAAAAATGTATTTTTGTGTTATTAAAATAAAAAGAGAAAGTAATTTAATTCTGTTTTTACTATATGTGCACATAAAATTAAATGTTGGATTTATTTTTAAACTTTTATTTCATTCGAGAATACATAAAAAAATAAAATGTTTACGGGTGTATGATTGTGCTACAGAAAAATAAATGATTTTTTGGTCGTTTGTTTTTCATTTTAATTTAATTAATACTTATCTTTGAGGATGAAAGGAGCAAAAAATTAACAACAATCACCGAAAAAAGGCGTTCATATTATTGAATTAAAAACAAAATTATGAATTAATTTGAAATTTAGTGCGTTTTCTTATAAAAATATTCAGCTTGTGAGAGAAAAATTAAATTATAACAAAGTAAAATGAAATTGTGATGTAAATTTATTATTACATACTCCCTTTATTAGTTTCATTTTTTTTAATTCGCCGACTTTTCATGTTTCAAAGATAGTACTTTTTATATATATATATAACCAAGCAAATAAGTAAACACATTTTGTTAATTACAGCTCCTCTTCTTTTAAGGAGAGATGTAAGAAAAACGTAAGATCAAGATGCTTTTCTTTTCTTAAGGGTACTTTCTTCTTATTTTACAATTTTATTTAAGCTCAGTCATAATTTTAGAATTGTGAAGCTTTTGTAGTTTAGGATTCAAACATCGTCAAAGGGATCGTTTTAGAGTTTTCACTGCTACAAACTCTGACAATAATATGCTATATGACTGAACGTTTCCTTTACGATGGAAAAAATAATGACTCAATATCGTGCTACAAAATAATAATAAAAAAATGGGACTATAATCCCAAAGATTAAAATTAATGAAATTACAAAAAAGGGAACATTTATTTACGTTTTTTAAAAATTATTCTTAAATTTGCTCAAGCAGAATTTTACAACAGTCCAGGGGGAAAGTGGGGAGGGGGTCACTCTGTGAAGTACACGTAAATTTGAAATAGATATATTTTTATAATTTACTTTTTATTTTTTTTGTGTTATGAATAATTTTCCTCTTTGTTTTTACTTAAATCTTACAATTTAACTCACCGTTGTAAAAGCCATCAGCGTCATCTCCGTCGATCGCGTCAACATCCCCTGGACGGGCAACTGTCAAATTTTCAGAACCGCCTTCTGAATTTGGTTTTATTTTTAAATAAAATTGTTGTTGTTTTTTTCCTTTTTAGTTTCTTATAATCGACCTTCTTACTCTCATTTTTATTTTACTTATGATATAAAAAAAAAAAACCGTTTCTTGAGACTGACAAAAATTATTGCATAAAATGTAATTCACAATTAAAAAAAAATAAAAAAGTTTGTTTTGTATTTCCTATATCTTGTGTTTTTCAAGCCTACGTATACCATGCGCCTGCTCTTTTTCTTCGTAATATTTAGGATATTCTTAACTTTTTTTTATTTGTAATAACTAAGATAAAAATGAAAAAGAATAAAAACATAAATCAAATTAAAAGGGTAAACGTTAATTTAAAGTGAAAAGCTTCAAACTTTTGCAAGCATAAAACTGATCAACTACCCTTCAATTAACTCTCTCTGTATGTTTCTTTTACTATTTCGTTTTCTTTCGAAAACAGATTAAAGCAGCAGCAAATGAATAGCGGCTTACTCGTTTTTGGCTCGCCATATTCGTCAAAATGTTTACCTTGAACGCTTTGTAAGAGGGCGGCACCCACCTGGGCCCCAGATTTTCGGTGGTGCTGCTGGAGGTGATTTTTCTGTTGCTACTGGGTTTGTTGCCCGACGCCAACGCCACTTCCGCTAGATGCTGGAAGTTTCGAAAAAGCGTTTGCAACAATCGACGGCAAGTTTACCGGCGGCGCCGTCGTCGTTGTTGTTGTTGACACCACCGTTTCTCCACTCGATGTCCCTGTATTTGAATTCGGAACTGAATTCGAATTTGAAGCCGAATTTTGACCAACTACTGTCGTTTGAGCTTGAGAATTTTTTGCTGGCGACAGTGGAGGTGATGAAATTATTGAAGATCCTGACAGTTTTTTTAAATCATTTCATATTTTATTCGTTTTGTTAAAACAGTTATTTCGAATAATTTTATAAGTACAAAGGCAGATCCCGTTTTTCTTTTTAACATTCTAAAAATTAATTGCTCACTCCAAGAAAAAAACCTTTAATCAACAATTGTTATGAAAAACCAAAATTGTCACCAGTTAAAATCGTTTTTGCAATTGCAATAAAATTTTTAATTTGTTTAAACAAAAACTGCTAGAAAATATTTACGTAGATTAATTAATTAATTAATTTAATCATTAAAACTAAAAAGAATCACAAAATTTTTAACGTCTTCCCCGATCAATGAGCGGCTTCAAATTGTTTTATTTCAGTTTCATTCACGTAAAACTCTCATTCACAAAATTCTGAGAATCGAAAGGTAGGGTAAAAGTCATCGGGCCATAGAGATGACGCCAATGGAGCCCTTTGTCAAAAATTTTCATTTGTTTAAGCAGTAATTGGCCGATTATTTTTATTAAATAATTACGAACTTATTTTTTCAACTAACCGACGAAGGAAAATTATCGCAACTGGCGGAAGTAGCAGTTAAAATTAAATATAGGAGGAAGAAATATTCTTAAAACGTCACGACGGTGAGTACGTTTGGCGGGAAATTTGAATTTTACTATTTTATTTGGAGTAATTTCTTATAATCCTAGCTTTAATTCAATAGAAAACACAAAAAACGTAAAAAGATATGTATAAGAATAAGAATATCAGCCTCAAGTCAGTTATTTTATTTTATGACAGAATTATAACAAAATTTTTAAAAAAAGCAATATATAAAATTCATTTACGGTTTAATTATTATAAAATTTAAGCGATAAAAAAATTGTATATCTATTATATTTGAAGTACCCAAACATTAGCATCAAATCTTAGGTTTTTAGCACAATAAGAAGTGTTTGTTATAAAAGCGAAATTATAAATTATTAAAATAGAAAAATTATTGAATATTTTTAAAAAGCGAATAGAAACCATTTTTGTCTTGTTAAATATTTTAAAAATAAAATGTTAAACTTGTATGAGAGAAATTATGTATTGAAATTATTGAAAATAATGAAGAAATAGCATCAAAACAGAAAGCACCAAAATACAATTGAGTGTAAAGTAGAACAAATTTGAAAAAGTAGTTCTCGGTTGGTTTTTTTGATATTTTTTGTATGTCGTAAATTTACCTTCGGGGTCTTTAGCTATTACCGTTGTGCTGCGATCAACACCTCCTTTTTTATCTTCTACAAAAAACATAAAGAAAAAAACAAAATTGGAAAGAAATAATCACGGTAAGTTTTCTAAGTTTCTTGGATTTATATGTTTTTGGGTTTTTTTTTATGTGAACTAATAGATATTTTTTGTTATAGTCAAAAATAAGATATATTATTTTTGCTTTATTTTCGTTTCTATTTTGAATATATATATATATATATATATATATATATATATATATATATATATATATATAAGAAAGGCCAAGCAGTTTAATGTGATTGAAGAAAAGAAATAAATTAAATTTTTATGCATTGCAATTTCGGGTCCTAAAATACCTTAAAAGAAACTGTTTTTCTTACTTTTATTTTGCAAAAATGTCAAAAAATTTCAAATTATAATAGAAAAACAAATTTTATTAATGGAAGGCTAAGCTAAGTTTCAGTTTTTTCGTTTTGGTGCAGTGCTTGGAATGTGAAAATTAAAATTAGAAAAAAATTCATTTGGGTTCAATGTAATGCAGCAATTATTTTTCCTTTTCTATATTGAAACAAATAATTTTTATAAAAAAGCAATTTTTCTACGGGAATTGAGGAGGAGGGATTTCGTAATTTTTCTAGGTAACAGAGGATTAGAAATGGAAATGAACAAAAAAAAAAGGTATTCAAGAGCCAAAAATAAAATATTTGTTTTTAAATTATTCCATTTAAAAATAAATTATAATATATTGCACTTAAAAAATATCTAAAAGAATTCCTTTTGTTGAATTTAAAAGCGGATATAAATTTTAAAAATAAATTCATATTTCAAGCAAACAGTAAATGAATAAAATTATAACTAATGCATATAAACTTATAACGAACAACAAATAACTCGTCGTATTTTTTGTTGAGGAATTATTTTGTTTTATACTGCATTTTAAACTTATTTAAGTTAAATAAAAAGCAAGCAAAAATCGTCGTTTTTTCTGTTATCTTATTTTTATACTTTTTTCGAAACATCCGTTTAAAGCAAGTAAACCAAATAAAAAAGCAAACCAAAACAAATCATTTTGCTTTATGTTAAAAAAACAAAAACAAAATATATTTTTTTCATATGTATTCTCAGGACTCACCTTTCACGTCCTCGTCTTCAAGAGTTGTGCTTGATGAGTCCGTTGACTCTTTCACCTGAGATCCGTCACCTTTTTTGGTAATCATGCTCCGACCTGGAATTGTTTTAATTAATTTAATTATTATAAGTAAGGTAAATTCTTCAAAAAGAAAAAGAAACCAAAAACATCGGAAATAAAATAAAAGCGCCTTACTTGAAAAGTTTCTTGTGGCTAGCATAGTTGTTAAAATAGCACCCTGAAAAATATTAATTCTATAAATATAAAATACAAATTTTAATTTGATTTAACTACCTTAAGTTTACGGCGAGCATTGAATTTCTTGAGGCAGTCAACTGTTTCTTGTCGGTGTACAACGGATGCAACACGTTCTCTTTGCTAATTATTTTAAAATTTGATTAAATACATTATATATTTAAAATTAGAATATTTACGCAAATCCAAGGATGTTTGAGAGCTTCAGCCGCCGTAATCCTTTTGTATGGATTTACAGTCAACATTTGATTAATTAAATTTTTAGCCTCTGGTGTTACTGTATCCCATTCAGGCGAGGGATACTATTTTAATTATATTTATAAACTAAATTTTAAGAATAATTATAATATTTCTTACGTCATAAGCTCCGGCCTTGATCTGAGAATATAATCGATGCTGATCCTCGTCCCAGAAGGGCGGATAGCCGACGAGTAAAATGTACAAAATAACACCTAAGGGACGTTAACTTTTAAGAAGGTAAACTAAAAACGATAGAAGAAAGTTGTTACTAACCACAAGCCCAGATATCCACAGATTTTCCGTAGGGTTCCTTCTTTAATACCTCCGGCGAAAGATACCCAGGCGTTCCGGCAAAACCAAACCATGCTTGATGATCACCCTGTATCTCAATAGCTAAACCAAAATCTGCTAGTTTCACGGCGGCACCCTTCGCCTTGCTCGCCAGCAGCAAGTTTTCCGGCTTCAGGTCCCGATGAACTACGCCGTTTTGGTGACAGTGATTCACAGATTCCAGAATCTGCTGGATACAGTGGGACGCATCCGCCTCCGAGTAAAACTCCCTCGCGACGATATCTTCAAAAAGTTCGCCACCGGTCACGCTGGAAGGTAACATTTTTTTTAAATTTTTCAATTTTATTCAATCTCACCTCGCAGGTGTTATGAATTTGAAATTTAAATTTGAATCAAAAACATCTTACAGGTCAAATACTAAATAGTGGTAGTTTTCCTCTTGTATACTATCGTGCAATCGTACTAAAAATGAAAACAAAACAAATTACACTAATTAAAGTCTAATCTTTAAGTATAAAATTAAAATGTAGTAATAAAAATATTAAAACTTACCAATGTTTGGATGTTGCAGTTTCCGACAAATTCTAGCTTCTCGTTCTAATTTTTGGAAATCTGATGAAAAAAAGTATATTAAATAAAGAAAAATATTAATACAGAAATTACTAATTTTTACCTCTTGCTGTTAACTTTTTTGTATTAATAATTTTTGCTGCAAATTCAAGGCCAGTCGATTTTTGAACACATCGTTTCACAATCGAGAATGCACCTCTGTAAAATAACATTATATAAAATAAGTAAAATAAAACTGAGCCCAAAGTGAAAACATAACCTCAAAATAATGAGATATTAGAACCACCTGTTCGATTAATTACTAAAAATTTTAATTATCTATAATTGTATTTTAGCTTTATTTTCTTAAATACACAAAGAATTTAAGAGGAGAAGGAAAGAGGGCTTCATTTGAATGCTGCAGAGGATTCTCAACATTCAAATCTTTAACTAAAGGTAAACAATAAATTGAACGTAAACGCAGTTTCTTAAGGAGTTTTAATGGCCAGAATTGCCTCAACTTCTGGGGTGGAACAGGCTAAAAATAAAATATCAAAAGTAATTAAAACTCACTTTCCGAGCTCCTCTTTGATTTCATAGTTGTCCGAGAATCTGGTGCAGGCTGCGGGAGCAGCCATCACGACGAAATCAAACTTATTCCGAAAATTTACAAACTATTAAGTATTTTTCTTTTTATTTCCTCCACACTTTTATATATATATATATATATTATAACTTTATTTAATTATTCATACCAATTTTAAATATCACTGTACGAAAAATTAAAAAGAAACGCACTGTTTTTAATTTTTGAAATTATACGTATTTCTTTTTTTATACTCCTCTAATTTTCTTTTTGGGGGAGGGGGCACGGTTTCGTTAATGCCGTATTATTATTAATATTTTTATTTAAAAATATTTATTTTAATAAAATATGCCAAAAAAATCACAATTGTATTTCACTTCCTGTTTCTGGATCTGTAAGACAAAATTTTAAATTAATTTCTTTAATTGCTTTTTAAATAAAAGTAAAACTGCTGATAACAAGTAACAAAATTCACATGAAAAAAAGCAGATGAGTGAAGATCGGGTAAAATTAGCATCGATCCAGAGATTTTTTTAATTTATTTTCTTTCTCGGTTTTGTACATAAAAAGAAACCGAAACCGAAAAATCTAACATTTAAAAATAAACGAAGGGGCTGCCGCGCGCGGCGCCCAAAGCTCCTAGGAGACGCAGTCACTCCCACGGCCCCTGCTGGTTTCAAATAAAATTAAAAGAAATGTAGAAAATAACTAAGCCAAAAAGAAATGTGCCACTTTTACTTTTTCTTAATCAGTATTTCAAATTTTGTAAGTCAGGCAAAAACTGAAACGACCAGAAAAAATTTATTAAAATCCCGAGTGGCGTTTTCTTAGTTTTTGGTATTTTTAACACGATTTCAGAGAGGGAGAGAGAAACTTTTTTTTGGTGTTTCTGCATCATAATCCATGTAAAACAGCATTTTTTTCTTAACTTCTAAATATAAAAAACTATTTTTTTTTTGTATTAACTGTAAAATAAAGGTCAATATCACAACAATTGGCTTTTGTTTCCCAATTTTTGTTTTTATTGGGGATGGATTGGAGTTACAACTGCACCGAAAAAACCCTTCCTGCGCCACACCAACAAAATCCATACAAAATGTAGTTGTAAAACCAATATTCTACTAGTCTTTTAAAAAAAAACATCAAATAAATAAACAAGTCACTATTCATTCCTTCTTTTTCATCCCTCAATCCATTCACCGGTTCCATTTCGTGAACAGTACTTTTTTTATCTCTTGCCCGTCTGCTTTCTCTGCTTTCCCCCCACCCACTGAACTTTCATCCCTACCAACATCCTTCTCTCGAACACCAATGAATCTGCCCCCCACCACCAACAGGTACACATGTACCGTTGCTTTTCTCAAAAGCTCACCGAAGGTTGGTTAAAGGAAGGGGGAAGGCATAATGGAAGGAAGAATTTTATCGATCCGGTCAAAGTTTCTCCCTCTCCTCAATCTACTGCATATCGTCGGCCTAATTTTTTCCTTCTTCGGATTCTTTCAAATGCCTAAATAACAAAAAGGAGTAGAAAATAACTGGGCCTTTACTATCCTAATTGCACCCATTCCAAAACCAACCTTTGCTGCTTTTTGTAATTTATTATTATACATTCCCTTTTAAAATGTAACTGCTTTTTTATTTAAAAGAATATTTGAAGAAGGTTGAGTAAGCTGCTATGACAGGTAAACAAGATTAGTTCACCCGTCTACTTGTCTTTTTTTAAATGAGGGCTTTTAAGAACCGTTAAAAAGGGAACCTTTGCGTTTTTGTACGGGGGAATGAAAGGAGTAGTTTTTTTTTTCAATTGCAATTTAGAGTTATTACAAAATTTACAAATAATAAATATCAATTAAATAGTCAAAACATACCTGAAATTATTTGTTTTTATTTTATTAATTTTTATCACACTTTCTAACTGTAACTAAAAAAAATCTGGAACGAACTGCACGTCTTGTTTTTTAATGGTTTTATTTTATTTTTTTTGCCACCAAATACTAGCGGTGGTCGAACACCGGCAATAAGTAAAAATGTACGAAGGAAAACCTTAATAAAAATGTATATAAATATAATATAAAAATAATAAGAAATGCTTTTTTTGGTTTTACCCTAATTGAAATGCATGCAAATGAAAAAATAATTTGTTTCGTTTCAAAGGGTTCGGGGCACTTTTTTATCGTTTGCCTATTTTTCGCTGGAAGGAATTTTGTTCGTGGGAGTTTGCCTGAAAACCGCTCAAAAACACTCCGCCAACTGTAAGAAAATATCGAAGAAAATTTCGTTAGAAACTTTTCGTGTATATATTTACCGCTATTTCAAGAGGGGCCAGCCGCTCGGTATAGAACGAAAGAGACAGTATAGAAAATAGCAGGGTTTCCCTCTTCATTCGGAGTAAAAGCTTATAAAGCTCAATTTTCTAAACTGGGGGAAATAAGCTTCCGACGAAATTTTATTTAAGGTGGGGCTTGAAACAAAACAAAATATAAAATTGTAAAAATAATTTGCTGCTTTTTTTCTACTTTTATATTCTCAACTTTTTGTCACTAAACTAAGAAAAAATACAAAATAATAAGCAAATGGCATCAATTAAAATTTGCATTGTTTTTTGAACAACCACAACAAACTTCCTGACAGCATAAAAACGTTTTTCATTAATGTTTTTTTCAGCCGTTTTCCAATTTAACGCTTTAATTTTAACGAATTTAACTAAGGTCTAGGTCCGGCGATTTTATTTCCTTAATTTGAAATGGATGAACATCCCAAAATTTTATTATCTGATCGCACGCAAAAATTCCACGGAAAATAAACTTTTTTTTTTGAAATCGCAATGTGCGCTAGGCGCAGTTAGAATTCCTGTCGGGCATCAGCAGGGGAAAACTGCAAGAAGCTCATATTTCAAGAGTAACAAAAGCTTTTACAGCTTTTAAACGTCACTCGTTTTACGCTTTGTTTACAAAAAATATATAAATTTTGATATGTATAAATGCAAGCATGCGCGCTAAAGAAGCTCTAAGTGCTACATTCCCACCCAAAAATGATTCATGAAGAGAAGGAAAGGGCAATTTATGTTAAATCGAAAACGAAAATCTTCGCACCGCATAAACGGCAATTTTCTTCTTTTTATTTTTTTAAATATATATATAGTTCGCATGCTCGGTGCAAAAATTTTTACTTCCATGATTTTGAATATAAATTAAAAGTAAAATGTAAAAATAAATTTTAAAAATAGATCTTTCTTCTTTCGTAAACACAAAAAATTGTTAAACTTTTTTATATAAATAAACAAGAAATCAGTAAAGGGTATATTTTTCGACGGAAAAAAAAATGTTATATATAAAATCTTTATTAAATAATATTAAACGCAAAGGGCAAGATATTTTTAGAAGCAACAGGTCCACATTTTGAAACTTTTTATTCTCTTATTTTTAAAATTTTTATATTTACCTAGCAAGTGTTTTTATTTTTTTTACTTTTTCCTTTTTACCAAGATGGGCAAATTCCTAAGTAAGAATATGTCCTCACTTATTTTATTATTATTTTTATATTCTTTCAGTTTCTTACAGGATAAAATGTTCACCTTAAAACTTGAATAAAAAGAACATTTCGTTTCATTATAAATACTCTTTTCCGAAAAGTAACTTTTCACTGATTTTTATTTCGTTTTTTTCAGGAACACAGGAGTAAAAAAAACATTTTTTTGTGCACTTGGCTCTTTTTATCCTTAGTATATTCTTATAAAGTGACAAGAAAAACACGGAAAAATGTAAAAATTATAAATAAAGCGGATTATGCCGAGGATTGGGTAGAAAAAGTGTTAAGGCTCTTAATTTTGTAAAAGAATTTCACAGAAACTCCCGTCGAACGATAGCAGCGGCCCCAGAAGTTTTAGAACCGAAAAATCTTTTCATCGACTGGTGGAGCTCACTGAAAATCGAGGCTGAGAAGCGACGACCTCTTTTCCCTCTCTTCTTGGTTCCAGCAAATATTCTTTCCCAGAATCTCTGTGGAGAAGGGGGCAGTGTGTAAATGAGAAAAGGATAAAGAACGAGACGAAAAGGTAGTATAACATTGCATGTGGGGCTGGACATGGGGCCTTTAGGACTGTCATCTCTCTTTTCTGCGTATTCCCCCCCCCCCCCTCTACTTTTAAACCAACCAAGAACGGAAACATTTTTTGTTTTTCTGTTACAGTGGGAGGGAATAACGACAAAAAAAGAAATATTTAATTTTGTTTATATCCTTACACATAAGGTAAAATTAAAAGAAAAATAAGGGTTTTTATTATTAAAACAATAATGATACAATGTGCCCCTTCCTCTTCCAACATTTCTGCGCAGGACCAGTTGTAACCCTTGTTTTTTTGTTTTTTCTCTTTCTTCCTTTTGTTAATTATAATTCTCACCTTTTGTTAATTATTATTATTAGTTTTATTCAAACTTTGAAAAAAATGCCTAAAGCCCCTACTTTAAATTATAGATAAAATAAAATACAAAAAGAAACAAAAACTGGACATTAAAAACAAATTTTCTTTCTTCAGTTTTTCTCTCTTTCAAAAAAAAGTGAGATTGTGAAGACATGAATGAAGTGGGCCGGAATTGGGTTGACGACGGGTGGGAGATGAGTGGAGTTATAATTAAAATAATCGCTAGCTCTTCTTGGAATCAATCTTTTTGTTTTTTTACTTTCGATTAAAAATTAATTTTAGATTCTATATAAAGGGAGGGAGATTAATTTTTTTGTATTACTTACCCCTTGTAATGTATTTTTATAATTCACCTTCTTTTATTTTTGTCATCATATCGCGCCCAAGTTTTTATTTAAATTTATTTTGTAATTTTTCGCATTTGTCACAAGTGTGAGTTGAACATACATAAAACCTTTGATTCCTACCCAATCCTTTTATATTAGCTCACTCCCCCCCCCCCCCCTCCCAACCATTCTTATTCGTTACAGGTGAAGAAGGGTTAAAAGACCTTCACCTCAATTTCAAGTGACTTAAATGGACTTTTCATGCTTTTTGTAAAATGGTGTAAGTAGTACTGTTGAACAGACCGAAGAAAACAAGGAATAGTGTGGAAAAGGGTCGGAATATCTGCGGTATCCTCAGTATTCTACACATTTTAGAAGTCGTGTTTTTTTCTCGCAATTAATTACCCTGAAATAGGAAAAATGAGTGAATTTTATTTTCTTTTAAATGATTATTATGAGTAAATATTATATATTCGTCATTTAAATATAGCGGAATGATATATAATATGTTTTTTTGTATATAAAATAATTAATAAGATAAAATAGAAAATTACATCACTCAACAGTGACTGATTTTGCCAGATTTCTGGGACAGTCGACGTCACAACCGCGAAGCACTGCAATGTGGTACGATAAAAGTTGCATTGGAATGACTGTTAAAATTCCCTGAAAAAATTTGAATTAGTTCAGTTAGTAATAATAATAAAATAATTTTAATAGATCAAACCTGCAAACAGTCGACGGTTCTCGGAATTTGAAGGAATCGGGACGCATAGGCCATAGTCTCCTTGTCGTTCTCCTCGCAAATTAAAATGGGGCGACAATCGCGGGCGGTGACCTGCTGGAGCGCGTTAATGCATTTCACATAGACGGGGTCCCTGAGGACAATCATGAGAACAGGCATTGAGTCGTCTACGAGGGCGAGGGGGCCGTGTTTCAATTCACCGGCCATGATCCCCTCGCTGTGCATGTAGGTGAGCTCCTTCACTTTGAGGGCCCCCTCGAGGCAGGTCGCGAAGTTGTAGCCCCGGCCCATGATCAGGAGCGATTTGTGCTGGAAGAGGTCTTGGGCCAGTTCCTGAACCTTCCCGTCGAGGGTCAACACCTTCCGGATGAGTGAGTCCAGATCCGAAAGACCCTGAATAATTTCCCGACGCCTCTGCTGAAGCGACAGGCGATCCTCGCTCATCACGAGTCCAAACATCACCAAGGAAATGAATTGAGAGGTGTACGCCTTCGTTGAGGCGACCCCAATTTCGGGGCCCGCATTTATGTGGACCCCGCAGTGGGACTCTCGGCAGATGGAGCTACCAACTGTGTTTGTGATTCCTACGATCAGAGCCCCTCGTTGCTTGCAGTACCTAAGAGCCATCAGGGTATCGGCCGTCTCCCCAGACTGCGAAATGAAAAAGCAGACATCATCCCTGAAAATTGGGGTGTTCCGATCGAGGAAATCTGAGGCCAGCTCGACCATCACGGGGAGCTCGGTGAGCTCCTCCAGGAGCTGCCTCGTTGCGACCGCACTGTGGTAGGAGGTCCCGCACCCGATCAACATCAGGCGGCGGCACCTTTTTATCTCAGGGATGTATTCCTTAATTCCACCCAAGGTCACAGTACAATTCTCGAAATTTACCCGCCCCCTCATCGTGTTAATTACCGATTCAGGCTGCTCAAAAATCTCTTTCTGCATAAAATAATCGTAGTTACCCTTCATTATTTGCTGAATCTCCATTTTAAGGGTCGTTATTTCGCGAGCGTGGGGATCATCAAGGCACTTTTTGATTCTGTGAATGCTCAAGGCGCCATCCTTCACAGCAGCAACGTCATCGTCCTAAAAGTAATATTTTTCCAGGTTATTCTTTTTTCTTTTTTTATAACCATTTAAAGTCAAAATGTGGCTGAACCTTTCGGCTGTCTTTGGCCGCAGCTGATAGTAACGAAACGGGGACGAAAACGGCTTTCCAAATATGATAGTATAATACGGCTCTCGTGACCCTTATTTATTTTCTTTGTTTAACTAGTTATAAGGCCGAGATCAAAACGAAAGTGTGACACATTTTGGCTTTGAAGAATTAAATAATTAAACAAATTTACTTACTTCCAGGTAAATTACACGATTTGTGTGCTCAATCACGGCGGACGCGTCCGAAGCGAAAAAGTACTCGACCTCCTTATCCTCGAGGGGCATAAATTCGGCTGTTGTTTCAGTTCGCTGCAGGACTGGAACATCACGAGTGGTGCCATGAGGGCGGTGTTCTTGTTAGTTTTTTTTCAAATTTTTTGTTTTTAGGTTTATGGTTTAATTCAGTTTTTGTTTTTTGTTTTTGCAATAGCAGCAGTACACCGTGTACCATAAAATATAATTCAACAGTAGCATCAAGGCAGCAGCGGTTCAGCGTCAGCAGAAACAACGATGAAATTTATTTCATTTTTTTAAAATGTTGTTTTTGTTATTTTTATTTAATTGTAATTAATATTTGCAAAGTCCATCACCAAAAAATCGTGATTGTTTTTACATTATATTGTTTTGTTTTTTTGCAAAATATTTACAGCAGTTTTAAGATTTTTGCAGTTTTTTTAAAATTTTTATGAAATGATGAAAAGGAATAAATAAAGTAAAATTAATTAAATTAGTTAATCGATTTATTAAGTTTTTGTAAATATTTCAAGTTTAAATAAAAATTAATCCTAATCTTCCACCTTAACATTACACAAAATAAACTAAAAGAATTGAACGCTACTCAATAAGATTAGTAAAAAAATAAAAATAAATAGCACCTCATACCAAAAATTCACGGTCCAAAAGTTGTCCTCAACCACTGGGTTTTAAAATAAAGAGAACAAAAGAACGAGCGCCAGTTAAAATGAAGCAATATGTTTGGGATTTTGTTTCTTTTTAAGTCGAAAATTATTAATAAGAAATTAACAAGTAATGTTAATATTAAAATTAATAATTAACACAATTATTTTTAAATTACCTTGAGCGTTGGCAGGATCAGCGTCCGCTATAGCATTTTAATTGGTTTAAGTTGTATTTTATTTTTGTTAACGAGAGCATTTTGAACATATATAGAAATGAAAAAGAAATAAATGAATTCAATAACAATAAAACATAAATGCTTAAGAAAAATGAAAATATCTAAAAATACAAGTTAAGACCCCACACCTTTATAAAAATAAAGTGGTATACCAAAGAATTTTAACTACCTGCAGTTTGCTGGAGATCGTCTGAGTGTTGACAGAATGGTTTTTTTTAATTTAAAATTAGGAAATATTTATTAAAAAAACAAAACACATACATTAATTGGAAGTGAAATTAGATAAAATTCGAGTTGGATTTGGTGATTGTGGTATAAAAATGTTGGATCAAGGCACAAGAAACACAAATAGAAAAAATAAATAAATTAAAATAGAATTTAAGGTGGAAAATTGAGAATTCTGTTTAAAATAATTTAATGTAAATTCAATTTTTTCATACCTTTTCCGTATAAAATTGGGATGTGGTCGGTTGCTAGACGGGTTTTTGTTTTAATACCAACCAAAAGTGGTGAGCCACGTCTTGTTGCGACACATTCACCGGGGAAATGTTTTGATTTAAACGCGAGAGCAAATGCGCCTTCCTAAAACCGACGAATTATAAATAAAACACATATAGATAAAATATTTTAATATTCTACCAATTGTTGAATGACTTGTCCGACGAGCTCTCTGAACGAGTACTGGGGATGTTGGATGTAGAGGTGGTGGATCAATTTCGCAATCACCTCAGTATCCGTCTCCGACTCGAAGGAGTAGCCTCGTTTCTCGAGGAAGGTTTTAACATCTTTGTAATTTGTTATAATTCCATTGTGGACGACGACAAAAGCATGGTCTAAGTCGGACCGCTGGGGGTGGGAATTCGTCTCGGAAGGGGATCCATGCGTTGCCCAGCGGGTGTGGGCGATTCCCACGTGGACGTCGAACGGCTCTTCGCCACTCGACTTGTCGAACTCTTAAAAATAAAAGCAAATTGATTCAAAATTAATCAAGAGTAAGTTGGGAATTTTATTTTCATAGCTCACTCTCCGCGATGGCGTCCTCCAGGACCTTCACTTTTCCGGAACGCTTCACCAAAACCATGTCCTTTCCGTCACAAGAGTCGATCGCGACTCCTGTCGAATCGTAGCCGCGGTACTCGAGCCGTTTGAGCCCCGTCACCAACAAATCGAGGACCTCACGACGAGTTTTCGGGGTCAAATAGTTCAAATACGCAAAAATTCCTGAATTTAAAATATTTAGAAATATTTCATTGTTCGTTTTTTGATTAAGTATTATTTTCAACTACCATTTCATAATTTTAACAATTTTTTAAACAGTCGAAAGAAATTTCCGGGGAGAAAACGAACAAAACGAGAATCGAAAAAGCGGTCGGTTCTCAGCCATTCTGAGTCGATGCTGTCTGAAGTTTTTTATTAATTTCCTTTTTCTAATTTAAATAACCACTATTAAGTGAAAAATTCAGCAAAATTCGCAAAGCAATTTAAAAAGTATTAATATATATGTGCGCAAACGAACGAAAACGAAACGAAACGGTTAACTATACTGCATGTGCAGTGCAGTGCATTAAAACGTAAGATGTTGGCCGAGGAGGAGAGAGCGGTGTTTTGTAAGAACTTCGTGAAATTTTATCCTCCCCTTACAAAATGGGGTAGAACGAAAAATTATAAAAAACGGAACGGATTTCCGGACAATCGCCAGTTTAAATTTGAACGTGGTGCGGGTCTGATTGTGTGAAAATTAATTTTTTTTATATTTTGTAGGAGAGAATGGAAAAATTATCCGTAAAATTTCACCTTTCATCTTTCGGGTTTGAGAAGAATTAGCTTTGGAAAAAAACAGGTTTTAAAATCCAAAAAGCCTTCCTTTTAAATGTCAACATGTTTTTTACAACTTTTATGTTTATTGCCGGGGATTGAATAGGAGTTAGAAAAAAATAAAATAGTTGAATAAATTGCACACCTTGTTTTTTTCAAAGAGAAAGGTATTCTTATATAGCGACGGCTCAAACACCTGTGGATTTTTTACACAATTTACCTGTTGATTTTACCTTGAGGCCACAAAGATTAAAGAGAATTGCTGCAACCGCATTCCTTTCAACTGGATTTTTTTTTTAAAATCAAATCTGAAGGTCAAATTCATTTAAGCACTCATGATCTGGCGTAATTTTCGTTTTTATTTCATTACATATTCATTATAACGACCGTTTCAAAAAAGTTTTTAGCAGCGTTTCTTCAAATTAAAAGAGATAAGATATTTAATCAAAATGCAATTAGAATAACTAAAATTATGTTTTTTCCGTTTAAGTGCACAATTTTAAAGATAAGTGAAAATATTACTAATTTTCTTACAAAATGTGTCTCAATAGTTTTCCTGTATTCATTAATTAATCGTATTTTTTAGATAGATAGATTCAAGTGGCACTCGAAACACTACAGAGAAAATTTAATGCAATATTACGGAATTAAATTTGGATTTTATGATTTCCGGGCTCTTGTTAAATTTCATCAACATTTTTAAATTAGAATCGAGAAATATATGGTAACAAATATTTTTTATTCCCGACAACGCCACTCCTTGCCGAGCCGTAGAAAATAAATCAAGAAAAATCGTATGAAAGTGAAAGTTGTTTTACCTGAACAAGATTTTTTTTTTTTGATAGATCAAAATGTTTATTATGAAACAACAGGCGGATTTCTTTACTAGACCTAATTTAGAAGTTAGATGACGAAATATTTTAGAGTACTTACCACACATTTTTTTTATATTTCGCTGATAACCTTTAAAAAACAAAATAATTCTTTAGACAAAAAACAACTAAATACAAAAATGTTTTGCTACGTCCATTATTTAAAATGATTAAAATAAATAACACATTTACATTTAAATTTTAAAATAAAATTCTTAAAGTATAGAAAAATTGAGTGGATTTGTTTGTTAAAGCAATTATTCTGCACCTGTTTAGTACAATGAAAATTATACTTGTTTTTTAAATTAAGTAAAAAAAAACTTTGATTTTTTTCTTTAAAAGTATTGTAAAAATTTGTAAAACAGCAAATAAACAACGGGAAGAGAAATTATAAAAAAAAAAAATATTGTTTTAAAGAGCGCTGCACTTCCCCTGGCGGACGTTCGAGCGGGACTGAAAAGCCGCAAACGATCCACTGCGACGGAAATCTCCGGTGGAGCTTTGGGGCTACGTGCACTGCGATGTTTTTTTTTGCGAGAGAGAGACAGAACAAAATATAAAAAAAAGGAGGGACCTACAGTGCGTATATACAAGTGAATGGCTTAAGAAAAGATGGCTTCAGTAGCGCCGGAAAAGCAGGGAGGGAAGTAAAAATCTAAAATATTTTGTTTGGTTTTTGCATTTCACTAATTTTTATTCTTTTTTGTATTTTCGAAAGACCAAATGTAGCAATTTTCAACTTTAAACTTAACCTTCGGCCAGCGGATTCTCGTTCACCTTGCTTTCGTTTTTACGAAAAAAAAAAACAAAAACATTGTTTTCTTGGTTTCCATCAAATTTTCATTAGATCAGTTTGTGCTTTTTCATTCAAAATACCATAATATGAAACTGAATTGAAAACTGTTTAACCAATTTCTAAGCAAACTGTTTGAACCAAACCTCAAGATTGGGGTACTCAAAATTAAAATACTTTGCTCTAGGAGGTGGGGGGATTACTAATTAATTGATTAAGTAACCTACCGCTAAAATTTTATAAAATAAATTATTATGAAACAAAATTTTCAGACTACTTTCATAAAAAAAATATTAAAAAACACACTCCGAAAATAAATTAATTTAACTTCGCTAATTAGAGCTGATCTTTTAATTGATATTAAACTTTAAAGGTAACTAAAAAAACCAAAAATTAGCCCGGCAGAGGATCAACACAACAAAAAGAATCGCCACGAAAAGTTACGTCCGAATTTGACATTTCGAAACTAGTACAGTACGGTTAAACGTTTCAATTATCGAATTAAAGTTTATTTAATTTCGAAATTACTGTAAGGTTCAAATAAATTAACATATCGGGTAAATTCCAATTAAAAACTATAATTTTTTAATATTTTGTTTTGTTTTAATTTTTTTTTCTTTTTTTGATACATTAAAATTTTATATATTTATATACTTGTAATTATATTATTTAATTAATTAAATAATTAATCGCTTTACTGCTTTTTTTCAGATGTGCTGAGCTTCTTTTTAAGTGATTCGGGCATTTCTGGTGGCGGCGGTCGGGGCATTCGGAGCCAAACTTTGACGGCATCGTAAATAAACCACTGCGCGGCGGTGAGAGTGCCGATCATTACGATCCTCGGCATTAAGCCACCCCATAATCCTGAATAATTAATGAAATTAATTAAGAAATTTATTTTATTTAAAACATTTTAATTCTCACCAATCCAGCCCAATTTCTTGGCCACGTCGATGGCAGACGCGCCCTTCTCTTGGTTCAATTTCGAAACGACGGTGTCGGCGGGGTGTGAGACGATCGCACAGAAAACGCCGGCAATGTACCCAGCGGCAAATGTGACAACGAGCTGCTCGCCCTTGGTGCAGTCAGCCCTTGGCTTTGGTACGACGTACCTTTAAAAAATTCTAAGTTAATTTTAATTAATTAATTTTTCTCTTTTATTCTTATGATCCTGAAGAGCCACCAGCATTTAAATGCCACCCAGTTTAATTAGTACATAGACTAAACGAATTATCTGAAATTTAATAATGACCATGCGGGATTTTTTTGAAAAAGAATTATTTTAACGGCTTTTCGCAGATTGTTGTTTTCATGCCTTAAACAATAAAGGTTCCAGATTTTAAACTCACTTATAAAGGAGCTCGAGGGTCCTTTCAAAGCAGGCGAATTTCATCATTGTGTACGGAATTTGCCTCATCCAGAGCGGGACGAGACCTTTATAAAATGCCGAAATTCCTTCCTGCTGGTTCATTTTCGGAAGAGCTTCGCGTAGGGTGTTTGCAAAACCGGGCGTTGTCTGAATCTTAACTTTGGCCGCCTCCATCGGAGCGAGGGCGATATCAGCGAAAAATTCAGCGGACGCAGACGCGGCCAAATAAAGTGAGGTCCTCCACAGGTACGAGTTCTCCTCGCCGAGCATGTTCGAGTATAAAACTTTAAAAATTTCATAAAATCCAAATTTGCAGAGACCCTGCATCGAATATCCAATAAACGTCGGGGCCCAACCCCGCGAGAGTCCCGTCACCCCGTCCTCAGCCAGGGTCACACGGAAGCCGTTAAAGACACTCTTGTACTTGGCCGGATCAACTTGAAGACGGCACTTTACCAAATCCAAGGGCACAACCATCGTGTGGGTTGTCCCGCACGAAATTATCCCACCGATTCCGCAGAGGGCAAAATATTTCATCGATCCAAACTCACAGGAGTCTGGATAAAAAAAAAAAACAAAAAATAAAAATTGTTATTTAACTACATTGTCTGTTAACAAATTAAATATTTTTGAATTTAACTTACCGCCTTCTACTGTCGATGCAGCGGCCATAATTTGCCTATTTGCAACTAAATTTCCATTTCCTTCCGGTGATTTTTGGGAAGTTTGAGATTTTATACCCTCAATAATTGAGTCACAATGCGCCGTTGTAATGAGACCCTTAAAGGGCGAATTCTGTGCCGCTTCAAACAGTGAGCTAAACATTTTTAACTTTGAAAATAAGAAAATTTGATTAAAATTAAGTAGCTAATTGAAAAAGAAAAACTGGGTTTAAATATTTGTTCGCGGGGTAAAACAAAAACCAATTCGCAGGATGATTTTGAAAGGATTGGAAAAAAATTGATCATTGGATTGATGCCAAATGTTTTGTAAGACGTTACATGAAAATTTTATTTTAAATTTCTCTTTTCGCGGTCATGAGCGATTGCATAATTATTTAATTATTTTTCTTTTTATGGTAGAAATAAATATTGAACCCTATTATTATTGTTTTTTTAGTTATTAATCTTTTTTTTATAATTTCACACCAAAAACCGCGCCTTTCTTTGTAATAAAAAAAGAATAAAAATATTAAAACTATTTCACACAAAAATATTGATAATTTATTTAAGTAATAAGTAGTTATATAAGTAAATTTTGATCATTTGAAAAATATGAAAGATAAATACGACTACAATTACTGTAGTTCGAAAAAAACAAAATGATGTTCCGAAAAGGGTCGTATCTCACGTTCTGCGATTAATTTTTATTTGATATTATTATTTCAACAAAGTTAACGGCTCAAACGCTCGAGGCTCACTGCTCAAAAAAATTTTTGTAAATCTGCGAAATGAAAATGTTCTTTTAGCGTTAAAACTAACACAAACTGCTGTTTTGTATTCACGCAAGCGAAAAAAGAAATTTAAAGTTTTTATGAGAGATGAAATGTGGATACTTTCTCTCGATGCGAGCGTGTGCGAAAAAAGGGGAACATTTATTTTTGGCTAATTCTCCAATTTTTATTTTTAAATTTTATTTGAATTCGCCCACTGAATGAATCGAGATTGCGACTTTTACTCTCAACAGGGGAATCAATAAAAGGGTATATATATAAATAAAAAAACATAGGGCCACTTGCTCTTTTTCAGTCGAAATCGAGGAAAATTGAAAATTCAAACCTGCTGAGTTGGGGCCCATTTTCTCTTCCTCACTCTTACCTCGAGTTTTGGATATATTTAGCGTGGGAGATATTTTTCCAAATTCGCCGGGAAATTTTGGTTCCCTGGAAGTTCTTTTTCTCGTAATTCTGCAATTTGTTAGAGCTGGTGCTGGCCCCAAATAATTTTGCTGTTTTGAAGATTTCTTCGGAATTATTTTTAGGAAACAAACATTTTTGTAAATTCAAATAATATTTCTAACTTCGAATTGATGCTCAAAATATTGTCTGCATAGTGGAATTTTGGACCAGACTATCCGAAACTGCTTCGACCTGTGAAATCCCAGCCACACTCTGAAAATGATAGAAATTGAGAGAATAACCGTACATGAGTCGAAGGAATGTGTCTGGAACTGTTCTTATGTATCGTTTTGTAAATAAACTTCTATTTGTCACGACATACACTCTCAGAAAATTCAGGAAAGAAATTTTTCCGTGGTGTCGTGGACTTCATCTTTCAATTTTCTGCAGCGGGAGGCCGTTCAGTTGATGGAATTAACACGAATTGCTTGGTGTTGCGCGGGGGTGGTTTTCGAACTTGACCAGATTTAAAAGTAAATAAATAAGCCGGAGTTGGTGCGATGCGAGGTAACCTTGAAAAGTCTCGTGTAAATAAGAAAAATGTCTGAGTTCGACATTTCTGCTGCTTTTCGGCAAACGAATCCGCTTCAAATTCGTGAGAATTTCCTTCCAAATTCAGTTTCCTGGGTAGTGCGCTAAAAAGATAAATAAAGGAGACATTTTTATTTTTCTATCTGGTGGGACGTCGAGTTTTTGTTTTTATAAAAGTTTCATTTTGTATCTTTTATCCTCCCCCACCCACTAACTCAATTCAGAACAATGCCCTGAGATGGCCATTCCGTTCGTAATTTAAGTGTTAATTTAGGAAATAATAGTTTAAAAAAAGGAACATCAGTGTTCAAAAGGTACGAACCTAAAAAATGGATGATAGCATCATGGGCTCAGCGAGTTTTCTGCATCTTGGGGACGTCGTTTCCCTTTATGCAGAAGGGAGTGTCTGTGGCTTTCTAAGCACTTTGGGGCAAGTTCAGAAAATTGTTCCGAAATTAATTAAAATTAATAATAATTATGGATTATTTTAGTCTGGTTGATGATAGAACCGTTGTATGTCCGAAAGCCGGTGATTTAACATGCCCACCAAAAAAGTTTCGAGGTATACATTTTTTAAAATCAATTCAGATGTAACAAGTAAAATTTCACGTTCTTTACAGATTGCTTAATCAAAATATGTCCTATGAATCGGTATTCAGCTCAAAAGCAATTTTGGAAGGCTGCAAAACAGAGCGCCAGCTCAAACACGGACACAAATCTCCTTAAAAGGCTCCATGTAAGTTTCCAATCAATTCTAAATTAGGTCCGTCGTTTTCCTGGATTTCATGCGAATCGCCAAAATGTGCTGAATTCTTACTATAATTTAGTTTTTTTGTCAATTTTTAGAAAGCCCAGAATTGGTGGAAATTAGCTAGCTTCGACCTTTTGCATTTATTATTTAGTTTAGATAGTAGTATTGGATATTGGGCTTTTTATATTTAAAAATCACATTTAATATTTAAAAACTTTCTTTATTCTTTAAATAATTTCAGGGAGAAAACAACCTTCTTGCGCAATATTCACCTATCATGTAACCTACTTAAAACTCGAAAACAAAGCCATTCCCCTTGTTCCTACATCTGTTAGGAAGATGTTCTTCAAGGAAAAACCTGCAACCTAGGTTATTAAAACATAAAGACGGTTTTACTGAGCTCGATCATGTTTTTGCATATCGAGTCCTTTTAGCACTTTCAAACTAAAGTCCAACACGCCTCCTCAAAAAATTAACGATACAAATTCTGAATTATTTATCTATCTTTACTTAACTAAGTTATATAGGCTTCTGTCTTCTCTTTGTGATATCTGGGGAATTCACATTCGGTTTAAGATGTGTTGCATGGATTAGGAAAAACCCAGAAAAACATAATCAAACCGATTTGAAATATTTAAACTTATTACTGTTTACATTTAATAAAGCATATTAAAACTATTGCAGTCCAAGTTGAGTTCTCAGTTCCAAAAATCTTTCTGCTGGCAGTGGTTTGGTCAATATGTCCGCTAATTGATTACCTGTAGGTACATAAACAAGTTTAATAAAATTCTTTTCTATTTGCTTTCTAGAAAAGTGGTGTTTCTGGTTGGATTATTTGCTATACTAATGCAACCATTATTATCTTCAAAAATAATTGGTTTCTTCATATCTAAATTTACGCTTCTTGCCTCTAACTTTAACAGCTTCAAAAAGTGCCATATGTTCAGCTTCAGTCTTCTTCAGCTTCTTCTAATATTCCAACAACTTAAGAATTTTCAAATAATTTAAATACCCTATTGTGCTCTTTCTGTCTTGTTCATCACTGCCACCCCAATCAGAATCAACATATCCTTTTATAATATTTTTATATTCGTTCCTTTTAAATTAATTTAATATTTATTGAACCTTTTAAATATCTTAATATTCTCTTTAAATATTGTCAAAGCTATTTGTTATTTTTCTTTAAATATTGATTTAAAATATTAACAGCAATACTTAAATCTGGTCACGTATATAACATTATGCATATTAAACATCCAATTAAATTCCGGCAAGGAGCGTCATATTTTTTATCTGAGTTTAAACTTTCATAATTCAACTTAGATGGAAGTGGTGCACTAACACAATTAGAATCAATCATATTAAACCTCTGCAAGACAGTTTTTATACATACATATATGCACTTTCGCCTAATGTTGTTTTATCATGACTTCTTTCAACTTTTATTCCAAGAAACAGTTTAATTGCCTTTAAATCTGTCATAAAAAATTTATTCATTAAATAATTTTTAAAGTTTTGCATTGTTATATCAGTGGCAGTTGCAATTACCAGATCATCCACATAAAGCACTATATATATATTTGTAGAAATATCGCTTTTGTCTAAATTGTAAATGCATCTATCTGCTGGAGAATTTTGATATCTTTCTTCTATTGAAGCTCTTCAAAATATTTCTAACCATCATTCTGCTGCTTGTTTAAGGCCATATAATGATTTATTGAGTCTGCACACCTGGTTAATGTCACTCTTAATCCCATCAGGAACTCTCATATAAATTTTTTCCTTTAGAATTCCATTTAAAAATGCAGTTTTGACATCCATATGATGTACTAATAAATTAAATTGGTTTGCAAATGCAAGTCCAAATCAGAAACTTGAAACTCTTGCCACAGGTGCAAATGTCTCATTATAATCCACTTAATATTCCTGGTTAAAGCCACGAACAACTAACCGAGCTTTATATCTTAAAGGATTTCTAAATTCGTCATTCTTTATACTAAATATCCACTTACAATCAACAAAGTTTTTATTTTCAGTTTTTTTTATCATTAATGAATTTATATATTAGGGGTACCGGTTAATTCGTGCGGTTTTGTAACAGATGGCGTAACTTGTTTTATATTCCAGTGATTCACCTTTCCAAATATGTGTTGGAAAGCTACTGTCATATAGTTTCAGAATCAGTATGTGTTATTTAGCTGAAGCGTAAACAACAATACTTTTTTTTACTCTGAAAATGTCGAATTTTGTGCCGAATAAAGTGTTTTTGCGGGGAGTACTTCTTCATTACTTCAATATGAAGAAAAAGGCTGCCGAAAGTCATCGTATTTTGGTGGAAGTGTATGGTGTGCATGCTCTAGCTGAGCGTACGTGCCAGAAGTGGTTTGCACGGTTTAAAAGTGGCAATTTTGACTTGGAGGACGATGAACGGCCCGGACAGCCAAAAAAGTTTGAAGACCACGAATTGGAGACACTGCTCGACCAAGATCCATCCCAAACGCAAGAAGAACTTGCAAAATCACTTGGCGTCGCTCAACAAACCATTTCCGATCGTCTAAAAGCAATGGGAATGATCCGGAAGGTAGGCCATTGGGTGCCGCATGAGTTGAAGCCAAGAGACGTCGAACGCCGATTTTTCGCGTGTGAACAACTGCTTCAACGGCACAAAAGAAAAAGTTGTTTGCATCGAATTGTCACTGGCGATGAAAAGTGGGTCCATTACGATAATCCAAAACGTCGGGCAACGTATGGATACCCCGGCCATGCATCATCATCGACGGCCGTTCAGAATATTCATGGCCTGAAGGTTATGCTGTGTATTTGGTGGGACCAGCTGGGTGTGATCTATTATGAGCTGTTGCAACCGAATGAAACGATCACAGGGGAAGTCTACCGACGACAATTGATGCGTTTGAGCCGAGCACTGCGCGAAAAACGGCCGGAATATGAACAAAGGCACAGCAAGGTAATTTTGCAACAGGACAATGCTCGGCCACATGTTGCACAGGTCGTCAAAACCTACCTTGAAAAGCTCAAATGGGATGTCCTACCCCACCCGCCGTATAGTCCAGACCTTGCGCCATCCGATTACTATCTCTTCCGATCAATGCAACATGGCCTGGCTGACCAGCACTTCTCCAATTATGAAGAAGTCAAAAATTGGATCGATTCGTGGATAGCGGAGAAGCCGGCCGAATTTTTCAGAAAGGGTATTCGTGAATTGCCAGAAAAATGCGAAAAGGTTATAGCTAGCGATGGACAATACTTCGAATAGTAAATTTGTAACCATTTTTTCACAATGAAGCTTCAATTTTCGAAAAAAAACCGCACGAATTAACCGGTACCCCTAATCTTTAAATGCTTGCTCCCATTTCTATCATCTCTGTTTTCAATTTCTTTAAATGATTTTGGCACTTTATTAATGAAAGACTAAGCACACGTGAGACAATCGAAGTATTCATCCTCTATATCGTCTTCATTATAACAAACAATAGAACGATTTTTAATCCTGTCGCTCCTTCTAGGTTCAAGTTGATTTACTTTATCTATATTTCTATTTGAAGACTTATTGTATTCGTCTATTTCAACTGCAGATTTATTATTATTTTGACTGGATTTGGCTTTTTTTTTTTAGTTTTCCTTACTAAATCCAATTTCTCACTATTACCTTCATTAGAGATAATTTATATTGGTTTTGACCTAATGTCGGATGCACCAATTTCTTTTCTTGGTTTTACTCTTTTTAACTGTATCACTTATATCAGTTTCATTATAAGAGTTTCCACAATCAACATTCTCTAGTCGCATTTTTTTTTATTTATTTATTTATTTAATTAATATTGCTTTACATAAACAGTTACATATTTCTTAATTATTTAATCGCAAATAGGATCAGTTTCTCTCTTTAGTGCTCCCAGGCAATTTAAATTGGTATGAGGGTCGCACTACTTAATACCTGATATAACTTATTTGATATTTAGAAACAGTGGTCTTTATGTGATTTTTTATAGCTTTTTTAAATTCTAAGATGTTGCGAGCATTTCGGACATCTCCTGGTAGAGTATTAAAATAAGCTATCGCTTCGTTGATAAGATCATGCTTTAGCTTGTTCGTTCTAGTAGTAGGTAGATTATAATTTCCCATCGCTGCACTTCTTGTCTTGTAGGTGTAGACATCCATTTTAGGCCTAGATACCTGGTAATATATCTCATCAACTATTACATCTCTCAAAACAACATACTTTTCAGATTTCACGTTCCAAACTTTATAACCATTTGGCTCATAACCAATTAATACACCTTTCCAAGATTTTTCATCAAATTTAGTTTTTCTAATTTTATTGTATGCATAAACAGTTGAACCTAAAACTTTCAAAATTTTTATTTTTGACTCTCCCGTTCCAAAAATCATATGGTGTTTTATTTAATTTTAAAGCTCTTGTCGGAGTTAAATATATTAAATATGAAGCTGCAAGAACTGCCTCCTCCCAAAAAACTTTATGTAAACTAGCACCGCTTAACATTGTGCGAGCCTTTTCAGTCACAGTTTTTATCATTCGCTCTGTTACACCATTTAATTGAAGGGTTCTTGGAACTGTTAACTGATAAATAATTCCTTTTTGAATACAATAGTTTTGCATTTATTTTGAAAAATATTTTCCCCCATTATCAGAATATAAATTAGCAACCTTCAAATTAAAGTAAGCCTCATTCTTCGTAATAAAATCTTTAACTGATAAATAATGCCTTTTTGAATACAATAGTCTTGCATTTCTTTTGAAAAATATTTTCCTCCATTATCAGAGTATAAATTAACAACCTTCAAATTAAAATAAGCCTCATTCTTCGCAATAAAATCTTTAAAAGCTGAAAATACATACGTTTGATTTATATGTCAACAAATATGTGACGCAATATAACTCGGAGGAACGAATGAATATGGAGTGGCAATAAGCCGAAAAAAGTGTAGCTATTTTAAAGATGTGCGAGTAAGACTACTAACCCATAGACATCAGTCAGTTCAGGGGTAAAATATTTGCTGGTAAACGTGATTTCAAATTAAACTTTTAAAGCCACCTGTTCTCCATATGGACTTCGCTCGGGAACTTAAAACCCTATAAAAACAATGTATTAAGTAAAGTAATATTTCTATCAATATATAAATTTATCCTGTATCCCCCCAAACAAGTTTCTACGGCGATGTCTCTGTCGCCCATTTGCCCAAATCTGACAGTTCTTCGGGAGGGAAACACATTTCAGTTAAGAATAAATTTTTAAACAAAATTCAATCATTTTTATCCAAAGAAATGGCTTTATTTTACTACAGACGGATTTTGATGAAATTTGGCCTGCGTGCTCCGTTCGCCCCAAAACGAATAGATCTGAACGATTTTTACCGCGCTGGCCTATACTTTCGAAAATATTTAACTTTTATTATTGACGTACGCTCAAAGTATTTTCACTCCAAAATCCCTTCCTATTAGTATCTTGCATGGCCTCCTTTGGCTTTAATGACGGGTTCAATCCTGCGGGGCATGGAGTCCACCAAATTCCTGCAAACCGAGGCTGGAATGTTTTTCCAGGCAGTCTGCGTACGGCTCCAAAGGTGGTCCAAGGTCCGGACCTCTGATCACATTGAAGCGGTCGACCTTTTGACCTCAACCCACAGATGTTCGATGGTGTTGTGGTCAGGGGACTGTGCGGGCCAGTCCAACAACTCAACTGCTGTATGTTTCGGATCATTATCATGTTGAAAGATAATGTCCGAAACATTTTGTCCTCACTGTTGTAAGCTAGGGAGAAGATCAGCCTCGAGGATGCTGACATAATGAGCGGCCGTCATCCTCCCAGTGATTCGTTGGCATCTTCCAACTCCTTGGGACGTCATACACCCCACAGCATAATGCTTTCTCCTCCAAATTTTACCGTCTGCTTGACGTGACGGTCTTGGACAGGTTCATTGACCCTCTTCCGCGTCCATTGTCGGCCATCGGAACCAAATCGATTAATTTTGGTTTCGTCAGGTCAGATGACCTTCGCCCAATCCTCGGTACTGTACTCCTTATACCGCCTAGCGAAATTTAACCGCGCTTGCCGATGTCGCTTTTTCGAAAGGGGTTCTTTTAGCTTCGCTCGACCGTGAAAATCATGTTTCCGAAGAGCTTTTCGGATTGCCTCGGCTGACACACTGACACATTAATATTGTCGCTTCGGCTTAGCTCGTCCTTTATCTGAACCGCATTATCGCACCCACCTGTGGTTATTTGCCTCAAAATTCGCCGCTGCACTATTTCTGTCAACGTGGGTTTCTTGCCCGCCCTGTTTTTTGGTGCGTCCACATTGAATTTTTTTCGGACGTTAGCCACTGTGCCGACCCCAACACTCAACTGAAGAGCCATTTGTCGGTGTGTTTTCCCCTCCTCACGCAGCCGTTTAATTTCTAAAATTTTGTTCTTGCTGACAGGCTTCATCTGAAGAAAATTTTAAAAATTCACCTAGATTTTTACTGTAAAACGTACTTCTATTTACCACGACACATTAAACTCAACTAATTGATCAAATCCGAAGAAGTAATTTTTATTGCCCAATATCCGGTTATTTGTAGACTTTGCACTCGAACTCTTAAAGTATTGCCAGGATATGAAATCCTCTCCCCACAGAGCCATATTTGCAATATGATATTTGAAAGAAAAAGAAACAATTCAAGTTTATTTTGAAAATTGTTTTTATTTGATCAATAAGTTGAGGCACTGTATATATGTTCCACTTTTTGCTACGGCAATTTTTATTGTAGGCTTCAAATAAACAACACTCTCAAACAAATCATCTCTATTTATAATGTCATCAGATGCTCCAGAGTCTGGAATAAATGAAATTTCCGTAGTCATTGAAAATTGATTATCACCAGCCATGAAGGCGAAACCAACTGAACTCCCACTAGAACCGAGTTTTTGCCTTTGTTCAGTCGACTCGGTATTTTGAGCATTTCTTTCGTTTTCTTTTCAAGGCGTTTTTTGAAAAAACAATTTTTTATCAAATGTCCATTCCTCCCACAATGATGGCATTTAATTTGTTTACAACTCGTTTTGAATTTAAAGGACTGTTTCTTAAATTGTCCCAGTCAATAATTCTGAACCTTTTCGCGGACAGCGACGTGAAATCACGTCGGATGAGTGTTTACTGTGAGACACGACGGCATTTCACGTTCAATTTTTGCAATGATATAAAAGCCATGTTGGTACATTACGTCACGATCTTGATGTGTTCTGAGAAGAGCGAAGACGTTGTCAGCCGTTAGAAACCACTTCCAACTAACAGTGCAGAAAAATTCGGTGTATCACTCCAAACCTATGTCTTTATGGCACGTCTCTATCTTCTCTAAAAGTGGAGATATAGCAAGTGGCTCTCTCAGAAACCACCAAATAAACTAAGTGTCCGCGAAAGGGTTAAATGGTCTAGAATAATTGTTTTTACATCGATTGTTATTAAAACTCTTGGCATAAAGTATTTTTGTGCTAGTATCGCCACTTTCATTCCGTAATTTAACTTCATGATTTAATAATCTTATTTTAACAAAAGCTAAAGTCAAATTTTCCTCAGATAAGGTCTCTATTGCAGTAATCACACCATCATATGCAGGGGGAAATGTCAATAATAAATGCGAAATCTTATCAGTTCCTCTAATTTAGCTCCCGTAACAAACAACTCCGTCATTAAATTATCAAAAGTCATGAAATGGTCCACAAGAAGTGTATCTCCTTGTAGTTTTAGTCCAGGTAATTTTTTTCTAATTGCTAATTGTGTGGCTAAACTTTTCCGCTCATAAATAGCGTCTAAATTACTCAAAATTTCTTTGACCGTGCTTTTAGGCTTTGCGAAGCAAAGAAAAAAACCGGATAAGTATTCCACTATTACACTTTTCGCAATTCTTTCAGCCTAATTCATTTAATAAGGCTCTTATTCTGAATTGCCACACATTGTACTTTTCACCATTAAAAAGGTTTATATGTCTTTTCATTTTCAAATTTTCCATTTTGTTTTTATTTTGAATATTAAAACTTAGTTCTACACAGTTTTATTCACTGGCTTTATTCTGCACAGTTTTATTCACTGGGCCCCTAACCTATTGGATATTGGGCTTTTTATATTTAAGAACCACATTTAATATTTAAAAGGTTTCTTTATTCTTTAAATAACTTCAAGGAGAAGACAACCTTTTTGCACAATATGCACCTATCAAGTAAGCTATGTATGTATTTCAAACTCTAAAACAAAGCTATTCCCCTTTTTCCTACATCTGTTAGGCAGATGTTCTTCACGGAAAAACCTGCGACCTAGGTCATTAAAACATAAAGAAGATTTTATTCAGGTCGATCATGTCTTTGCATGCCAATCCTTTTAGCACTTTCAAACTAAAATCCGACAAGTAGGAGGCCGTTTTCTGAAAAAACTAAACCTTTCCTGCGTTGCAATCTTCTCTACCCACTGTAGTAGAAGATAGCCGATTTTCGGGTATTTGCAAAATTGATAGGAATTAGGTCCGGTTTTTTGCATTTACTATTGATTTTGGATAGTATTAGGGCATTTTCTGTACAGATTTGAAATCGAAACTCCTCACTCGAGAAGAAAACGGGTTTTCGGGTGCTACCAGAATTAATACAAAATGGCTTGCTTTTGTGGATTTCTTACTGATTTTGGATAGTGTGAGCGCATTTTTTAGAATGGTTTTCTCTACTCTTGTGTAAGTGTTTCTTTCAAAAATTACGAGTGAACATTTATGACATTAAATGGTTAAGCGTCGCAACGTTTAAGACTAATTTCACTTTTCCAGCATGCCGCTGAAATAGAGAAGAAGCAAAATGAGACTGAGAATAAGAAGCTTCTTGGGACGATTGTACAGTATGGTAACGTCGTTCAGCTGTTGCACTTAAAGTCGAACAAGTACTTGACCGTGAATAAGCGCCTGCCCTCACTGCTCGAGAAGAACGCTATGCGAGTCTATCTCGACGCGAATGGGAACGAGGGTTCCTGGTTTTACATCATGCCGTTTTACAAGCTTCGTTCGAGTGGGGACAACGTCGTTGTCGGGGACAAAGTGATATTGAATCCAGTTAACGCCGACCAACAGAATCTGCACGTTGCGGTCAATTACGAACTTCCAGACAATCCTGGATGCAAGGAGGTGAACGTCCTCAACTCGTCGACGTCCTGGAAGATCACGCTCTTCATGGAGCACCAGGAGAATCAAGAGCACATCCTCAAGGGCGGCGATGTCGTCCGCCTGTTCCACGCTGAGCAGGAAAAATTCCTTACGATGGACGAGTACAAGAAGCAGCAGCATGTCTTCCTCCGTACCACGGGTCGCACCAGCGCCACTGCGGCGACTAGCAGCAAGGCTCTCTGGGAAATCGAAGTTGTTCAACATGATTCTTGTCGTGGGGGCGCTGGCTACTGGAACTCCCTCTACCGATTCAAGCACCTCGCCACCGGTTTCTACCTAGCCGCTGAGCTTGACTCAGATCCCGGCGAGCTCGAGGAGACAGGTAAACATTTAACCGTGACCTAAATATGAGTTGCGGGTTTAAATTTAGATATGATCCAAAAATAGGTCAAACCCACCCCTTAATCGAAAATAGCCTATAAATTATAAAAAAATTCTGTTGGAGCCCAAATTTAAGGAGGCTCTCGCGCAGTGATGACTTGTGGTATCTTTTATCCTAGAAAAGATACGTACGTACAATTCGAATTAGTACTGCGCTATTTATCTAGGGTATTATGCGCATTCACAATAGTTACTTTTATATTTCAGCTGTTAAGAAAATGATCGAAATTTCTCTGTATTTGAATTACTACATATGTAAACAAAATTAAATTTGATATAATATATTTCGACATATGTATAACATGATTAAAAATGAAATCCAATTAAGACGTTGTAGTTTGAAAGTAATTTGTAATATGATTATCGCAGAGTTTTTTATTTTTAAAAGGACATTCTGTTTTCAAAAGTGTCACTTAACGATTTCTGTGAGATACAAATAGTATTTTCCTACGATAATTTTTTATTCATTTTAAAGTGAACATAGTCATGAATTGAGGATTTTTATACATACATATAAATCAAATAATTTTATTGTTGGCTTACAAATGTTATCTAACAATTACTTCACAAAGACAAAGTTCTACCGAGATAGCGGCAATGTACAAAATTTTGTCGGCACAAAACTAAACTATAAATTTTATTTAAATGGCATTAGGAATAGAAATGAAACTGTTATAGTTTTGGAACATAATTTACTTTTTCGAAAAAAGGAAAGAGACAATTTTCGAAACAGTTACGTGTTTAAGGTTTTACGCATTGCGATAAAACGTTATAAAACATTAAGTTGGAATTAATAATTAAAAATATGTGGAAAAAACTTGTGATCAAAATTCAAAATTTCGAAGCTACAATTTTTCCGCGTATTAGCGACTCCGAAAACCGATAAGTACCAATTTTGGTGCAAATCACACAAGATTCAGAATTCGAGTCTGCCATTTTGATTTCGCTTATTCTGACAGTTGCAGGTTGAAATCAGCGAATTCAAGAACGTCTACATTGAAATTTTGGTGCAAATCGCATGAAAATTTGAACTTGGTGAGAAGAAAAAAGAAGTTTCATTTGTTAAATAAATCCCAGAACGCTCCGAAGCGCTCCAACTTACATCGGGTTTTAGGCTGGGGCGAAAAAAGCTGTATGACGGCTTAGTAAATTTGAAAGTGAATTCAAATTGCAAAATTTCTTGATTTTAAGAGGAAATCGAATTGAATTTAAATTGGATTGGTGCATTTATTGATTGTTCTGACGCATTTAATTGAATTTCAATTAAATTGAAGGATTTATTTATTGGATTTTCCTAACTTTTTTAACAACGCACAAAATCGCAAATGTAACCGACATTTTACTATTCCGCTTTTCGCTCTGCTTTGCTCTGAAATCGTTCGATGAAAAACCCAGAGTGCCACGGAGCGTTCTGAGTTGTTTTTGACAATTGTTAGGGCGTCCTAGAGCGCTTCAGGAAACATTTGAGTAACAGACACATGGGTCGGATTTTTATGAAATGTCGCCTGCGTTCGCCCTGAAACGGAAGGATTTCAAAAATATTTAGATTTTTATTTTTGACCTGTCAAAGTTATAAGGTGAATATTTCCACTGCAAAATCCCTTTCCATCTGCACAATTCCAATATTGAAGCACAAAGTATTTCTTCGTTTTGGGGCGAATGGAACACGAAGGCCAAATTTCATCAAAATCCGACCCATGTGTTTGTTGTAAAATAAAGCCAAAATCAGGAATTAACTCTTAATTTTGAGAGCAATTATAGAAGTTGATGGATAACTTTTATATTACAACCAAAGTAAATAAATTTCTAAAATAATGGATAAACGATAGCCATTAAAATTTAGAATAAAAGGTAACTATTATTGTATGATTTTTATCATAAGAACTAATAACCATGTCATTGGAAAATATCGATTGTAAAATTATCGATTATTGTTTTAATTCAGATCGAGAGAAGTCGCAAAAGTATCGGCTGGTTTCGGTGCCCTACTCGACAGACATCGCCTCGGTTTTTGAGCTCGACCCCACTACCATGGCACGGGCGGACAGCCTCGTTCCACAAAATTCGTACGTGCGACTCCGCCACCTGTGCTCGAACACATGGGTGCATGCGACATCGATTCCGATCGATTCCGATGACGATAAGCCGGTGATGTCGAAGGTGAGTCTAAAATGAATGAAGTTTTCATTTTGGAGTTAACATAAGGTTTTGCTGGTTTGGCCTGTTTTAGGTCTGCTGCTCTCCAATAAAAGAGGACAAGGAGGCATTTGCCCTGATCCCGGTCTCACCGGTCGAGGTACGGGACCTTGACTTCGCGAACGACGCCTGTAAGGTGCTTGCCGCGATGAGCGCACGGCTCGACGACGGTACGATTTCGAATAATGAGCGGCGTTCATTGATCGCCTTGCTTCAGGACATCGTCTATTTCATCGCGGGTCTCGAGAACGAGCAGAACAAGGCGAAGGCGCTCGAGCTATCGATCAAGAGCCCTATTCGCGATCGGCAGAAGCTTCTGCGAGAGCAGTACATCCTGAAGCAGCTATTCCGAATTTTGCAGGGCCCTTTCCAGGAGACCTGGAGCGGGGAGGGACCCTTCCTGCGGCTGGATGATCTCAGCGACCCCAAAAACGGGCCCTACAAAAATATTTTTCGGCTCTGTTACAGGATTTTGAGGCTCAGCCAGCAGGACTACCGGAAAAACCAGGTGAGTGTGACCCTAACATTGACTTTGTATGTCTTTCAATCTTTTCAATATAATTTAATATAATTTTAGTCTAGACAACTACTTTTAATTTATTTTCTTCTAAAAAAAAATACATATAAGAAATGTGCAATCGTTTCGTATAGACATCTAAAAATAATCTAGATCAAAAAAATATCGAAATTGAATTTTTTTTGTTTAATGAAAATGCATATCTAATGCTTTTGTTAAAGAATGGATTAGTAACAATTAAATTTGGAAAAGTGGGAAAAAACATGAATTTTGCACGATTTCTAAAATGCTAAAAATAATAAAATAAAAATATTAATATTGTTGCTGTGATGTACCCTATATAATTCTTTTTTTCGGTGTCGTAGACAAAAAATGTGTTGTATGACAAAAGTAAGTTAAATAAATTAATGTAATTAATTTTTCTTTTTTCAGTTTATTCTTTGTTTGCTTGTTTTCTTTTAAATGTAAATAAGCAGAATGTATTTTTGAAAAAATATGACTATTTTTATATACTGCATGGATAAAAGAAATTGCACTTTTTCTGCCTGTACATGGAAAATGTCATGTTTTAGATATGGTGTTTTTTTTAATTTACTCTAAAAAACATATTTGTGGAAAATAATTATTTAAGTCCCTTTTTTCGAAAAAAACGTAAACCCTTCAAGATCCAAGCACAAATAAAAATTTGTTTTCTGAACACTCGTTTTTGAAAAACAAAGTTTTCGTGGCTCCGAAGGGTTTAAGTGAGATCAAATTTTTTAATGATTTCGTAGGTAGTGTTGAAACCAATTGAATACTAAAATGAAAAATTTTCTATTATATTTGTAAAACTGAAATTTAGGAATATATTGCAAAACATTTCGGGCTTATGCAAAAGCAAATTGGCTACGATATTCTCGCTGAGGATACGATCACCGCACTTTTGCACAATAATCGAAAGCTGCTCGAGAAACACATCACCGCTGCTGAAATCGAAACCTTTGTGGGTCTCGTTCGGAAAAACATGAAAAATTGGGATTCAAGATTTTTAGATTATCTATCCGATTTATGTGTATCGAATCGAAAGGCGATCGCCGTCACACAGGAACTAATTTGTAAAAGCGTCCTAAGTGCGAAAAACGCAGACATTTTAATTCGGACAATTATTAAGGAAATTCCAACAATCGATCAATTAATCGATAATTTGGATGGGAAAAGGCGGTATGATGGAAAATATGAAGTACATTTGGAGTGGTGCGGACAGCTGGTAGTTTTAACCTGAATTGCAATTTTGAATCAATGCTAATCAATTATTGATTTGTCGACTAATCGATATAGCGATCTAGATCGATGGTAGACCTTGCGAGGGGCTTGAACTTGGAGCGGTGTGAGGAGGCGGCCATTTTGAATTACTACCGGCACCAGCTCAATCTCTTCTCTAACATGTGTCTAAATCGACAGTATCTGGCCCTGAACAATCTTTCACCCCATCTTGATATAGATCTCATTCTTAAGTGAGTATTAATTTGTTATTATTACTAATAATTACTCTTTGACGCAAAAGTGTACTAAATTTTTATTTTGTTTTCAATGTCGTATTAGGTTAAGATAGAACCACGGTTCGGGAAAGCCACTTTCTGCTTTCCAATTTGGAAAATCAATTTTCCTGTACTATCCAAATTGATATAATTCAATTAGCGCTAGGGTTTTGCATTTATTACTGATTTTTGGTAGTATGAAGATATTTTTCAAAAAGAAGATTTTAAATTTTAACCGCTGTTCCACTGAAATCTGCACCATCCGTTGCGGTCCAAGAAGGACGATTTTCGAGTACTATCAGAGTTGATAGAATCTTGTTCTAGCTGCTGTTTTTTTTTGTTTTTAAATATTTTTACTGATTTTGGATAGGATGATATATTTTCTGACTGGGCTTTGAATCTAAACCTCTCACCTACTGGAAACTGCATTATCTGCTGTTGTCAAAAAAAGCTAAAATATCCAAATCAAAATGAAAATTTGGCACTTTTGGGCTTTAAAGTGTTAATTATAAGTTGAATTATTTTCAGGTGTATGTCTGATGAAGAAATGCCATATGAATTGAGGGCGAGTTTCTGTCGATTGATGCTTCACTTGCATGTCGATCGGGACCCTCAGGAGCCGGTGACTCCGGTAAAATATGCCCGTCTGTGGAGTGAAATTCCGTCTAAAATGTCAATTTATGAGTACGTGGCCTACATGAATTATTTATATATATATATAGATATATATTTTGTTTGTAAATTTATTTCTTTCAGTTACGATTACAAAAAGCAGCCAGATAGCAACAAAGAAGCAGTTCGGGCAAGATTCAATACAACAATTGCATTCGTTGAAAATTACCTGTGCAATGTTGCTGCTAAAGCGTGGTTATTCACAGATCAAGAACAAAATAAACTTACATTTGAGGTAAAACAATAAAATTACAATAAAATTAAATAATTATAAGCAACAAGTTTTGTTTTTCCTCCAGGTTGTAAAATTAGCAAGAGATTTAATTTACTTTGGCTTTTATAGCTTTAGCGATTTATTGAGGCTAACTAAAACGCTTTTGTGTATTCTCGATTGTGTCTCTGAATCGGACGCGATTACCGATGGAAGATTTACAAGTAATGAGATCGATTGTAAGCTAAAATTAATTAATTAATTCCGATTAATTAATTACTAAGCTAAAGAATTTATTTTACTCTTTATTTTTCTTGTTATAAGCTAACGAGGAAGATGGTAAGAGGATGTCTATTTTAAAAAAGAAATAGAGTAAATAACTGATTTATCGAAAATACCGATATATCGAATTAAATAGACTATTGAGTGTAATATTTTTTGTATGATATGAAATTTAGGCGAAGGCAGTGTGTTGCGATCGATCGGTGATATGAACACAGTGATGACGTCATTAGCTCTAGGTCCTGTTGGAACAGCGATGGTTTCACCGGCTATGAACATTCAACAAAGAAAATCTGTAACAATTTTAATGAAAGAATTTCCCTTAGTAATGGATACAAAATTAAAAATCATCGAAATTCTACAATTCATCTTAGATGTTCGTCTCGATTATCGAATTAGTTGCCTATTATCAATATTTAAAAGAGAATTCGATGAAACCGAACAGATGGCAACTGAAACATTGGTTAGCATGAGGCAAAAGAATATCGATTTAGAATCGATTGGTACCCAGGCTGAAGGGATTTTTGGTTCGGATGGGGAAAGTGGTAATTTAGATTTGGATGGTCAGGGCGGGAGGACATTTTTACGGGTTTTACTACATTTAATAATGCACGATTATCCCCCGCTTGTTTCTGGAGCGCTACATTTACTTTTTCGAAATTTCAGCCAGCGGCAAGAAGTTCTTCATGCATTTAGACAAGTGAGGTGGACTCGAAATTTTCTAAATTTTATGTTATTATTTTGCTATTAATTTTTATTAAGGTACAACTGCTTGTCTCAGATAGCGACGTAGAGTCTTACAAGCAAATTAAATCTGATCTCGATGTACTCAGGCAGAGCGTTGAAAAATCTGAGCTATGGGTTTATAAATCCAAAGCTAGCGAGGATGGATTAATTAATTTAACCGGTATGTAACTAATTTCAATTCGAATTAATTTAATTTATTCATTTTAATCCGTACAGGTGAGCGTTCTTCGGAAAAAAGCGAAATTGGTAACATCAGCGAATATCGCGCTTCTCTTAGCAATGAACAATTGCAGGAGTATCAAAAAGTCAAAGAGATCCTTGTTCGAATGAACAAATTTTGTGTTACATCAGGTAAAACTAGAAATACTTTATTTTGTTAAATATAACATAATATGAATACATTTGTTATATGTATTTTTTTTTTTGGTTCTAAAAAGGTACAAATACGAAACCAAAAAAGCACGAACAGCGACTTCTCCGGAATGTTGGAGTTCATACAGTCGTTTTAGATCTTTTACAAAATCCATACGATGAAAAAGACGATGTTTTAATGAAGGAATTGATGAGTTTAGCCCATGAATTCTTGCAAAATTTTTGTTTGGGCAATCAACAAAACCAGGTCTTGTTGCATAATCATCTAGATTTATTTTTAAATCCAGGGGTAATTAGAAATACGTAAACAATTTGTTTTTTTATAATATATTATTTTATTTAGATATTAGAAGCAAAAACTGTCTGTGCAATATTTAAAGATAATCTCTCACTTTGCAATGAAGTCACCGATAAAGTTGTTCAGCATTTTGTACATTGCATAGAAATTCATGGGAGGCATGTCGTTTACTTGCAATTCCTTCAAACGATTGTTAAGGCTGAAAATCAGTTTATTAGAAAATGTCAGGATATTGTAATGCAAGAGGTACAAATTTAAAGAAAGAAAATCGACTTAAAAATAATCGATAATTTTAAAAAATCATTATTTTTTCAGCTGATTAATGCAGGAGAAGATGTTCTTGTGTTTTACAATGATAAATCATCGTTTAATCAATTTGTAATTATGATGACAAAACAAAATCGAAATGAGCCACTAAAAGATGATAATCCTCTAAAATATCATGTTGAATTGGTAAAACTTTTAGCGTGCTGCACGATGGGAAAGAACGTTTACACCGAAATAAAGTGCAATAATTTATTATCACTTGATGATATCGTAACTATAATTTGCCATCCTCACTGCATACCCGAAGTGAAGGAGGCATATGTTGATTTTTTAAATCATTGCTACATCGATACAGAAGTTGAAATGAAAGAAATCTATAGCTCAAATCATATGTGGAATTTATTTGAGAAATCATTTTTAGTTGATATTAATCAAATTATTGTATATCATTCGAATGAGAATCGTTCGCTTACAAATTACGTTTTAAATGGTGTCATGAATATTTTGAATACATTTTTTAACAGTCCCTTCTCCGACCAAAGTACAATCGTTCAAACTAGGCAAATTATTTTTGTTCAGCTCCTGCAGAGTACCTACAATTTATCGCACTGCAAGTGGCTATCGCTGGCCGAAAGGTTCAATGTGGAGAATTGCATCCGAACACTTTCAGAATCAGCTAAATCTAGAGGAATTGCAATTCCAGTCGATTTAGAAAATCAGGTTCGTTCACTTTTTAATAAATCGGCACTTTTAACGCGCCAAACGACAAAGTGGTTACTCGCCTCGAAACAGCCAAAAGTTGAAAGGTCCCAAAGTCAATTGATGCGAATGGACCGAAACATAATCGAGGGTCTGCAGGACATCGTTTCCCTACTCGAAGATCAGTTGAAGCCGCTTGTCGAGGCTGAATTATCACTTCTAGTCGATATTTTATATCGGTCCGAGCTCCTCTTTCCGATTGGGACTGAGTCGAGAAAAAAGTGCGAAAGTGGTGGATTTATTCGTCGATTAATTAAGCATACAGAAAAATTATTAGAGGAAAAAGAGGAAAAATTATGCGTTAAAGTTTTGCGAACATTAAGGGAAATGATGGCTATTGATGTCGATTACGGAGAGAAGGGGGATAACCTAAGGTCGACACTTCTTGTTCGATATTTTGGAAAAGGCTTTTCAATAAAATCAATCGATTCACCGGATACGAAAATGAATTCACAAATTTTAATTCATGGTCCTGGAGCGAAGTACTTAAATCGGGCTGGTAGAACGCTCCATGAGGTTCAATCTCACCTGGATAAGGAGGGTGCTTCTGATTTAGTCGTGGAACTCGTTATAAAATCAGTCCATTCCCCATCAATTTTTGTGGAAGCTGTCGAACTTGGAATAGCACTCCTCGAGGGCGGTAATCCAATAATACAAAAAGGGATGTATAATAAATTTTTAAGCGGCGATTTAAGTCAGGCTTTTTTTAAAGTATTCTTTGAAAAAATGAAAGATTCCCAACAGGAAATAAAATCGACAGTTACAGTTAATACAAGCGATATGGCAACAAAGGCACACGAAAATAAGCATGATGTTAAAGATCTTGAGAAAGTATCGAGAAAACATGGGGTTAAAAGTAATGGAATTATCGTAACGGATGACCTTCGAGATGAGTTAAATAATGCCGGCTTAGCAACTGCTAGGGCTTACAGTAATGCGAGAAACATCACCCCTGGGGAGGAGACCTCAATGATGAACATCGGGAGTGCCCTTGAAGATATGTTGGCGGAAAAATTAGAAAAGCATAAGGACAAAGATGACCGGAATAAATTATCCACAAAGGTTTTAGTCATGCAGCCGATTCTACGGTTCCTTCAGCTCTTGTGCGAGAATCACAATCCAGACCTACAGAATTTATTAAGGCACCAGAGTAATAAAACCAACTATAATTTAGTGTCTGAGACCCTAATGTTTTTAGACTGTATTTGCGGCTCGACAACAGGTGGACTAGGGCTTCTAGGGCTTTACATAAATGAAAACAACGTCTCCTTAATTAATCAAACCCTTGAAACCCTAACTGAATACTGTCAGGGTCCGTGTCACGAGAACCAGAACTGCATAGCGACCCATGAGTCGAACGGTTTGGATATAATAACAGCCCTAATTTTAAACGATATCAATCCACTGGGAAAAAATCGAATGGATCTTGTTTTAGAGCTTAAAAATAACGCCTCAAAACTCCTTCTCGCGATTATGGAGAGTCGGGGGGATAGCGAAAACGCTGAACGAATTTTGTACAACATGAACCCAAAACAGTTGGTTGAAGTCGCCTGCAAGGCGTTCCATCAGGAGGAAATTGTCGATGAGCACGACAATGACGACTACAATCCGGAGGAGGATAATGACGATGACATCGGGGTATCGCCCAGAGAAGTCGGACATAACATTTATATTTTATGCCATCAGTTGTCCCAGCACAACAAGGAATTGGCCGCTCTTCTTAAAGCTGCTGAAACATCACAAAATTTTGATACGAAAACAAATCAGGCCCTTATCTATTATGCAACGCACACAGCACAAATTGAAGTAAGTTGGTTTTAATATCTACAAAATACCACACATTAATATTATTTATTGGAAGTTGCAATTTTATTGGCAAGTGGTTCTGGTTTTAAAGTCTTTTTGAAAAGTGCCTCCACATTGTGGTAATGGGCTGTAGTAATAAACAAGTGAGCTCGTTATGAGTGCGTCACAACCATTTATCTTGGAAGTTTCTAACTGAGGTTAAATGGAGTATATGGTACAACCAGTGTTGGTTACATAATATACGACACACATTATCCATAATCATTAAAACGTGTAAAATACTAGAGTTAATTATATACCTTGTATCAATTCTGATAATACCACGAAATTGACTTTCTTCTAATGCAGTAGATAGTGCAGATTTTAGCGGACATTTCAAATGTTTTCTTTCTTATTTTATTATAGATTGTACGACACGATAGAACTTTAGAGCAAATTGTTTTTCCTATACCAGAAATTTGTGAATATTTAACGCACGAAACAAAAACAAAAATCCTACATACAGCTGAGCGTGATGATCAGGGATCAAAAGTGGCTGATTTTTTTGATCGTACTGAAGAAATGTTTAATGAGATGAAGTGGCAAAAGAAGTTGAGAGGTAAAATTAATAATATATATTCATAATAACAATTATTTATTAATGATTTTAGGGCAACCAGCTTTATTTTGGGTTAGTAGCTACATGTCTCTATGGAGTAATATTCTTTTTAATTGCATAGTCGTTATAAATCTAATTGTTGCACTGTTTTACCCTTTTGATAATACCGTACCAGGTGATTCGACATAATTTTAATTTATATAAATTGTGGTTTTATTTAATTAAATTTTTAATGTAGAACTGAGCTCGCACACATCGGGGCTATTTTGGGCTATTATGCTATTTTCTTTGGCTATTGTAATTACGTTACCTCGGGAATCCGGAATACGAACGCTAATTGGATCAATGATTTTACGATTAATTTTTTCACTCGGCCCCGAACCGACTCTTTGGCTCCTTGGCTCAGTGACGGTACTTGTTATTATTTCAATTTTATAAATGTTATAATTGATTTATTTAATTAAAAAACAAAAAAACACAGGTACTTCTAAAAGGAGTCCACATAATCAGTATAATGGGAAATCATGGGACCCTTGAAAAGAATTACTTAAAAATAATTACTGATTTTCAATTATTATACCATTTTGGATATATATTCTTTTGCATTTGTGGACTATTTTGCCATCCATTTTTCTACTCGGTTTTGGTAAGTGTAAAAATAATAATAATATACATATTAATATTGAAATATTTTTAATATACCAGCTTTTTGATGTCGTCTACAGAGAAGAAACTTTATTAAATGTAATACGTTCTGTTACAAGAAATGGCCGCTCAATCGTTTTAACAGCCGTCTTAGCCCTTATACTAGTCTATTTATTCTCAATTATTGGATACATGTTTTTTAAAGATGATTTTCTTGTTCCTGTTGATGATGAAATACTTCCAGGTATGATATTTCGTTACCCATAAATTCAAAGTGAAAAATAATATCGGAAATGAATTTATTATCGTTGAAAACATATGAAATGAGACCCAACATGATGATATCTCGTAATTTTTAGAATATAATGTTAGGTTTGTACATTCATTTTTTCTTTTTTCTATTATCAGAAATTGGTGATTCTTCAAATGGTGGTTTCAAAGCACCTTCCTCAGAAAGGGCTGATTTTATGATTCAGAGTGGTGGTGGGGGTGGGGGTGAACAGAAAGAGAGGGCATGTGATTCGCTTGTGATGTGCATCATTACGACACTTAATCAAGGATTGAGAAATGGGGGGGGTATCGGTGATATTTTGAGAGCTCCGTCGAGGAAGGTAACAAAATTGTTTGAATTGTAATTTTATTTTATAAGGATTTTACTTACTTTTAAGGAGCCCCTATTTGGCGCCAGAGTCTTGTACGATCTGTTATTCTACTTTATTGTGATAATAATTGTTTTGAATTTGATTTTTGGTGTAATAATTGACACCTTCGCGGACCTGAGGAGCGAGAAACAGCAAAAGGAGTTAATTTTGAAGAATACCTGCTTCATTTGCGGCCTCAATCGATCCGCTTTTGACAACAAAACCGTCAGCTTCGAGGAACACATCAAGAGCGAGCATAACATGTGGCACTATTTGTACTTTATTGTCCTTGTGAAGGTTAAGGACCCAACCGAGTTTACAGGGCCGGAGAGCTACGTTTACGCAATGGTTAAGACGACTATTTTGGAGTGGTTTCCGCGACTGCGCGCCATGTCCTTAGCTGCAATTGACGCCGAGGGAGAACAAATCGAATTGCGCAGCCTCCAGGTGAGTCTGGAGGACACGAAAAATCTTGTCGCGAAATTATCGAAGCAGTTGCGCGAGCTTAAGGACCATATGACCGAGCAGCGGAAGCAGAAGCAACGGCTGGGGCTACTTAATCCAGGTAAATCAATTTCAGATCAATCAAAGCTCACTCTCTTTCTAAAAGGGCAAACCGTTTAGTTGCGTAAAAATTCGAATCAAGCTGATAAACATCGAGACATAGTTACTCCCTCCTCATAACCTAAAAACAAAAAAAATAATATTTTAAAAGAACAAAGTGAATAAATCAAATTATTGACTTATCGATTTCAATATCGGCGGTTTCAACAAATGTATACATATATAATATAGAACTTGTACTGGATTAAAATTAAAAAAATTCACCTCCACCTACGCACCATTCTCCTTTCCTTTAGTTTGGCTGAGGCATATCTCAAAAAAGGCATGGATTTGTAAAATGATTTTGTTGCTGTTTACTTTTATTCTATTATATTTAATAGTATTCTGTTGTTTTTTGTATTAATAAACTTGTGTTTCTCTTTGTTTCGTTTGTTTTACCTAGTTTTTAAGTTGATTTGTAGAAATGCTGAAAAAGAACTGTTGTTTGAGCCTGACCTAACTTTTTTAGAAATTCAAAATATAAAAATAAAATATATTAAGAAATGCACAATTATCAAATCATTTATGTGTACAGTTTGCAGAGTTGACAAAATGAATCTAATATATAAAAATAATAAAAAAATATATTTTAATGGTTATTTTAATTTTCATTATTCCTATTTCTCGTATGGTAAGTTTGTTCTTGCAAAAAACTTGTGATAGTAAAGGACAATCCACTTTCTTCTACGGCAGTGACTTTTGAATAAAAATTTTGTTGAGGAAAGCTGAAGAATAAGTGAAGTTAGAGCATATTATTAATTCAAGAAATTTTTCAGCTTTGCAGATGAGTTACAACTTAAAAAAACTTACACGTTATTTAAGTTTTAGAATTTTGTTAAAAACAAAAATATTTATATATATCTGGCAAGGATGTAAGGATAATTTATAACAAGAATACAGCAGTAAATTTTCCAGTAGCGGTTACGAGCTCTCCTCGTTCATTTCGGTATAAAGCAACAATTTTCATTTCTAATGAAGTGCGGTTACTTAATAATTTGTTTAATAGCTAAATGCCTCGAGGTCCAGGTAATATAATAAATAAATTTTTAAAAAAAACTAATATGTAGGTAATATTTTATTTTTTCCTGAAGAATGCAACCCAGTCACAAATTACAAAAATTGAAATCACCAAAGAGGTTAATTTTGGTGCGAAATTTACAAAAACATTTTCTGGAGTTTTTATGATGACTGCAAACAACGTTTATTTGGTGAATATTACAAAAAATGATAAACATTTCGATCAAATCGCCAAAATCGATGAATTCGGCGAGGACGTGACTGGGTTTGAGGTTAAGCCTAACCTAAAAATGTATAAAGAATTTTTGTTTCTGTTAAATTTAATTTAAATTTAGGCTGTGACGTGCGACAATCGTGTAATTTTCATTGTGGCTCATATAGATTTTTTCAACGTTTACAACACCGAAATCGTCCGGAGCGACGCCATTTTGAAACCAGTTCAAAAAGTAGCCATTTTCGGGAAGTTTGTTAGGGCGGTAGGCTTCAAAAACCACGAGGACTTGTTTCTTGTAATTGGTACCAACTTCACGCAAGCCCACGGGAGACTGAGGTCTGTGCGAATTTATTAATTTCAGTAGTATTTAAAACAATATGCTGACTCTAAGAGTTACATTTTTTAACTCAGTTTTGATAAGCTAGAGTCGGTTAATTTTGATTTTGAGATGGTTTTTTGCTTGCCGACTAGAAAAATTTATGTCAACATTTCTACCCTCAGCTTGTACAAGTGGCAGCGGTCCGCTTTTCACCTGCAGGAGGAGAAAAATTTGCAATCTTTAAGCGATTTGGCGGTTCTTACTGAAAACGGGACGCCCATGGTGTTTTCGGTGCACTACGCACTGCGGCGTTCGTCGAAGGTGGGTCTATCTTCTTGAGCTTTATTTTGAAATTTCTTAACGGCTACTTAAAACTGAAATTGCAGACGTCAGTGCAAACGTTTTTGCTCTTGGAAAACAAATTGAGGCGCACTCACAATCTCTACGTTGACTCGAACATCGTCCTGCCGATGTCAGAAAAGGGGTCTTATTTTATTTTGGCCTATAGTCGTCGTCTCAGCGTCTGTCTGATGTATGCTGTTGGGGCAGAGGCCCTCGAGGAGGTGGGAAAAGAGACGCTAAGCACGACCATTGAAAAGATGGCCTATGGCAGAAATTTCATCCTCGCCGAGGCTCCACCTGGAGAATTGTGGAATTTTAAAAATTTGAAATTGAAAGAGTTCGTTAAATTTAAATTGAACGACACCGATGTTGAGGCCTCTACAAATTTAATCGCAACCGAAGACGACCACGGGACGAGTTTTGCACTAATTTCCTACGTTCGCCCGGATAAGGTTCAACTTAAAATTATTGAAATTCCCTCGGGACTTCCTCAAGAAGGTGCTGAATAAAATTTTCTATATTTATATATTTACGTTACATGTTATAGTTAAATATTTTTTTTATAATTATTTTATTTAATTATCTTCTTTTCTTACTAAATAATTCTATGAAAAATACACTGCAAACACAGAGAATGAATTGAAATCGCCGCAAAACGCCGTATATGCCCCAGTTCTGAATTTAAATAAAATTTTGCTAAATCGTACACATGAAATTGAAAATCTTAAATTAATTTTGGGATGGAGAAATAATTTCAAACCAAATGAAATAGTCGTTAAAAATTCAACTTCCGTTAAATCTGGAATCGTTAAAGAGGTCAACGTTAAAAATCGAAATTGTTTGAGTGTAGCCAAGCTTACAATAAAATTAAAAAGGCTCAGGGAGCGGTTACAAGATTTAAAAATGAGAAATTTCATAAATAAGAAGAAGAAACGAAATGTTGGGAATGATTTAAAGTTAAAGACATTTAAAGTTAAAAATTTGATGTTTAATGGGACTATTTTTGAAGGTTTGTTAGTTATTTATATTGTAAGTTTGTACATAACTTATTTTATTTTAGGTATCGAAAGCGTACGAGATGAAAATATAATTATTTTAAGGTCTCAAAGAGTTGCTACAAAGGAGATTAATTTTGAACATTTTCAAATTGCTATTGAAGAAAATATAACAGTTGAGGAGTTATCTGTTAGAAAAATAAACAGAATTGAATGGAATCATTTTTATGAGGACCTTTTTTTAAAAAATCGCGATACCACTGTTGAAGGGTCCCTCATTTTCAGGGGTTCTACGACCGTTAAAACTCTAGAAACAGAAAAAGTCAACGATAGAAGAGTTGGGAATTTTTTTACGTTAAAAACCTATCAGGAGATCAACTCTAAAATGTTAGCCACTACAATCAAAGTAACCTCGATAGTGACGGACAATTTAAATGGGATTCGGTTCGAAAGGGATGTAGCTTCAGTTGGAAAAGCCATTCGATTTATTGAAAGTAAATCTTTTAAACCTAATTGTACAAAATCTTTTTTGATAATTTTACTTGTAGCACCGATAGCAGCAAGATCAGTAAAAATCGAAAAAAGTTTGACTCTTTCAAAAAATGATCATAAAACCCTCTTTCGTCACATTGCTCGACCTCTAGGGTCTGAATTTCTTCAATTATACAAAAACAGAGTTGTAATTAATGGCGTACTTACGATTAACGATCTTTGTTTTGATTCTAAAATTCGAAGTAGCATCGATGGAAACACTTTCAATACCAATTTTAAAGATGCTTACTGGATGAGGAACGTCCATCAGGTTTCTTTTTTCACTTTAATTAGTTAACTATCTCCAAAAATAAAAATTTCCTTTTAGAGATTTCAAGATGTGAATCTTCAAGGTTCAGCAGAAGTCCAAAAAATTCAAGCAGATCTCTTAAATAGTGTAAATTTATCACATTATCTTTTAAACGAAAGCGAAAACGAGCCTTCAGGAAGTTATTTATTCATTATAAATTCGTCAACGCTCCAAGGAAGTGTTTGTAACCAAAACAATGTTTTATCATCAAAATTAATAAATTTAAATAGTACCACAATTCGAAAAGGGGAAAAGGCGGTTTTCTATGATGGTATAAAAGAATTTGCTGAAGTCCTAAAAGTTAATAATTTGAAAACTGAGAAAATTAATGGAAACCCAGATAAGAATTTTGTCAAGAAAGATTTAAAAGACATAGCTTTTAGGAGATCTAAAGAATTTTCATCGATCATCGTGAACAGTGAATTTTTAACCGATCATTTAAAAATTCAAAATTTCAACGACTTTGAATTATCAGAGTTTTGCAAAAACTCAATCGATGTAAAAAAGAATATGATCTTCGAAAAGTTAATTGTAGCTGATAGAAACAGTTTTGCGAATGTATATTTCAATTTCTTAAACAATATTGAAATATCAAAAATTACGGAAATTTTAAAAATGACAGAAAACCATAAAATTATCCTTGATAAGAAGATAATTGTGGAAGGTGATGCTATTTTCGAGAAAGGTATGAAAACGTTGTGGATCAACGATTTAAACTGGAACAACTACTTAAAATTGATCGTTTTCTTGAATGAATCAACCGAAATTGGTGGTATTAAAACTTTTACAGATACTTTAGTAATCAAAGATATCGCGATGATCACCCAAATTAATGGTATTAATATAAAAGAATTTTTTGAAGGAGTTCTACTTAAAACAAGATCTCAAAATATTAAAAATATGTGGAATTTTGGGGCAATTACCTTTAAAAGTCACCTTAGAGCTCCATGGGTTGATGGTATAAAAACTGAGCTGCTGGTCAATACCAATAGTACGCAGATTAAAATTGAAAGTCATCTTATCGTTGACGAGTTAAACATTTCCGGTAGTATCTGCGGGATTGTTGAAAATAATTTTGGTTTAAACCGCATTGAAAACAATCTTTCACGCTTCGGTAACGATTATTGGAAAGATATAAAAGTTATAAAAACAGCTAAATTTATTGCAGAAAGCAGTATTTATATGCACCTATTAAAAAATGCTGTTTTAACAAGTATGGATCAAAAGATTACCGGAAGAGTTATATTCAAAAATGAAATATTTTTCGAATCGATTAACAGCAGCTATTTAGTCAATGATATCGACTACCTTTACAGGAATTGTTTACTTCAAAAACCTAGCAATGAGCAGATCGTTGTAACGCAAAAGAATATGTTACGTGATATTTTCGTAAAATCAGCACAATCTCACAGTCATCTAGATGTAGATATCTTTAATAATATCGATATTTTTGGATTCAATTCTTCGATTTATCGATTTACTGAAAATGATCTTATTCAAGGAAAAAAAGTATTTAAAAATCTACCCCCTGTTATTGAATATTTTCAAATGTATGGACTATTAAACAACGATGATTTAAGTAGTATTGTCAAGATGAATAATTTAGAAACGTTTCTACCTCCTGTACGATTTATCGATGTTAAAGTCAATACTTCTGCAACGGCTCAAGAAATCAATGAGGTTAATTTCGATTACTTTTTAAGTAATCGTGCAAAATTAGAAGGCTTAGAGCAAGAGTTTTATGGAAATTTAATTTTTAAGCGGCTTTGTTTATCACGTAATACTACCGTAACGTCCATAAATAACATTGATACTGCCGATATAATCGAAAAATCAGCGAAATCACTGCAGGAGGTGTATGGAGAAAAAATAATTACTGGAAATTTTTACTTCCTAGGACCAGCTCATGTGGAGTATTTGAATGGTATCGATTTAACTGAGCGATATGATAAAACAATAGACTTGAAAAAAGACTATGAAATTAACGAGGCGGGTTTAAATCATGGACTTTTTGATCGTGGCTTAAAAGTTTCAGCTACATTGAATGGTCATTACATTGATGTACACCTGTTCTGGTACAAGAGATATAATGAAATTGTATTTGGAAACTTTCAAGAGATAAATAATCGTATTAATTTAATACATACCACAGTGCATCGTAAATCTATTAATAATCGATTTATATACCTAGATTATGATACCTCTATTAATGGTATCTGGGGAAAATACATTAAAAATCCGGTAAAAGAGGAAATTGTAAGACCCAACTGCATGGCATCAAACCCAAACTGTTTGTGCGGATCGCGAAAATTGCTTTTACAAATTTCACCTTCTGGACGAATGTTCGTAAGCACCCCGAAAAATCCAATTCTAAAAAATACCCACTATGATTTCAAAGCTCTAGCAAAAAATTTCTGCGATCGGAACTCCTCTGTATCTGAGCTAAGCTTATTCTGGCACTTTGGGTTTTACGAAAAAAATTTAACATTCAACTATTTCATGAGCGATCTTCAAACCTTCGACCTTCGGAGCAATCCAGCAAAATTTCTACTAGTCAAATCTGTTCTGGGTATGAGAAATACGCCACTGGTTCTGGTAAAATTAGACACTGTTAAAAATCAAATCCTTCCGATTCAAAGTTTCAGAGAAGGTGTAGGATTCGATTTAAATTTTAAGATTTACACATTCTCGGAAAGGGTTTTTATGGTTACGTCGACTGAAACAAAAATTACCCTCTATGAATTTAAGCCTGAAAATGAGATATTTACTAAAATCCAAGAAATTTTCGGACTTTACAACATTTTTGAGTTCATGATAGTCGATAAAATCGTATACCATTTAATCCTCACTTGTCGATTGAGCGACACTTTCAGTATCTATACGATGAACACCAGACATACGCTGCAATTTCAATTCTTCCAAACTATTCGAATTAGTACCAAAATCAACGGTATAACGCAGTTTTTTGGAAAATTTTTGATCGCTAAAATGACCGCCATCGATGGACGTTACCACGTTTTTAAGCACTCAAAAATTCAGGGCTGGACTCTGGCGACTGTTGGAAATTTTCCCAACATCGAAATGGCCTTCCCTCTGCAGCGTACCCAGAATTCGGGTTATTATCAATGTCTCCTTGCATCATGGAACCGATCAGCCGTCGTCACTTTCTACTCACAGGGATAGAGTTAAGGCAATTAGAAAAAATCAATTAAGTGCGTATTTGTACAATGTTTTGTTAAAAATATAACAAAAAAACCGAAAAGGTTTCGGTAGTTTGCTTAAATTTTTCAGAAGGGTTTCCTTTTTATTAAAATAAAGATGGAAAGATCTGAGTTGATCTTTAGTGTTTTCTGGCTACGTTTTGCACTAGTCCCCAATTTAGCGCGCACCGCCTTCCAAAATGTTTGTTTTACTGATATGTTTTTTTACATAGTTTGCTTAATCTTCTATGCTAAGTGCGCTGAATTCTTTATGGTCTTAACCTCCGCAGATAAACAAAAATTGATTTAAAACTGATGTGGAACTAATTCCCGCTTTTGAGCTGCGATATCAGCCAATGAAAAATTTATTACAGAAGTCAGAATAAAATCAGTTATTCTTTGATTTCGTCTGTTGAAATTAGTTGCCTTAAAATACAAATGTTCAATACAATTCGTTGAATTCGAAAAATGTGGTCGCCATCTTGAATTTTTGGATATTTCGACATAACCCTCAAATACTAGTTTTCATGGAAATTCCCTGAAACTCTCAATAATTGGTCGCCATCTGAGATCAGTCATTTTGAAGACCAGGAAAAAAAACGCAAATTTTACATGAATATTGCTAACTAGAAGGGTTACCTGGTTTTACCCGGTGTACAAAAAGTTTAGTCTCCGTATTAAGTCCGCCATTTTGAATTTCCAAGAGTTTATAGTAAATTCGAAACTATCTCAAAGTACTCATAGTTGGGATTGTGATCACGGTGAGTGCGAGTCACCATTCTGCCCACTGACCTATACATAAGTACATATATACTGGATTTCTGGTCCCATACAACAACTCACTTTAAAAGTGGTATCAACTTTTGGGCAAAATCTAACTATATTTCGTTTCCCCTTAGATACCCCAGTCGTACAACTTAACAAAGGCCCATTCCAATATTCGAATGAAAATGGCGCAGGTGTGATCAGATTTGTTTTCCCACAAATAATTTTTCCAACAATTACCTTAAACTTATCTTTTGCACAGCTTAAATATTCCATTTGCATTGGAACAAAATTATTGCGAATCTTCACTTTAAAGTTTGACCTATTGTCTGAGAAATGCATCTCACAAAGATATAGTACATATATTTTCTTTGCTGATTATGTCACTTAAGTTTATTTTAAGGACTGTACACCATTCCTCCCGATGCCTTACGTCCGTAGGAAACCTTAGAATTATGTTTTTATCTCTAAGTACTTTTCTCAATATTTTAAAACCTAAGTACATTAACATACCTGAAAAATTTTATTTGTCTTTTCTTACAGCCTGCATTATAAATGCAATCTTCCACACAACACTTGTTTGTGACGAATGTCAAAAATTCCAGGAACTGGTGTTAGGCTGCAGAACAGCCACGTGCAGATTTGGTTTACCTCTCTTTACTTCGCAACAAAGTACACAAATTCGCTAAATTAAAACAAAAATCTTTACAACATGGATATTCTCAATAATCTACTCTACGTTAAACACTGTGCAATGAAAAGAAACTATATAATGCAATGACCCGTTGTCAAAGATGTCCGAAAAAAATTAGTGAGCTGAAACCGAAACCCAAACAAGAATCGCATTTTAGTCAAAATGACTCGAAAAAAGAGCATTACCTTGATTGTATGACGATGTTGTTTTCTTGAAGTCCAGAATAGAAGAGAGCCCGAGTGTTGGCTGCAGCCCTTTTTATAGTCCGACAAAAACGGATGTTCTAATAATTTGGTCCTGAATTTGGCCTTTTTCCGGGGAATCCATGATGGATTTGGCTTATTTCCGACCAGGCCAATATCGATTTTTTCTCTTCCCCTCTTTCCCTTATCATCCGTCTCTTTCTGATTTATTGAGAAAAATTTTGACTTTAATTTTTCACAATTTGTGTTTAATTCGCGCAATAAAACACGAATCCGGCATAGCCAATGAATATGCCGCAATTGAATCCATCAAGGTGTTTTGTCAAAACATGGATGCCGGATCATGTTGCCTTTTGTGTGTGCCTTTCCTGTTTTTTTTCTCTTTTTTCTCAGTGTTAGCTTCGTCAACAACACTGTTTTTTTTATTGAGTTATGTTATTAATTTGTATTGAAAAAAACAGATGTAATTTTATACACAAATAATGTAGTAACAACTTTATTCGCTATTTGCACAAGCGCTCGCAATAATAATATTTACAAAAAGTGCGCCAATTCCCAAGAATAACGGCCACTAGATGTCTCAATTTATTTTCGGCTACAATTAGCTGTTACGTATTATGGGGGTAAGTCTCCCCGGAGCCCGGCTAAGCACGTGGTGTGTGGTTGCGCGAGCTGGCATGGTTAGCATTGCAGCAGTGGGGGGGGGGGGGGGGGGGTTACCAAAAGCCACCCTTATCCACCAGAACGACTTCCGCCCAAAACGAAAAATCTCGCGCGGCGGAAAGGAAAACTAGGAAAGATGGAAAAGGGCATGCCGGACAGAGCCTCTGTCCCTGCCCGTGGATGGCATCTCAGGAGGTGGCTCGGGTGGAATTGAGCCCCCCCTCTGGCCACATCCCCAACCGCCCTTATGACCACCCCGCGGCCAACAAAATTATGTGGAGGTTCCTGCTGTGAAAATAAAAAACCTATTTGGCTGAAACTGAGAAGAGAAGAGGAGAACCCAGAGAAAAATCTATGTTAATTTATTGAATTTCGCTTAATACAAGCTACAAAGAACTTAAGCTAATAAGTAAATTAAAATTAACTTATGCTAAATAAAAATAAGAATAAATAAAATTGAAGGAAATGAAATGAACTAGGGGTTGGGTGGGCTAGTACAGGGCTAATAAAGAGCGCGCTTGAGGGAGAGCTTATCCAAATAGAAGTTTAAGGTAGAAGCGTTGTTGGCCTTACGCAGCATACGGGTAAAAGGTTCGAAGTGGCCATAGTTTTTCCGGTGGGTTTCAAGGCGAAAAGAGGGAAAAGATCTGACGTTGCGGGGGTTGGTATTGAGTGATATTCTAAGAAGGAGGTCAGGGCAGTCAATGGCGCCGACAAGGACTTGGTGGACAAAGACAATATCGGCTACATCGCGATGAAGGGAAAGGGGATGGAGAACGATTAATTTTAGGCGGTTTTCGTAGGGAGGTAGGACAAGGTGGTCGGAACATGGAAAATTTCGCATGGCAAAGCGGATAAATCTTCGTTGGACAGATTCAATTCTGTTGATGGTTGTGGAGTGTGATGGCGACCAGACCTGACAGGCATATTCAAGGAGAGGACGGACAAAGCAGATAAAGAGAGATGTTTGTTCGAGAACGTAGATTCGCGCCTACGTCTCGATATTCATGCACAATACAGGTAGGTGGGAGTTAGGAATTTAAGATAGGTTGAGAAGACTTTAATACAAATACCAGGTTATGCTTCTACGAAAAAAAGTTTATTTTATTGATATTCAAGCTAATTTAATTGATTTTACGTTGATTTTACGTTGATTTTACGTTGAGGGAAAAAGACCAAAGTGGTCATAAAAAACCCTCGGGTAGAGAAGGGAGGAACAAGGGTAAAATTGGAAGGAATGATGTTTGAAAGAAGAAGAACGAAGTTGTGTGTGTGTGTGTGTGTGTGTGTGTGAGTACGAATACTTGATCTGACGTGTACGTATACGAATCCCTTAGGGACGTATAACGAATCTCTTCAAGAAAGAAGAACGAATTTGTGTGGGTGTGTGTGTACGAATCTCTTCCTCCGCACTCGGTGCCTTTGGAGGAAGCCAGCCTGGACACCTCTGCAGCGGGCCAGGAACGATATATGGCGGGTTCTTATGTCGCTCGGCGACAACCACGCACGGGGACGTCCCCAAAATGGGGGACTCGGCCGCACGACGGCGATATGCGCGACCCCAGGACGGCACGACGGCGCCGCGGAAAATGCAGGCACCCGCTAGCACACCACACCTTCCGGGCTCCACTCGCTCCCCGGATGACGACACAAACAAACGACAACGATTTCGGCACCGAACTCAGCCGCACGACGGCGAAATGCGCGACTCCAGGGAGACACGAAAAATGCAGGCACCCGCTAGCACACACACTTTCCGGGCTCCACTCACTCCCCGGATGACGACACAAACTAGCGAAAACGATTGGGGCACCGACTCGGCGGTAAAATACAACCCCACTACGGTGGGTTCGCGAATACGCGGTCAAAATAAGTAAGCTGAACCGGCAGTCTGCGATTTAGTCGATTAAAAACGAATAATAATTAATATGATATTTCTGGCAGAGGTCGCACGTCCTTTCCAGTCGAGAACACTCAAGCAAGTGACGAGAAGAGCCGCTGCAACCGACTCGGCGGCAGAAGCGTCGTGCGCGTGCCGCTTCTTCTCAGAAAAACGAATACAATCCCCAGAATTCGAGACACGAGCCATCCCCGTGATTCGGTTCGGCTAAAATCGATAAACAGGGCGCGCGCGACGTTGCCAGATCTCGGTCAGGCACATATGAAATGTAGGGGGTTAAGATGTTCGTGACGTTCGACGGAACAAGAGATTTGGTGACATAAGGGTTAGAGAACTCCTTAGACCATCGTTTAACGAAGCCAAGAGCGCAATTGGCCCTGTTAATGGAAAGGTCTATGTGGGATCGGAAGTTGAGTTCGTTATCACATACGACACCGAGGTCACGAAGGGACGTGACAGAGGGAACCGGCACACCGGAAAGGAGGTAAGGTCTGGGGGGTGTGGAAGTGCGCCTGCGGGAGAAGGTAATTGCTTGGCATTTAGATATATTAAGTTCAAGAAAATTATTCTCGCACCAGGTAAAAAAGTTATTCAAATCTTTTTGGAGGAGTACGGAGTCAGAGGCATTAGAGATAGGTAAAAAGATGTTCATATCGTCTGCATACATTAAAACGTGAGAGTGAGTAATCAAGTTCACAACATCGTTAGTAGTCAATATAAAGATTAGTGGGCCGAGATGGCTGCCTTGCGGGACTCCGGAGCGGGATGGGAAGGGGCGACAAAAGGAGGAATCAAATCGAACTTTGTACTGACGTTTGTCAAGGTAGGAAGAGATCCATGAAATAAGACGGGGAGGAAAGCCAAGATAGTTTAATTTCAGAATGATAATTTCGTGGGAAATTTTGTCGAAGGCTTTGCTAAAGTCAGTTGCTATCGTGTCAACTTCAGCGCCATTTTCCATGGCAAGGAGGGTGTGAGATACAAAGGTTGTTAGATTGGTGGTCGTGGATTTGCCTTTGAGAAAGCCATGTTGAGAAGGGGACAAGATTGACTTGCAGTGGAATGACATAGAGTCATAGATGAGGCTTTCGAAGAGCTTAGGAATACACGATAATTTGGCGACAGGTCGGATGTTGAAAATGTCGCTCTTGCAACCCTTTTTATGGGTAGGGTTGATGTAAGAATCCTTCCAGAGATCGGGAAAAATTCCTTCTGAAAGGGAAAGCTGGAATAGGGCGGTGAGAGGCTCAAATAAATGGTAGGCACACTTCTTAAGAAGAATGGCAGGAATACCATCGAGGCCTGGGTCAAAATCGTCAACGAGAGCGTTAATTTTGGTAGCAACTAAAGAGGGATCGATGACGATAGAAACAAGGGAGGTTTGAATGCTGTTACGCATGTAAGAGAAGAAGTTAGGATCAGGGGTAGGGTTATAATCTCTAAAGGATAGACTGAAGATCTTAGCAAAGAGATTGGCAATTACTGAAGGATCGGATGAGGATGACTCGCCAAGATTAAGGACAGGCTGGAAACCGTTAGACTTGCGTTTTACGTTGATAAACTTATAGAATTGCTTCGGATCAGATATAAGTTTAGATTGCATAGAGGCGAGGTAGTCGGTGTAGAGGGCAGAGCATAGCTTGGAGAAAGGTTGGAGATAGTGATGTAGGAAGAGTAATCTGCGTCGGACCTGGACAAGAGATAGGAGTGCCATAATGGGGGGAAAGAGGGAGATGATGGGAGTCGAGACTTGAAAGAAGATGGTGACTTCTCGTGGCGACCGAATCATGGGGATTTGAGAAGATAAGATCCAACTGCCTACCAAGATGGTTTTTCACACCACTGATTTGGTATAGACCAGAATCGGAAAGTTGATCACAGAATAATGACTCAATCGGAGAGGACACGTTAGTGGGAAAGTAGGAGGTGCCATCATCGGAGAGGGACCAAAGGAGACGAGGAAGGTTGAAGTCACCGATGACTATAATATCGTTAAGGGGAAGGGCGAGGGCCAACAAGGTATCAATTATTTCAATTGCGCGCTTGTAGGCATCAATATGCTGAGTAGGCCGAATGTAGCAGCATAAAATAAAGAGGGAACTTCGATATTGGGATATTTTGACGCAGATACATTCAAAGGAAGAGGAGTCACATAAGTTGACCTGCGTGGCATTGAAGTGGCTCTGGACTGCAATAAGGACACCGCGCCCAGATGGGCCGGAATTGGTTGAGATTCCGTCGGCGCGAAATACATTGAAATCGGAAGAAAATAGTTCACTACTATTAATCCCAGGCGTGAGATTGATTTCCGTGATCGCGAAGATGCCGTAAGGAAGAGATTGGGTGTTCAAGAAAACGTGTTGCAGCTTAGATCGCAACCCTCTGACGTTCTGATAATATAGAGAGAAACATTTTAAAGAATGTGTGGGATCAAGAAGAGCAGAACAGGATATGGGGAGGGTGTTGGCAGGGGGGTTAGGTACTAAAGTAGTTTTTGGAGTCGGTGCGGGCTTTCTGAAGGTGTGAAATACGCTTGGAGCTGACAAAGGAGGCGTATCCAGAGAGATCGTCGGAAACTTGTTGGGGTGATACGTCAAATGCGGCATGGAATTTGAGAAAAAGCAACCGCAGCAGAGGCGGGTCAGTCGGTAGACCTTCTTGATGAAGGGAGACCATGACGTTAGTTCTAGTTAAGTTGGCATACCTGATTTATTTTTCTTCTTTCAAAAAAAAAATTACAATTTCCCCTTAAAAATTACGGGTGGGCGCCTTGGACGAAACGATGATGATTACGCAGGATCCTTGATGAGGCCGATGTGCACCGATGACGAAGCTGATGAGAACGCGGGTGAAGAAGACGACGATGAAGAGGAATCCGTGATGATGTCGATTTGTTGAAGACGAGGGCACCCTGCCTCTTCACTTTTTGGCCCCGACGTGGTGCCACCCGTCGCCCAGGGATGCAGAAACTCAGGTCAGTAATTGCTCTTTGATTAAGTCATATCGCTTAGTTCTTTATACATTGCGTTTGATTTTAGTTGTACATATAGTGCATAATTTCGGCTAGGTTCGACACCCTTTTTACGATTCAACTAGAAAGTTCATTAATTTTGGAATTTACCGTTAGCTGCCAACTAGATTTCCTTTTCTATTTTTAGTAGTTCAACGTAGTTTATAATTTGAATTCATATTAGTATAAGTTACTTAATGGAAAAACAAAAAAAAATGTCTAGGGTTGGTCGAAGTTTTACTGTGATTTTTATAACTAAGTCACGAGCCGAGCCTTCTGAGTCACCTCGCTAAATCCTTTAAAGTTTGAGGTACACAAAAAAAACAAAAAAATAAAATATCCGAGAATTTAAAATTTACTTTCTTTTTTCTTGATTTTTTTTCCAGCCTTGGCCACTACACAGAATCACTCGGTGAGCCTTTAAATTTTTCAGTATAACAAAAAAACTCGTAACTAAAATTTCCTTTTCTTGATTTTTTTTTTCTTTTCAACCTTGGCCACAATTCGAAGTCCTGCCTCACACATTGAAGGGGTTCACATATAAGTTTGTTTACGTTTTTTCATCATGGGTTTTCCTTATGCGTATCGGCGGCGAATGCTAATCAAATGCGATTGTGTGCCAATACGCAGCCGTAGCTGGTTCGCTTCAAAGGACGGGGTGATTGATTTGGATTGGTTTTACTCGATTTTCTGTGCAGTTTTTGAAATTACGCGCGTGATTTTGAAAATTGTAATATTTTGTGTTGAAATTTTTTGTGCATTAAAACTGTTATTATGGCATAAGAGACCAATGCTAAAACAGTTTCTTGTGGTATTAATTAATAATTGCTGTGCGAGTGAAAGATGGGAGTAAAACGTCTTGTGAAGTGTTTAGCGTGTGGTCTTAAAAAAGACATTCATCCTCAACTTAATTTTTTCAATGTAGCAATGGATAATGGCAGGTAAACTATATAAAATAATTATGTAGAGGTATTTAATATAAAAAGTATTTTTCGTGTATCATCATTACGTGAGTCTGCAATTTAAAATATATGTTCATTTATTAATTTACATTGATTTATCTTTAATATGTTCTAAACGAATCTTAAATAATATATAAAACTAGTGTTTAAATTCAAATTCAGTAATAACTTTACTAACATTTAGATGAATCAATTTTACTTTAACTTTGTCTTAAGTTATTATTCCGTACATATCGTTTTAAAATGTATATGTATATTAGCGGATTTTAAATATTTTAAAGAACAATATAAATTAAGGGTTACAGAAATTAATTATTAACACATATTATAGACACTCAGGAAATTCCTTGTCAAATATTGTTTTTGTAAGATGTTCCATTGGAATTTCTTGTAAAACTATATATTAGAGTAAGAATATATTACATTATTAAAGATTACAATAACAATTTTAACCAATTTGACAGCAAAAATAAATTATTAAATATGAGGCATTTGTGACTAATAATTTTAACTCAACTTATTTGTTTGTTAAGATATTACGCGTAGTATTAAATATTTATTATTAGTTTTAATCAAAAGATTGTGATGTATTTTAAGATTGAACTAATAATAAGGAGGTTTTATATGCTTTTTCCTCCTTGGAAAAAATTACAGTGTTTTCATTTCAAACATTAAAGGGAACTTATATCTAAAGCCAGTGGAGAACTACTCCGTATATGCAATTTATTAAATATTTTAATCTCTGAAAATACTTATATTTCAGGAAAAAGAAAAAATGAATGTTTATACAAAGAATATATTATATTCTTAAAAATTGCAATAGAAATATTGAACTATTTTGCAATAAAAACAATGTAGTAAAGCTCATGCATTTATTTAATTCAATGAACGTTTTCTTTCACTTTTAAGTGATCGCCTGTCGGCACCCTGTAGTCTCTGTACCAGTTCCTGTAAATTCCAAGCCCCGCGTCAGCACTGTTTGTCTCGTTTTCACCACAATGCGTAAGCATGCTATCGACTTCTAGCAAGATCGTGGAGTTGGGAGAAATAACGGTACCAAGGTCACGAAAAATGAGAAGCTAAATTACCGGAGTGAACAGTCTTTGTAACGTAGGTTCCATAGTCTTTGACCGCTACCGGTCCCGCTGCAGCGCACTCACAAACTCCGCCGCTGCCACTGCAGGCACCAATGACTGCATGAGTCCGCTGCGCTGGGATGGCAACGTGCGCCGAGGACGCCGCACAGTGGACCAAAACGACTTGGCGTCGGTCAAAAATCTAACTTTTGTTGTATTAAAGATATGTTAGTGAAACTTTGGGAACTCATTATTGACATAATGACCTCTTAACTGACAAGAAAAGAGATCAATCGGTTTACAGGGTGACACAAAATTTATTAACAAAATTTAAAGTAGTCGAAAAATGAATAATTAATTTTATTTTACAACTTATAACAACAGTTTGAATTCAATTACTAATTATTTTATTATCTATGTGACAATATTTAAATAAAAAAAATATAAACTTACAAAAAAAAAGTAAAAAATATAAAAACAAAATAAAATAAATATTAAATACTAATCAGTTGCCTGGAATAATTTCAATCATATTACCGGTATTTTCATCGCCCATGTCTAATAACGAAGCCATTTCCTCTGAATATTCCCTGCTTCTAAAGATGAGATGTATGGATCTGATGATATTAGCAGCATACTCATTAGATCCACGTTTTGCTGTAGTGCTTCTAATCTTTATTTTTGGTTTCCTGGGCTTCTTCAGATAGCTCCCCAATTGGCAAAATACAGTGAAGTATTATATTTTTTCCATGCGTTAAAACTTTGTGGACTGTTGCTGTCTGTTTTTTGTGGCAAAAAAACAGAAAAACAATATTTTTTAGGAATTAAAAAATTGTGTGTGAATTTGGTTTACAATCATTTATTGTTACAAACTAAAATTTACAAACTTCAAAAAAATTCATACAATAATTATATTTAATCGTTACAAAATTCAGCCTATCTAATTAATCTAAATACAATACTGAGGTTAGTTAAATTCTACATGAACCAGCAGTTGTGATCATTGCAGTATCGAATTTGGAGGGTTTTTCAAGGTCCATCGGGCAATTTGGCCGTTTTCCGTACGGCCATTTTGTTTAAATTTATGTTCGTCCCTTTCGATTTTTTTGTGTGTCTCGCTCGCACTTATTGCACCAATTATAATATTAATTTTCATTAATAAATTAAATAATTGGTGATTTAATTAAAATTCTGGCAATGCCATTGATTTGATCGTGCCTGATTACCCCCTTTGGTGCTGTCAAATTATGAATGTAACTCCGCGGTGTTACAGTGCGAGATGTTCAGTTCGCGTTTTTGATATCCGAAGTTCCGGCGTTTTATTGTGTTTGCAATGGACATTTCATGAACAAATACAGGTAGGCGGCCTTTCTACCTGTTGTGTGCCTTTGTTCAGTGTTTTCAGGTGTTCTAGTAGTGTAATTTTAGTGATATCTGTTTGCCGGTGTTTTCTGTGTACATATGTCAAAGACTATATGTTTTCATTAATTATGTGTTATTATGCTCTCGTAATGTTTTCCTTTATGTTCGATGTAAAAGTGCTCGTCTTCTTTATGTGCTGATATATTTGTTTTGTGTAACTGTTGCGTTTTATGTCTAATCGGTAAGTTCCAGTATTGTTGTTGTTGTTCCGCCAAGATTTTGGTAGAACATACTGTGTGTACTATACTATGGGGTATTTATGTTTTTTTTTTATTTCAGGTTTGTTTTATGGATGTTTCCGGAGTCTTCATCTTTTATTTTCGTTCCCCCCTGTTGAACAGCCTGGTTCAACCTATTACACTTCTTCACGACGCCTCTCTTGTGATAGGGGAAGAATTTCAGTGTCCCATCTGCTAATACACGTACACGGACTTGATAGCGGTCGGGCAAGTTAAGAGTTTTTTCATGTCCCCTTTTCTTGCGTATTTCCTCAAAGTTGATACTTTTTAGGACATTTCTCTCCAAAAATACATCGACGCCTTCTCTCGTTATGAATCGTTGGTGTGTATTTTCGATTCGCATCTGCAGTTCCTTCAGAGTTCGTGTTGGACGTAGTATCTTCAGTGACGATTCCCTGGCACCATTGATGACCGCTGGCTTTGGTGGTGTTGCCTGTATTTGTAGAGCATCGTCCAGGTGTCTTCGGTTGTTAGGTGGCTTCGTCGTACTACTGCTGTCATAGGGCTTAGTTGAGCTTGTACCAGCAGTCGAAGAAGTCCCAGCAGTTGACTCTGACGATCGGCTGAGTGATGCCGATCCAAACATGTCCTCAGCCGGACTCGACCTTGGAGAAAAGTACAGTCCCTGACCAATGAATTAGACGCACCGACTAAAATAATGAGAATTTTAAAAAGGCGCCTGTTTTCTTTTCGAATTAATCGTTCTAGACATTTGGTTTTTTTAAATTGTCCAATGTTAGCATTCTAAGAACCTTTTTATAACTGGAAAAACCTAAAACGGTTGCAGGTAGGCATGTAAGTTCCATTTAACTAAGATGATAATTTTTTTGCGTTCATTTCTGAGTTTGCAAGTAACGAGTTAAGTCGTACTTTTATTGTTTATACAAGTGTTTCTTAACAAGTTAATTAGTGAACTTTGTCTAAAGAGTGTGTGGAAAAATATTTACGTGATATTACGTGAAAAAGTGCATTATTGTTGAAAGTTAACTGTTTTAAAGTTAATATTGTTCTAATTGAGAAAACTTTAGAAAATGGGTCGCGCAAAGGACTTAAACCCCCAACAAAAAAGTGTAATGGTGAATTTAATTAAAGCTGGAGAATTGTCCAATCGAGAAATAGCAAGATTGTGCAAAGTTTCTGCCTGTACAGATGATAGAGAGGCTAGACAATTAGCCAGAGCATACTCTGGTAGCGAAAGTCAAAGAAGAAACTGCCGAAAAGCACGTATGACATCATCAAGAGAGGATCGGAAAATTATCTCTATAGCCGTCCAACATCGTAGAGCATCAGCTCGTGCCCTAACAACCATCCTTAAGGACACGGGAATTGAGATATCGACGACAACATTGCGCCGAAGATTATGGCAAGCTGGGTTAAAATGTAGGCGTCCGGCAAAAAAGCCCAGGCTGACCAAGATCATGAAAAAAAGGCTAGAATGCATCAACACTTCACAGTTGATGATTGGAAAAAGGTATATTTCATTCTTTTTCTTTAAATAATAATTTAATCAACATTTTCCAAATGACAAAAAATTGATCCAATTATTGTGTTCATATAGGTCATCTTTAGCGACGAATGCCGCTTGGAAGCGGTGACAGAGATGACTCAATTTGTTAGGAGGAAAACTAACGAACGTTACAATGAGGGCTGTACCATAAGAACCATCAAACACCCTCCTTCAATCATGATTTCGAGCTGCATTAGCGATCAAAGCCCTGGAGCTATTTATTTTGTTGAAGGAACAATGAGGCAACAGCAATATAAAACCGTGTTGTCAGACGTTTTGCTACCGTATATAAATGCACAACTATACCTACGATCCCACTTCATATTCATGCAGGATGGAGCACCATGCCATACTGCAAAAACAATAACCAAATTCTTCGAGGAAGAAAATCTGGAGGTGCTTCCCTGGCCTGGCAATTCTCCGGACCTAAACCCAATAGAGAATTGCTGGGCTTACTTAAAATCAAAAGTATATCAACTATAAAACCCTAACATAAATGTCCTGAAGGAAAATATCACGGATATTTGGAATAATGACGACGGTTTAAAAGCTGCTATACAGTCTTGTATTTCGAGCATGCCGAGGAGGATCAGCAAAGTTATTAAAAATAAAGGATCTTGCATTGATTATTGATAAATGTTGTTATTATTCTTAAGAAAAATAAGTATCAATATCATTAAAAATTTAAAACTAAAAAAATGTGGCAGGATTTATTCAAACTTTTACTATTCCACTAATTTTCTGAAAAATTTGCTTGTGCGTCTAATTCATTGGTTAGGGACTGTAAATGTCTTCGAGGATAGTAAGTACGTCACCGTCATCATAAATGTGAGGCAACTGAAAATTTAACTTTAAATTTAATGTATTTCAGCTAAGGACAACACAGGACGCAACAACAGTAAACAAACATAGAATTTTTAGGAACATGAAGTGTTAGTCCTATTTTCTGATGTTTGTTCTATTGGTAAAGGACATAGCTTCGAAATTTGCCTTAGCAGCGAGCTATGTTGTGTTCGAACTTTCACAATTCTAGTAAGTCCATCGTTGCCTGGGTAGAGCTGCTCTACGATAGCTAACGGCCAAGCTGAAGGTGGCGAATTCTCGTTTTTTGTTAACACGGGTCTATTTTGCAATTGATTCAGGTAGTCCTTAGACCATTTGCTCCAAAATTCTCTAGTTTTTTGTTGAGTAAACGCCCATCTTTGAGACAATGGTATTTTCATTTTACATTTATCAGGTTCTGGAATAGCATTGAGAGCTTCTCCAATAAGGAAATGTCATGGCGTAAGAATTGTGGTATCCTCTGGATCGTTTGTTATATAGCACAGTGGTCTCGAATTGAGGCATGCTTCGATTTGTGTCAAAATTGTCGCATATTTTTCAAAGGTGCAAGCAGTGTTGCCTAAGCTTCTGCGTAAATGATACTCGATGGATTTTACACCTGATTCCCAAATTCCGCCAAAATGTGGTGATGCTGGTGGGTTGAAATGCCAGGTAATAGTCTTTGATGAAAAATATTGTGCAGCTTCTGGAGTGGCCTCAGCAATAGCATTTTTGACGTCTTTATCCAGCAATGATTTAGCTCCAACGAAATTTGTGCCACAATCTGAAAATATGTCAGTACATAGGCCTCTTCGAGCCACAAATCTCTTTAGGGCTGCAATAAACGCCTCTGAAGTTAGTCCTGAAACTAGCTCGATATGTATAGCCTTTGTTGCCATACACACGAATATGCATATGTAAGCCTTCAGTAATTTCGCTTGATCATCACTGGTCCAGCGAAATCAATGCCTACTTTGCTAAAGGGTCTACTAATATTGACACGTGTCTCAGGTAGATTGCCTACAAGTTGCGTCATTACAGACCTTCTATGCCTTGTGCATATGGCGCATTTGTGTATATTTGATATTATACAGCGTCTTGCGTCTAGAATCCAATATTTATTTCGACTACTGGCTAAGACTAACGATGGTCCACCATGTAAAGTCTCTTTGTGGATTTTATCGATTATTAGTGAAGTCACGTGATGGTTTTTTGGTAGAATAATGGGACATTTTCTTGCAATCGGTATGTTGGCATGTTGTAAACGTCCAAGCATTCGAATTAATCCTTGCTCATCGATGAATGGATTCAGTTGACGTAGTTTACTTTTATTTGATAACGGCTTACTATTTTTTAAATTTTGATAATCTTCTTCGAAAGCCATTTGTTGTACTAGACGTAGAATAATTCCTTCAGCATTTCTCCATTCATCAGCTGAAACATATCCTGTCCGTTTCGGTAATTGATTTAGCATGTTGTGCGGAACACGAAGTAGAGTTGCCACAGTTAGGACTAGTTTTGTAAAGGAAGAGTAACGAAGTAGAATATCATCGTCTATTTTGATTGCAAAATTTCTTGTGGTCTGCTGCCTAGTCTCTAAATCTGTTGTGTCTTCCGTTTTGTGTAGTTTTGGCCACTTATCCTGCTCCTTGCTTAACCATGTTGGACCATGCCACCAAATATCTGAAGTTAATAAATCAGCTACCGTCCGACCTCTGGAAGCAAGGTCTGCTGGATAATCGTCGGTAGGGACATGATTCCAACTGTCATATTTAATTACTTCCTGGATCTCAACAACCCTGTAGGTAACATAAGTCTTCCACCGTAAAGGATGTTCTCTTATCCATTGAAGAACGATGGTAGAATCTGTCCAGGCGACTATTGGAACATTTTCTAAGTCCATGTCTTTAATTATTGTTTGTAATAAGCGTGCAAGAAGTACGACTCCATTAAGCTCTAACCTGGGTATGGTTGTAGGCTTTACTGTGGAAACCTTGGTTCTTACCGTTAACAACATTGATATGATGTGCCCTTCTTCATCTTCTGTTCGTAAATATACAACAGCTGCATACGCCTTTGAAGATGCATCGCAAAAGCTGTGTATTTGTACCGGAACGTTGGACTTATAGTGCATCCATTTTTGAATTTTCAGTTGCGGAAGGTTTGTAAGACCTTGTTTGAAGTTCATCCATTGACTTTCAATCTTTCCTGAAACTGGGGCGTCCCAAGAACATCCAGTAATCCACAATTCTTGGATCAGCAACTTCGCAATGACTACTGTTGGAGCCAACCATCCAAGTGGGTCATACAACGAGGCGATTTCTGATAGTATTGTCCGTTTAGAAGTTGTTTGATGTTGTTTCTTCGGCAAGTATTTGAAGGTAAAATGATCAGGCTTCGGATGCCACTGAATTCCTAACGTTTTTATAACCTCCCCATCGCCAACTCTTAAAATTTCCTTGATTTCTCTATGCTCCTTTGGAATAGTTGTAAGTAAGTTAGCATCATTACTTGCCCATTTACGTAAGTTGAAACCTCCTGACTTCATCATTTCAAGTAATTCAGTTTGCAATTCTTGAGCCTTAGCTACGTTTTCAGCTCCTGCTAATACGTCATCCACATAAAAATTGTTGAAGACAGCCCTCGATGCCAAGGGATACCGTTCTTTCTCATCTTCAGCCAATTGCTGTAACTTTCTGATTGCCAAATAAGGTGCTGACGTTGTTCCAAAATTTACAGTGTTGAGCTGGTAATCTTGAGGTTTCTTTGCAATCGGATGTTGCCAGATAATTCTTTGAAATGTACGCTGTGACGGATGTACTGTACAAATATCATCCTGTACATTTTCTCGATGTCGGCATTTATTGCTATTTTATATTTTCGCCAGTTTAACAAAGTTGCGAAAAGTTTTGGTTCTAATGTTGGTCCCTTTAAAAGATAATCATTTAGCGAATGTCCATTTGTTGTTTTACATGAAGCGTCGAAGACAACTCGAAGTTTGGTAGTGCTGCTGTCTTTAAAAACAGCGTGGTGAGGGGTGTAATAGTTTGGTATGTCATTTGTTGCTGGTTTTATCATTTCCATATGGCCAAGTTCAAAGTACTCATTCAGACATTTTGTATAATCTCCAGCCATTTCAGGTTTTCTTTTGAATTGCATCTGTAACGCTTGAAATCTTTTCAACGCTTGTGGCCGCGATTCACCTAGTACAGGTATTTCGTTGTTTATAAAAGGTAACTTCACTTGATACTGCCCATTAGTAAGACGAGTATGTGAATCCTTGTACAATATTTGACATGCCTCCTCTTCTTGCTTAAGGATTGGATTTGTAGGAAACTCTTCGATTTCCCAAAAACTTTTCAGTTGGATCTGAAGATCGTTCTCAGTAGTGACTGAAAAGGAATGTGTGTTGTCTTGCCTTGAATTGCTTGTTGTTCCAAGTAGGATCCAGCCAAAGAGTGTATTAATGGCTACTGGAGCTGAATTCAAGCCTCGTCGAATACCTTCTTTTATTATCTTGGCATAAACGTTAGCTCCTAATAACGCATATATTTTTCCGGATTTCCAATATGTTGCATCCGCTAATTGTAGGCTTCAGATGTTCAAAGTCTTTCTTTGCGATATTTCTTTTTGGTAATGGATCTGTAATCCTTTTTAAAACTAAAAAGGTTTCCTTAATTACAGGACCTTCTGAGTTGCGTCCTTGTAATTGTAAAGTTGTTTGTTTGTGTGAACTCGCTGCCACACTAGCACCTAGACCTGTGATGGCCATTAAAGTAGATGTACACACAGCACCCAGTTTTTGCCAAGCAGACTCTGTAAGGAAAGAGGACTGTGACCCTGGGTCAATCAAGCGACGTAAAGTGCTAGGTACGCCATGTCTACTTCGTGCAGTTATTATTGCGGTGGACAATAATGCTTGTGTGTGTTGACTTGTTATAAATGTTTGGGTTGTTTGTAACCCATCAGCGCTGTGGCTATTGTGCTCGTGTTTCTGATTTGTTTGGCTTGGTGTTATATCTGTTGATTGCTTGGGTGTTGTGGTAGATTGATTTTTGCTATCTTCTACATGTAATGATGTATGATGCCTTTTATTGCATTTAAAGCAGCAATATTTGCTTGTGCACTCCGAACTAAAATGATTGCTCGACAAGGAGTTTAGACATCGATTTGCCTGCAGAATGGTTTTCCGCCTTGCTTGAATGCTCATTTCTTTGTATTTTGGTCATTTGGAAATAAAATGTTTGCCGCTGCATGCAGGACATTTGCCTTGTCGTATTGCGTGATATGTTTGTGTCTTTTCCTTGTTGTTATATTTGGACTGTATATTCTTTGAACTAGCTGCATCTGAAATTGATTCTAAAACCTTTAATCTAGTGTTCAGAAATGATTTGAATTGTTCGAACGTTGGAATTTCCTTTGTAGATTCTAATTCCTCTTCCCATAATTTAAGTGTAACAAAGGGAAGCTTTTATACCATGATGTAGATTAACAAGGAATTCCATGAAGATGTATCAATATCTAGGCTCTGTAACTGTTGTAGGCATTCATCCGTTGTGTCGATTAAAGATTTTAGTCCTTTGCTTGTTTCGGTATGTATTATTTGTTGATTGACCAAATTGCTTAACTGGTGATTAACTAAAATTTATTTGTTCTCATATTTTTGTTTTAATTTAGTGTATGTCTCAAAATACTTTCCGCCTCATCAGTCAAACAAGTTTTTAGGTAGTGAAGTTTCTAAACTGACGTCAATTTTACATTGGTATGGACTAATGAAACAAATAAATCATGAAATGATCTCCAACAATTATATCCTCCATTAAATTTAGGCAATGTAATTCTAGGAAGCGTGGTATCGTGTTGTGTTACGGTAGTTTGAACTGGACTAGCAGTGCAACCAGATGCAAATGAAATGGGAACGGTATATTTCCGAAGGCCTTCTAACAATTCGCCCATATATTCAGAATATTTGGCTTCTGTAATGGCAAAGTTGTCTTGATTTATATAATCGTGCTGTTCGGTCGATTTATCTGCTTTTAGATGCTTTATGATTTGTAAATCCACATCGGTATATTTGTGCCAAAGATTCTTTAAATCAGAAATTTTCGTTTCAAAAAATCCCTGATACCTTTTGGTCAATGCAGTCTTTTTACCGTTCTCGATGCATTTTTCCAAACGTGATTTAATAATTGTTTTTTCAACAAGAAGGTCTTTTAACGAGGACATTTTACCGTATTTACGAAACAATTTGAGAACAAACTTGAAATGTTATAAATAAATTGAGGGGTATACAATCAAAGTTGGTAAAGTCCACAAAATTTTAAAAGTGAGATTTAAATTGCAAAACATTTGTTTACGTACCTATATTTACCCCGTAGAATAATTTTATACAAATTATAAAAATCTCGACTGTTATTTAAAATTGAAAATTGACTTTACAAACAAAACTAGCAAAGTCCAAGTGAGTTGAGTTTCAATTTGCGTAAAATCCTTTTCGACCAATAGGAAGGCTCCATTGCCTCTATTTCACTGACAGCTGTCATGGCCGCCTTTGACGTTGTAATGCTCTTTCGTTGTGTTCGCGTTGTCGAATTTAATTAATTTTGAATAGGAAAAACTGTATTTTCGTGAAAAATTTGTGGTGCCCCGAGAGAATGGAGAGCTACCCCACCAGGGTTAACAGAAATGAAACCAGGAAACGGGTTGCACAACCAAGTACTTGGAAGAAAAACATCACCAAGAAAAAAAGGTATGGGGGGCACTAAAACTTATGCTTTTAACTTGATCCCATTTTATTATGTATATATTTTTATTTCAGGTACTTGGCAAAAACATTGCCGAGACTCCCTCAATGTAAGCATCAAAGCAAGAAATTACAATGCCATCTTGTGACGACAAAAATGTTACGAATATTTCATCAAGCTTTCTACAAAAATTCTAATAAAATTCAGCAAGACGGACTTTTGTGGAAATGCTGTACAGCTGTTGCCGTTAAAAGGAAGAGACCTCGTAATGGCAAGAAAGCAGGCAAACAGTTCACGACTAAATTTCACATTATAGCTGATCGAAAAAAGATACCTGTCTGTCAAAAAGCGTTTTTAAAAATACTGAACATTAAAAAAGGACGAGTACTATCATTAGTTGCGAAATCGTTCAAAACTGCAGAATTCCCTGTAGACAAAAGAGGTGGAGATCATAGAAGTCACAAGTACACCGGAATACAACAGTCAGTTCATACATATATGAGTAAATTAAAATGTCTCCTCCGAACGGTACCCTCACCTTGTCGTGGTGGAGGAGCTTGCGCGCGTCGATGATTGACTGAGCTATGTCGACGGCAGCAGGGCGCTGCCGGCAGGGTTTCCCATGTCGAACAGGTCAGTCTTGAGGCGTCAGACGAAGAAGGGTTACCACCATCCCAAATTCCATGGAAGGCAATCCTCTGGATATGTATTCTGCACGAGGTAACCAGCCTGTTGCTGGGAATCCTCCCGCTCAAGGAGCGGCCGGGGCAAGGAATGTGCAGGCCCCACTTCCATGTACTGCCGAGGTGGTGAGTCCAGGCCAAGGAGGAAGCCCCCTACTGGACTCCGATGATAGAATGTCGCAAGACGGACTATCATCGATTGGGACATTGACACAGTCAATGGAGAGCCTTCTTTGGGAACAGGAAGGGATCGGAAAGCAATCCGTTGCGACTACGGTTAATCCTGATCCCGCCACGGACAAGAACGCCCCCCCTTCAGCCACTATCGAAAAAGCTGAGGGGTTGTCCAAACGACAGCTGCGACGGCGGAGGAGCAAAGAGAACAGAGCTAAGGCTAAGGAAGCGAAAGCCGACTTTGTCAAGGGCTCTATCACTTGCTCCTCGACTCCGGTGCCAGCTGCCGCCAAGAGAGGTAGGTCGGAGGAGGACTCGTCCACTCCGGCCACCTCGACTGGTGGAAGCTGCGCTGGAACTACCAGCAAGAAGCCCACGCAGCTCGTGAGCAAAAATAAACGGAGGAAAGTCGTTAAGACCGGTCTCCCAAAAATTTGCTCACCGGACGAGGCAAAGGGGAAACCCGATCCTCGTTCCGAGTCGTTAGAAGGTGCGGCTCCGTCGGGTTCAAAGACAGCGGCCGGGGCAGGGGGAAAAAGCTTCGCTGAGGCTGCTTCCCAAGCCCTTGTTGCTGTAATTGCAGCCGACAACCCACAAAGAGAAATGTCGCAACGACATGTAACCTTTGTGGAAGACCACATTTGGAAGCTTCTGGGAGAAACCAAAGAGGCGCCCAGGTTTGAGGGAATGGTCTTTCGTGACGGAACCTTAAAAGTTCAATGCACGAATGAACACTCTCGAATGGCTGCTTTCAAATGTGGCAAAATTTCCAGCTTTAGATGGCATAAAATTTTCTGCTACAAGAGGTAGCGACATGCCAAAGCTGGTTCGGGCAGTAGTTTGGATCCCGGGCCCACGCAAGGCACCTGGTGAAATCTTTGCCCGGCTACGTAACCAGAACCCGGGACTGGATACTAAGTACTGGCGTATTCGTGCGTTCAGTAGCAAGAGGAAGAACCCCGGTGACCCGGAAGGCTCCACTCTTGCGCTGGGCGTGGACACGGAGTCGCTAAAAGTCCTGGAGTCTGTTTACGGGCTTCGTCCCCATTTAGGTTTTGGAAGAGTGAAATTTCATGTTTCCAGAAAATAAATGCGGACAATGAGTGAAATGCGGAGCAGTCGATACCATGTCCACTGACTTGAATATCACTCAAATAAACCTGCAGCACAGTAAATCGGCCACTGCTATTCTCAGTGGAAGATTAAGTAAACTGCAGACAGTCCCCCAAATAGCACTAATACAGGAACCATGGGTATGCAGAAAACGTATCTGTGGTCTCGGTATGATCAACTGGGGGCAACTCTTTCATTACGAAAGAACGGAACGACCGCGAGCGTGCGTGTTCGTTTCTAACACAATTGAAGCCACGATGTTAAGACAATATTGCAGTCAAGACGTCGTAGCAGTGAAAGTATCCTACAAGATTTCTGGGGCTAGGCAAGAGGCCATTATTGTCTCAGCCTATTTACCCTATGAATCCATCAGTCCACCTCCCCCCCGTGAACTTATGGAAATTGTAAGATACACAGAATCTAATAATTTAGGTCTGGTGATTGGATGTGATGCCAATGCCCAGCACACCATATGGGGCAGCAGTAAATGCAACCCTAGAGGTGTAAAACTATTAGACTTCGTTCTGTCGCATGATCTCGTGGTTAACAATGTGGGCAATGATCCAACCTTTGTCACGAGTAGGCGACAGGAGGTAATAGATCTGACACTCACCAATAGGAGGATGTCTAATTTCATTACCAACTGGCGAGTCCTAGATGAGGAGTCTCTCTCGGACCACAGATACCTAAATTACAGAATAGCCATTGATGATATACTCATCCCGGCTGGACGTAATCCAAGGAAAACTGACTGGGACAGGTACAAACAGATTCTCTCGGTGAAAGAAATCTATGTACCCAAGCTCCGCTCAACCAAAGACATTGAGGATGAGACTCAGAAACTGAGTCGGACCTTGACAGACTCTTTTGAGAAAGCTTGTCCGGTTAGGAAATGCCGAAGTGGCAAAAGCGTCCCCTGGTGGAACAATGATCTTTCTAGGCTTAGGAAGAAAACCAGGAAGCTTCTAAATAGAGCTTTAAAAACTCAAAAAGAAGACGACTGGACAGCCTATCGAACCCTGCAGCGCGAGTATAAGTACGAGATAAGGACTTCCAAGGTCTCGTCTTATAGAAGATACTGTGAGGAATTGACAGGCATGAGGGAATCAGCTAGGCTGTATAAAGTCTTTCAAAAAGACAATACTGCTAAACTTAACTCCCTCCGCAAACCTGACGGCGGATACACGGGTTCCAAACAGGAAGCTTTCGAGATCCTGGTTCAAACCCACTTTCCGGGCAGTCATAAGATTCAAACGAATCAGAGTCTAGTAGGGTCTCCAGAAAGGGTAACCATCACTAGACGGGACAGATACATAGCATCCAAAGTTGTGACGGAGGAGAAGATTGAATACGCTTTGTCCTCCTTCGAGAACTACAAGACCCCAGGTCTGGATGGTATATATCCGGCTATGCTAAAAGCAGGAGGTCACCCCCTAGTTTCAGCACTAAACAAGATATTTAGGGCCTGTTTAACCTGGGGTTACATACCAACTGCGTGGCGTAAGGTCAGAGTGGTCTTCATTCCTAAACCAGGCAGGGAAGACTATGCTCTGGCAAAAAGTTTCAGACCAATCAGCTTGACATCGTTCCTGCTGAAATGTCTGGAACGGCTGGTAGAAAAACATATCAGAGGTGAAACGTTGAGGAGGCGTCCCCTTAATGAACACCAGCATGCCTATAGGAGTGGTAGATCCTGCGAGTCCGCATTGCACGATCTAGTCACAAAGATAGAAAGGGCTTCGGATGAGGGGCTCTACGCTCTTGGGGTTTTTGTTGACATTGAGGGGGCCTTCGATAATGCTGCGTTCCCATCGATGTGTAATGCTGCCACCGAGCATGGGGTAGATAACGTGCTTATTAGATGGATTTACTCTATGCTATCACAGAGGCTACTTTTCGCGGAATGCGGCACCGATACGGTAATGAAGGTAGAGAAAGGCTGCCCACAAGGAGGAGTACTCTCACCGCTACTGTGGTGCTTCTTAGTAGACTCACTTTTAGACGAACTACAAAGTCTAAATATACACATACAGGCATACGCTGACGATGTGTGTGCACTTGTTTGTGGTGACTCGCTTAGTGTTGTCTGCAGTAAGATGCAGAAAACCCTAGACAAGATCCAGAACTGGTGCGAGAGACAAGGCTTATCAGTGAATCCTTTGAAAACAACACTTGTGTTGTTTACTAGGAAAAGGAAACTCGTTAACCTTAGGCTCCCAATTCTGAAAGGTGTAACCATTCAACTCTCCAAAGAAGTGAAATATCTAGGGGTAACTTTGGATAGTAAACTGACTTGGAAGGCTCATGTCGAACACAAAGCATCTCGAGCATTGAATGCCTTCTGGCAATGCAGAAGAGCTTTTGGGAAGACATGGGGTCTGAAACCCGCTATTGTGCACTGGATGTACATAGCTATAATTAGACCCATCATTACATATGCGTCAGTGGTCTGGTGGAGTAGAACGGAGCTAAAAACTACCTGTTCTATTCTCAACAGAGTACAGAGGGAGGTCTGCATAGGGATAACGGGAGCACTTAGCTCGACCCCTAGTGCGGCCCTCAACGCAATGCTTAATTTGCGGCCCCTGGACCTTGCAATCCAGGAAGAGGCAATGAAAGCTATATGTCGACTAAGAAAGTGTGGACTATGGCATGATGAACATGCTATTGGACATGGCGTCTTAACCCGAAGGCTAGAAGAGCATGTCGCTCCTCTTAATATGCCGACAGACGGTATGACGCATATTACCATGTTCGGAAGAAGATTTCAGATAAGTCTTCCGGCAAAGGAAAAATGGGACGATCCCAACACCTTGCTGAATGGATTAACTGACGTCTTCTATACAGACGGATCGAAAACCTTAACAGGCACGGGCGCTGGATGGTATTTGAACGAAGCAGTCAAATACAGCATATCACTCGGTACAACCGCAACGGTTTTTCAAGCCGAAGTGTTTGCCATTCTCGAAGTGGCTAACTGGATAATTGCCAATAGGTGGAAGAGTAAAAGGATTGGCATCTGCAGCGACAGTAAGGCGGCTCTTGTCACTCTACTTAACCCTACCACCAGGTCAAGAATTGTCCAAGAATGTAAGAAAAGACTTAACTCTGCTGCCAAGCACAACCAAGTCCATCTTATATGGGTCCCCGGTCACCAGGGAATCGATGGTAATGTGGCCTCTGACGCTTTAGCGAAGGAAGGCGCGAACTGTCCCCCTATGGGACCGGAGCCCATCATTGGTGTTAGCCCCACAGTGTTGAAAAACTGGATAACTAGATCCATGGATTCAATACATGGTCAAAGATGGTCCAATATATCAACATGTAAATTCACCAAATGGTTCATTAGCCGGACAGCAACACTGCTAAACTCCTACTTAACTTAGGTAAGATAGATTGCAGAATGCTGGTAGGGACGGTTACGGGACATAACACATGCGGTAAGCATATGAATACCCTAGGGATCATTAGCGACCCAACGTGTCCTTCGTGTGGGGAGGACGAGGACAGCACGGAGCACTTCCTCTGTAACTGTCCGGCTTTCTCCCGAGCGCGCATGACGGCGTTCGGCGCTGATGTAATGAGAATGGAGGACTTCAATTCTCAATCCCTATCCGATGTTCTTAGTTTCGTAAAGAGGACTAAAAAGTTTGGATAGGGCGGGGGTTGAGTGCAATGGACCGTGGTCTGAGCGCTTGAGGCAGTCGCCTCCCCCTACCTATGAAAAAAAAAAAAAAAAAAAAAAAATTAAAATGTTTTGAACCTCATTACTGCCGCAGTCAGACATCGGTGCGAAAATACCTGCCAAGTGAATTAAATATTCGAAAACTACACAAAATGTACAAAAACTCATTCCCAGGACCATATGCAAAAGAATCTTACTTCAGAAAAATGTTTAATAGACAGTATAATTTGGGTTTTGGTAGCCCACAGATGGACATTTGCTCAACCTGCTTACAGCTCAGTGAGAAAATCAAACTAGAAACGGATCCGCAAAAAAAGTTAAACCTCATGATTGAGAAAAGGGTACATAACATGAGGGCTAAAGCATTTTTTTCTCTCTTGAAAACAGCTGAAGATGGTGTATTAATCCTCAGTTATGACTGCCAAAAAAATATGCCCCTACCGAAACTGCCAGATCAATCTTGCTATTACAGCAGACAGCTTTATCTATATAATTTTACGATTGTAGAGGGGACATCAAAATCATCATTAACAAAAAACAATGTCTTCGCTAATGTATGGACTGAGGAAAGTTTTGCAAAAAACTCAAACACAATAAGTTCAGCTGTATACAACCGCCTCAATAACACTAACCTCAACGGCATCCACACTGGTAGACTGATATCTGATGGTTGCGGGGGCCAAAACAAAAATAAAACTATGGTGACCATGTGCTGTAAGTGGCTTTTGGAACACCCGACCGTCAAAACTATGGAACTCGTTTTCCCAGTCACCGGGCACTCCTATTTACCGGCGGACCGAGTGTTTGGTAATACTGAAAAGAGGTTTCGAAAGATGGACACGATAACCTCATCAAATCAATATATCGATATCATTTCAGAAGGGGCAACTCTTTTGAAAGTTGGTGATGATTTTCCAGTATACGATTTTAAATCAGCTGCTGAAACTATTATCAAAGCGCCTGGACAGTGGAAAGCGAATTTCTCGCAATGCAAGAGGTTTTTTATAAGACGTTCCAAGTGTGAAGGCAATGTACTTGTCAATGGCGAATTATTTTACAAAACCAAGACAGGGATATTTGAGAATATTTGCAAAAAAGGAAAAAGAATATCTATGTTGGCAATAGACAACCATATTTTGCAGAAAGGTGTTGTCGTGAAAGAACTGAAGTTGCGAGATGTCAATTCATTGTTAAAATCACATTTCGGCGATGATTGGAGAAACCGAGAAGGCATCGACTTGACATTTTACTCTCAAATTTTGGATAGTCAAGCTGATAAAAACATTCAAAATAACGAGCCTGAAGAAGAAATGTGCGAGCTACAGCAAGAGTCACCACTTTTAGTTATATAAGTTTTTTAATTAGCTACGTTTTTCTTACTTAATTTTAGAAATTGATTTTTAATAAAAATACGAATTATCATTAATTTCTATTAACTGACTTTCATTACTTTCATTCATCTACAAGTTGATTGCCAAGGTGAATTATTGCCCTTTTTTGTTTTTTAAAAGGTAAACGCCTGAATCCAACCCTGTCCAGAGAGTTGGTAACAAATATAGGAAAATCCTAAACATTCAGTTACAAACTTAGTAAAGTCCAAAACTTGGTAACAAAACTGGGAAAGTCCATCTTATACTTAAGGTTTTACTCAAAAGTATTGAACTGAGCGTGATGAACACTTGGATTTCCATAATGTATTACAATCTGCATATAAATAATGTTTAACAATATAATAGTTACCTGTAATTATTAAAATAATCGTTTTTATCGTTTACTGAACATTTTGGCACTGTGGACTTTACCAACTTTGATTGTATACCCCTCTAATTATTATAAACGATTCACACACTGAATCCGGGATGGAACCACCAAAATGCTTTTTGTGGCAAAAAAACAGAAAAACAATATTTTTTAGGAATTAAAATATTGTGTGTGAATTTGGTTTACAATCATTTATTTTTACAAACTAAAATTTACAAACTTCAAAAAAATTCATACAATAATTATATTTAATCGTTACAAAATTTAGCCTATCTAATTAATCTAAATACAATACTGAGGTTAGTTAAATTCTACATGAACCAGCAGTTGTGATCATTGCAGTATCGAATTTGGAGGGTTTTTCAAGGTCCATCGGGCAATTTGGCCGTTTTCCGTACGGCCATTTTGTTTAAATTTATGTTCGTCCCTTTCGATTTTTTTGTGTGTCTCGCTCGCACTTATTGCACCAATTATAATATTAATTTTCATTAATAACTTAAATAATTGGTGATTTAATTAAAATTCTGGCAATGCCATTGATTTGATCGTGCCTGATTACCCCCTTTGGTGCTGTCAAATCATGAATGTAACTCCGCGGTGTTACAGTGCGAGATGTTCAGTTCGCGTTTTTGATATCCGAAGTTCCGGCGTTTTATTGTGTTTGCAATGGACATTTCATGAACAAATACAGGTAGGCGGCCTTTCTACCTGTTGTGTGCCTTTGTTCAGTGTTTTTAGATGTTCTAGTAGTGTAATTTTAGTGATACCTGTTTGCCGGTGTTTTCTGTGTACATATGTCAAAGACTATATGTTTTCATTAATTATATGCTATTATGCTCTCGTAATGTTTTCCTTTATGTTCGATGTAAAAGTGCTCGTCTTCTTTATGTGCTGATATATTTGTTTTGTGTAACTGTTGCGTTTTATGTCTAATCGGTAAGTTCCAGTATTGTTGTTGTTGTTCCGCCAAGATTTTGGTAGAACATACTGTGTGTACTATACTATGGGGGATTTATGTTTTTTTTTATTTCAGGTTTGTTTTATGGATGTTTCCGGAATCTTCATCTTTTATTTTCTTTTAGGGTTCGCTCCGCGAACACTGTCAATGGTCTCCATGCATATTTCTCATTTAGTAGTTCTTCTGTTTGTGCTGCATATATTCCAAATTTCTTGGCGTTGATGGAAAGACCACAAGAAAGAACAATTAATATGGTCTTAAATCTCCTTATAACTTCCACATCCACTTTGGTAATATCCGCTGTTATGTCCGGGTATTCAAAAAACTTCCGCGTTGTGTTGCCATCATTCGTACTTCCAAATCCTTACTTAGGTCTATCAATAATTAAACCAAGTTGTCGTCTGAACTCTTGTTGTATTCTGCATTTCTCTTCCAGTCTCTTTTGCTTATTAACTGGGTTATTTCGTACACCCTCATCAGCGAAACTCAAGTCATAACTCATGTGCAGTATAAATTTCATAAATCGAATCCTTGCATGAAGAGGTGAAAGCCCGTATTGGTAATTTTCTTCAACATCACATTCTTCCTCCGTAGTTTGAAAATCTTTTGGATTTTTTTGGCAGTGCAGTGGTAGTGCAAGTTGTCGATGATTTTGTGTCTGTTATAAATTGCGTTACTTTGCCATCACACATTCTAAAGTGAAGCCTATGAATTACTTCTATTTCTTTGCCGTTAAGTAAGCATTTCGTCGGCAGTAAAGAATTTATTTCTTGTTTTACTAGTTCAACTTCACTTTAAATCAATTCTTTGGTTTGCTTTAAGTACTGAAATTTCATAGGTCTACAAAAGTGTGCAGATGATGGGCGAGGATTTTTCCTAAAAAATTGTTCGAAGTACTGCATTTTAAACGAAGACGGACTAATGATATAACGAATAAATTGGCGTCTGTTACATTTTCGTCATCATTACCAAAAATTTGTTGCTTGTATTCGCTTTGCCCCGAAGATCCATCACATCCCTATTTACTCACTAACGCTAAAGTGGTGTCATCTAAGGCCCCGATTTCATCCTGTGATTTTATCTTTAAAATTTTGTTAGCAGTTGCATCAAGCAAATTCTTTTGGACCCAATTTTCGATGACTCGGCCACACATTTCGGCCGAAACGGCTGCTATTTCGCGTTCAATGTTGGCTCTGAGCTCTTCCAACGTCGTCGGCTTGTTGGCATAGACCAATGACTTGACGTAGCCCCAAAGAAAAAAGTCTAGAGGCGTTAAATCGCACGAACTAGGCGGCAAATCGACTGGTCCATTTCTTGAGATAACACGCTCATCAAACTTACTCTTCAATAAATCGATTGTAACGTGTGCTGTGTTGCTTGTGGCACCGTCCTGTTGAAACCACATGTTGTCCAAGTCCATGTCTTCCAATTCGGGCCAAAAATAATCGGTAATCATGCCGCGATAACGATTACCATTCATAGTAACGTGACGATCATTATCGTCGACGAAAAAATATGGCCCTATGACGCCGCCGGCATGCAAACCGCACCAAACAGTTATTTTTTGTGGATGAAGTGGTGTTTCATGAAGCACAAGTGGATTTTCACCCGACCAATAACGCATATTTTGCTTATTGACGAACCCGTTGAGCCAAAAATGAGATTCGTCACTGTAGATGATTTTGCGATGAAATTGATCATCTTGGCGCATCTTTTCCAGAGCCCAATCGGAGAACGTACGTCGCTTCAAATGGTCCATCGGCTTCAATTCTTGAGTCAGCTTGATCTTGTATGGGTGTAAACCAAGATCCTTACGCAAAATTCGCCATAAAGTGGTCTGGGCGATGCCTAACTCTTGAGAACGCCGTGGAATTGACTGCTTTGGATCATTTGCTACGGAAGTTTCAACGGCAGTGATATTTTCGACACTTCGACCAACCCGTTTTCTCACTGCCACGGCAACATCACACAACGAATATGTAGACTCAAATTTTTGCACTAAACTTGTTAGTGCCTGTCTACTAGGGCGAGAATTACGACCGATAATCGGAGTTAACGCTCTTAAATTAGCGGTCACCGACTCCGAATTTCTGTAGTAAATTTTTATAATTTACAGACGTTGTTCGTTCGTGTACTTTACCATGGAAAATTGCACGCCAAAGCCAATGACCCTGGACCAGGGCTCATGCCCCGAAGTCCCTACCTCCCTTAACTCTAAGACTTCACCTAGCAAAAAAATTCAAACAGGACTAGAAAGATATATAACTGTAACCGAAAAAAGGAAACGCAGTCCTCTAGTGAGCAATCTTGAAAGAGCAGCAAAAGTCGCCAAAGACAACAGAACCAATAAAAACTATTACGAAGTTCTCGATACCGACGAAAACACTAAAGAGCCCGAGGCAAGCACCCCAGAGAAGTTCAGACCTTCCCCAATCTATATTAGAGAAAGCAGCAACTCCGAGCTGATCAATAGCATCAAAGCCATAATTGGCGAACAAAACTTCTACATAGTAGATCTGCGAAGAGGTAATATTAAAGAAACCAAGGTCCAAGCATCAAAGGAGGTCCATTATACCCAAATAGTCAACTGGCTCGACTCTCAAAACAAAAAATATTATACCTATCAACTCAAGAGTGCTAAAGGCATCAGAGTTGTTATTAAAGGCATCGACTCCAACGTCAACCCAAAGGAAATCTCCGAAGACTTAAAAGCACTCGGATTTGAAACTAAGTCAGTGTACAACATCCTCAACAAATCAAAAATACCGCAGCCCATGTTCAAGGTAGAACTTACTCCTGAAGCCAGCATAGCCCCGAAAGGCAAAGTTCACCCCATATACAATCTCAAATACGTCCTCAACCGCAAAATCACAGTCGAGGAGCCCTAAAAAAGAAAGACTATAGTCCAATGCTCAAACTGCCAAGAATTTGGGTATACGAAAAGCTACTGTAAATTAACGAATGTCTGCGTAGCCTGTGGAGAACTGCATTAAACCAGCGAGTGCAACAAAGACAAAAATAACCCTGCTCTCAAACGATGCAGCAACTGCAACGGCGACCACAAGGTAAACTATACAGGTTGCCCAGTCTTTACCTGTATCAACAAGAAAAGTAGTTATACCTGGCAACCACCCCGCCCACACACCATCCCAATGACAAGGCAACCCTCAGGAAGTGCAGCCTACAGCCAGCCAGTGCTACCCCAACCCGCACACAGCAGCAAAAGAATAGAGCATCTAACGTATGCAGAAGCTATAAAATCAAACCCACAACCAAGCAGCCTAGCCCAACAAGGAGAACAAGGAGAAGTTCTGTAGATTCTAATTGCACTTGCAAATAACATCTAGCAACTCACCAGCACAATGCAACAAATGCAAACCATGTTAATGAAACAAGCAGAAATTCTAACAAAACTAGTAAAACCATGAACAACCTCAAAGTAGCCCACTGGAATGCAAACGGCCTCGCCAGTCATTCGCAGGAACTAACCCTATTCCTCAGCACAAACCAAGTCGACATAATGCTCATAGCGGAAGCCCACCTAACAAGTAAAAACAACTTTAAAATACATGGATACACATGTTACAAAAACAACCATCCCGACGATAAACCCCAGGGAGGCACTGCAATCCTCATCAAAAACCGTATTAAGCATCACCCGATAAACTGCAACCAATTGCCATACATCCACTATACAGCAATCAACGTCCAGGAGAGCTCCAGCAACCTCTGTATTGCCTCCATATATTGCCCCCCCAAACACACAATTTCATGCTCACAGTTCAATGAATTTTTCACATATCTGGGCCACCGATTTCTAGTAGCAGGTGACTTTAACGCCAAATCCCCACATTGGGGCTCCCGCCTAACCTCCCCTAGAGGCAAACAGCTCCTAAAATCAATATACCAGAAAAATCTGCAATGCATATCAGGAGGCTCGCCCACATACTGGCCAACAGACCGAAGGAAAATCCCAGACATCATCGATTTCGGGATCACGAAAAACATCAGTCAGTCCCATATCCGAGCCCTGACTACAAACGAACTTTCATCTGACCACGCTCCAACGATCTTAACAATTAATAGCGACCCGTACCCTCCAAGAAAGAAAAGAAACTTACAAACTCAAGAACCAACTGGGAGAAATACCAGACCACCTTCGAGAAGACCTTCTGCCCACAAATTAGACTAAAAACCAACAGCGACATTGACAACGCCCTAAGTTACCTAACAGCTACTATCACGGAATGTGCCGCACTCGTAACCCCCCCCCCCCCAGAAGCAGCAACTCCCGACAGAATCCCCAACCGCTACAATAGCTCAATACTGGTGGCTACTTCGTGCCAAAAGAAAAGCCAGATCAGACTGGCAAAAAACCAGATCCCTCAGAGCTAAAGAAGCCCTGAATGAATCCACCCAACGTCTCAAACAAGCCCTGTACAACGACAGCAACAACCAAATCCAAGAGTTCGTAGCTGGTCTGGACCACTACGCCGATTCAAACTACTCCATCTGGAAGGTAACTAAAAGAATAAAAAAACCAATGCAAGTAGAATCCGCAATCAGAGACCCCGAAGGCAACTGGATAACTAGTAGCGCCAGCAAAGCCGAGGCATTCGCACTCCACCTAGCCAACGTATTTACTCCGAACAACCCAGATGTTAAGACAGAACTTCCAATTTCAACCCCTAATCCCCCAAGCTCCAAACCTCTAAGATTCTCCCTATCCGCACTAACCAGGAAGATAAGCGAAATTAACAACAACAAAGCTCCAGGCCACGATTTAATCACCGGGAAGCTGCTGAAGGAAACCCCGAGCTCCGGAGTAGTAGCTATTCTCTATATATTTAACGCAGCGCTGCGAAACAACTACTACCCAACTAGCTGGAAAGATGCCAGGATTATCCTCATCCCAAAACCAGGCAAAAACAGAACCAAAGTGGAATCATACAGACCTATCAGCCTCCTACCAATCCTATCAAAAATATTCGAAAGGCTATTACTGGACAAAATACTGCCGTCCCTAAGCAACAAAGGAATAATCCCGGAACACCAATTTGGCTTCCGCAACAAGCACAGCACCATAAAACAAGTGCATAAAATCGTAAATCAGATTAACTCAGCCCTCGACCAAAAGAAATTTTATGTAGGCCTCTTCCTAGACGTGGCGCAGGCGTTTGATAAAGTGTGGCACCATGGCCTCAAATATAAGATCTCCACAAGCCTACCACACAAATTCCACCAAATCCTCTTCAGCTATCTCGAAGACCGGAAATTCAGGGTGAAATATAAAGACAGCCTCAGCCCCTATCCTATAAGAGCGGGAGTCCCACAAGGTAGCGTGCTAGGCCCTGTACTCTACCTAATCTACACAGCGGATCTACCCTTAAACAAAAACTTCACAACCACCACTTTTACTGACGACACAGCCATACTCCTTACCCACAGCAACCCTACAACAGCCAAAAGAATACTATAAGAATACACTAATGACATCATCGACTGGACGAAAAATAGGAAAATTAAAATCAATGAAACAAAACCTGAACAGATCACATTTGCACTCAGAAAGATCGCCTGCAATCCAATCACCATTAATAATAAGGCAGTAACACAAGTAAAATCGGTCAAACACCTTGGAGTCCACCTAGACAAAAAGCTCACCTGGAGGACGCACATTGAAAAAAAGAAGGAACAATTTAAAACAGCACACCGCAACCTCTACTGGCTACTACACAAAAAATCCCAATTAAACATCAGCACCAAAGTAGTGGTATACAAAGCCATTTTAAAACCTATCTGGACCTACGCGCTGCAACTCTGGGGCTCCGCAAAAATATCAAACATCGCCATAATTCATCGGATGCAAACCAAAATACTCAGGTCCATCTTAGGTGCCCCAAGATACGTCAACAACACTATCATCCAAAGGGATACAAACATCAACCCAGTGGCTGTAGAAGCCAAGAAACTATGCATAAATTACACCAGCAGGCTGCGCAAGCACCCGAACCCATCAGCGAAAAACATTTTGAAATCAAAAAAATTCCACCGACTCAAAAGAAGTGACCCACTTCAAATAGCCCAATCAGCTTTATTGGGAAGACTATAAATCGATACAATCAATACCAGCCCGCAGTCACAACCGAAGTCCGAAACATACAACGTACCGAAAAAGCATGCATAACATGGGAACCACCAACTCGAAAAAAGTAGACAACACAGGTGAAATAGTAAACACCATAATAATAAATCCGGAAGACATCAAATCCGAGAACATCGAAATAATATTGATAATCCTAACGATCGAGGTGGGACTATCTTTACTTTATCAACTCTATAAGGATTACCTGAGAGGCCTCAAAAAGAGATACGCGAACAACAACAGTCAACCCTAGGAATCACCCACATCGGCCTCAACCGCAACAACAACAGCCGTGGAGTGATGCAACGAGACATTAGAGCTGCCTGGAACCGGACCCCAGCAGCATAAAAATAAAAACTAACCTTAGGCTAAGATTTGAAAAAATACATGTTAGAACTATCATATAGTTGATTCATGTACACACAAACCCAACAAAAAAGATTACAAAAAAAAAAAAAAAATTAAGTGAGCCCCGATCAGCAGGAACAACGAAAATTAATTTATCAGCACCAATTGCACACGCCTTACTGACTAATTTAATTCTTCCAATTATGTGTAACTCGATCGAGATAAAGCCGTTCAACTCATTCCCTGGACTCTATTATGAAAACATGGGACAACGCGAACTGGTTAACGACGACTGGAACTTGATTGTATATTAAGACATGACACATTATTGGAAAGAATTCACAAGTTTAAATCAGTCCGTGTACGAACTAAAACAAATCTGCTACTACCTAGATCAATTTCGGGCCTACTGTCTAAGCACAAGCAATGAATTGCAAAACGAACTCAATGTGCTGCATAAAAATAACTACATCTTAAGGAGCAATTGGGACAGTCCGACACGCAGCAAAAGAGCACCATTCGAACTAATAGGAACTTTAAGCAACAATTTATTTGGGCTGTTAGACGCTGAGTACGCACACAAGTTGGAGGAAACTATCAAGCATGTTAACACTAATGAAAACCACCACCACAATTAATCAAGGAACAGACATCAGTCTTAGATTCCACGCTCAACATCATTAAAAAGGACGAAGCCTACATCAATTCACAATTTAAGACAATCTCGAGGTACATCAACCAGGTAGTAGCAGACTTCAGAGACACGAAGAAGACGATATCAGAACAGCAGTTTGTAGAAATGTTCAATTCGCTATCAATAAACACTAATATTATCCTACGCAGCTATCGGAGAACTGAAATGGCTTTAATTGACCTAATAACGGACACCCACAACGGAGAAATAAACCCTTTGCTGCTGACACCAACATAACTCCACGAGCAACTAACTGTTATGCAAGAACATATGCCATTGAACGTGCGGCTTCCCGTCATTGAAGATGAACACAACATACTTCATTTCTACCAGCTGATGGTTGCATGAGGGCGCATCACTGAAGATAAGGCAATATTTGACATCAAATTGCCATTAGTGGACAGGGAAAGCTACAAGTTGTTTCAAATAATCCCATTACCTATACTCGACCAACAAATCTTCCACTTCATTCAACTCAGCACAACTTTTATGAGCGACACTGAAATCACAAAATGTAGCACATCCACTGAAGGAGTAGTACTGTGTAAACATCCTGCTCACAATAAATTCACGGACAATCAGTTATGTGAAAGGCAACTGTACAGTAACCAAGAAGGCGGGTTACCCAAAACTTGCAACCTTAGAGCTAGCACCTCCATCAACTGGTTTCGACAGCTACACACGACGAACCAATGGCTTTACTGTGTTCCCAACAAAACACATATCTCAACAATTTGCGGTTCAACTACACTCCAGCGCCAAATTGAGGGCGAAGGGCTAATGACATTTAACGCAGAATGTTCAGCCAAGGTCGAAGGATTCACTATCAACACTCACAGGAATAATTCCAATTTAATCAATGCATCCTTCGTACCCATCGTACATATTTCTCAAGCCCACACCAACGCAAACTACAACCTACAAGCTCAAGGGTCCGCGAATTTAACCCAGTTTAGTCACAAGTCACAGATTGAGCAATTACAACATTCAATAGCAATGATCAAAAACAACACTGACCTCCCTCAAAGAATTGACCACCATGAGATACATCAGTACACGATGGCTTATCTGGGTATATTCGGTGTAATATTATTAGCAATTTGAGCAAAACGAGCAATACCACGTACATGGCGACCTACACCGGCAACACGCAACCATGAGACACGACCAAGATTTGAACTCCAAACGGTTTAAAGGGGTACCCATCAACGGGGGAGGATGTTCGCGCTCAGAACGGCCGGCTCCCGGAACTTATCATAAATTTAGAGCATTGCACTTCCGAAGTGCATGCACTTACTGTAGGTTAAGAATGTTGTAAGCGAGTACAGTCAGCTGTTCGTTCATTGTCACTTGGCAAAGTAATGCGTTAGCACTTTTAACTTAAACAAGTTTGTCATGTAGGTCAGCATTGCCGGGTGCGTTGAAATGCATTGGTTTGGTTAAGAAATTTAGTTTGATTATTATTAAGCAACTTTGATGTAATTATGCTATGCTAGTCTTTAGTCACCTTCTTTAAAAGCGGAGCTTGGTACCACCAAGTATTCATTCGATCCCTAAGGTTGTTAGTACAAGCTACAGAGTTCCCCACCAGCGGTAAAACCTGTGAAGCTTAAGTAAATAAAGTTTTAATATTTGTATTATTGGTTCAGCGTCTTGGCTGTAGCATATATATTACAGCCTCTTATAGCTGCAATATGAGTTCAATTTAAAGAAAATGAACTGAAAGGGGTTGAATCTAAAACCTATAACTTGAAACACGTTTGGTTTCATAAAACACAACTAATTTTAATACAATTTCAATTAATAACAATATACAACTTCAATTAATAACAATATATAATTCAATAACAATATATACAGTCCCTGGCCAAAAAATTACAAACACTTTGAAAATTTCATAAAGTTTTCATTCAAATATATTTTACATTATAAAAACTTATATATTTATTAAAAATTTATACATTACATCAAAGAACAATACATTATGAAAGTAATGTGAATAATAATAATAATATTAATTAATATTTAATGTTGCCACCCTTTACTAATATAACTGCATCGATTCTTCTTGGCATACTCTCTATGCAAGCTTTAATACAATCCTTTATCTCAGGAGCCTCGTACCATATTTTTTTAATGTTTTTGATCAAGATTTGGCGATTACTATTGCTTTCTTTATAAACTAGCCTCTTAAGTTCATGCCACACATTTTCAATCGGGTTCAAATTGGGCGAATTACCTGGCCATGGTAGTAAAGGAATATTTTTATCAGAAATGAATTTTTCTACGGATTTCGCGGTATGGCACGGGGCTCCATCTTGCATAAAGGTGAACGAAGATGTCCAAAAGCCGATCTCATCAAAATATGGCAGCGCCACAGTCTCCAAAACTTTTTTATATTGGTCCTGTTTCATGGTCCCCTCGACGAAATAAAGTGGTCCTGGTCCGTTAACCGAAATTGCTCCCCATACCATTACAGATGGCGGATGCTTGATTGTCCTCTGAATGCATGACGAGTGAAACTTCTCTCCTGGGCGTCTTCTCACAAATCCACCGGCTTCTGTAAGGCATTGGAACGTCGATTCGTCTGAAAACACAACCTGAAAAATATTTAAAAAAACAAAATATTGCAATTAATGCTTGTAAATTTAAGGATTCTGGAGGAATATCAATATTGACCTTTTTCCAGTATTCTACTCTGAACTGTGAATGTTCAGTAGCAAATCCAAGTCTCGCTTTCTTCATCTTGTTAGTCAAACGCGGTTTTTTTACCGGTCGTCTGCATTGAAAATTGGCGTCCTTCAATCTCCTTCGCAAAGTTCGGTCCGAAATTTCTACGCCAGCATCATGGACCATCTTATTGAGTTCCCGCAAGGGTGCCCTGCGATTCGCAGAAGCAATTGACACCACCTTGCGTTCTGCTCTAGGCGTTGTTTTCCTTTTTCGTCCACAGTTTTCCCGCTTTGAAGATATTACCGAAGAATTTTCCTTCATTTTTTTAGAAATAGGGACCACTACATAGGGCGAAACGCCCTGGAGACGAGCAATTTCTCTCATTGAGTGGTTGCCCGTTCGAAGTAAAGCAGAAATTGCACTTTTTTTCTCATTGGAGATATCTGCTTTACGTCCCATTCTGAAATCTGTACAAAAATATAGATTTTCGTTAATCTTGCCTTTTTGTACCGTTATAATGCCTCAAAATGCGACAGTTTGACTACTTACACAGCAATTTGATGTTTAATTCCAAAAAACTTTACAATTAACACCAGACTAAGACAAACTTTTCAATTAACACACCAAAATAACACAGTTAATTAACCTGAAGCACTTGAACAACTGGCACCTCTAACATGAAATAACCGTTGTTTTATACTTTTTTAACCTGGAAAAAGGATCAACCCATTGTTTTATTACCGCAAACTAATTGGGTAAATCCTACCAATAAACATTAATAGCCTAAACAGTTATCCAAGGAGATGGGATGTACACATTTGCAGGTAAAGATGAAATTTGCAAGTGTTTGTAATTTTTTGGCCAGGGACTGTAATTTAAATATGTACAGTTTATGGTGGTATCGTCGCCAGAAAGGGGCGAGGCGCGAGTTAAGTACTTCGCGGGTACTTTTGATAAAAAAATTTATTAAAACGAAAAGAATTGAGATTTACACTTTATTTCGAACAAACGATCTTGTTGAGCTTGAAACTGATAAATGCGAATTACAAAAGCTTTCCGATATTATTTATACAGTATTTTTGCTTATGCTATGTCTCGACAATTTGCTTACGCTATGTCTCGACAATTTAACAGGTAAGTGACAAAAATGTAATCGAATATCAAAGGTGAATGAATTTATGAAATTAATTAGGCTAATGATTGCTGGGTGCTATAACTCCTCCCCCCTTAGAGTTGAGCATCGGCCAGAGGAACTGTATCCTTGCAGTTTCGCTGGGTGATGCGATGACTGGTACAGATGTTGGTGGGTCGTTGTGGAGATGTTTCGGTTTATAGATGCCGGTGTTCCTTTTTACTACCAGGTACGTGACCAGGATGATGGCCAGGATGATTGTTGCTATGGCGGTACTCGTGTAGGGATTTATTCGGTAAGTATTGATGTTGAAAAGGTCGAAGCTTGGTCCTCCGCTGAAGATATAGGGTTTGAAGTCATCTAGGTGTAGGCTATTGTTCGGGAACGTAACATTGATGTCGTTGAAGATTGTAGGAAGAATGTTGATCTCATCCCAGAATATGTTTTCTTTGGCTTCGTAGGTGATCTGGTGATCGTAACGTCGCAATTTTCAAAGTGGATGAGCACTGTTCCGTTGATCTTCTGGTTTGTTGGTCCACATGTAGTGTTGAAGGTTGATTCTGGTATTTTTATAAGGAGTAAATAGTTGGGTTCTGGTTGAATGATCTGTGTTGTGGTGGTTTCCTCTTGGAGTTCGCAGCTGGCAGGTCTGTTGGTGATCAGGTTGCCGATGCATCTAGAATCTTTGGTTTCCTTTCGGTGGAGGGTCTCATGGCAGTAGAATGTTCTCTCGATATTGTTGCATTTCGTGTCAAGGAATTGAATATAATTTGGATTAATGAGAACATAAGGTTTGGTTTTTATAATTTTATTGTTATGGATTGGTAAGGAAATGATGTGAAACAAGGAGTAGGGGTCTTTGGATATTACTGGTATTCGGATGTTGAAAATGATATTAGTGTCATTAAAGTATGCTTGGAGGCCTAAAAATTCATAAATATTTTCATCTGATTTAATCTCGATGGATTGTTTCTCAAATAATAGGTATAATTCAGATAATTCGTGGGGACTTAATATGTGTTTCGAAATGATGTTTAGTCTTGCTAACGTAACAGCTTCTGCTATGCCTGTTAAATGCATGTTCAGGAGATCTATATTGTAGTTAATTTGGTTAAGATATTGAATTAATTGAAGGGCCGCATTTTCGCTTCTAATTTTATTTCTTAGTTGATCTTGAAATTCTTCCAAATATTTTTTTAATAAGGTTTGTTGGCTATTAATATGCTTGGTTACGTTATCAAATCTTTCAATCATTTTTCCGTTAATTTGTGTTTGGCGATTAATTTCGATTCCTAAGGCTTTTTCGTTTAACATTATAGTTTCGATCTCATCATTTAATTTTTTTGCATCGTTAGCATCCATGTTGCCAGTAATAGCTTTTATTACTGTCCCAAGTCCGTCAATCAATCCGCGTTTGTTTCTAGATCTAGGTGTTAAAGTGTGTAACCTATTTTCGAGTTCCCTTAATTTGAATTTTGTTAGTTCTACAGAGTCCGTCAGTCCGTCTGTATTATTTAACGTTTTAAGTGAGTCTTTAATCTTATTTATGCTTTGTCTGTAATCGTCCAGTTTTACTATATGTATTAGATTGTTGTACGTTCGTATGGTCCTAGCTGTACCAAGTTCAAGTGGTAATAGTCCTTTGTTATTGGTCAGGTCCTGTATGCTCATCTTTTGGGTCCGTATTACGGTCAGCCTGAAATTTACGTTTTTTCTTGATTTTGGATTTATGAAGTTTCTGATTAGTTTTAGTCAATAGGGTAATTTTTCTATTTTTCTTAACTATATTCTTCTTAAATCTAGGTGTTAGTTTATTGCGGCGGCATTCTTTTCTGTAAATTACTGATCCTTCGTTATATTGCTGCGCGTTTTCTTTAGTTTCGTTTAGCTTATTTATATTTTTCAATGCGTTTTCTTCTAATTTTGACTTAATGGTTGGATAGAGCTGTTCTTGAAATTCGTTTAGTTTCTGTAGGTATTCATGGCAATTATTTTGGGATAGGTTTTTTTCAAATTTGGAAGTTCTACCGTAAAATACTTCAAATGGCGTAAGTTTTGTTGAGGAATGAATTGCGTTATTATATGTTAATATTGTTTCATTTAAGGTATCTTCGTGGTCTTTATTTAGGCGTTTATTATAAATTATGCGGTAAATTTCTGTTAAGGTGGAATGGAGTCTTTCTACTGGAGAGTTATCTGAAGATTGTTGAAAGGAGGTTATATGTTGTTTAATATTGTATTGTTTACAAAAATCAGTAAATATTAAGGAGGAAAATTCTGTAGCTTGGTCACATATTAATTTTTTAGGAATTCCATGGATACTCATATAATTTTTTAACGACTTTATTACTGCGAGGCTAGTTCTAGCGGGTAATGTATATGCTGCAGCGAATTTTGAAAATTTGTCAATAATAGTTAAGATTTGCTGGTTGTTAATTGTGTAGATATCAATGTGTATGATGTCGAGTGGTTTACTCGGAATTTCTGGTACTTCATATTTTGGTTTTGGTGGCTTTCTTTCATATTTCAGAATCTGACATGTCTCGCAATTATTGATTATTTTTGTAATTTTGGTTATCATGTGAGGGAAATAAATTGTTCGCTTTAAGTGAAGGAAGGTTTCATTTATACCGCGATGATTGTTATTTTTATGGTAGTCATTTATTACTTTGTCTTGTTCGTCATCTTCCGTAATATCCTCCAACAGTTCGGTGCATCGTACCATTTTAAAAGTTTTCGCCTGAGAAAAGAATTCGGAATAAATTTTCTGTAGTGTTTTGAACGTAGTGTCATCTGTATAAACCGCTGATAATTTATTGGGAGGAAGATATTTTTTGAATATGCTGATAATATTTTCTTCTCAGAAATTAGGTAATCTTATAATTCTTCTCTGTTTATTTTTGAAGGGTGTTTCTAAGCTAATTGGAGGTCTTTTGTTTGAACATTCTAAAATTAATTGGATATTGAATTCGTTTAAGGGTTTTTCGGAAATTGGTATGTTACGACTTATGTTTTCTTGTGCAGAATGAACTGTTGTGCCTGCTGTTGACTCGGCATTACCTTGTACAGAGGTATTAGGATGAGATTCATTGATGTTGACATCTACTTTGACTTTTTCATTAATTTTAATTCTACTTAAGGCATCAGCGTTTGTATTTTGACTACCCTTCTTGTACACTATTTCGAAATCGTATTCAGCAAGCTTAAGCCTCCAGCGAACTAGTTTGGAGTTAGGGTCTTTAAGTCCCATTAGCCACGTTAGCGGCTTATGATCCGTGACTATCTTGAATTGGCGGCCGAAAAGGTATGGCCTGAAGTATTTTGTAGCCCACACTATGGCCAAAAGTTCCTTTTCCGTAGTGGAATAATTTATTTCGGAGCTGGTTAGTGTTCTGCTCGCGAGACTGACTGGTTTATCACTGCCAATCATGCCCTGAGATAACACAGCACCGATTGCGAAATTACTAGCGTCCGTGGTGAGAATAAATGGTTTCGTGAAATCCGGATATTGTAATATTGGATCGTTCATCAGCAGATCTTTACAATTGTTAAATGCCTGTATGTATTGAGCGTTCAGCTCCACTCTATTTCCCTTTTTTAGGCACACTGTTAAGGGTTTTGTGAGTTTGGCGAAGTCCTTTATGAACTTACGATAATAGCCCAATAGTCCAAGGAAACTTTTTATTTCCTTTTGGGTACGAGGGATTGGAAAATCTTTTATAGCCTTAATCTTTTCAGGATTAGGCTTGACGCCGTCCGGTGTCACTATATGGCCAAGGAACGCGATTTCCTTCTGAAGAAACTCAGATTTATCCAATTGTACTTTAAAATTGGCCTCTCTAAGTCTCTGAAATACTTTTCTTATACTCTCGATGTGCTCTTGCAACGAAGTCGAGTAAATGATGATGTCATCTAAGTACACCAAACAATTCTTGCCTTGAATATCTTTAAGGACATTATCCATAACACGTTGAAACGTGGAAGGGGCATTTTTCAGCCCAAAAGGCATTCTGATATATTCGTAGTGGCCTCCTTCAACTGTGAAAGCCGTTTTCTTGACGTCTCGCGGATCCATCTCAATTTGGTGGAATCCACTTGCGAGGTCTAGGGTTGTAAAATACATACTTCTACCTAATTTGTCCAAGATCTCTGTTATATTTGGAAGAGGGTAACGGTCGCTTATAGTTTTCTCATTTAGTTTACGGTAGTCTATAACAAGACGCCATTTCGGTCGACCACTAGCATCTCTTTTCTTCGGTACGATCCATATGGGGGAACTCCACGGGGAATAGCTGGGTCTAATAATGCCCTGCTTAAGCATGTCGATGATTTGTCTCTTTACCTCCTCTTTATGAATGAACGGATACCTATAAGATTTTGTGTAGATAGGTATGTCATCTGTTGTTCTTATTCGATGCTTTATTTTGTTGGTAAAAGAAAGGTTCTGCCCTTCTCTGAAGAAAACATCACTATACTCTTTACTTAATTTAAAGAGAGCTTTTTTCTCCTCAGGGTTAAGGTGGTCTGTGCGAAGGAGTTCAGTTAGGTCGTTAGCTGGGATTTCGTTCTGTCCTGGACTCTCGATAGTAAAGGTATTAATTTCTGAATATTCTAAATTAGAGTATTTGTCCACTTTTAAAGGTTGCTCGATTACGAAGGAGTGTTCTTCATCTGATTGATTGATTATTTCAACCAGACTATACCAATTCTTTGAATGGTAAATTCCTTCGGCTATTGCCAAATTGGGTTTAATTATAGTTGTGTTGATGTAGATATCACCGTCTTTTACGTCTACCGGTGCTCGAATGATAGCTTTTGAATTTGGAGGAATAGTATATTTTTTTGACATTAAATTAGGTTTGAATTGTAGGGGAATTGTTGCGTTATTCGTTGATAACACTTTATTGACCAAATCTACTTTTGCTCCGAGGGCTGACAGAGAATCAAGTTCCAGTAGGCCGTCGAAATAACTATGGAATCGAAAAACTAGAAATTTTAGGTTACCGGGTTGTTTAAATTCTTTGAAGTTACGGAAAGTAACTTCCTGATCTAATTTGTGTTCATTTAAAACTGTAGTTATGGTGATTGGAGTTATTTCCTTGATTTGGGTTGGCTTTACGAATTCGGGATTAATAAATGACGACGATGCGCCGGTATCTATTAGGAATTTAAGTGGTCGTCCAAAAGGCGATGATATATTGATATAAGGTAGTATTGTGCCATGCGTATTGATATCTAAGTAGCCGATTTGTCTGTCGAGGCAGGTGACGTAAAATTTGTATCATCTACTTCGTTATGTTGTTGAAGATTTTCATTTGAGTTTGTAGGGTTAGTAGGGTCCAAATTTTGATCTATACATAATTCAGGATATGGATAATAGTTCATTTCATAAGGTTCCATTTGGTAAAAATCTTCCGGTAAATTTGGCATTTGTTCGTAATCGTCATTGTTAAAGGTGAACATTGCGGTCGATCTATTGGGGTTGTAGGGGTTATTAGTATTAGGCCTGTATTGAGTGCTGTTAGTCCTAAGGTTTCCAGAAGACGTATCCATTGGTTCAGGTTTAGGTAGAGGAGAAGTATTTTGTTTTGCTAGGCCGAAAGGTTGGTGTGAGTAAAATTGTGGGGCTCTTTGTTGAAATTGGGGTGGTCTTTGTTGGAAGGGAGGTTGGTATTGTCTCTTGAGCGAAAAATGGGTATTGCCTCTGTTGTGAGAATTGAGGGGGTGGTCCTTGTTGTGGAAATCGTTGTGGGAATCGTTGTGGAAATCTAGGTGGGTTCCAATTTGCATTAGCATTGGGTATTTGTAATTGTGTAGGGTTAAAATTTTGATTAATTTGAGGGGGAAACTGAAATGATTTAGTTTTAGGTCTAGTTCCGTTGTTATTGCAATTTTGGGTTAATGTTGAAAATTTATTGCCAGGGTCTAACTTATTATAAAATATATTTTGTTCTTTTACGCAGCACGCAAAGGCTTCCGCAAGCGTAACGGGTTTCATTGCTCTAATTGTGGAGCCTAAGGGTTCCCTTAATCCCATCAGAAACGTGTTAAGGCACATTTCTGTAAAGAGAGCCTTTTTGGCTTCAATAACGCTTGGATTCGTTTCGTGAATGTTAACATGATTATTAATGCCTGCTAATATTTCCACTACTTCACTATAAAATTGTGCAACTGTGTTATTATTTTGTCTAAGGCGGTGTAGATCTTTAATCAGTGAAGTTTCGTTACGTTTATCAGAGTAATGCAAAATCAAATTATTTTTTATATCATCCCAATTTAAAGCAGTACCGTACATGTTTAGTACTTCATTGGCTGATCCCACTATTTTGTTTCGAATGGCCCTCATTAAAAGCTGGCCGTAAGGTGTTCCACTTGTTACTGATATTAGACAAAGAATTTCTTCTACATTATCAATGAAATCGAAAAGTAATCTCGGATTACCGTCAAATTTAGGGAGATCTTTAATTGCATCTGGCACTCTTAGTGAGTTGAATATATCTAGACTAGTTAAAGAGTGAACGGTGTTTCCCGCCGCGTTTGTTGTCGGAATTGATGCTTCACTTTGATTCATATCGGAACTATAATTTATATTACGTTTAAACCAATTTACTATTTTAGAACTATTGACTGAAAGGTTTGAGTTCGCAACCGTCTGTTCAATATTTTTATTTTCCAAATTTTCAGGCAGTAGCGTTAGATTTAAATTGTTCGTACTTTCGCACAGATTCGAACTTATTTCACTATTTGTACTTAAACTAATAGCACTGTAATCGTTTTCTAATTCTAAGTCCTCAGGAATTCGCGACTATTTTAATTTATTTTTTACTTTTGACACTAATCCTAATGGATAGGGACGTGGAAATTGTTTTTTATTGGAGGACATTAACTAAAGGAAATATATTCAATTCTTGACTTACATGCAAATGGCAACTATCAGCTTCCACATTCTCTGCGATGATGGTACGATGATCCCTCGTTCCTCTCGCTGATCGTCCGCTCTGCTTCGGTTGTTGAGGTCACTTCCAGGGTCACTTCCAGAGATTTGCTCTCACTGGTGCTTTTCACGGCACGACACCACAACACTTCAACTTCCGAGCTTCAATCTCAATTTCCGACGTTATTACCGATTATTTCCGGTATACTCCCGAATACGATCGATATTCTCTCGATTTTTATTCTTGCAATAACGCCGAAAAGTTATCCTACCGACTGCGCCAGTTAAGTACTTCGCGGGTACTTTTGATAAAAAAATTTATTAAAACGAAAAGAATTGAGATTTCCACTTTATTTCGAACAAACGATCTTGTTGAGCTTGAAACTGATAAATGCGAATTACAAAAGCTTTCCGATATTATTTATACAGTATTTTTGCTTATGCTATGTCTCGACAATTTGCTTACGCTATGTCTCGACAATTTAACAGGTAAGTGACAAAAATGTAATCGAATATCAAAGGTGAATGAATTTATGAAATTAGCGAAATCGAATATCAAAGGTGAATGAATTTATGAAATTAATTAGGCTAATGATTGCTGGGTGCTATAACTCGCGCATCCTTTCTAAGGGTCGATTTTATTACCCTGCTTGCGCGAGTTATACCACCCAGCAACACACATGTTCAAGCACTTCAGTAGCCCAATTTCACTTACATGTCGCTAATTTCAAATTTCATAAATTCAAGTCCATTCACCTTTGATATTCGATATCCGATTGCATTCACCTTTGTCACGGTAAAACTTCTTACCTGTTAAATTGTCGAGACATAGCGTAAGCAAAATGTAGTACACATGGCATAAGCGAAAATACTCTATAAGAAAAAGAAATGAAGTGTGCAATCCGTAAACTTCAATATTTTATTTTTTTATCGAAAGAACCCGCAAGATACGTAACTGGCGCAGTCGGTAGGATTCCTTTTCAGCGTTATTGCAGGAGCAAAATCGAGAGAACGTCGATTGTGTTCGGGACTGTATCGGAAATAATCGGTGATAAAATCGGATATTAAGATTGAAGCTCGGAAGTTGAAGTGTTGTGGTGTCGTGCCGTGAAAAGCACCAGCGAGAGCAAATTGCTGGAAGTGACCTCAGCAACCGAAACAGAACGAGACGATCAGCGAGAGGAACGAGAGATAATCGTACCATCACCGAATATTACTGAATATATTTCCTTTAGTTAATGTCCTTCAATAAAAAACAATTTCCACGTCCCTATCCTTTCGGATTAGTGTCAAGAGTAAAACATAAATTAAAATTGTCGCGAATTCCTGAGGACTTACATTACAAAACGATTGCAGTGCTATTAATTTAAATATAACATCGCCATTAGAAAACGTAAATAGTGAAACGAGTTCAAATCTATATGAAAGCACGAATAATTTAAATCTGACGCTATTGTCTGAAAATTTAGAAAATAAAGATATTGGATCGACGGTTGAGAGCTCAAACCTTTCAATTACTAGTTCTAAAATAGTAAATTGGTTTAAACGTAATATAAGTTATAGTTCCGATATAAATCAAAGTGAAGCATCAATTTCGACAGCAAACGCGGCGGGAAACACCGTTCGCTCTGTAACCAGTCTAGATATATGAAATTCACTAAGAGTGCCGGATCTCCCCAAATTTGACGCTAACCCGAGATTACTTTTCGATTTCATTGATACTGTAGAGAAATTTTTTTTATTTATTTATTTATTTATTGAATTTCGCTTAATACAAACTACAAAGAACTTAAATTAATAAGTAAATTAAAATTAACTTAAGCTAAATAAAAATAAGAATAAATAAAATGGAAAGACATGAAATTAACTTAGGGGCTTGGTGGGCTAGTACAGGGGTAATAAAGAGCGCGCTTAAGGGAGAGCTTATCTAAATGGAAGTCGAACGTAGAAGAGTTGTTGGCCTTACGCAGCATACGGGCAAAAGATTCGAAGTGGCCATAGTTTGTCCGGTCGGTTTCAAGGCGAAAAGTGGGAAAAGATTTGACGTTGCGGAGGTTGGTATTGAGTGATATTCTAAGAAGGAGGTCAGGGCAGTCAATGGCGCCGACAAGGACTTGGTGGACAAAGACAATATCGGCTACATCGCAACGAAGGCAAAGGGGATGGAGATCGATTAATTTTAGGCGGTTTTCGTAAGGAGGTAGGTCTAGGTGATCGGACCATGGAAGATTACGCATGGCAAAGCGGATAAATATTCGTTGGACAGATTCAATTCTGTTGGTGGTTGTGGAGTGTGATGGCGACCAGACCTGACAGGCATATTCAAGGAGAGGACGGACAAAGCAGATAAAGAGAGATTTGGTGACATAAGGGTTAGAGAACTCCTTAGACCATCGTTTAACGAAGCCAAGAGCGCAATTGGCTCTGTTAATAGAAAGGTCTATGTGGGATCGGAAGTGGAGTTCGTTATCACATACGAAACCGAGGTCACGATGGGACGTGACAGAGGGAACCAGCACATCAGCAAGGAGATAAGGTCTGGGGGGTGTGGAAGTGCGCCTGCGGGAGAAGGTAATTGCTTGGCATTTAGATATATTAAGATCAAGAAAATTATTCTCGCATCAGGTAAAAAAGTTGTTCAAATCTTTTCGGAGGAGCACGGAGTCAGAGGCATTAGAGATAGGTTTAAAGATTTTCATATCGTCTGCATACATTAGAACGTGAGAATGATTAATCAAGTTCACAACATCGTTAGTAGACAATATGAAGATTAGTGGGCCGAGATGGCTGCCTTGCGGGACTCCGGAGCGGGATGAGAAGGGGCGAGAAATAGAGGAATCAAATCGGACTTTGTACTGACGTTTGTCAAGGTGAAGAGATCCATGAAATAAGACGGGGGGGGGGGGGAAACCAAGATAGTTTAATTTTAGAATGATAATTTCGTGGGAAACTTTGTCGAAGGCTTTGCTAAAGTCAGTTGCTATCGTGTCAAGTTCAGCGCCCTTTTCCATGGTAAGGAGGGTGTGAGATACAAAGGTTGTTACATTGGTGGTCGTGGACCTGCCTTTGAGAAAGCCATGTTGAAAAGGGGACAAGATTGACTTGCAGTGGAATGTCATAGAGTAATAGATGAGGCTTTCGAAGAGCTTAGGAATACACGATAATTTGGCGACGGGTCGGTAGTTGGCAATGTCGCTCTTGCAACCCTTTTTATGGATAGGGGTGATGTAAGAATCCTTCCAGAGATCGGGAAAAATTTCGTCTGAAAGGGAAAGCTGGAATAGGGCGGTGAGATGCTCAATTAAATGGGAGGCGCACTTCTAAAGAAGAATGGCAGGAATACCATCGGGGCCTGGGTCAAAATCGTCAACGAGAGCGTTAATTTTGGTAGCAACTAAAGAGGGATCGATGACGATAGAAACATGGGAGATTTGAATGCTGTTGCGCATGTAAGAGAAGAAGTTAGGATCAGGGGTAGGGTTGTAATCTCTAAAGGATTGACTGAAGAACTTAGCAAAGAGGTTGGCAATTACTGAAGGATCGGATGAGGATGATTTGCCGAGATTAAGGACGCAATGTCATCGGCATAAGCAACCACTTTACACCCGGAGCCGTTCAACTCCACGAGAAGGTCATTGAGAGCCAGGTTCCAGAGAACCGGCGACAGGACACCACCCTGTGAGGTGCCCCTAGTCGGAAATTTCCTTACGGAAATAGTGGCATTAATGACTCTGCAACCGAGCAACAAGTCAATAAGTCTTATGACCGACTTGCTAATGTCCAGACTCCTTAGCGCGTTCGTGATTGCCTCTGGCCTAATATTATTTAAGGTCCAAGAAGGCTGCCAAGGTGAATTCCTTGTAGAGAAGAGACTTCTCCACCTGATTAACGAGAGCATTGTTGTGTATCACATAGTATAAAGTAACAAATTCTAGAATTTATGAGTTTGAAGTGCTTCACACTTCAAATAAATAAAGATTTAAAAAATAATATATTAACTCAGGAGAGACCTCACTTGAAATCACATCCGGAAAATAATGCACCATTGTGCAATGTTTCAAGTGCATTGGCCGAACGGAATCGTACGCTTTAGGATGACTTGCGACGTGCGTAAAGTATCATACGGCAATGATTTGCGTCGGGCACAAGTACCATTTCTCCGTATAAGAAGGCCAACGAAGTTGAGTACCGCCGAGTCTTGCACAAATTTATTGTTGCAACACGCAGGGTTCAATTAGTAATATCCCGCAAAATACAACAGCATGTAGGGCGGTATTAGTGGATTTACCCTTGGTATAGGCATGCTGGGATTGAGATAGCCTACTTGGATTTATGCTATCCTTGATGTAGACATCCAAAAGCCTTTTCAGAGTTTTGAGAAGGAAAGAAGAAAGAGTAATGGGTCTATAATCCTTTGGCTTACAATGCGAGGCCCTTCCCCTTTCGGGATGAAAACGACCTTAGCCTCTAGCCAGGACTTAGTGATATGCGAGAGCTGCAAACAGGCTTCAAAAATGATAAGCTGCCAAGGGCTGATTAGCGCAGAAGCCTTTTGGAGCTCCGCTGGTATAATGCCATCCAAGCCTGGTGACTTGTACGGCTTAAAACTCTTGATGGCCCAATCAAGCCTTTCGCGGCTAAGGACCCTTGTAACGAGGTCACCAGCTTCCTGTGTGGCCGTGGATACCACCGTTTGGTTATCCGAGCTACCAGGAAAGTGAGTCTCCATCAGCAACTCCAGAGCTTCCATGCTCGTCGAGGTCCAGTCCCCATTCGGTTTCATCAGAAGACCGGGTGCACAAGGCCTCGTGGCGAGTATCTTCTTGAGGCGACTAACCGCGGATACCTTTTCCACTCCGCTATAAAATTTCTCCCACGAGGACCTTTTGGCTATCCTGAGAGATTTCTTGAAGTTCCTCCTTATAAGCAGACCATTCATTGGTGCTCCTTATAAGCAGACCATTCATTGGTGCTCCTTATAAGCAGACCATTCATTGGTGCTGTTGGCCTTGTTGAACTGCTTACGGCATTAATTCCTGAGTGCCGTGATTTCATTAGTCCACCACGGGGGCTTGGGTCAGCCCCTGGGTTTGCACGAGGGGCAAGCAATTTTGGCCGCCCTATTGCAGGCTCCAATCAGCACGTTCAATGCTACATCAATGTCCTGTGGGCTATTGATGATTGGTGGTCCTTCAGCCGGTAGCGCCTGCTGGAGAGCAAGATTATACCTATCCCAATTCGTCCTCCTCCTGTTAATGAAGGGGCTGCGAATTGGTTTAAGAAAGTCAAGTCCGAACTCAATGTGTGAGTGATAGGACATCAAAGGCTCCTTGGAAACCCTCCAGTTCTTAAGAATGTGAGCGGAGTTCTCGGTACACAGGGTTACGTCGAGCACCTCCCGTCGCACAGAGCTGACAAAAGTTGGCTCATCGCCTACGTTGCACACCTGAAGGCTCGAGCTAAGTATAAAGTGAAGAAAAGACTCACCTCTATCATTTATGTCCGAGCTACCCCAGACAGTATGGTGGGCATTTGCATCTGCGCCGATTATCAGCGCCTAGCTGCCTCCGCGACGATACTCCGCAGGGTCTCATGTGGAGGGGGCGCTCATGATCATGGGCCATATACGAGGATGCCAGCCAGATGCTGCCCGATCCGAGTTCCACCATAACCGACACCGTATCTCCGTCACTGAAATGGTTTAGCATGAAGCCATTGTAGTTGGTACTCACTAAAATGCAGATTCTAGGTTTAAGTACTCGTAAAAGTTGCAGTAGCCCTTCAGATTGAGTCTGAAAACCCGGTTTCCATGGTTCTTGCACAAGAACAACATCCTTCCCCTTTTGAGATAGGCGCAGGAGGAGTGCAACAGACGCTGCTTTAGGGTGGTGTAGGTTAATCTGCACCACTCTCAGCTTGCTCGCGTTGGGTATGGGACGCCTCCATCACGGTCACCTCGGCGTCATCGGCATCTGAAAGTAGGATGTCCTCTTCCACGTCATCCTGAATAAAAAAGTCTCCGAACAATTCAGAATCCGGCCAAAGTCTTTGCCTCTACTATGGTGCTGATCTCTTCACTGTGTCCAGCGACGCCATCAGGTCTTTCGACTCTCCTCTCCTTCGAGTAGACGGAGAGCACAATGTAGTCGAAGCTGTGGAAGATTTTGTCGCCCTTAGCCGCTACAAGTGCCAGAGATTTCTCACTTAGGATAACAACAGGCTTGCCTCGTTTTGCCCTTGACCTCTCCGACCTGTGCAATCCTGGGTCGGAAGGTTGCGATTGCACATTCGCATGATTGCGAGGATCTTTTCTGGTTCAGAGGGCTCCGCCGGGATTCACGTCCTGGCTCTCGATCTGTTTGGGATCTCATCCCCGGACACGACCTCGAGCCTGGAACCTGGCCAGACTTCGCCCAGGCAGGAAATCGCTGCTTTGTAAAGATCTGCCGACCGGTGATCCTCGCAAGCGATTAATTTCACCCGACCTCGATGCCACCCAGCATCTGAGCAACAGGGGGTAGGGCCGGGGGTTTTCTCCATGACGTCCATAAAGACGCCGAGTAGCGCAATCCGGACCGATCTCCAGTTGTCCAGGGAGATGGCGCCGACCGGATCGCTGCAGTTAATGACAGCCAAGATCAGGCTGTCCTTCACCACTTCACTGAATGGCTTAACCGGCCTGACCGTCTGGGGGGCTGTCTTTGGCCGCTTCGCGGAGGCTGGCTTTTGCTCGTCCTGCGAGTGTTGCCTTTTGCCTGCTGCCAGCACTCTGCTGGCCCACGCCAGAGAAGACTTATCCTTCTCAGAGAGTTCCTTCTCCGGGATGTTCTTACTCCTGTCCAGGAACCGCTGCGCTGACCTTCTCTCTCTGAAGGCTTGACAAGAGGGTTTGCCGCGCTGCTTCGCTGAGGAAGTGGGTTGCGACTCCCTAGATGGTGCTGTGGCCCTACTTAGTCCAGGCAACGCCTCAGCGGAGCTGCCAAGAACCGAAGAGGAGGTGGAGGGCTGGGGTACCCGGGAAGGCGCCTTGACTTTGCTAGGTCCAGGTTTGCCCACGGACACAAGCGCTGTCGATGCGCGCAGAGCATCTCCACAACCGAGCTTACCAGCCGCTGTCGTTTCGCCAGATGTCCCTGTAATGGGGTTGGATTTCCGGGCTGAACTTGGGTTAGCCACGGAGGGTTTGGCACAGGGGTTTCCGATCGCAACGCCCTAAGATGTTCGCTTCCCTTTGCGGGTTGGCGAAGGAGCAGATTTCAGCGCCTCAGAGTTATCCGAGGCAGGTTTGTTAGAACTCATAACATCTGGTTCTTATGACCACTTTCGTGACGAGGCACTACTAGTGGTTAAGGGTAGGTATTGGGGACGAGGGTCCACCATGCAGCGCCCCTTGTATGGCAAGTCCGTAGTTGCGACCTGAGGCGGACAGGTATCAGGAAGGTTCCGTTCGAATACAGCCGATATTACCCCCTGGCTGCAAACCAAGCAATGAGCACGGATCGCATGACACCCTGGGTATGGGGGGTTGGTGGTCCCAGCACGTACTCGCCAATCGGCCGTCTGACATGGGTGATCCTACCAGGAGAGGCTGGCTCCAGCTAAAACGAGTCCGGTCAGCATGGCCGAATTGAGTTAACGCACGACTAGTGTCCACCGTGGTCATTTTTCTTAAGATAGTTACAATCTCTCCGCCCGACTACAATTAGCCAGCACACCCGGCAGAAACATGACCGTACCGGGTGCCTGTTTCCAGCCGCCCCCACGGGAAGGGTATAGTTGCACTACCATCAGTGTACACAGATCCGGCACATGCACACAATTACGGCACGTACACCAATATGTTACATGTTGTTCCCCCTGTGCACGTGATGACAACAAGATGAAATGTTCCTACTAATTCCAAATGTAAAAATTCACGGCAAAGGGAAATCATATCCGGGAAAATTCCCGATAGGACATTAACCAACCAACTCTTTTCCCAGTCAATTTGCGCTCTACTGGCCTTCGTACGAAAACTCGATGCCAACTCCATAGAAACACACAGGAAATCGAACGTTAACAAAACTAAATTTTTGGTACTAGCAGTATCAAGTCCTCTATTTTCCACGGCCGTTTATGATTTGCTGGATACTGGACTCCCTGCGAAAACGATCGAAACACTCTCAAAAGCAATTCTTCAATTCCACAGTTTAAACTGCGACTTACTCAAACCAAAACGTAACGTTGTCTCTTCTGCTCGGAATAACCGAAACTGGCACCAGAGTTCTACAGCTTATAATAAAGAACCCTACTGTTTTATTAATATGCGTTGTACACGTTTAAAACTCATACCGGCGTTCACCAGTGTACAGGTGAAGTTGGCCTTCTCGGCGCTGGCCGCATCTCCGACCCTATTGAGGAAAGGTGTTGCCGGACCTAGGGTTAGAAATGGGGATGAGAACACAAATTTTGAAATCTTAAACAAAAAAGCAAGAAAGCCCCCTTGCTGGCTCCTGTCGTTGGCAACTCTAGCACTAACCTACGGCTAATGTGCAAGGCCATTAGATCCTCACGACACAAAGATTCTAAAATCGAAATGCACGGCTCGTCAAAACAACTTTTATGGAATTCTCGAGAAACGAGTACCATGTAGGGGAAAAAGAACACAAGGATAAAACCGAAAAATGAGCAACGAAAGCTTTGTTAACCGCGTAACTACCCTGGTTAGAGGCGGCCTGCACGACAACCTGACAAAAGCCCAAAAAACAATTTTTAAGCCAATCAACACCGCTCCACAATAAAAGGCTTTAAATCTTTAGCATGCTAGACACCTGCATCTTTCCCACTGTTATCTACTAACTGGTAAGTCCACGGGGATAAGACTTTACTTATCTTGAAAGGCCCTGTAAACTTTAGAGCTACTTTGGCGTTAAAGTATTTTGTAGCATAGCTCAAGACGTAGCTTCTCCGCCATACTGTGTCATTTTTATAGAAACGTTGCTCACTCTTACGTAAGTTATATGTGCCCTTATTAGTGACATGCAAGGGTCTTGCTTTAATATCCCTTTTAACCTCTCCCAGTGCAACCGCGCCTTTCCTGGGGTCAAATTCACTATTTACTGTTTCTTTATGATTCTCACCACATCTAACCATTTCCAAGCCAAAATTTTTGAAATACGGCGTTAAGCACGTAGCCTCTTGCGTTGACGTACGGCAAGCAATTTTTGCTAATTGTGTATCCAACACACGGTGGTTATCCGAAACGTAAGCTCGAGGCATAGTTTTTATGATATGATTAATTCTCTCTGCCGGGTTAGCTTGGGCGTGGTATAAGACAGTGAATTCGCTGTTCGCCGTATTCTTTACACAGTTTTTGAAACTCATTTCCCCTGAGTTGGACCCCATTATCACTGATAAGAATTTTAGGTACACCGAAAAGAAGAAACACCTGGTCCTCCAAGATACGACAAATTGGTACTGCTGCTACGCTACGTAAGGGGAACAGAAGAGGGAATTTACTGAACTGATCGACAACTGTAAGGATATAGTTATAGCCATGAGTAGATCGTGGTAAGGGCCCTATTAAGTCTATCGCAATGCGTTCCCAAGGTCTATTCACTAAATTGTGTCTTGCCATTAAGCCAGCTGGTTTGGAAAGAATCGGTTGAATTGGCAAATAGTACACCTTTTTATGTAGCTAGCGACATCTTCTCTCATTTTTGGCTAATAGCAATTTTCAGCGAGACGATCTAGAGTTTTTTGTACCCCACAGTGGCCCGAGGTTGGTATATTATGGGCTTGAAAAATAAATTGTTGCCTCTGAGCCAGGGTATTTGTGTCGATGGTGTTTCCACAAGTACCCAATCCCTACCTTCCAATCTGGGTAATCCTCTGGTCTTGAATGAATTCTATTGAGCATTTTATTCGACCAAGGGTCGTCCTTGTACTCGACACAATCAACTCTAGGCACTGATCGCGACAACCAATCTGGTAGTAAGTGTTCTTTTCTCTTCCGTTGAATAATTTTTAAATTATATTCTTGCAGGCGCATCGCCCATCTTGCCAACCTAGTACCAGTTGGGTCTTTTAAATTATGTAACCATATCAGCGAAGCATAATCTGTGACCACGGTAAACCTTGAACCCTCGACATACGAACGCAACTTATCAATTGCCCATAGCACCGCCAGGCATTCTCGTTCAGTAGTCGAGTAATTCCTTTCACATCGATTTAGAGACCTACTCAAATATGCGATTACTTCCTCCTCGTCGTTTATCTGCTGAGTCAGAACAGCCCCCAGGCCATACCCAGACGCGTTCGTGGGAATAATAAAGTCATACTAAAAATTCGGGCATGTTAAGAAGGGTGCACTAACTTTTGTTTTGTTTCTTGAAAAGCTTTTTCACGCTCTTCTGACCAGACAAATTTTCGCTTCTTCTTTAACAGCTTTGTTATGGGTGCTACTAAACTCGAGAAATTTAGCACAAATCGGCAATAGCAAGAAACCATGCCAATAAAACGACGCACATCCGAAACTGTTTTAGGGTGAAAAATATCTTAAATACACTTGAATTTTAAAGGGTCCACCTGCAGTTCTTTTTCGCCAACGACATACCCTAAGTACTTTAATTCTGGCCGACAAAAGTCGCACTTTTCGAAATTTATGATAAGCCCTGCCTTACGTAAGAATTCCAGGACCTCAAGATGTTTTTCAAAGGTCGGGTTCACTATGCCACGTCGCTGGTGAGTTGCTGAGCCCGGAAGGCATTCTTTTAAATTGGAACGAGCCTCTATTAGGAACAGTAAAAGCGGTATACTGCTTGGATTTTTCCTGCATGGGTACCTGTCAGGAAGCTGAATTAATATCTAAGAACGATAGGTATTTTGCATCTTTGAGCTTATCTAAAGTAGCAGAAACATAGGGAAGGGGGTATGCATCTTTTTTGATTACCTTATAAAGTTTTCGATAGTCCACGCAGAATCGATACAATCCGTATTTTTTTCTAACCATTACCACCGGAGAAGCCCAAGCGCTTTTAGAGGGTTCGACCACGTCTGCCTATAACATTTTGTCTAGTTCTTCTTTTATTGCTTTTTGTATGGCTGGCGAAACAGGACAATACCGCTGCTTGTTTGGGGGTGAATCGGTGTCAATGGTGTGTTCTACTATAGTTGTACAGCCTATTCCCTCTCCCATTTTAGCCTTAGCTTTCCTTATTAAATTTTCCAATTCATATTTTTGTGCAGCACTTAGCTTAGAATGTCATTCTAATGCGTTCACGTGTCATTCTTCCCCTATAAACTGCCAACTTCGCCCTCAAATTAGCCGCTATTCCTATCGCTTTCCAAAAATCTATACCGAAGATAAAATCGGGCACATCAGGTATAATTAACACGTCGATAACTTAATATAATAAATTTTCGGTCTGAGTTTTAATCCCATGCTTTTAAAATTTTGCCAGCTCTGTCCTCCCATGATTGTCCTTGATGCCCCTGAATCTAACAACCCTCTAACTTTAATACCAAAAATTTCGATTTCCAGGCGTGGGCGCGCATCCCCGTCTACTTTGAAAAAGACATAATCCACTAAAGCGTTTAGCACACTTCCACGCACACTAATATTTCTTCTATCTTTGACATCAGCGGCCTTTTTGGAGTAGCCAGAGCTCGATCTGCTGCTTATTGTCGAGCCCCGTTTTCGTTTCCCGATGAACTTGGATTCGGTTGTTGAGACGTAGGTATTGACTTAGTTGGATTACATCTAGAACATTGCGGACGTAAAATCCCCGGAGCACCACATCCGTAGCAACTACGATTCTTTTTGCAAAATTTTGCCAAATGATCCTCTTTATTACACCTCAAACATTTCCTCAACCTACTAGGCTTGGATTGCGAGTAATAGGCACCAGATATCCTAGGCTTGTCTAGAGAACCATAAGCAAAATCTGGTTCTAACAATTGACTGTTTCTTTTGGAAGGGAGTAGTGTGAATGCTTCCACCAACGCTCTAACTGATTCCAGGCGCCTTCCTAATTAGACCAGCTCTTGAATCATTTTCACCTCGGTTAAGCCTAACTGGGTCTGATAAAAGGGAGATAAAGTTTTCTTGAAAATGTTTAATTTTTGGGCCTCTGTTAAAGGCTCAATCAACCGAGCGAACATGTTTGAAATCATTGCTACATAAAGACCTATTGTTTCGTCCTTTTCCAGAGTTCTTTTTTTGATTTCCGATCATTATAATCTGCTGGCAAGGACTCGACTTTCAACTCACGCACCAGGTCGTTCCATGAATTAAATTGCGCTTTGTTAGCGCGATACCAAATTAGTGCTTTACCGTTAAAAAGATCGAGAGCCGACCGCAATAAATACGCCTTACTGACCCTGCGAGCTTCAGCTAGTTCGCTCACCCGGTCTAAAAACGAATTGACGGACTGCGTCTGCTCTCCTGAAAATTGTACGTTCCACTTACTGATTAAAACTCATTGACGTGGAATGGATGTTCTTGAAATACCTAAAGGAGACATAAATGTCTCCTCAGCAGAATCCGTACTGTCGCATTCCTCTTCTTCGCCATCTGCTTTTACCTGAAGAGTTGCTAAGGCTATAATTAATTCAGCGCGAATCAAGGACTTCAGCTTTTCCTTTTCATCATCTCCCGGTACTACCTGCTCAAGTGTACCCATCGCCCACTCAAGTTTTGTTCTAATTTTTGCGTCAGCCTTTGGGGATGCTAAAGCTAATCACGGAGTAGTGGATCAAAGTGCGAAAGTGTGCTTCACCGGGTTCAAGAAGGGAAAAATGCTGGCAACATTATGCAACAAGACAAATTATGTGATACACTACAGAAATTTGAAGCAGTACTTGGCTGAAGGCCTTAAGGTTACAAACATTCATCGCGCCTTGCAATTCTCTCGGGCTGCGTAGATGAAGCCTTACATCTACATCTTACATCTAAACGCCAACTTGAGAAAGAACGCCAAGAACGATTTCGAGAAGAATTTGTTCAAGTTATTGTGCAATGCAGTATTTGGTAAAACGATGGAGAATGTTCGTCTTCGCCGAGATATTAAGCTTGTAACAGCGTGGGAAAGTCGGTATGGAGCCGAAGCACTGATATAAAATCCCAATTTCCACTCCCGCTCGATTTTTAACGATCACTTGGTAGCTGTAAAATTACTTAAAACACAAGTAATTTTCAATAAGCCCATCTACGTAGGAATGGCAATATTGGACATATCAAAAACTTTGTTGTACGAGTTCCACTACAACTACATGAAAAACTGATATGATACCAATTTTCAGCTGTGCTACACCGACACAGATTCTCTTATATATGAAGTACAGACTGATGACATTTATGAGGATATGAAGCAACATCTTCATCGTTTTTGTACATCCGACTACCCTCAAAATAATCCATACAACATATGTTAAGTCAATAAGAAGGTAGTACAGACACTTACAAATTAGTATTTCTTAAAGAAACATAAATACTTATGTAATTTTTTCTATTTAGGTACCAGGCCTTATGAAGGATGAAAACAGCGGTGATATAATGCTGGACTTTGTTGGTCTACGTGCTAAAATGTATGCATTGAGAGTGCAAAAAGAAGCCGGACGACATCAAACAACAAAGAAGGCAGAGGGCGTAAAAATTGCTGTGGTGAAAACGGAGATAACCTTCGAAGACTAATTTATAACGTTTTAATAAACTGTCTTATTCAAAAAATTCCTTAATAGAAACACATTTTTCAGAGCACATTGTCCTTGGTGTAGAATGCAAGATGATTCACTTGTTTCCAGAGTCGTTAGCTTGGGACATCCCTCTTCCCCTGCATCATAATGTGTTAGTTTATTTCCAAAAATCTGTTTCAACCATCTCATCTTTTCGCTTCCTTTCACATAAATGTTTTATATCTCGCAATAATGGTACTATTACGTCATAAATTCTGTGGTAAGGGATATTTCCATCAACCCATCTAAATCCATGAAGGTTGTGTCGGACCCATTCAATTTGTCTCTTTTCTGCTCGAGTTAAATCCTTATAGGTAAATGGAGGTTGGAATACGTAGTGTTGTACTTGATTTTCACTCGTTAAAATTGCCAGCTCTTTCAATATAAATTTATTGTGGTTGTCTTTAAATCCTTGCAAATCAATGACGATGATAGGCATTCTATACAAGTTTCCTGACTTCGTTGGTTAAAGGTGTATATCCCACAATACGATCGTGCAGCAGCAGACAGTATGCTGTTGTATCGGCTGGAACCTTTGCATTGTATTCCAGCCTAATATCCACCGGTCCAATTTTAATGCTCTCGTTTTGACGCGAACAATCAATTACTGCAATCGCAGCGTCATTCGCAAACTTCTCTCTTGAAAGAAGTGGCTGGAACTGACGACCATAGTACGATTGCTGGAATTTTATATACATATCATATAAGAGGGCGTAATTACCCTTATGAAATTTCAGGTTCGAATCATCGTAAGGGTATGATTCAGAATTTAGGTAAACTTTGACATCTGTCAGTTTACAGTGATCGAATTTGCTGGCATCCATTGTTTTATCATTTCTCCGATTAGTTTGTAGAGCTAGGATGACATATCTTGGCTTTTCCAATTGTGATGTTGTTTTTACAGTCTATGAATGATGCGTGGATAATGGGAGTGCTGGGTACTCGTATATATCCCAGCTCCTGAATGGTATTTGTATCTCACTGCCACTTTCAATAGTTTTTAGCAGGATCAATTTGTGGTTATCAGCAACGTTTACATGAGGAACATGCCAGTGAAGTTTGAAAAGGTTTACGCTTATTGTATCAGTAAGTGATACAACTGCATTGTCGTCTGTACGGCTTCGTATCAGCTCATGCTTAGCATTTGCAATGATTTTCTTGTAGTCTTCCGCAAAGCCAAGCAGTAATTTCAATGGTACACAAAAATTGAAAAATCCTTTGGGTGTTGTAATCAACTTTTCGGGAGACCAACCTGCGTTGAATAGTATTTCACTATCATTTTGATTCAGCGATATATAATTTTTTTGAGGTTGTAGCAATTCCAAGGTTTCGTTTTCTGTCAATTTCCACACCGTTGATCTCATAGCGAATTTCGTCAAAGAGAAAGGTTCCAGCATTTTGATCAGGTTTGCGGTATCTGTTACTGTTCCCTCAACTTTGGTTAGTACTCCTTCAATATAAATAAAACTCTCTGCTTGCAGTATATACAAATCTTGAATGATGCGAGGAACGGTGAGTACGTGTGGTAATCGATCTTTGTTATGTTATTGTCATAACCAACGTTTCGAGTAATATCCAAGATTTCACTCATTTTTCAAAATAAATCCCATTGGTTTTAGAAGCTTTTTATTAACAGTATTCAGCTCACGTCTTGTACGTTTCAAGGTTGTTGGTTGAATAATGACTTGCTGTCTATTACTATTGTTATTATTCATATTGTTATTTTTATTATAGACAAGCATTCTGAGGCTTTAAGTGTAGTCTAGCGGTTATTGTTTTTCCTCTAAAATTTATGAAGTCACCGTTCTGATCTACAAGCTTTAATGCGAGAGAATTATACGTTTCACGTTCACACGTAAATAAATGACGTTCTTGGGCACCTCCACTACTTTATAGCCCGGGCCTACACTCGGAGAAAACTCATGGAGCGCACGTACATGATTATTGTTTATAAACGAGCCTGATATAATGTTGCATTCAACTCTTATGGCGTTTACCTTGATGATATTAAAAGGTAAATCTGATGTATGCAGTATATTAGGGCGGAAGGACTTGTTTGCCAAATCCTAATAATGGAACGATCGATTTTTCCTTATCAAAATAAATTACTTCCAAAGATTTCACTTCAATTTTCAGAGTATTATTATTTGTTTTGATTGAGATTGTTGTCTTGCTGTTACTGTTATTTAAACTTTGTTGCACATTATTCGCTATATCATCAATCTCATATGATCCGACTGGTATTTCAATAACTGTCTTCCCCACATGCACCAAGTTGTTTCCTTCAGCAATATTGGGAGCAGAATTGTATGTTTGGAAATCAATCAGTCCATAGACGTACTCACCCTTCACTTTTAATGGCAGAAAATACTCGGCAGTGAGCGTCGATGAATTACCACTAAGGGAAAGTGTTATCGATATGATGGTTTGGAATAAAATAACCCCATTATAATATAAAACCTTTATTTACAATATATACAGACAATTCTTATTAGAAAGGTTGAATATAATTATATAGAAACTCTAAACACAAGTGTCCACATATAACTGAATCATAACTTTGATGTGTTGTGTAATTGAATGTGGTGTTTTCGCCTAAATATCTCGCAACTTCTTGCGGAGGTTGTAGGTTTCCAAAGCTGTCAAAGTAATCAATGAGGCTTCCTTTCTTTTTGTATGCTACCCAATGTATTCCAGGTCCTAATGAAACATCTAGATTTATAATTCCACTCCCATTTTTCCACGCTCTGCTCGGTAATCGATCGCGCATAAAGACTCCTCTAAAATGTGGTACATACTGCACATATTTACGCATCTCGAGCTAATTAAGTGCTCTTTTGGGTAGCGAGCTTATTAGTTTTTTGACTGGGTTTTAAGAAAAAGGCCCAAGCCTTTTCTATAGGGCTTCAGGAACAATCCCTGACCAGGTTTTCCCACCGCTATGGCCACAATAGTTTCGTTATGACGCTTTGCTTCTGCAAGCTCCTGACGTGCGCTGTTTGCAGCGTTTACCGCCTTAGCTATACCAGCTGCACCTCCTGATAATGCTCCAAGGGCCGAAAGTCCGGCAAATAGTGGGATGAGGAATGGTAGAACACCTCCAGTTTTCGGGATAGGTATCACACGTGGTGTCGTAATCGTCTTCTTCTTTCCCTTGATGACTTCTCTCGCAGCACTTGTAGCGATTTTTATTGCTTCCAGCTCTTTACAAGCAGCGTCCAAGGGGATCACCCCGCGTTAATCTTTTAGCTAACTTTGTTCCTGGCCCGCAGTACTGATAGCCCGGTAAATGTAATTCTACAGGTAACTTGTTGATTAGGGAGTTGAATATTCCTCTCGCCGACTGAGATGATTATCAGTATGATAATTCATTATACACGTTTGTGACAAGAATAATGGGTACCCAATAAAAGCAGCTGTTTTTATATTCATTTGCTTAGTACTCATCATGAAGTTGTTAAGGCAACAAGAATGCTTGTCTGCTAGAAATATTGAGGCATCAATTACAAGTGCAGAGAAAAAGAAACATGGAGGGCTGTTGCCAAACAACATAAGGGGAATTATTGTTGGCCCCTCCAATTGCGGCAAGACAAATGTTATGATGAGTTTACTGGAACATCCTAATGGACTATGATTTGAAAACATTTACGTTTACTCAAAATCGTTAAATCAGACAAAATACGAGTATCTGAGAAAAGTTGTGGGACGTATATCTGGATTAGGCTATTATACATTTTCCAACAACTGTGACGTCATACTGCCTGAAGAAGCAAAGCGAAACTCTATTTTCATTTTTGATGATGTGGCTTGCGATAAACAGAATAATATTAGAGCATACTTTTGCATGGGTCGACATAATTATGTAGACAGCTTTTACCTCAGTCAGACGTACACTCATATACCAAAGCATCTGATTAGGGATTACCCAAATTTGTTCATAATATTCAAGCAAGACGACCTGAACCTGAAACACATTTACTACGACCAAGTGAATACTGATATGAAATTTGAAGAGTTCCGGAAAGCGTGTGCCGAGTGCTGGAAAGACAAGTATGGATTCTTGGTAATTGCTAAGGATAGTCTTATGGATAGAGGGCGATACCGGAAAGGCTTTGACGCCTTCATGAGACTATAAAAACGGAGTATCAATACAGATTACCCTCAATAGTTGCACAGACCTGTACAGCCTCTACAGACTTGTACACCTACCTGTACAGCTACCTGTAGAGACGTCTACAGACTTGTATAGCTACCAGTAGAGCTACCTGTATAGTTACCTGTACAGACCTGCTGTTTATCAGTATAGCTGTGGATGCCGTCACGACAACTACAATAACAGCAGCTAGCTTCCCGGAGATCCCACTTAAATGGAAATGAACTTTTATCGTTCATTCTGCGCTCTTTTGAGAGAAGGAAACTTTTTGGGATCCACAATAAGGCAAGGAGAAATAGAAATTTCGTCGACAAATTTTTGTTCACACTGATCAGTGTCTCAAATGCGTTGCACCAAAGAATATAGGTCCTAATAACAAAGAATGTTCATTCTAATTTTGCGACGCAATTTACCCTCTCTATGGTCACTTTTCAGCAAATTAAAACAAAAAATTTACTCATTAGTAGAAAAGAGAGTTCAGTTCAGTTCCAAATTCTCTTTTACATTGCCTAATAAGCAAGAAGGACGGCAGCAGTTACAAGTGCCGACAAACAATACGCAAAAAGAGTTCACCTATTACTTTGCGTAGCGGCGAAGCATTGGGTTTTTCTGTCATTGTATTGCTGCCGATACGCAAGGCTTTTCAGATAGGAACTGCTGAAATTCGAAGTCCTGACTCACATATTGAAGGGGTTCACATATAAGTTTGTTTACGTTTTTTCATCGTAGGTTTTCCTTATGCGTATCGACGGCGAATGCTAATTAAATGCGATTGTGTGCCGATACGCAGCGGTAGATCGTTCCCTTCAAAGGACAGGGTGATTGATTTCGATTGTGTTTTACTTGAATTTCTGTGTAATTTTTGAAATTACGCACGCGATTTTGAATATTATAATATTTTGTGTTGAACTTGCTTGTGCATTAACAGTGATATTTTGGCATAAGGGACCAATTATAAAACAGTTTTTTGTGATATTAATTAATAATTGCTGTGAGAGTGAAAGATGGGAGGAAAACGTCTTGTGAAGTATTTAGAGTGTGGCCTTGAAAAAAACAATCTTCCTCAACTTAATTTTTTCAATGTATCAATAGATAATGACAGGTAAACCGTATAAAATAATTATGTAGAGATATCTAATATAAAAAGTATTTTTCGCGTATCATTATTACGTGAGCCTGCCATTTAAAATATTTAAGTTCATTTATTAATTCACATTGATTTATCTTTAGTATGTTCTAAACGAATCGGAAATAACATATAAAACTAGTGTATAAATTCGAATTCAGTAATAACTTTACTGACATTGAGATAAATCAATTTTACTTTAGCTTTGTCTTAAGTTATTATTCCGCACATAACATTTTAAAATTGATATGTATATTAGCGGATTTTAAATATTTTAAGGAACAATATAAATTAAGGGTTACAGAAATTAATGGTTAATACATATTATAGACACTGAGGAAAATCCTTGTCAAATATTGTTTTTGTAAGATGTTTCCATTGGAATTTCTTGTAAAACTATATATTAGAGTAAGAATATATTATATTATTAAAGATTACAATAAAAATGTTAAAAAATTTGACAGTAAAAATAAATTATTAAATATGAGGCACTTGTGATTCATAATTTTAATTCAACTTATTTTTTCTTTGCAAATATTACGCGTAGTATTAAATATTTAGTATTAGTTTTAATCAAATATTTGTGATATATTTTAAGATTGATCATTGTTAAATTTGTAACATTATTGTTGTTATTTATTTCAACAAGGTGTTTTATGTCATGCGCTTTTTCCTCCTTGGAAAAAAATTACAGTGTTTTCATTTCAAAAATTAAAGGGAGCTTATATCTAAAGCCAGCGGAGAACTACTCAGTATATGCAATTTATTACACATTGTAATCTCTGAGAATACTTATATTTCAGGAAAAAAAAAAATAAATGTGTATACAAAGAATATATTATATTCTTAAAAATTGCAATAGAAATATTCAACTATTTTGCAATAAAAACAATTTAGTAAAGCTCGTGCATTTATTTAATTCAATGAAAGTTTTTTTTTCAGTTTTAAGTGATCAACTGTCGGCACCCTGTAGCCTCTGTACCAGTTCCTCTAAATTCCAAGCCCCGCCTCAGCATTGTTTCTTTCGTTTTCTCTACGATGCGTAAGCATGCTGTCGACTTCTAGCAAGATCGTGGGGTTGGGAGAAATAACGGTACCAAGGTCACGAATAATGAAAAGCAAAATTACCGGAGTGAACAGTCTTTTTAACGTAGGTTCCATAGTCTTTGACCTTAACCACCGAGTGGGAGCCTCAAGCAACCGCTCCCTATCGCACTTTGACTCTTTTATATGGCGGAGTGGACCCTTACTACTTGCATTGGATTACTTTCGTCTTTTGATTTTTCTGAAGTTAAGTGTACGCCATATACAATTTTTTTAAAGCAATATATCAAGAAAGATACTTATCAATTTCATTTTATGTTCAATGCAAAGATCCTCAGAAGAAAACCAATCTTTGAATGCAATAGAATCATTTTTACTTTTCACACATTGCTCAATAACAGTTTTCTTTATTCTAGGAATGTAAGGTGTTTTCCCAAATATATTAAAATAAAGACATTTAAAAACAGTTTTGTCAATGCAAAGAAGTTATCTGTAGGATCTATAAGGTTACCAAAATCTGATTTTTTAGAGTAATTTTTATGAAATATGAAGAATTCAGATGAATGAAACAAAACAATTTCATCTCCTTGCCAAGACATAGCCAGAAAAATATCTTTATGAAATATTCTCAGAGTTGAATATATCATCCATTATTTTATCATCAGTATTCTCAAATATGAAATCATCTTTTAATTCCTCAACATTATCATTTGGTGTATATTAATCGCTATCTTCAAATTCACAAACAAAAGTTAATTTCTTTGGCCGGTAGAAATTATGGGGGCCGAAATAGAACAGTAGCTAAAGTGCCTTTTTTCAGTTTCATCATTTGTTTATTGTGGGGTGCAAGGTGGATGCCCCGCGTTTTCCTCACCCAAATACGGCGCGGTCGCGACATACTCCCAGCGAGTTCCTTCTCGGAACAGTCCTGAACATCACGCGCTCATCAAGAACTTACAATACATATCTGAGGATTTTTTCAATTCATATACGATAAAATTACACCGTCAAACACGTTGTCATTTAATTATGCAATAGTGTAGGACAATTTAATCTAAATGCCGTTTAAAAGTTTATTCTTCCTTATTCATATGTGAAAAGCCGTGCTTTATTTAATCTTAGCAACGAGCCCTTAAGGGAGTAAATGAAGTTCTTAAATGATTGTTTCATACTACAAAGTGCGCACTGTGTCAAGGCATGTGGCGGTCGACAATTAACGTTGATTCCACAGAAATCCGCCGCATGCAGAGCGCTGGCGGCGCAAAGAGGTTTGCTGGAGGAAGAGATTCTACCCTTTTCCTGTTGGTCCTTCAAGGAGGTTGGACGAGCGTGTGGATTACTTTTATGGAATGATCGTCGGTACTTTAAAATCATTTTTGTAATGCTACTAGCGAACAAAGTTTTAAAATATTTTGTATTCCGAGTAACAAATAAAGTGTGAAATATTACATCGCGTTCATTACTTGGCTTTTGCCCAAACCGCCGCGCAAGGAACTTATTAATCTGTGGGTGGTGGTACCTCTGGCCCCCCATAGAAACTGATGACCCCGACTTGATCGAAAAGACTTGTCGCGCGGCAGGGATAGAACAGGTTGTGCAACTAATTTCGGATACGAAGTGGCATCGGGTTCATTATTGAAGGGAGAAAAATATAATAACCTCAAAGGGCCCCAGGAGCACCCCGGAAGCCTAACATAACCTAATACTTACCGGCGTAAAAAAATCCGCGCATTGTCAAACAGAGCAACGCCTAAAACTTGAGAGGACAAGAATCCCACACCAGGAAAAAAGCGGACACCGAGGAGGAGATCGAGTCGGTTGACAGGGCACCTGACATTGACATGACAATGGTGCGGAATCCTCAGCTGAGTGTTTCTTCTGCGGGAACGTCAAAAATACAGGACAACCAACTTGTGATGGCATCGCGCATTACGAGGTTCCCGACATTCTTGAAGGACCACTCCGAGTTTTGGATAATTCAGGTGGAATCAGCTTTTCGCACCCATGGCATTACGCGGGATCAAACTAAATTTGATTAATTGTGCAGCACGCACCGGCGGAGGTGTACCCGCACATCGTTGACATGGCTGTCAATCCGCCCAAGACAGACAAATATGAGGCGATGAAAAAGCGCATCTTGGATGCTTTTTCAGAATCGGAGGAAACCCGAATCCGCCGTTTTACAGGGACAAAATCTAGGAGGCCGAAAGCCGTCACATTATCTGCAGGAACTGCGGAATACAGCAGGCACTAGGGTTAGTGACACTGTCCTTCGTTCAATATTCATTGAACAGCTGCCTGAGCATTTTCGTTATATTCTGGCCGCCACCGAGGAATCGAGGTTGGATAAACTGGCAAGGGTTTCGGACCGCACTGTCGAGTTCCAACATCCGGTTAACGTCTTGGCAGTACGGTCGGGTGCGCCGGGCGGAGGAAGCGATCAGCCCGCGAACAACATGTCCCAAATCATCGCCCATTTAGACAGGCTGGAGAGCCGTCTCGTACGCCCTAGGCGAGATAAGTCTCGGCAACGACAACCTAGGTCAAAATCGAGTGAGCGGGTAAGCAATAAGCCTTTTTTTTACCATTACAGATTCGGACCCGACGCAAGGAAATGTCAAAAGCCTTGCACCTGGAGTGAGAACACTCCGCCCCGTTAGCTACGGTAATATTAGCATAACTAAGTGGATCTCTAAGTCTGTTAGCTTTAAGTCTAATTCTAGTCACCCTCGTAATGTAAGGACTAACTCCAGTAACATTACTAAAGTTAAGTCTAACCCTAGCCCCAATGCTATACTTAAGACTAACTCTAGTCATATTACTAAAGCTAAGGTCAACCCTTGCCCTAATGCTAAATTTAAGCCTAACTCTAGTCCCTTTGTCAATTCTAAATCTACTACTAGCCCTAAATCACCTTCCCACGAACCTAAAGGCTATCCCTCCAACAATCCGACTAAGCGTCGCTCTAGCCCTCCCAATCTCGCCAATCCTTCTTCCCCTAATCCTAACTCCAACTGGCAGTTTAAGGCTAGCCTCTTCCCTAACTTCAACTTCTCCATCCCTCCCAAATACCCTAACTTCGTCAAAGCGCATACTTTAGTTCCTTCTCAACCAGCCATTCCGTCCCCCTCCCCCCTTCCTCCCTCTCCGTCCTCTTCTTCCTTGGGCCCACCTCCCTCCAATCCGGACCGCCTTCCCTCCAACCCCCTCAGCCGACCTTCATTCATTGACCCTCTCCTCCCCCCTATTGTCAAACTCACCATGCGATCGGCTGAATCTACCGAAGGTCGCTATCTGTTGTCCCGCTTTCGTGACCATAGAATCTATGACAACGTCCGCCTCCTCCTTGCCTACCTTCATGACAAGCCTGACTCCATCTGCATTGACGGAAAAACTAAAACCAATGTGCTTGTTTCAATTCTCCAGGAAGGCCTCCCCACTGACTTGTCCACCCTTCGCGACCTGTTCCTTAAGTTTCATGCCGAATTCGGTATCTCCCCTGACAAGGTCTCCTCTGACCTTACCACTTTCGCCTCCTATGTCAGTTCTCGGCGAATCTCCCACCTTCAAAGAGCCCGGAACGATCATAAATCTTACTTTAGTTCCTAACCCGACTGGCTCTGGCTTTTCTATTCCTCCCTTACCCCCAGCCCTTCCACCGCCTGCCCACGCTCACTTTCCTTGCTGTCTTTCCCTATATTACCAAAATGTCAGAGGACTACGCACCAAAACTGCCTCCGTTTTTCAGAACTCCCTCGTTTTTCCATATGACATTTTTGCCCTAACCGAAACTAACCTAACTCCCAATATTTATAGTAGTGAACTTTTTTCAGCGGATTTTTCAGTTTTTCGTGCCGATGCCTGCGACGACAACTTAACGCTCTCCAACCGCGGCGTACTTCTGGCTGTGCGTACTCGCTTCGGCGTTACTCTCCTCACTTCTTCTAATTCCTGCCTCCTCAATTTTGTCTGCATTAAAATCTCATTAACCAGCAAATTCCTGTATGTCCTTTGTGCATATATTCGCCTCTCCCAACCGCTCGAGGCCTTCCAACTTGCCACCAATACGATCGACTCTATCGTCAGCACCCTTGGGCCCAACGATGAATTCATCGTTCTCGGCGACTTCAATCTTCCCCATCTGGAATGGCTTCGATCTGATGACGAGCTTCACTATATCCCTACCAACATCCTCTCCGATAAGGAAACCCTTTTTGTCGACCGTCTTTCCGACTCTGGTCTGTACCAAATTAGTGGCATTACCAACAATCTTGGCAGACAACTCGACCTTGTCTTCTCCTCTGACCCTGTGAACTCGGTTGTCTCTCAGAGCCTTCATCTTCTTTCTACTCTTGATCAGTGCCACCCTCCACTCTTCCTCACTCTTGGCCTTGTGCCCCCACCTCTTCACACCACCTCTGAGACTTCTTACCACTTCAATTTCCGCCGAGGCGTCTTTGGCAATTTTAACCGCCTTCTCTCTCAATCGTCCCTTTTTTCCCTCTCAGCCGAGTCCAAGCTTCCCGTTGCTGATGCCCTCGACGTCTTTTACAGCGAACTCTTTGCGTGCCTGACCCAATCTTTCCCTTTTCAACCTCGGAGAGATCATGCCTTCTCCCCCCCCCCCCCTGGTATAACAAAGAAATTCGATCCCTTCGGAATAGAAGGAACAAACTTTGGCAATCCTACCTCCTATCTCGCTCCACCTCCGACTTCTCCAATTACCTCTCGGAGCCTTCCTTCTTCTCCGCACGCAGCGAATCTTCTTATATCGATTACCTTAATTATATGCAGTCTACCCTCGTCTCCGATCCCAAACGCTTTTACCAATTTATTAACATTAAAAAGAAGCCCAGCGGTTACCCTTCTACCCTTACACTCAATGATACTTCTTCCTCCGACCCTAATATAATACAATAGCTAATCTCTTTGCTCACCACTTCAGCCAGTCTTTCTGTGAGCACTCATTAGATCCCGACACTAGCTATTTCCACTTTTTGGAGTCGCGTCCTCAGACCTCCCTTGCCTCCATTAATATTGACCCTTCAATGGTTGCTACCGCCATTGCTGCCCTCCCTGCCGATCATAACCCTGGCCCTGACGGTGTCCCCGCTTTAATCCTTAAAGAGTGTGCCCAACACTTGGTCGGCCCCTTTCCTCTATTTTTAATCTCTCCATCTCCCAGGGTGTTTTCCCTGCCAGGTGGAAGGATTGTTTTATCATCCCCATCCATAAAAAGGGCTGTAAGAGTGAGATATCCAATTACCGCCCTATTGCTAAACTCTCCACCATTCTTAAACTCTTCGAAAGCATCGTTTACGATAGCTTGTTCTTTCACTGCAAACCCATCTTTTCTCAATCCCATCATGGTTTCCTTAAAGGCAGATCAACTACTACAAACCTCACCGACTTCGTCTCCAAAACCCTGTGTGCCCTTGAAAAAGGCGACGAGGTTGACGTCATCGCTACTGACTTCAGTAAGGCATTTGACAAAATCTCACACAAATTACATAATTCTCTTCAAACTTCACTCCCTTGGCTTCAATCGACTCTTTTCTTCCTGGTTGAAGTCCTATCTTAATCACCGCCAGTACAGGGTCCTTTTCTGCTCGTCCTTTTCCAACTCATTCGTGGCCAACTCGGGGCTCCCTCAGGGTAGCCACTTAGGTCCGTTGCTTTTCATACTGGCCATAAATGATGTCGAGTGTGTTATCAAGTACTCCGACCTGTCCATTTACGCCGACGATATGAAAATTTCTAAACGGATATCCTCCACCTCTGACCCCCGTCTACTTCAACCAGATCTAAACAACTTTGGCATTTGGTGCACTAAAAACTCTCTTGAGCTCAACATCTCCAAATGCCAATCCATCACCTATTCCCGCAAACGCCCCTCTTCCTCCAACAGAGTCTATTACTTGTCTGGCGAACCTATCCCCTCCGTTTCCTCTCTTCGCGATCTAGGCGTCACCTGTGATAGTGAACTTAACTTTCGCGAACACAATGACAGTGTGATTGCCAGAGCCAACTCCGCGCTAGGCTTCGTTAAGCGATGGTCGAAGGAGTTCTATAACCCATACGTCGCCAAATCCCTCTTTGTCACCTTCGTTAGGCCTCTCCTGGAATACGCTAGCCAAGTTTGGTCTCCTTACCAATCTACTAGCATCAACAGGATAGAGGCTGTACAGCGTAGGTTCCTTCGTTTCGCTTTACGCGAGCTCCCCTGGTCTGACCCTCAAAACCTTCCGCCCTACGAAAACCGCCTTCGGCTCATTAACTTGTTGCCTCTATGGAAGCGGCGGGACCTTGCCGATATCACATTCATTCACCAACTACGGTCTTTCTGAGCCCCTCACAAGAATGCTTCGAAGAGCCAACTCCCTCTCTTCCTTCGATTTTCACCTGAGCAAAAACTCTCTCAGGCACCACCTAATTAGTCTTCCCTAATCTGCCTTGTTCTTTCCCTTCCTCCGTTTTCTCCCGTTGCTCCCTTAGGTTAGTACTAGTCTTTAGTTTTACTTTAATGTATGTAGCTTGTATTAAGCGTTAAATAAATAAACTCCGACACAGTCGGAAAACTTATAAAGTCGTTTCGAGAGCAGAGACGACGAACCTGGGAGAAACCGTCTGATAATCACGGACAAGAAAACCGGACTTAGATTTCTGATCGATACCGGTGCCGACCTATCAGTTTTGCCCCGGAAATTTGCCGGAGCAACCGCGGTACCGGCACAGCTCAAGCTTTTCGCGGCCAACGACAGAACGATCAATTCTTTTGGAGAGAGATTGATCAACCTGGATCTGGGATTTCGACGTTCGTTTAACTGGTTTTCACCATCGCGGACGTGGAACAACCTATCATCGGCGCAGATCTGTTCAACCATAAGGAATAATCGTGGATCTCCAGGGTAAGAGATTAGTTGATAAAATTACAAAACTCTTTTCCCTAGCGGACGTATCAAAACAACCGCATCAGAATCTCTCTTCTATCGCGGATGACGTACAGTATCGGGACAACGTCAAGGATTTTGGGGAGGTTACTGTCCCAAGGAAATCACTCGGTGCGGCGAAACGGAACGTGTACCACCACATAGTAACGGAAGGGCTGCCAGTGGCTCAGCGTCCCAGAAGGTTGTCTCCAGAAAAGCTCCGAGAGGCGAAGGCGGCATTTGAGTTTATGCTGACCGAGGGAATTTGCCAGCCGCCAAGCAGCCCGTGGGCCAGCCCACTATATGGTTCCCAAATCAAACGGGACATGGCGACCGTGCGGAGATTTTAGGAAACTAAACTCAGTAACAGTACCTGATAAGTATCCTATTGCTCATTTACAGGATTTTTCTTACAAGCTTCAAGGGTGCAACATATTTTCAACCTTTGATTTAACTCGTGCATATTATCAGATCCCGATGGCACCCGAGGATATTCAAAAAACAGCCGTAATAACCCCATTCGGATCATTCGAGTTCAAACGCAGCGCAATCTTTTCAGCGTTATATTGACTCCGCCCTGCGTGATTTGGATTTCTGTTACGTCTACATCGACGATATATTAATCGCCTCAAGAGACCCACAACAACATCGCCAGCACATCAGATTACTTTTAGAGCGACTGCGCGATTGGGGTTTATCAATAAACATTGCCAAATGTGTGTTTGGTGCGAGGAAGATTCGATTCTTGGGTTACTTAATCAATGCTGAGGGGACTAGCCCGCTCCCCGAACGAATAGCCGCCATCAAGGAGTACAAAAAGCCTACAAACGTTACAGAGCTAAGAAAATTTCTCGGTTTTATCAATTTCTACCGGAAATTTTTAAAAAACACCGCATTAACACAGGCGCCACTCCACGATTATCTAAAAGGGGCCAAAAAGAGGGACAAAACACCGATAATTTGGAATCCTGTCTCGGAGCGAGCTTTTGAGGATTGCAAGGAACAACTTTGCAGGGCAACGCTACTTCGACATCCGATTGAGAACGTACCCCTAGCCATCCAGTGTGATGCATCCGACACCGGAATGGAAGCTGTCCTCGAACAACATCACATAGACTCCTGGGAACCACTTGGGTTTTTCTCAAAGAAGTTTAGCGAAACATAACAACGCTACAGTACCTATGATCGAGAACTCCAGGCGATCTACAGTTCAATAACATTTTTTCAGCACATGGTGGAGGGCAGATCCCCAATCATCAAGACAGACCATAAGCAACTGGGTTTTGCATTCCGTCAGAAACCAGAGAAAGCTTCGTCTCACCAGTTAAGGCAATTGGACTATATAGGACAATTCACCACCAACATAGTCCATACTGCAGGTAAGGCAAACAGCAGATTTCTTGTCCCGTGTCGGTAGCATAGACATGCCAGTCGCAGTAACAACAGAGGACCTCGGCCCAACAGGAGGATGAAGAGCTGCAGCAATTGCTGAAGGCAAGCACGCCGTGCAAGTTCCGAAAATTCTTTTTGGACGGCACGGATACGCCGGTTTACTGTGACGTGTCCACAGATATAATGCGACCATATGTTCCTTCCGCTTTTAGGAAAACAATTTTCGACACCACACACAAGTTGTCTCACCCAAGTGGCAGAGTAACACGAAAGATGATAGAGCGAAAATTCATTTGGGCTGGCATGGCCAAGGACATCAGGGAATGGGCTCGTTCCTGCATGGCTTGTCAGAAGAGCAAAATTGGACGACACATCCGAATGCCACACGAACATATAGCAGTGCCAGAATATCGTTTCGAGGAAGTACATATCGACATCGTGGGACTACTCACACCCTCGAAAGGTTTCTCGTACGTACTCACTATTATAGACCGTTTTACTAGATGGCCGGAGACGATTCCCCTTAGAAGCATAACGGCGGACGCTGTCGCGGACGCGTTTTACACCGGTTGGATCGCACGATTCGGCGCGCCACTTGTCCTGATCTCGGATCAGGGCACTCAATTTGAGTCAATGTTGTTCAAGGCGCTAACTCATTTGGTCGGGTGCAGCAGAACCAGGACCACAGCATATCATCCTTCGTCCAACGGTATGATTGAGCGTTGGCATCGATCGCTGAAAGCCGCGATTATGTGCCATGGGGGCGGCGAATGGATCGATTTGCCCTTGTCTTTCTCGGACTAAGGACGAGCATCAAGGAGGATATAGGAGCAACGGCAGCCGAATTACTTTATGGAACCACCTTGCGTATGCTGGGAGAGTTTTTGCCGGAGAGGACATGCCACCGAATCCAAAAATTTTTGTGGAAAAATTTCGCGAACATATGCGAAGGATTCGACCTGTGCCGAGTGCCCATCACAACAGGAGAAGAGTTTTCATACATAGGGATTTGTATTCGTGTTCCCACGTTTTTGTGCGACGGGATAGAGTAAAGACGCCACTGGAACATCCATACGAGGGACCATATAAGATTTTGGAACGTTTGACGGAACGGGTCTTCAAAATTGACATTGGAGGAAGAGAAACAAATGTAAATGTTGAGCGCCTGAAGCCAGCATGCATGGAATCAACCTTTTCGCAACAGTCCACGATTACGCCTTCATCGAACACGGAAGATTATGAGAACTCATTTTTGGACCCGGAAGCGAGCCCTGAGTCCGTTTATATCCCAACGACCTTGCAGAAGCAATCCGGTAGTGGCAGTCAACCACGGAACCCTGAACCTTTGCGAACCTATCCGGGAGCTAAGCCAAGGAAAACCATTTCTTTCTCCTTTTGCCCACATCCACAACAATTTCTTTCCAGACATTCAGCCGAATGATGACTAGAGTATCGTGACTGGGTCACTACGGCCAAGTCACTCATAGGGGAGCATTGTGGCGGTCGACAATTGACGTTGATTCCACAGAAATCCGCCGCCGCATGCAGAGCGCTGGCGGCGCAAAGAGGTCTGCTGGAGGAAGAGATTCTACCCTTTTCCTGTTGGTTCTTCAAGGAGGTTGGACATGCGTGTGGATTACTTTTATAGAATGACCGTCGGTACTTTGAAATCATTTTTGTAATGCGACTAGCGAACAAAGTTTTAAAATATTTTGTATTCCGAGTAACAAATAAAGTGTGAAATATTTCATCGTGTTCACTACTTGGCTTTTGCCCAAACCGCCGCGCAAGGAACTTATTAATCTGTGGGTGGTGGTACCTCTGGCCCCCCATAGGCACCTACTGGAAACAAGAATATTTGGGACCATTTCGCTATAAGGACACTAGACATCTGTATCTTATGTGTGATATCATTAAATGCACTTGCAGCAAAACATTGCTGTGAGATATTGATCATCAGTGCACAATATTCTGAAGTTAAAGGTTAAATAGTTTAAGCCAATTAGGGATGCATCTAAAACTATGAAATAAGATCGTGACAAAGAACTTATTCGCAAAGACAGGACGCTACATTGTTGTTAAATAATCATTGGGGGAAATAATTGACCACTCTTGCATTTTTTACAGCCTTCTAGCCGCAACGGGAAACCTAGTTAAATAACCGATACACAGAATCAAGTTCTTTGTTTATTTTTCAATTTTCTATTTTTCATTTAACTCTTCGAGACGTTGCGACATAATTACTTTTTTCTGCAATTGAGTTTATATAGATCTATTAAAATGAGGAACGCATGCACGTAAAATATTAATAGGCTTATGAATGCATTGCGATAGATTTTTTTTTTTAGACGTCTGAGAATAACTTGCAAAGTTTTATATAAAACCGGGAGTGCTAAAATAGAAAATCGCAGAGTGAATTTTGGAATAGTGTTTTGCAAAATAACACAGAATAGAATAACTATAAAAGCGGACAGTTGGTAATTTTGTGAATATGGTGTTTTAATCAAGTTGTTTTTAAACGTGGTGTTTTTGATTTGTGAAAGTTTTAGTGCACAGTGTTTTATAAAAAAAGGCAGAACAGAATAAAAATAAAAGTGTGCAGTTGACAATTTTGTAAATACGGTGTTTTGATTTTAAAGTGCTTTGAACGTGGTGTTTTAATTGTGGCTTTTAGTGCACAGTGTTTTATAAAGAAGAGTAGAGCAGAATAAAAATACAAGTATGTAGTTGAAAAAATATTGAAAGCGATGTTTTGATCGTGATTTTAGTGTGTTGCGTTTGGTAGAACAAGTAGAGCAATATAAAAATAAAGGTATGTATTGCAAATGATATCTGAAACAGCGTAGTGTTTAATAACCCTGTTGAATTCTTAACACAAAGTGTAAGATTAATGAGTTTGCGACAATTAAAGATTAAATATCTTGCAAAAACAGTGAATCTGTTACTAGAGATGGTGTTTAAGCAAATACCAAAAGTAAAAGTTTTGCATCAAGAAAGATCTAAAGAAGACTCGGAAGCTGAGGAACTTGTTTTTGAAGCAGACTCTGAAGAGGAAGAAATATTAGAAACGGAATCACACAGAGAGCCAGAATCTATTTTTGGTCAATTTGGCCAGCAGTATAGAAACTATAAAATTTTATATTGAGAACCAAAGAAAATAGTTATTCGTTATAAAGGGTCTTCCAATAAGGACTTGACAACTTTTTTTCAAAATAAAATGCAAATCATTTGAGTTATTTCAAAAACTTTATTATCGGGTTGAAGTACAATCAAAACATTTATGAATGGAACTCGACTTCGTTCATATGGCCACCGCGGGCACGGTTGCAGCGGTCGATTCGTTGGACCCAATTTTCGATGACTCGGCCACACATTTCGGCCGAAACGGCTGCTATTTCGCGTTCAAGGTTGGCTTTGAGCGCTTCCAACGTCGTCGGCTTGTTGGCATAGACCAATGACTTGACGTAGCCCGAAAGAAAAAAGTCTAGAGGCGTTAAATCGCAAGGACGAGGCGGCCAATCGACTGGTCTATTTCTTGAGATAACACGTTCATCAAACTTACTCTTCAATAAATCGATTGTAACATGTGCTGTGTGGCTTGTGGCACCGTCCTCAAACAGCACCAAACAGTTACTTTTTGTGGATGAAGTGGTGTTTCATGAAGCACAAGTGGATTTTCACCCGACCAATAACGCATATTTTGCTTATTGACGAACCCATTGAGCCAAAAATGAGCTTCGTCACTGAAGATGATTTTGCGATGAAATTCATCATCTTGGCGCATCTTTTCCAGAGCCCAATCGGAGAACGTACGTCGCTTCAAATGTTCCATCGGCTTCAATTCTTGAGTCAGCTTGATCTTGTGTGGGTGTAAACCAAGATCCTTACGCAAAATTCGCCATAAAGTGGTCTGGGCGATGCCCAACTCTTGAGAACGCCGTGGAACTGACTGCTTTGGGTCATTTGCTACGAACGGCAGCGATATTTTCGACACTTCGACCAACCCGTTGTCTCACTGGCACGGCAACGTCACACAACGAATATGTAGACTCAAATTTTTGTACTAAACTTGTTACTGCCTGTCTACTAGGATTACGACCGATAATCGGAGTTAACACTTAAAGTAGCGGTCACTGACTCCGAATTTCTGTAGTAAATTTTTATAATTTGTTCGTGTACTTTACCATGATAAAAATGTTAAATTTACTGAATAAATTGACAGTGACAGTTCGATGAATAGTGAAAGGTTGCGTTCACAAATTGAATTCAATGTTGTCAAGTCCCTATTGGAAAACCCTTCATTATATGATAAAAATAAGAAACATTTTATTATTGTAATTTTAAATAGAAGGCAAATATGAGTGCTTATCTGTATTTAAATTATTTAAATAGTTCTCTATTACGCGTATTAGGGAAAGATTTGTTTCTAACAACACTAAAACCAGCTCTTAGTAAAATTGTAAAACAAAAGGTGTCATTTTATGTTGAAGACAAGTATAATTTAGCAAATATTTTAATCAAGAGTTCGATGTTGTATAACGTGCACTTTAATGACAACGATTTTAAGGGTGTTTGTGAAGTTTCAAACATAAATATTGAAAATACTAATGATCGTAACGATCCTTCTACTTTAACAGATCTTAATAATTTGAACCCTACAGTTCAATCGCGTTGCGGTTATGCAAAAAAAAATTATTATATCAAAAAACACAACATTTCTTCACAAATTTAATGTTGAGGGAGTCAAATTTGTCTTCCAAATTAATGGTGTTGATTGTGAAAGGGAAAATATTACCGAATGGCTTCGAAGTGCTTTTGAAGATGTTATTCGGAAAATAACAAAAAATTGTAGAATGGGAAGCAAAATAAGTATGTCAATTTTTCCCCCAAATTCACCACATGTAAAACCAATATGGTCAAGCTTAAGATCTGTAGATCAACTTAATGGAGATTATATTCTAGGGTTAATTTCAAATGTTAACCAATCTAATGAGATATTTCTTTCAATCGATGTTTTGCAAGTTATTGCAAATATTGTTAATTTTCCATACGCAGGCTCAAAAATAAACTCAAACACCTTAGAAAAAAAGGACGTTTTGTTAAGGAAAACTAGTGTTATTGATGTCGGAAAAAACAATGACGTCTATTGCCTTCCACGCAGTATTTGTTATGGTGTTGAAGTCGCGAAAAATTGGCAGCACAAGAAAAATTTAAGTGGGGACGCAAAAGAACATTGTAAATTAGCAAAAGTGTGTTTTAATAATGTGAAAGGATGTGTCTTACAGGACTTATACAAGTTTCAAAAAGTGTTAAACGACTATCAAATTGTAGTTTTTGACAATGTAATTTATCCAGAATCAATTATTTTTAAAGTTCCTTTTGAGCCTGGTTCAGTATCCAAAGTTTACTTGTATTATTCCCAAACTCAGGAACATTTTTACGTAATAAAATCATTTAAAGGTTTTTATAACAAAAAATACTTTTGTGATCTTTGTGATAAAGTTTACAATACTAAAACTCATAGGTGCGCTCAAAAGTGTTCTTATTGTCAATCTGCACCACCTTGTTTATTTACTAATACTACAAAAAAGTGTGACAAATGTAATCTCTGTTTTAGAGGTAATACATGTTTTACTAATCACCTTCTTAATAAAATTGAAGAAAAAACGGTTTGCAACAGATTTAAAATATGCGAACTCTGTAATAAATTCCTTAACTTTTCTAAACGAGGAAGAGAAAAATATATTTGTAACGAACAAGTGTTATATTAAGAAATACAGAGGTAACATTAATCAAAAATATTTAATTGTATTTTTTGATTGTGAGATAACTCAAAACACTTTATATGATACCAAAGGAACATCTTTCTTGCATGTCGTAAATTTAATTGTAGCACAACAGGTTTGCTACTCATGCCATAGAAATATAAATATTGAACATAAATGTGATATGTGTGGTGATCGACAACACATTTCTGAAAATAGTAATGAATGAATGAGTGAAAAGTTTTATCGATTACTGTCTTACACATCGTCCTTCTCTAACAAATGTGTTTTGTATTGCACATAATTTGCAAGGGTACGATGGACATTTTCTAATTTCTGAACTTCTAAGAAGAAAACTGGTTATAAATCCGATTACGAACGGGACAAAGATTATCAAAATGACTTGTCAAAATATTTCTTTTATTGATTCTTTGAACTTTTTACCGTTTTCAATTGCAAAATTCTCTGAAGTTTTTGAACTTAAAGATTACGTTAAGGGTTTTTACCCCTATTTTTTAATAAACTGGAAATCTAAACTATGTTGGCAGATATGCGCCACCTGAAATGTGGGGGTATAATTCTATGAAAGTAAAAGAAAGGCAAGAGTTCCTTAAATGGTACGCGACCAAATCTCAAGAAATCGGTTTCATGTAAAGTCCGTATACGGGCGAAGTTTTTACATGACCACGTCTTTTTTGTGTTATAAGTTTTTTGGAACAAAGGATTAAATTAAGATTACTCTTTTAAATTCATAAATCACTGACATATTCCGTTTTGTTTAGTTTTTCAGTTTTATTTACACTTTTGTTTACAAACTTTACTGAAACTCAACTGTTCCCAATCTGGGTAATTCACATTTGAAATACAGCTTCCTGAAATTGTTCAACTTTTTTCTAATATTTATAAATATAAATATTTAAGTTAAGAATTGAAACATTTATTCAAGTTGGATTTATTGTGAAACTTAATTTTATCTTGAATTTTAATTTGTATTTCCTAGCGTGGTGTTTGGTCGGTTCAGTTTGTTTGTTTTGGCACATTGTTTTGACAGGTTAAAGGTTATAATTCGATATCTTAATTGTTTACATAGCTATATCTTAATTGTTTGAAATATCAATGTAGAATTATTTACCTTTATTGTTGTATTTGTTGTAGGAGACGAATCCAATCACTTCACATTTTCACAACACAATCAGTTGACGATACCTTAACTGCAGGTGTAAACTTATTGAGACGCTTTTTTTCTTTTGCTCCGACGCTAAGAACGTTTGAGTGGGAGTGGGACGCGACGCCCACACCGGTCCAGCGTTCTTCTTTGTTGAATGCTGCGCGAGTTACATCCACGTGCTAGGTTAGCACCTCCGATACCGATCACACCACCGGTCACTACCCTGGGCAGCAAATCGCGGTCAGTCAATCGCAACAGACGCAGAGTCACCGAAAAACCTGCTGACGCAGCGTCAGCAATTATTGCCGAAACAAGGTTAAATTAAGGGAAGCCATCGACTGATCGGACAGTTCTAATGTGTTCTTAAAACTGTAAACTTAAAATTGTACTTACTCTCGGTTAATAAATAACTTCGCATTGTAAACTGATTTTTTTTATTTCGTTCGAAAAGTAAAAACTTAACTGGCGCAGTCGGTAGGATTCTTCTAACCGTAAATCGAATAAATTCCGGAAAACTAATCGACGGTTTATCGATCCGTACACGAGACTGAATTCGCGACGGTAACTATATAAAAGTTGTGCTAACCAACGAGGGAAAATCGTTGCTGCAACTTCAGAAGAATCCCCAAAGAACCACACTCAGCGAAGGGACATCGTTGGAAAATCGAGTTCAGCGTAGGAACATCGCTGGAACTATAGCTATAAGAAGAAATGATGAAAATAATTCTCGCAACATTGCTGTAAGTGAATATCTCCATTATCTCCCATCCTATACCCTAATATTATTGTAAATGCCACTAAAAGATAACACTAACAAATCAAAATCAAGAACTAAACCATATAATAGATTAAGAAGAATTCTTTCTTTAGAAACATTACGAGAAAGTGATCAAGAAAGCGACTTTGAATATAACAGTGCGTTAACAAGTGAAATCGAACAAGTGGAAATTGCTTGTGCTTCAAATACAGAATATACCGCTCCTAACACTATATCTCCGGATCTTTCAATTCATAAAAGTTTAGACAATTCTAAAATGGCTCAAACCGGTAATGCGAATGTGCAAATATTAACACCCAGTGATATTTTTCAATCGCTACGAGTGCCAGATGCAATTAAAGATTTACCTCACTTTGATGGTAATCCGAGGTTGTTATTCGAATTTCTAAATAATGTCGAGGAAATTCGTTCGCTTATTTCCTGTACAGAAAGAACACCTTATGGCAGTCTCCTTCTTAGGGCACTTAGAAACAAAATTACCGGACCCGCTAATGAAGTTTTAAACATGTACGGGACCCAGTTAGACTGGACCCAAATAAAACAAAATTTGATCCTCCATTATTCGGATAAGCGAAACGAAACCTCACTAATTCGCGATTTGCACGGTACTAAACAACAGGGAAAAACGGTAGAGCGTTTTTATAGTGAAGTTATTGAGATCCTCGCGACAATGACGAATCATGTTCAGATACACGAATCAGATGCGAACGTTATTAAAGCTAAACGTGACTTATATACGGAAATGTGCCTTAACGCATTCCTCTCGGGGCTTAAAGAACCTTTAGGTTCAACGGTGAGAGCTATGAAACCAGAAACTCTCGCTGTAGCATTCTCGTAAAGAGCAAAACATTTCATATGCAAGATACGATCAATCTGTATATAGAATCGACAATAAACAGAACACTACTCATAATAAAATTCTTCCTCTGGCTAGACCGTCTCCCTTAGAATTTTTGCCAACACGGAATAACCCATTCACAATGAACAGAACACCAAATATGCAAAATTTTAATAATCAGTTTAACCAACACAACTTTAATTCCAACAATCGCACTCAGACCCCGAACACCCCAGTACCTCTATTTAGACCTTCGCAACCTTCACAAAATTCAAACTTTTCTAGACCCCAACGCACATTCAACTCTTATCAAGCACAACCCAAACAAAATTCATTCTCCATGAAACCAACTAATTTTAACTTACCCAAACCGGAGCCGATGGACACTAGTTCAGGCTATACTCGCCAAAGCCGACATCAACAGGGGAACTTTTTCCGACCACAAAATCCTAGTAACAAAGAGTTATTCAATGTGAATTGCGAACCTTATCCCGAGAATATAAATGAGAACTATCAGGAATTAGACAGCTATTACGAAAATCAATATTCAAATCAAAATTATGAGTTGCAAAATACCCAATATAATTACGAGCAGCCTGAACAGGATTATCAATCACATAACAGCGGAATGAATACGCAACATGAGATTGATGATACAAATTTTCCAACAGGAGCCTCGACGAGCCCTTCGGATACTTAGATATAAATAAACACGGTTTTGTGCTCCCCTATATAAATATATCCTCTGCATTCGGCAGACCACTAAAATTTCTAATCGATACAGGTGCTTCATCTTCATTCATAAACCCTGAATTTTTTCAACCTGAGGACTTCACAGAAACAGACCCAGTCGTAATTAATACAATTCTTAGTCAACATAAATTGAACAAGGAAATAAGGCTTCCAAATTTTATCGAATTTAATCAGCCGGGAGAAATTCGCTTTTTAATCTTTAAATTCCACGGCTATTTCGACGGACTGCTAGGGCTCGATACCCTGTCAGAACTCGGAGCTACCGTGGATCTTGGTAATAAAGTCTTAATAACAAAAAATTCAATCTTACCTCTCTTGTTTAAACCGAATTTCATGTCCAAAAAATATTTAATCACAACAAATTCTAAGGCAATTGTAAAATTACCCGTTGATATTGAAAATGGTGATTTCTATGTTCAAAAAACGGAAATTAGACCCAAAATATTTATACCAGAAGGAATCTATTCTTCAAAAGACTAGATAGTTCAATTGAAGTAATAAACACCTCCAGCGAAGACCAAGAAATATTTCTTGAGCAGCCTCTAAAAGTAGATCCATTTCCAGCAACAACATTTTTCGAAATAAATAATTTTAACATTGAACCGGCCCAAATAGAGCAATCCGCGCAAAAAGTAGATATAACCCGACTAATTCGCACTTCGCATTTAAACAAAGAAGAAAAAGCATTGATTGAAAAAATTTGTAGGAATTTCGATGACATTTTCTTCAAGGAAGGTGAGAAATTGAGTTTTACAAATAAAATTAAACACCGAATTAGAACTACTGATGAAATACCCATATACACCAAATCATATCGATACCCGTACGTCCACAAGGAAGAGGTTCGGAAGCAAGTCAACGACATGCTGGCTCAAAATATTATTCGCCCGAGTTACTCGTCTTGGAGCTCTCCAGTTTGGATTGTTCCGAAAAAAAAGATGCGAGCGGTAAACAGAAATGGAGAATGGTAATAGATTACCGCAACTTGAAGGAAAGAACTATCGGCGATCGTTACCCTCTTCCCAACATTACCGAAATACTCGATAAATTAGGAAAAATCATGTACTTCACAACGCTAGACCTCGCGAGTGGGTTCCATCAAATAGAAATGGACCCGCGTGATGTAAAAAAAACGGCTTTCACCGTACAAGGTGGCCACTATGAGTACGTCCGAATGCCCTTTGGGCTTAAAAACGCCCCGTCCACATTCCAACGAATTATGGACAATGTTCTCCAGGACCTACAAGGGAAGGTCTGCTTGGTATATTTCGATGATATAATCATCTTCTCCACTTCGCTCCAAGAGCACGGCGAAAATATACAAAAAGTCTTCCAAAAACTTCGTGAAGCAAACCTCAAAATCCAGCTCGACAAATCGGAGTTCCTCCATAAGGAAATTGCCTTCCTAGGTCACATTGTGACAACTGAAGGAGTGAAACCGAACCCAGAGAAGGTTAGAGCAATCAAAGAGTTTCCTATCCCTAAAACTCAGAAGGAAATTAAAGGCTTTCTTGGGCTGTTGGGATATTACCGCAAATTCATTAAAGACTTTGCGAAATTAACTAAACCTCTTACCGAATGCCTAAAAAAGGGTCGGAAGATAGATCTTAACGATCGTTATATCCAAGCCTTTCAAATGTGCAAAAATATATTAATGAATGACCCTATCCTCCAATACCCGGATTTTACGAAACCTTTCGTCCTAACTACAGATGCTAGCAATTTCGCTATCGGTGCTGTACTGTCCCAAGGTGCTATTGGATCAGACTTGCCAATCTGTTATACGAGCAGAACGTTAACAGATTCAGAAATTAATTACTCTACGATTGAAAAAGAGCTACTAGCCATCGTTTGGGCCACTAAATATTTCAGGCCCTACTTATTCGGAAGATCCTTCAAAATTGTGACAGACCATAAACCATTAACTTGGTTAATGAGTCTTAAAGACCCAAACTCTAAATTGGTACGATGGCGGTTGAAACTCGAGGAGTACGACTATCAAATTTTGTATAAAAAGGGTAACCAGAATCTAAACGCGGATGCACTCAGCCGAACGGTAATTCCCGCAGACTCTAATCCGCAGGGAATTGAATGTAACACTGCAGAACAAAATTCATCCATAGAAAACGAGAATACTTCTACCATTCATTCAGCGGTCGAGAATATGAATGATGGTATCCCCATCTCGGAACGACCCCTTAATGAGTTTAATCTACAAATTATTTTTGAACAAACAGACAAAAAACCTCCCACTTCGTTAGAAGTAATATTTCGCAATAAACATCGTCGGACTTTCCGTCTTTCCACCTTTACAGAGGAAAATATAACGAAAATACTTAAAGAATATCTAATCCCCAATAAGCTATCTGCAGTATATGCTAACGATGACACCTTCAGACTAATCCAAAATGTATATTCAAATTATTTCTCCAACAACAAAGCGTTAAAACTAATAAGATGTACTGATATTTTGACCGACGTAACAGACATTGACGAACAAAACAGACTGATATACGACTACCATATGAAAAACAATCACCGTGGAATAAACGAGACCCTGAGACAGTTAAAAAGACAATACTTCTTCCCCTTCCTAAAAAATAAGATCATTGCAACTATAAACAATTGTGATACCTGCAATAGGCTCAAATACGATAGACACCCGCCAAAACCTAAATGTGAAAAGCCAGAGCAACCCCTACAACCTCTAGATATCCTTCACATCGACATATATTCCATTAACAACAAACAAATTCTAACACTAATAGACAAATTTTCGAAATTCGCTGCCGCGTATACCCTAGATGCTCGAAACAGCCTAAATATTGTCAGATCAATTAAACATTTTATGAGTATACATGGAACCCCGTCAAAAATTGTCTCAGACCAAGGTGCAGAGTTCACTGCAAATATATTTAAAGATTTCTGTAATCAATACAACATCAAATTGCACCTCACCTCTTTCCAACAGTCAAGCAGTAATTCCCCAGTAGAACGTTTACATTCCACATTAACGGAAATCTACCGAATAATCCTACACAAGTATAAGGAAAACAATTACGAACTAAATCATGACGAGATATTATCAGAAACACTTATTACTTATAATAGCGCAATTCATTCAACCACAAAACACTCTCCCTTTGAACTATTCACCGGCAAAACTTTCAAATTCTGTCAAAATCTTCAATTTAATACAGAACATGAATATTTAAGTAAATTAAATTCCTTTCAAAAACAACTATACCCCAAAATAAAAGCCCAAGTCGAAGATTTAGTTAATAAGAACATCAAGAAATTAAACTCAAAAAGGGAAGACCCTATCGAATTCAAAGAAAATGAAACGATCTACAGGAAGGAATGCAGGCGGAATAAAACAACTCCTAGATTTAAGAAACAAAAGGTTAAAAGCGATAACAAAATTACAATTAACCACCCATACAAACCAGAAATTACACAAAGCCAAACTTAAAAAGAAAAAACTACCATTACAGACTACCAACAGTACTGGGACAGAGACTACAACTACACGACTTACGGAACAGCCAGGGACTTCTTCCGCTTAAACTGGGGAATGCCCGAATGATACAGGGACACAATAACTTAATACATATCATTGACCTACAAACGTACGAACGCACAATATACTCAATACGCGAGACGCTTAACCACTTCAATGATACCGATGATCTCAATGGCTCGCTCCTAACAACGAAAATTAAACTCGGTGACTTAGAAAATCAATTAGCTGAACTTCTTCCAAAAAGACGACCTAAAAGAGGGTTAATAAATGGACTCGGTACGGTAATAAAATTTATCACTGGCAACATGGACGCAAAGGACGCAGAAAAATTAAATAAAGAAATTGAATCACTACTATTAAATCAATCCAAATTAAAAAACGGAATTAATCAGCAATTTTATATAAATAACAAAATGATTGAAAGATTCGAAAATATAACAGATTTTATAAATTCACAACAAGAGCTGATAACCAAAAGTTTGAAGCATAGTCAAGATTCCATTAATAATCAAATCAGGAAACAATATAATTTACTTCAAAGTATCCAAATTTTAAACCAAATAAACTATAATATCGACATTATACGCAATCATCTGTCAAACATAGCGGAAGCAATTGTCTTAGCAAAACTTAACGTTATTTCGAAACAAATTTTAAATCATGATGAACTCGTAGAAATTTTCGGCATATTACAAGACCAAACGATAGAGATAAAAGCAGAGCAACATCTTTACGAATTTTTAGGCCTCCAGGCATATTACAATAATACTAATATAATATTTAACATCAAAATTCCCATTGTCAGCAATGAAACCTATTCCCTTTTCCATATAATACCAATCCCAATAGAAAATTCAAAAAAAAATTGTCACGAAGCCCTTTGTAATCCTAAACCCCCAAGATATTCACTATCTTGACGAGAGATGCCCGGAAATAGAGAAAACCTTCTATTGCACTAGACCCTCCCACCAGGAAGACTCAAAAAATTCAAAATGTATTGCAAAGCTGATACAAAATATGCCAGCCGATTGCGAGCTAAGAGAAGCAGACGAAAACCCCGAAATTTATCAACCGGAACCTAATCACTTACTTCTTATCAACGTCCCACAGACAGCTATAAATTCGTCTTGCACATTCAGCCCGACCAACATCGAGGGAAGCGTCTTAATAAAGTTCGAGGGCTGCGAGATCCAAGTTAATGGAATAATATACAGAGGACAACCAAAACAATTCTGGGACGAGATCACTATTCACCCGACCCTCTTTAACAAAATCAACTTCACAACGATCCAACAAAATTTTACTCTTCAAAAACTACAAAAATTTAATTTTAGAAACAGACAACTTGTAGATCTTCTCCAAGACAGCACTAACCAAAAGGATCTATTAACCTTCAGCCTCATAGCAATGATTGGAATTCTGACAATCATCGCAGTCGCCTTAGGCATCTACAGACACCAACAACGTAGCATCAGCATCACAACATCCGCTCCTTCATCAGAACCTACAAAGTTGCAGTTCCTGTTTCCGTCGCTTTCTTCTAAGGGGGAAGGAGTTACATCCACGTGCTAGGTTAGCACCTCCGATACCGATCACACCACCGGTCACTACCCTGGGCAGCAAATCGCGGTCAGTCAATCGCAACAGACGCAGAGTCACCGAAAAACCTGCTGACGCAGCGTCAGCAATTATTGCCGAAACAAGGTTAAATTAAGGGAAGCCATCGACTGATCGGACAGTTCTAATGTGTTCTTAAAACTGTAAACTTAAAATTGTACTTACTCTCGGTTAATAAATAACTTCGCATTGTAAATTGATTTTTTTTATTTCGTTCGAAAAGTAAAAACTTAACTCGCGCGCATCGTGACGTGACCGGACGTTAATGGCTTCGTTACAACTTTTCGTGAATGTCCCCGAGCCGCATCGATTTATAAGACGTTATCACGTCAAAATATTCGACAATAAAAACGAAATGTTAAAGTATTGCATTAATGATGTAAATATATTACGATTAGGCAGTGTTCGTTTTATGTGTGATTTTTTCAATATGACAGGAATAAACCCATTAAAGGAATCGTTAACTATTGCGTCAGCATGCAAGCTTACTTTTCGAAAAAACTTTTAGAAAGAAAATACTTTAGGGATTATGCCAAAAAATGGTTATTTTGATTCTCAGACATATTCACTTAGCTCTTTAAAATGGCTGGCTTTTGAAAGTTCGAAAGTTAACGGCGATATTCAATGTGTAAATAATACAGAGGAAACAAAGTTGGAAAAAAGCGGTTTGAAAGTTGATGGTTTTAACCCTAAAACAAATACTGTTTATGAGCATTTTGGGTGTTTTTACCATGGCTGTCGGGAATGTGTTATGGTAAAGTTCGATCAACCAGCGTCACTAAAAGTAGGAACACAGATACTTTAAACCAAAGGTATGAAACTATTATACAATGAAGCGAATTGACGCAATTAAAAACAACGGCTACGATTTAGTGTACATATGGGAACGGAATTTAAGAAATTTTTAAAAGAAAATCCAGATACTGAAAAAAAGTTATGTAAAGAAGTTGCCCAAATTGTCTTGCCACTGAATCCACGTGATGCCATTTATGGTGGTTGGACTGAGTGTTTTGGGGTGTACAAAAAAGCTGAAGGTAGTGAAGTAATTAGATATCTTGATTTTACTATAGGTCATCCAACGATTTATAGAAATGATAACATACCTTTGGTAGAAAATGTGTTAAATATGCATGGTTTTATTTTGTGTTCGATTTTACCCCCTACCGATTTATTTTTACCAGTACTACCATATAGGTGTAATAAAAAGTTATATTTTACGCTTTGCAGAAAATGTGCAGAGTTTCAAAAGATTTCCGGGTGTTTGCATACAGAAGAAGAAAGACAAATTTATGAAACTTGGGTTATACCTGAAGTAGGATCAGCAGTTAAGAAAGGGTACAGAATAACAATAATTTTTATATAATAGTTTGGGAGTACGAATATACGGTATATGTATGACCCTGTTACAAAAACTAGTGGGCGTTTTACTGAATACGTAAACACATTTTTTAAAATAAAGCGGGAGGCTAGTGGTTGGAGTAGCGAGCCTAAAACTGAAGAGGATAAACTTAACTTTTTAAAATCTTTCGAAAGTAGAGAAAACATTCTTTTAACCAAGAAAAAGTTCTCAAAAACCCCGGTCAGCGAAATTTTGCAAAGCTTTGACTTAATTCTCCTTGGGGAAAATTTGATCAAAGGGAGAACAGAAAATAAATATATGTACTAAGGTTTATTTATTTGCGCTTAATACAAGCTACATAAAAAGAACTTAAAACTAGAAATTAAGCTGAAAGAAAATTATGAATAGGGAAAGGGAAAGGGCGGGCAAAGCGTCTAGGGGGGGTTGTTAAGGCTGTTCCTGAGTGAGGCTTTACTCAGGTGGAAGTCAAAGGATGGGAGGGAGTTGGCTTTTCGAAGCATTCGCGTAATTGGTGCGGTGGTAAGCAGGACGAAAGAGAGGCGCCGAACGGAAGGAACGGGGATTGGTGTGAATTGGGACCCGTTGAAGAAGAGAGGGGCGGTCGATCTCTCCGATAAGCAGCTGATGAACGAAGGTAATATCGGCGAGGTCACGCCGCTTCCATAGGGGCAGCAGGTTATTAAGTAAAAGGCGGTCTTCGTAGGGCGGAAGGTTATGAGGGTCAGACCAGGGAAGCTCACGAAGAGCGAAACGAAGGAACCTGCGTTGTACAGCCTCAATCCTGTTTAAACTGTTGGATTGGAAGAGAGACCAAACTTGGCTAGCATATTCCAGGAGAGGCCTAACGAAAGTGACAAAGAGGGATTTGGCAACGTAGGGGTTGAGGAACTCCTTGGACCAGCGCTTCACGAAGCTTAGCGCGGAACATATTGTCAATGTGTTCGCGAAAGTTGACTTCGGTAGCACAGATGACACCTAGGTCGCGAAGAGAGGATACGGAGGGGATGGGTTTGCCAGACAAACGATAGATTCTGGGGGGAGAAGATGGGCGTCTGCGGGAGTAAGTGATGGATTGGCATTTGAAGACACTAAGCTCAAGAGAGTTTTTTGTGCACCAAATGCTAAACTGGTCGAGATCGCTCTGAAGCAGACAGGGGTCGGAGGTAGAGGATATCCGTTTGGAGATTTTCATTTCGTCGGCGTAGATAGTTTATTTATTCGGTTCGCTTAATACAAGCTACAATATGTGACTTAAAAACAAAAACTAAAAACTAGACTAAACTAAACAACAAAAACAGACAAATATAAGGGGGACGGAAGGATTATTTGGGGGGTGGGTTCGGTGAATAAAGAGCTTGCTTGAGGGATGTTTTGTCAAGGTGGAAGTCGAAAACAGTAGAACTGTTGGCCTTACGCAACATTCTAGTGAAGGGTTCGAAGTGACCATAATTAGTACGATGACTATCAAGGTGAAATGTGGGGAAAGATCTAACATTCCGAGGGTTAGTTTTAAGGGATATGCAGTGTAGGAACTCGGGACAGTCAATGGAACCTGACAGGACTTGATGGACGAAGGTAATATCGGCGACATCACGACGCATGGAAAGGGGCTGAAGGTTGATAAGTTGAAGGCGACTTTCATATGGAGGGAGGTTGAGCCGATCAGTCCAGGGAAGGTCACGCAACGCGAAGCGAATGAATCTGCGTTGAACTGATTCAATTCTGTTGATGATTGAAGATTGGGAAGGTGACCAGACCTGACTAGCATACTCAAGAATGGGCCTCACGAAAAAGATGTAGAGAGATTTAGTTACATAAGGGTTGGAGAATTCCTTTGACCAACGTTTAACGAAGCCTAGAGCAGAATTGGCACTACTGATGATGTGATCGAAATGGGATCGGAAATTAAGCTCACTATCACAGATAACGCCAAGATCGCGAAGGGAAGTGACAGAAGGTATGGATTCTCCTGAAAGCAGATAGGATCTGGGAGGGATGGAGGAACGTTTACGGGAGAAGGTGATCGATTGGCATTTGGAAACATTGAGGACGAGAAAGTTTTTAGAACACCAGGTGGAGAAGTTGTTCAGGTCGCTTTGAAGAAGGAAGGAGTCGGATGTGTTGGAGATTTGTTTGGAGATCTTCATGTCGTCAGCGTAAATTAAAATGTCAGAGTGGTTCACCACGTTAACCACATCATTGATGGTTATAGAGAGGTCAGAGTGCTTGATAACACACTCGACATCGTTGATGGCCAGAATGAAAAGCAACGGACCTAAATGGCTGCCCTGGGGGACCCCCGAGTTGGCCACAAAAGGGCTGGAGGTAGAGGAGCAAAAAAGGGCCCTATACTGGCGATGTTCGAGGTAGGACTTCATCCAGGAGGAAAAAAGTTGATTGAAGCCAAGGGAGTGAAGTTTGAAGAGAATTAAATCATGCGAGATTTTATCAAATGCCTTACTGAAGTCGGTGGCGACGAAGTCAACCTCGTCGCCTTTCTCACAGGGTACTTTAGATGGAGTCTGTAAGGTTGGTGACAGTTGACCTGCCTCTAAGGAAGCCATGCTGGGACGGGGAAAAAATGGGTTTGTAGTGAAAGAACAAGCAATCGTAAACGATGCTTTCGAAGAGTTTAGGAATGGTGGAGAGTTTGGCAATTGGGCGCTAGTTGGAGATTTCACTCTTACAGCTCTTTTTATGGATGGGGATGATAAAGGAGTCTCTCCACCTGGCAGGAAAAACACCTTGGGAGATGGAGAATTGAAATATAGAGGAAAGGGGACCGATGAAGTGTTGGGCGCACACTTTTAGAATAATAGCGGGGATGCCGTCAGGGCCAGGGTTATGGTCGGCGGGAAGGGCAGCAATGGCGGTAGCAACCATTGTAGGATCAATATTAATGGAGGCAAGGGAGGTCCGAGGACGGGAGTCGATAAAGTGGAAATAGCTAGTGTCGGACGCGAAAATAAGCTCACTGAAAGACTGACTAAAGTGGTGAGCAGAGAGATTAGCTATTGCATGGGGGTCGGAGGAAGGATTGCCGTTGAGTTTAAGAGTAGAGGGGTATCCGCTGGATTTCCTTTTAAAATGATTCGAATTAATGTTTATATGCTCGCGTTGGAAATATTGAGGCGAAAACAATGAAAACACAGATTTCGGTTTGATTTCAAATAGTTAGTTTATTTTCACAGATTTCAATAGATTTCTATTTAGCGACAACGATGTGAACTCCTCGGATTTCGAATGTGAAGCCAGGAAAAAAAACAATTTTGGTTTTTATGGCATGATTTTCTTCAAGTTTTTGTTGCCTACTTTGATAAATGAAAATTTTCTACAGTGTAATGCCTAAAGTGGCATTGACGCTACTGGCGAGGATACTGCTGGTAGCTGACGACGAAACACCTTTTGATGTTGATAAATCGGTAAAATCGTTTGGGATCGGAGATGAGGGTTGACTACATATGACTAAGATAGTCAAGATAAGAAGATTCACTGCGGGCGGAGAAGAGGGATGTCGCAGTGAGGTAATTGGAGAGGTCGCGATCGGAGCGAGAAACTAGGTAAGACTGCCATAGTTCCTTCTATTCCGAAGGGATCGAATATCTTTACTATACCAGGGGGGAAGAGGCATGATCTCATTGAGGTTGATAAGGAAAAGATTGGGTCAGGCACGCGAAGAGTTCGCTATAAAAGACGTTGAGGGCATCAGCAACAGGAAGCTTGGACTCGACTGTAAGGGAAAGAAGGGATGATTGAGAGAGAAGGTGGTTCAACTTGTCAAAGTCGTCTCGGCGGAAATTAAAGTGTTAGGAAGTCTCAGAAGTGGTGAGGAGATGTGGGGGTACAAGGCCGAGAGTGAGAAAGAGTGGAGGGTGGTACTGGTTAAGAGGACTGTGCGGTAAATCCTACAAAACAAACTTTTTTCAAGAGGTCAAACAACCTCCAGAAAAGTATTCTACATTTATCAAGCAACTCATGTTAAATAGCTTTACTGCGGGTGTACTGTGAATAATTTAAAATGTTATCATCTTAAATATAGTTTTTTAGAAGTTGGTGTATATGTTCCTATCTTTGTCGATTTCCACACTACTGTCATATTCAGCTTACACGACACAGGTTAATGTTATCTTAAAAGCCTTTTTAAACCTTCCTTCAATTCTAACCGTACCTTGGTTTGATAGAATTCCGCAGTTTGAATTATACGAACGATCAGAAGTTAAATCAAAGGCAAGAAGAAAACAACCGTTGTCAAAGAATTTTTTTGAAACCTGATTACCTTTATCGCAATATTGTATTCCGGTTCCTTTGAACAAGGAGATGTATCCTCTTGTACTAATAGGTTTTTTCTGTAAATAATCAAATTCTATAGGCTGATTCGGTATCTGGACACCATTTACTGATAAATTAAATCTTGTGATGTTGTTATGTTTAAAATTATAGGCATTTTTTGTTTGATTTCCTGTATATGCGTCGTTATCAACCATACCAAACACTAATAAATTTGGCAATTGTCCTATGACAACATTGTCTAAGAATAAGGGATAGTATAAGTTTTAACTTCGACTCGTTTGAATGGGTATACAGCATTTGATCGTTGTAAAACAGTTTCATGAGCCAGCATGATGCTGGGGTTAATAGTTGCGTGATTCATGTACATAGTGGCCTCTACAATCTTTATTCGTGGGGAGTTGCCATCATCTTTTGACAAAAGGTAAAATTCGGGTTTTTCAAGTGATAACACAACGCGCAGATCTACACCGTTCATTAATAATTTATCTTGGTTAGACATATCAGCATGTATTTTCCCCATTAACTCGACAACGTTGCTCTTATCGAAAAGTCTTCGTCTTGCTGAGTAGTCTATATTTTGGCCGCCATCTTGAATTATTTTCACACTGTTTTCATCGACATACCAACCAACAGATTCTGAATGTGTTGATGCCGCATCTTTTCCATAATTTAACAAGTTTTCAATACATGCCCTACAATTGTAATTATTGTCAGTTTGAACAACCGGTCTCCCATTTAGGTAAATAGTGCACTGGCGAAAGAGTGAGTGAAGCATGTTATTAACAACACCAGGGCCTTCATCGGTCACAGTCTTTACGGAACCGTCTGGGTTAGTTACAATAATATTTTTTCCGGTGTACAGTTCTTCTTTTCCATCCTTAATTTTAATCAGTTGCACTTTTAAGCGCAGATATATACTTGACCAATCGCGATATGTATCTCCATGTCCCAGCGAGACAAATTCCAAAACTGATGAGTTATCTAACGACGCTGTAGGTTTGTATGCTACTTCTTCGGTTTTTAAAATATTACTTTGAATAACTGGTGTAGAGAAAAGATCCAGCTCAGATTTCATGCACTCGCTATACGTGGACATTTTGTTTATTTATCGAAAATATCCAATGTTCGCTTACGAAAACCGCGTTTGCCTTTTATAGGTTTCTTCTTATTTTTGCTTGCTGCTTTATTCGTAGCACGTTTTGTTTGTTTTGAACGTCTTTTTCGTTTAGGTAACATGGTTAAACGCAACGCCGTAAACGGATTAGTTCTTTTAATAATCGCACGGTTATTTACACCTGCACCCCCCATGCTGACGAAGAGTTTATTTATACCTTTTTGCGCTAGATCTTGTGCAGCAGCCTTTCCCTGGTCTTTTAAAATTTCCTTAATCGGCTTGCTACCAATTTCTTGTAGTAATGTTTTTCCAGTTTTCAGCGCTTATTGTTTTATAACTTTGGCTTCTGAAGCAACTAATGGCTGTAAATAACTAAATAGCCCGCTGAAAAAACTGCCAATACCTCTTCCTTGCTGGTAAGTAAGCGGCGCTCGTTAGAGTTCACCTATATCCGACAAGTCACTGCCACTTTGTAGTAACTAGTATCGTGTATAATACGAATTCATTTTTACTAAGGGTTAAAGTCAAGCACAGTGCTGTCAAATTGAAAATTGGCTGGGGAGATGCACATATGTATATTTATAGTTTATTGTGTTTTAAAATGAAGCATCACATCAGTCGGGATATAACTTGGTTTAAAATTAATCAATTCAGCCTGGCTATCAGATATTTTTATAGAAATGCTTTCTATAAATGTTTTCTCAATAGGACAGTATTCTACATGTTCGAACCTTAATACACCCTCGCACGATTGTGTCGGGATCACTCGTAAGTATCGAGCTATTATAATTTATTACCAATAATTCTCAGTTTAATAATATCGGTGAAAATGAAAATCAGGTTTTTATCATAACATTTTTTTGATATCTCCATAGATTCTTGGGGAACCTTTGTATTAATTCGTTGATAGTACTTTCTAGACCGTTAATTTTATCAATATGTTATATATTCTGGGTAGGAATATATAGCAATTGAGAATTATCCCCTTGATGATGGGGACTAATTCCCCTTTCACTGATGCTCCTGGGTCCTGGACAATAAGACACAAGTAGATAGGCTATGCCGGTTCGGGAACACTTTTCCCATAAGAAATGTACAGGGGCTCAAAAAACTACAAAACGGTCCCAAAAGCTCTTGGTTTGGACGTGGAGGAGCGTTTGAAAGCTTCTTCTGGTCTTGGACGAGCAGTTTTGAGGTGTGTGACGTCATGAAAGCTTCTTCTGGTCTTGGACGATCAGCTGAAAGCTCTTTTGTGTGTGTTTGGGGTGGCATCAGGCGGTAGGGGTTGTGTTTGGGGTGGCATCAGGCGCTAGGGGTTGTGTTTGGGGTGGCATTTTTACCCCTCCCCCTCCCCTGCTGAGATATATGCCCCTCCCCATCCCCTGAGTTCGGCCCCCCTCCCCCCTCCCGCTGAGATCGGTCCCCCGCCCCTGTTCTTACTTCGTCGTGATACGTTTTGTGATATTGCGAAATAATCAGGAGAAATGAGCAGAGTGCGAGGCATTTGGTTTTGTTTCTTATCTCTAGCTTTGGACGATGCGATCGCTCAATTGCAATATTTTTGGGTTGCAGGTGGCTTTGTTTACTTTAGATTTTTTCTGAATAATCGTCGAGGGTATGAAATGATGAGAATAAAAGGACAGAGATGCAAGATGAAAAAATTACTATAAATACAGAGCGAATTTCAGACTATAATTCAGTTTCTTGTGTGTGCTCTGAAAGTGAACAGTTAAAGTGAAAAATGTCTCAGCAACAACATAAACAACAACAATGTGCTGAGGAGATGCCCGCTCGCAAAAGTAGTTCTGGAGCCCTGGACATATAAAATATATAAAATAAGGAAAATAACTACAAAATACGGAGAGCGAGTCCTAGTGGAGCTACAAGATAAGCAAATGTTCCTGCCTGCCAGATATGGAAGCTTGCCTGATAGTGTTTTGGAGGAAATTAATCAACTGGACAATGTTTACATCATGAAATATACTAAAAATAAAACCAAAAAAGCATCTTTCATATTTTCCAATAATATCCCTGGCCCCCCCAAATTCTATAAATAGATTGACTCCCCAATTTTTCAATTAATCTGCTTCAAGGGGTTGTAATGAGCAGTTTTAAAGATACAACGAAATTGCTGAAGGAAGAGGCTGATAAGGGAAGTAAAGTAAAAGAATTGAAGTATAAGCTTAATTCTGTTTCACTTAAACTAGCTGCAAAATCAAAGACTATATCTGAAAGTAAGAATACTTCAGATATACGCTACAAGCAATTGAAAGATAAACAAAATGTAAGTATGTATTGCAAATAAACTTGATGCCAATATAAAATTGAAATTCAATTGTAAATAACAGATGAATATCCCGGTATTTCTTGAGGAGTTTTCCGAAATATTGCTGGATGAGCATAAGAATCAAATTGAAGCAAGCTAAAAATTTCTCAAACAATATGAGAATATAGGTAAAATAAAATCAATATATGGTGAACATTATACCAACTGTCCATGGGCGTATGATGATGCAACTGAGGGACCAGATACCTGCGGTTGTCATGATGTACAACGATGTAACCGGGAAATTCAACACCTCATGAAATTTTATATAAGGTTGACGAGAAACAACTGTAAGGAATGCCGAAAAGGGTTCGATTTGTTCTAATACCGCAAGTGCACATTGCATATGTGTGGGAGTTTGCATACAGAGCCAGCCGTAAGGGAACGTGGCATATATGTGCCGTCGATAGGATGAGGTTTCAACAAAGAATCTACAATACTAGTAAAGTTCTGGAGACAATATTAAACCAACCCCATCGGGATACAATATACAATACAAGATTTTATAATAAGGAGATTGAGAAATAAAACGCTGATTTAAACTTTTTCAGAAACAATGATTTTTTATTTTTAAATTATAATAATACATCCTTAGCACTTATCCAAGAGTTGTGCTTTGATGAGAATCCCAACCATTTCACGTAAACTTTATCGTCTTTCGTCTTTAGAATTTTCTCAACAAGGTAGAGGTGGGGATGTTTCACTTTCAGCAACTCCATTTCGTAAAATCCTCCTTTTATAGGGTTACCGTCGTAGTCCTCTAGCAGATATGTTACAGGATCAGTCATTTGAATTTTTCTAACCTTGAAAATTTCCGATGTCCAGTTTGGTGTATAACCTTTCTCAAATACATGCTTATATTTGCTTATACGGACATGGTCTCCTTCTTTATATTTGGGTGAATCAGCAATCTTTATGTGATTATACACTGTACCGAGAAGATACTTTTCATTTTTTGCATTTACATCACAAGGACGCATCCTAATTGTTTGATGTTTTTTCATATTATATTGAGATAGCAATATATTTATCATATCAAGCCATTTGTAAGAACCATTCATGCTAAACTCCTTCCACATCATGCTCTTTAAAGTTCTGTTGAATCGTTCCACTATCGACGCTTTGAGTGTAGAAACGGTGGAGTAATGATTAATTTTGTGCTTACTCATCAATCGTTGAAAGTGTGTGTTGTAAAACTCCTTTCCATCGTCTGTTTGTAAGTTTTTAGGTCTTCGACCCTCTTGGAATATAGTTTGCATGGCTTCAGTCACCTCTGTACCGTTTTTTGTTTTAATTGGCACAGCCCATGCATATTTGGAGAAAGTATCTAAAACAGTAAGCAGGAAGCGGTAACCTTTATTCGCATGCTTATAAGTATCCATTTCCACTAAATCCGCTTGCCATAGATCATCCAGCCCTTTAATAATGACTCGACGCCTTTTAAAATTTCGACGAGCAGGTTTGTGAAGCTCATCGACAACTTCTCTCTTACTCATACTGTAGACAAGTGAAGGAGTTTGTTTTTAACATTATATTCTATGAAGGTTTAAGAATACACTCCATCTTCTTTCTTTTGGTTTTTATTAACTATGTTGGAGAACAAATAATTTTCAATCTTTGCAATTTCATCATTAATATATAGTGTAAGGTTTTTCACACTCAAATTAATATGTTTGCGTATTTCGTCATCATATGACAACATTTTTACATCGATATAGTTTTTAGTTGTAGCATCAGTATTTTCTAGCGGTTCTCCTAGATGAGTAATATGTTTGAATTTCAAATCGTAGTCGCCTTTAGGAGTTAAATTGAAACCATCTCCTTTCGGTCCTGGGGTTCCTTTAGGTCCGGGAACCCCAGCTGCTCCTGAAAGACCTGGAGGACCAGGAGGGCCGCGAGGGCCCTGTTGAAACTTAGTACTCCTTATTGATCGACCAAACTTGTCAACGCTCATTTTCAAAATGAGATGTAATTTTTATGCATGGGTATTTATACAATTATTTCAGCCTCCCGCAGCTCCTCAATGATTGATATAATTTAATTATTATGACTACTATTTCCAGCTTGTTGGGATGCTATTAGTATACGAAGTCTATCAACAAGTTCATTAGGATCATCCCAATAGAGGTAATCAATGTTTTTTTTAGGAATTCTCATGATTCCTGTTCCAGTACGCAGTGTAGGAGTATTCACTAACTTTTTATAATTTTTTTATATTTATAGGTATTTGTTCCTTTTATTTGTTTATTTTCATTAAAATCACGTCTGTGCGCGCTTGTATCGTTTAAAATTGACCGATAATTGTACAAGTCTTCTCTATTGTAACCGGTAGGATGTTTCATAAAAATCAGATCAAATAAACCCTTGGTTATCTTATATGGCCTGCCTCCAATATCAAAATTTTCATCTTCAACTTTTAGCGATGAATTGCCAATCTTCCAGCCATCGCTGTAATACACTCCACAGGTTTTATCAATTTTTGTACTGTTCTGACTAACCAGCTGCTTATATTTTTTTATTATTTGGCTAGGCGATTCTACTATACGTGAACTATGTTCTTTTAATGTTGTTGTTTGTATTGGTGTAGCAAACTCATCATCATCATCATCGTCATCCTGAAGATCATCCAATGAATAATCTTCAAAGTGGAGACGTGTGCTAGTTGATTCCATCTTTAAGTGTTTACGGGCTGGTGGGGTGTATATATCATCATAGCTTTGCCTCTTCTCTTGTTCGGTCTTTGTCTTAATTTGTTCTTTAGGCTCAAGTTTTACCGCTGTCGTTAGCTCTTTTAGCGTGCTGGTAATTGGCTTAAAGGTTTCCTACAATTGAGCTTCCGTTTCTATTTTACCAGTCTTGAGAGCTTTATACTTTTTACGTATAGCATCGCTCGTCTTTATAATATCCCTCGTAAGCTTTTCATCCATGTTGTTGTTGTCGTAACGGCAGTCACAGCTATACTGATAAACAGCAGGTCTGTACATCCATACATACAGGTAGCTGTACAGGTCTGTACAGGTAGCTGTACAGGCCTGTACAGGTAGCTGTACAGGTCTGTACAGGTAGCTGTACAGGTCTGTACAGGTCTGTACAACTATTGAGGGTAATCAGTATTGTTGCTCCTTTTTCATAGTCTCATGAAGGCGTCAAAGCCTTTCCGGTATCGCCCTCTATCCATAGGACTATCCTTATCAATTACCAAGAATCCACACTTGTCTTTCCAGCACTCGGCACACGCTTTCCGAAACTTTTCAAATCTCATATCAGTATTCACGTGGTCGTTGTAAATATGTTTCAGGTTCAGGTCGTCTTGCTTGAATATTATGAACAAATTTGCATTATCCCGAATCAGATGCTTTGGAATATGTGTGTACGTCTGACAGAGGTAAAAGCTGTCTACATCATTATGTCGACCCATGCAAAAGTATGCTCTAATATTATTCTGTTTATCGCAAGCCACATCATCAAAAATGAAAATAGAGTTTCGCTTTGCTTCTTCAGGCAGTATGACGTCACAGTTGTTGGAAAATGTATAATAGCCTAATCCAGATATACGTCCCACAACTTTTCTCAGATACTCGTATTTTGTCTGATTTAACGATTTTGAGTAAACGTAAATGTTTTCAAATCGTAGTCCATTAGGATGTTCCAGTAAACTCATCATAACATTTGTCTTGCCGCAATTGGATGGACCAACAATAATTCCCCTTATGCTGTTTGGTAACAGCCCTCCATGTTTCTTCCTCTCTGCACTTGTATTTGATGCTTCAACATTTCTAACAGGCAAGCATTCTTGTTGCTTTATAAACTTCATGATGAGTACTAACCAAATTCATATAAAAACAGCTGCTTTTATTGGGTACCCATTAGTCTTGTCACAAACGCATAAAATGAATGATCATACTGATAATGACCTCAGTCGGCGAAAGGTCATCAGAGGGAAAGGAATATTCACTCTCTAATCAACAAGTTACCGGTAGAATTGCATTTACCGGGCTATCAGTACTGCGGTCCAGGAACAAAGTTAGCTAAAAGATTAGCCCGAGGTGATCCCGGTATTAATCCCTTGGACACTGCTTGCAAAGAGCACGATATCGCATACTCGAAGTACCGTGACACAAGTGATCGTCATATTGCCGATCGTATACTAGCAGAAAAAGCTTGGCAGCGCATGAAATCCAAAGAAGCTTCTCTAGGAGAACGCGCCAACGCTTTGCTGGTAACAAACGCTATGAAAGCTAAACTTAAGCTTGGAATGGGCGTAAAGACAAAATTTCAAATAAACAGCGCTAAAGAGAAGAAGAAGTTACGCCCCTCTTTTCGTGACGCTGTACGTAATGCGCGGAAAGTTATAAAGCTGAAGAAACCCAAAGATTTGCTGGAAGCAATAAAAATTGCTACAAGTGCTGCGAGAGATGCCATCAAGGGAAAAAAGAAGATGATTACGACACCACGTGTGATACCTATCCCGAAAACTGGAGGTGTTCTACCATTCCTCATCCCACTATTTGCCGGACTTTCAGTCCTTGGAGCATTATCAGGAGGTGCAGCTGGTATAGCTAAGGCGGTAAACGCTGCAAACAGCGCACGTCAGGAGCTTGCAGAAGCAAAGCGCCATAACGAAACTATTGAGGCCATAGCGATGGGAAAACCTGGTCAGGGATTGTTCCTGAAGCCCTATAGAAAAGGCTTGGGCCTTTTTCTTAAAACCCAGTCAAAAAACTAATAAGCTCGCTACCCAAAAGAGCTCTTAATGAGCTCGAGATGCGTAAATATGCGCAGCATGTACCACATTTTAGAGGAGTCTTTATGCGCGATCAATTACCGAGGAGACCGTGGAAAAATGAGAGTGGAATTATAAATCTAGATGTTTCATCAGGACCTGGAACACATTGGGTAGCATAGAAAAAGAAAGGAAGCCTCATTGATTACTTTGACAGCTTTGGAAACCTACAACCTCCGCAAGAAGTTGCGAGATATTTAGGCGAAAACACCACATTCAATTACACAACACATCAAAGTTATGATTCAGTTATATGTGGACACTTGTGTTTAGAGTTTCTATATAATTATATTCAACCTTTCTAATAAGAATTGTATGTATATAAATAAAGGTTTTATATTAAAATGAGGTTATTTTATTCCAAACCATCATGTCGATAACACTCTCCCTTAGTGGTAATTCATCGGTGCTCACTGCCGAGTATTTTCCGCCATTAGAACTGGAGGGTGAGTACGTCTGTGGACTGATTGATTTCCAAACATACAATTCTATTCCCAATATTGATGAGGGAAACAACTTGATGCATGTGAGGAAGACAGTTATTGAAATACCAGTCGGATCATATGAGATTGATGATATAGCGAACTTTGTGCAACAAAGTTTAAATAAGAGTAACAACAAGACAACAATCTCAATCAAAGCAAATAATAATACTTTGAAAAGTGAAGTGAAATCTTCGGAAGTCATTTATTTTGATAAGGAAAAATCTATCGCTCCATTATTCGGATTCGGCAAACAAGTCCTTCCACCTAATATATTGCATACATCCGATTTACCTGTTAATATCATCAAGCTAAACGCCATAAGAGTTGAATGCAACATTATATCAGGCTCGTTTATAAACAATAATCATGTACATACGCTCCATGAGTTTTCTCCGAGTGTAGGCCCGGACTATAAAATAGTGGAGGTGCCCAAGAACGTCATTTATTTACCTGTGAACGCGAAACGTATAACTTCTCTCACATTAAAGCTTGTAGATCAGGACGGTGACTTGATAAATTTTAGAGGAGAAACAATTACCGCTAGACTGCACTTAAAGCCTCAGAATGCTTATCTATAATAGTAATATTAATAATAACAATATGAATAAAAACAACAGTAATAAAGAGCAAGTCATTATTCGAGCAACAACCTTGAAACGTACAAGACGTGCGCTGACTGCTGTTAATAAAGAGGTTCTAAAGACATTGGGATTTATTTTGAAAAATGAGTGAAATATTACCCGAAACGTTGCATATGACAATAGCATAACAAAGATCGATTACCACACGTACTCACCGTTCCTCGCATCATTCAAAAACAGCGACGAGATTCGCATTTCAGTACAGCATCAAGATTTGTATATCCTGCCAGCAGAGAGTTTTATTTATATTGAAGGAGTATTAACCAAAGTTGAGGGAACAGTAACAGATACCGCAAAGCTGGTCAATAATGCTGTAGCCTTTCTCTTTGATGAAATTCGCTATGAGATCAACGGTGTAGAAATTGACAGAACACGAAACCTTGGAATTGCTACAACCTTAAAAAATTATATATCGCTAAATCAAAATGAGAGTGAAATACTATTCAACGCAGGGTGGTCCCCCGAAAAGTTGATTACAACACCCAAAGGATTTTGCAATTTTTGTGTACCAATTACTGCTTGGCTTTGCTGAAGACTACAAGAAAATAATTGCAAATGCTAAGCATGAGCTGATACGAAGCCGTACAGACGACAATGCAGTTGTATCACTTACTGATACAATAAGCGTAAACCTTTTCAAACTTCAATGGCGTGTTCCTCATGTAAACGTTGCTGATGACCACAAGTTGATCCTACTAAAAACTATTGAAAGTGGCAGTGAGATACAAATACCATTCAGGAGCTGGGATATATACGAGTACTCAGCACTCCCATTATCAACGCATCATTCATGGACGGTAAAAACAACATCACAATTGGAAAAGCCAAGATATGTCATCCTAGCTCTACAAACTAATCGGAGAAATGATAAATCAATGGATGCCAGCAAATTCGATCACTGTAAACTGACAGATGTCAAAGTTTACCTAAATTCTGAGTCATACCCTTACGATGATTTGAACTTGAAATTTGGGTAATTACGCCCTCTTATATGATATGTATATAAAATTACAGCAATCGTACTATGGTCGTCAGTTCCAGCCACTTCTTTCAAGAGAGAACTTTGCGAATGACGCAGCGATTGCAGTAATTGATTGTTCGCGTCAAAACGAGAGCATTAAAATTGGACCGGTGGATATTAGGCTGGAATACAATGCAAAGGTTCCAGCCGATACAACAGCATACTGTCTGCTGCTGCACGATCGTATTGTGGGATACACACCTTTAACCAACGAAGTCAGGAAACTTGTATAGAATGTCTATCATCATCATTGATTTGCAAGGATTTAAAGACAACCACAATAAATTTATATTGAAAGAGCTGGCAATTTTAACGAGTGAAAATCAAGTACAACACTACGTATTCCAACCTCCATTTCCCTATAAGGATTTAACTCGGGCAGAAAAGAAACAAATTGAATGGGTCCGACACAACCTTCATGGATTTAAATGGGCTGATGGATATATCCCTTACCACAGAATTTATGACGTAGTAGTACCATTATTGCGGGATAAAAACATTTATGTGAAAGGAAGCGAAAAGATGAGATGGTTGAAACAGATTTTTGGAAATAAACTAACGCTTTATGATGCAGAGGAAGAGGGATGTCCCAAGCTAACGACTCTGGAAACAAGTGAACCATCTTGCATTCTACACCAAGGACAATGTGCTCTGAAAAATGTGTTTCTTTTAAGGAATTTTTTGAATAAGACAGTTTATTAAAACGTTATAAATACTCTTTTTATTTTGCATTAATCTTAATTATAATAATAGATACTAATTAGATTAATCTACATTCCTTATACTATAATGACCCCATGGTAGAGTGCCATGACTATTGTTATCAACTAAATAACGCTTATTATCGAAAGGGCTTAAGGTTGTTTTAGATTGTTTAGTGCTATACAATATATGATTATGTGAAACTATGCTATTTTGTGTATGCGTGCTCTCCAGGTGTTCGTTTAAGCATCTCACATAGTCTTCAAAGGTTATCTCCTTCTTCACCACAGCAGTTTTTACGCCCTTTGCCTTCTTTGTTGTTTGATGTCGTCCGGCTTCTTTTTGCACTCTCAATGCATACATTTTAGCGCGTAGACCAACAAACTCCAGCATTATATCACCTCTGTTTTCATCCTTCATAAGGCCTAGTATCTAAATAGAAAAAAATACATAAGTATTTATGTTTCTTTAAAATAATAATTTGTAATTGTCTGTACTACCTTCTTATTGATTTGGCATATGTTGTATGAATTATTTTGAGGGTAGTCGGATGTACAAAAACGATGAAGATGTTGCTTCATATCCTCATAAATGTCATCAGTCTGTACTTCATATATAAGAGAATCTGTGTCGGTGTAGCACAGCTGACAATTGGTATCATATCGGTTTTTCATATAGTTGTAGTGGAACTCGTACAACAAAGTTTTTGATATGTCCAATATTGCCATTCCTACGTAGATGGGCTTATTGAAAATTACTTCTGCTACAGCTACCAAGTGATCGTCAAAAATCGAGCGGGAGTGGAAATTAGGCTTTGATATCAGTGCTTCGGCTCCATACCGACCTTCCCACGCTGTTACAAGCTTAATATCTCGGCGAAGGCGAACATTCTCCATCGTTTTACCAAATACTGCATTGCACAATAACTTGAAGAGATTCTTCTCGAAATCGTTCTTGGCATTTTTTCTCAAGTTGGCGTTTAGATCTATGTAAGGCTTCATCCACGCAGCCTGAGAGAATTGCAAGGCGCGATGAATTTTTGTAACCTTGAGGCCTTCAGCCAAGTACTGCTTCAAATTTCTGTAGTGTATCACATAATTTGTCTTACTGCATAATGTGGCCAGCATTTTTTCCTCCTTGAAACCTGGTGGAGCACACTTTTCTGGAGCCATGGGTAGATCTTTTTGTCTCTCGTGAATATACACTGGATATTCTAAATCAACTTCTAATATGTAGCCAGTTGGTGACTCATCAGGAATATTAAAGTTTAATGTGCTAACATCATTCACCCATTGAATATCCTTGTATGGTAAATATTGGGTCATAGCCCAAGAGTACATTGCGTTTATGTCATAGTACATGAGCTATGACGATGGCTTACTGTTATCGTAGTCCGTCATGTACTTATTATTAGCTCGTGCATACCTTTTTGAGCACTGGGTCATACCACCGCGAATTCCCTTTTCGATAAAGTGAAGAATATTAACGTTGTGCAAAAGTTCGATCTCTGCGTCTGTATATTTTAGCATCGCATCCCATGCAAGCCCGGGTGCGGTATAATAATGCGCTGCATCTAATCCATAGTTGTTGATACATCCATCCCTGAAGTTCTCAAAGACGTCGGCGAGGAGCAGTACATCAGTTTTCAAGTAGAGATCGCTATATTCACCAAGATTTTGCACCTCAAACTCTACCCACACCTTCTTTGCGTGCTCATAATCTTCACTGCTAATTTCGCATTTTCCTAGAGAGTTGTAAAAAGATTTACGATCTGGTAATTGGGTCTCCTCAAGATTTTCCCAGTCCTTGATATGCTCGTATGGAAAGACACCTTTTCTTGTGAATAATGGAACTTATCATCGCTTATGTTTGGAAGTTCAGAGCGTACAATTTTCTTTTCAGCTAGATAAGATGAGAGTTTATCCAGTGATGATGGCATGAAGCGAAAAGAGTCGATAAATTAATATCTGATTCCGCCGCCTTCGATATACTTTATGATTGAAATATAATTTTCCGTATTATTGGGTATTATTTTTAGATGTCCCTGGATGCTGTTTGCCACATCTCTAATAAGGAGATGAGCATCGTACTTGCTAAGATTGTGGAATACTATTGGTATGGTTCTAGTGTCCTTGTAATCAATGTTGCAATCTTGATGTGCAGCGCCTCTGTATTTTCCTGTGAGGTGGCAGTGGTCTCTCACCTTAATGTCTGTGGGAGTGAATCCTTTTCCGCAGATATGACATGTTTTTGCAACCACAAAATCTTGAATTTGCTGGGGTGTAAGAGGGGACATTGTTTGAGGGTTTTGAATAATATCTTGAGCTCGACCCGCTATATTCTCTAGTTCTTTTGCGAACCACTCTGCGCAGTTTAAACCTCTATAGCTGTTGTAGTATGAAAGTTGTTCATCATATGAGCATTTTAAGTAGTACCCCACACTGTGCGGCTCATGCTGTTGATATTGTTCTGTCTTTCCGATTTTTTTATAAATGGGTTTCAATATGCATTCAAAATCAGCATAGAAAATGAATGGAACTCGTTCTTTATTTTTGAAGTTCTTATATTTAACACTTTTCTCAGGTGGAAAAGTAACTCTGTACTCGTTGAGTTTTTCACAATCTTCCAAGTGTTGCCTGAGCTTTTCTTGCGTGTAAAAGTAGTGAAGGCACCGGTCGCAAAAATATTTCATATGCTCGTTCTTAGATAATTGCGATGAAAGGAGCTGCGATAATTGCTTTATCCATACGTAGTGATAGCGAATGGGCTCATTGTTTGTACTAGAATCTTCCTCCTCCTTCTCTTCATATCGGTCCTGTATTAACAACAGATTCACATGTTGTTCTTGACGATTTTTCGTTAGACGTGATGGGTTTACCTTATACCTTTGCTTATTCTTTTCCAAAATATATACATTTATGCTGACGTCATTCATTTTCTCAAATTTTGCAATATGTGGTCTGGTAATTGGGAATGTTATTCCGTCTAGTTTCAGAACTGTGGAATAGTGGGGGTATTTTGTTACGCGATGTGGATTCCCCTCTGGCGGATGTAAGGCAGATATTACCGCCCACGCAAAACAAGCATTGTCATTATTCTTTACATTAACACATGCCTCACGACGTTTGATTTCAAGAGGTAGCTCAATATAGGACGATCCGAGCTGTGGTGTATACTTATTGATGTTAATCATCAAATTAATTACTTGTTTGAGCGCCCAGCCTGAGTCTCTTTCTTGGAATTCTTCTAATTCTGACGTAATTTATTCATTACGTTTTCGGCGAACCATTCTGCTATGTTGGTTTCTCCCGATATAACCACATTTTTTGTGCTTATATATTTTATCTCTTCCAATTCTTCACCACTTGAAGCCTTAACAAATTGACCGCAGAATACACTATTAATTTTTAAAAACGCTTCTTTCTTCAAAGCATTTATGATCCTTCGAACAAATAATTTTCCACAATCCTCCAAGAATTCGAGAGGGTCTTTGTGGGCAAGATTAATAATTACCCCTGTTCGAATGCTACAACAAATTAAAAGTGTATAGTACCGCCGAATAATAATTATTAAAATTTGTATTAAAAAAATGAACATACCGATTATTAAAGGCTGAGTGCACGTCCTCCCACTTTACTTTGGTGCTAACGTAATTAACTCTATTAGGGTGTGGGTTCATATAACCAGCACCAGTTTTTTTTATATGTGCGCGATATCCCTGCACGTGACTAATACCATTTATACAGCATTGCTTTTCACCCACAGTCTTTGCCCTTTTTAGAGCTTTCCGAAGAGCTCTCAACTCCCTGGAACACACTTTCGCACTTTGATCCACTAGTCCGTGATTAGTTTTAGCATCCTCAAAGGCTGACTTAGCCCTTTGCACACAATCATTTATTTGTACCATTTTTAATTAACTTTAACACTAAAACAACTGTTCTTTTCACATAAAATATTCTTTTAACTTTTCTACTTTTCAAAATGAAACTTAACTGGAGACACTAATTCTTCAAGGGCCGAACAAGAACTGATCCAAATCCGTCATAGCATTTAATATATCAATCAATCAATCCCTATCAGCAAATGCTACAGCATCCCTGGAGAAAGGAAAAGTATAAACTATCCGAAATCTCTATAAGACCTTATACAATAACAACAATTCCATTACAAGTAAATATTAAAATAAAAATTGTCAAACGAGTGAAAATATTGCGTGTGTATTCACCATATATGTATAGGCTCATTTACAAGGCTAAGTGTGAAGTATATTGAAGAAAAATTTTTTCTTAGCAAAAATAAAAATAATATGCTAATATCTCGGAAACCGTTGCTCGTAGACGATTTTTGATTAAAATTTGTTCCCCCAACAGTACCAATACCCTAACTGGAACCATCATCTCGAATCCATAGAACTCAAAAAATATATACTATTATTAACGTTAATTATACTTCTAATATTTAAAATTCATCTTACTGCAGAGGGCGAATCATCTCTAGAGATAAGAACCACGTCACCATAAACTGCTGATAAGATTCCACATAACATAAACAAAGCCACCTGCAACCCAAAAATATTGCAATTCAGCGATCGCATCGTCCAAAGCTAGAGATAAGAAACAAAACCAAATGCCTCGCACTCTGCTCATTTCTCCTGATTATTTCGCAATATCACAAGACGTATCACGGCGAAGTAAGAGCGGTGGCGGGGGACCGATCTCAGCACGGGAGGGGGAGGGGAACAGATCTCAGCGGGGGAGGGGGAGGGGAATATATCTCAGCGGGGGAGGGGGAGGGGAACAGTTCTCAGCACGTGTGGGGGAGGGGAACAGATCTCAGCGGGGGAGGAGGAGGGGTAAAAATGCCACCCCAAACACAACCCCTAGCGCCTGATGCAACCCCTACCGCCTGATGCCACCCCAAACACACACCAAAGAGCTTTCAGCTGATCGTCCAAGACCAGAAGAAGCTTTCATGACGTCACACACCTCAAAACTGCTCGTCCAAGACCAGAAGAAGCTTTCAAACGCTCCTCCACGTCCAAACCAAGAGCTTTTGGGACCGTTTTGTAGTTTTTTGAGCCCCTGTACATTTCTTATGGGAAAAGTGTTCCCGAACCGGCATAGCCTATCTACTGACACACTTTCACTTAAACGTCTTTTTATTAGTTTTCACCTGGGTGTACAATAACATATCTATCGCGCCGGACTCGCGACTCGCTTGTTAACTCGAATACTTAGTTACCGCCTAAGTACTGTTTTCGGACTTAAGTACTTTTCAACCGACTTAAGTATTTTGCGGGACTCGGACTCGGATTTGAACTGTTATACTCAGCCGCTGCTGAACTGTTTTCAAATGTACTGCTTAAGAACTGCTTAACTCAACTCAACTGATCGGGCATTTACATATATTGCCTCGATCAGTTATTGGAACTTTCCAATGTTCCAGGATCCCGAATGTGCGCGTCGCCACTTTTTGTGGCGCGCATGTTGTATTTCATCATAATTTGTCGGTCAAGTGTTTAGGGTCGACGTACGTACAGGCGGTCGCCCCAGCATGCGCTTGGGTCGATGCGCTCGCGGGCGGTCGACGCAGCATAAATCGAGAAGTCGCATTATTGGTTCTGCGACTTTCGATTATTGTGAAATGCCTCAAATTTCAGACATGTTGTGTCTTGAAATTTGAAGGACACTTCATCCCGACAATTTGTGTGATGCAATTAGCTAAAATGTGTCCAAAATCTGGATGAGATTTTGGTACATAACAAATAATTGACATATGCCACAGACCTTATAACTTATAAGATTTCATGCATTGAGTTGAGCAGGGCACGCAACTCAGACTCCTAGAAAAATTCAAATGAATCCCCCTCACGTTTCACCTGAGCGCAACCCCACAAGCTCCAACCCTGTGCAAGGGGGTAAAGGGAACGGACGAAGAGAAGAACCTTCCCGCATTCCAATTCTTTCCGTAAAGGCATCGATGAGGCACAGGCTCTGTGGCTGCAGCGCGCTGTCCGCCGACTGCTTGTGCGTGGAAGTCTCATTGGAAAGCACAACCCAATGTTTGCATCTTTGGGACTTGAAAATGTTTCACGATTTCAGCCACATGAATAGTCTGATAGTTATAAGGCCTGTGCATATGCTCTTGACGTAGTCCAGCGGTGTCGAATTATTCTTTTATTTCCGAAAGTATTGCATCAGGTTTACGCTTTTCTTCAGAGGAAGATATATATCTGTAAAGAAATCCGACAAATTGCCTATATTTGTATTAATAGGCACTGGTATTGTGAAGTATTCTTCCGAACTCTGCTTTTCGTATGGTACATTCAAAACGTCACTATCTTTAGTAATTTGCCGCTGATTAGGTGCTTTGGAGTTATTGAATCTTTGTTTAACCTGTTTAAAACACCGAAAATTGTGTCTTTAATCTGAATAATCTTTTTTTGCTCGCTAATTGTCTGATCGTCAAATGCACATTTGATATTAAAATCGTCACAAGGTCTTTGATATTAAGGTGTGATGGTAATGGCTTCTTTATCTTTATTGCTACCTCCAAGTCTTCTAGTCGTAGTTCGAACATATCATGCACCTTTTTGGCGGTACCTGTTATTGCTTTATCTCGGGCTCTTTTAATGCTTAGGGCAGGATTTGTGTAATTATCGATTGAATTTTGTATTTTCTTTCTTTCTTTTTCTTCTGGGTATTTGCCCAATAATGTCATCAACAAATGCTTCAACTGTCTCATGGTCCTTATACTTTAAAACATTTTCTGAAGTTTTTCTCCCCTGATAGATGTGTAATATACATATACTCGTCCGGCTCCTGTGTGTAGCTTATTTCAGGTATCATATTATCGAAAAAGTCAGCCTCCAGCCAATCCCACATTGCTTTTTTAACGTCGTCTAAAAACATAGTATACCAAGAAGGACTGACTGCATTGTAAAATGTTAGTAGAAATGCTGAAAAATTTACTTGCCCTGCTCTATAGCTAGCTTGTTCAAGACTTTCTTTTGTCCATTCAAGTTTAACATTATCATTTATTTTTACTGTCAATGATTTCAATTCTCCTTTTTGTTGCTCTCTTATTTCTTTTAACTGCAAAATACATGGGTTTTGTAAATTTACAGACAGCTGATTAACTGTATTACAACTTGAATTTAATATTACAAACGTAAGCAAACTAATTCCCTCAAAAGTTTGTAAATTTCAAGTGAATGTGTAGCTATTTTTCGAGATGTAAAATTACTGCTCTTGGAGTAGGCAATCTATTGCCTACTCTAAAAGTAGTAAAAACTTTTTACTGTGTGGTTATCAGATGTTTCGCGCTTCGTTCTTTTAAAGTCACTATCATTTATTATGTCAGCTACATTGCCTACACTTTGCCTTTCATTTATGTCATAGTTTGGTAATGAAATTTCAGTCACTCCAACGCACCAGGTATTAGAAAACTTACATGAGCTAGCAAGCGCATTTGTAAAAGCTGACAGAGTGTTTTCAGGATAAAATTGCAAAGAATTGTTGCTTAAAAGACATACGTAAAAGTCGTTATTTATTATATCTACAGGCATTTTTTATATTTTAAAGCCTAACCCAAGCAACGTCTGGTACACTCGAACTTCGCTTTTTTTTACTTTGCCGCAATCCAGGAAATGCAAGCTTGTATTGGCCAGGATTTAGTAGTGATCCCCTTAATATAGGTTGTGTAGTCGAGGCCTTCCCTTTGGGAGTGTCTTGTTCTAATTCCTCTATAAACCTAGCAACTTCGTCAGCACTCATATCCGTAGGAACAGTGTACTGAGTTATACCGTCAGTACCAGTTATTACTTTATAGTCTTTATCATGAACTGTTGGTATTTTTGCAGGGGGTTTAAGAATTTTTGCTATAAAGACCTTCTTGGCGGTGTTTTTTCACGCGGCTCCTCAAAAATAAATTCTTCGATCTCAAAAGGTGTCTTTTCAAATATATTTTCTTTTATCGGTGAAGTTTGCGTTGATTCACCCTTTGTTAAAATAATTTTTGTTTGAGTAGAACTATCTCTCAAACTCTTATGTTTAACTGGCAAATGCTCTTGAACGGGGATTTTATTTTGCCCTTTTTTTGAATACTTGCGCCATTTTACGTTTCACATTCAGAAATTTTATTAATTCATTCTTATAATTATACCATTTTGCTTATTCAGATAGATGTTTACTCTTTAATATCTTATTCATTGATTTATCAAATAAGGACAAATTTGAAGATTGCTCAATTTCACCCTTTAAATTATTAGACACTTCCGGTGAAAGAAGCAGCATTTTGTTAAGGCTATTAGCTATTTTTCAATTAGGGAACCTATTACACCTGATAGCACAGTTCCTAATAAAACTGGCAAAAACCCTCCTCGTTGTATTAGTAATTTACGTTGTTTTGCCACAGATCTTTTTGCGTCAACTTATTTTCGCATATCCTTTTTATACTTACACAACGATGTTATATGTTAATAACAAAATACGTATATATATATAATATATATGTGGGAGGGATGGTATTGGGAAAAGTAGGGATAAAATGCAAAAAAAAGTGAAAGTTCAATAAGGTGTATTAGCACTGATTGATTTTTTGGAGTTCAATGGTAAGTCCAAAATACAATTAAGGAATAGTTCTTTTTTCACAATTATTTCACTGGGATATTATTTTAGCCTTTTTAAGAAACAAGCCGCGATTAACAGAATTTTCAGCGTATGATACAACGTAGGTAGGTATGCAATACAGCGCGATTAATCAACTTCGAATATTAAACAGCTCTTTTTTCAGCGGGATCAGCGTAGCAAAAATCGGTGTGACCGGCGGATACTGCGATGTAACTCTGACTGCCACCCACTCAGCGAGCGATTCCTCCTCAGGACAGCGGCGATCGACGGCGGTGCAACTGTACCGCTTAACGGCAAGAGGTACAGATTTTTGGGTGTTAGCTGCAGAGTTCAAAGTAATTTGAATTTTTGTTTTATTTTTTCAGGGTCATTCGGAGTCGAGTTCCCACATCCGGCCTTCCTGATCATCATCCGTCCCGGATGAGTCCTCCTCTTCAAGGTTGGTCCAAGGCTTCATCAGGTCCGCAGCCGAACCAGAAATGTTGGGTCCTTCGTGATTTCCAATCTTCTTAACGTGGTATCTATCATTCCCTTTCGATGCTACAACTTCGTATGGTCCCAAGAATTTAGGAAAAAGCTTTCCACCTGGTGCAAATTGAATACGCCGAATCGCGACCATATCTCCTCTCGCATACTGCCTGGCTGGTTTTCTCCTTCTTCTAGAATACCGGCGGTTTTCCTCTTGGACCTTTTGAATTTGAGTTTTTGCTTCTTGTCTCGCAACTGTTCTTTCGTCCTCGAAATTAGCAATGATTTGTTCCTCAAGCAGCTTAGCAAGCTCAAATCTTTCGGGTCTGGACATCTCAACGCCAAACATGAGCTTGAACGGTGTCCTTCCCGTCGACATTTTTGCTAACGTGTTGATGATCACTTGGTTCAGCCGCTCCACTTGCCCGTTACCGCGAGGTACTCCGGTAGTGATGAGAATTAGGTTAATCTTTCGCTCTTCGCAATAGTTTTTAAAGCACGTAGAGGTAAAAGCGGTTCCCCTATCTGCGATAATTCTATAAGGATTACCGAAAATTTCGCATTGTAGCTCCAGTCTGCGGATAACTTCTTCGCTGGTAGTCGATTTCACGGGGTACAGCCAAGAAAATTTCGTGAACGCTTCGATGACTACGAAGAGGTACTCGTAGTTCTTTGCCGTTGAAGCTAAAGGGCCTAAGTGGTCTATATGGTAGGTGTGTAGCGGTTGATCAACTTTTTCGATTGGGTTCAAGATTCCTTCAGCTTTTCCAGCTTTTCTTGCAGCGAGTATACATGCAACGCAATTAAGTAGCACGTCTTGGATTTTTTTTCGACAACGTAGGTACATAATACTCCTGTCGCATCAGCATTTCAACTTTTCGCGCATTTATATGTCCTTGTTCGTGTATGTTTCTAATTATTGCTTTTTGTAGGGACTTCGGCAAAACGAGTAATTGGGTACCATCAACGAATTTATAGAGGAGATCGTTACGCAGTACATAGTCTTCATATTCACCATGCTCAAGACATTTTTTAATAAGTCGGCAGAAGTCGTCGTTTTTCTGGGCGCGGATGTCTACTGAGGGCATCGACGTGGCGCATATTTGTTCCGGATCGGTGAAGCACTTTGCAATTAAATTCGTCCAACAGAAGAGCCCATCTGGCAACGCGACTGCTAATCTCCTTTTTCTTCATCGTAAGCTCAAATGCTTTGCAGTCGGTATACACCGTGAATCTAAGCCCTAATAGGTAGTGACGGAGTTTTTGCAAAGACTTTACAATAGCTAATGCTTCAAGCTCATAACTCGAATATCGTTGCTCAGCCTCAGTAGTCTTACAGCTTATAAAAAATACCGGATGAAACTTTTTCGTATTGGGGTCTTTCTGCAGGAGAACTGCGTCAAGCCCAGCCTTGCTGGCGTCTGTATGTAGTTCTGTTTCTAGCTCGGGATTAAACAGTTTTAAAACAGGTTTGGCACATAATTTTTCTTTCAAAATATTAAATGCTTCCCTCTCCTTCGGGCCAAAATGAAAGGCTACATTTTTTTTAACTAAGTCTGTCAAGGGCCTCGCTATCATTGAGTATCCTGGTATGAACTTGCGAAAAAATCCTGTTAGACCAAGAAAGCTTTGAATGTCTTTTATATTACGTGGGACAGGAAAATTTTTTACTGCAGCGGTCTTTTCAATTGAAGGTCTTATATTGCCATGCTCAACGATATGCCCCAGGAATTCTACGCTCCGTCTAAGGAATTTGCACTTGGGCCACTTTATCAACAAGCCATGATCAGCAGCTACTTTCAGCGTTTTCTCTAATTTTTTTATTCCCTCACCCTCGTTCATGGCTGGGATAATAATATCGTCCATATAGAGCAAAACTGTCCCATCCAAAATCAGCGGCCGAAATACCATATTAATAAATCTTTGGAACACTGCGGGCGAATTGCAGAGTCCGAAAGGTACTTTGTTAAATTCGAAGTGTCCGTCGTTCGTTAAGAATGCAGTGAATTTTTTACTATCTTCATCTATATCTACGTGAAAGAAGCCGTTACGTAAATCTAGTGTGGAGAAGACTAGGGCAGAATGAAGGTCTTCTAAGACGTCTTCCATAACCGGTAGCGGATATCGATCTTTCACGATATACCGATTCAGCCTTCTGTAATCGATACACAACCTATATGATCCATCCTTTTTTCTAACAAGGACAACCGGGCTAGCGAAGTCGGAATGGCTCGGTCGAATGATACTGTCTACGAGCCACTTTTCTATCTGCTTACTGACTTCTTCTTTCTCTTTCGGTGCTAGTCTGCGTGGTCTACAATAAACAGGCTTCGTACCATCTTCTAAATTAATTTTCATTTTAATGCATGAATTCTCTAGCTTTTTCGGGGAATACTCTGATATAAGCTTGCTTATTTTTTGTCGGTGTTCAGCGTTGTTGACTTCAGATAAATTGCCGTGATCATACTCTTCTACTAGTTGTACGACATCCATTTTTTCTAGAAAGTTAGGCTCAGATAGCTCAGTTGTTGTCTTCGCCTTTGTTAAACTTATTCGGCCACCTTCGACCCTCAAGCTACCTAACTTGATGATATCCATCCCGATCAACATATCGCTTGTGATCCAATTATCTGGGACAATATGGACACAGCTACTATAGGTATCGCCATTTATTAATAGATCTGTCTGAATTGACCCAAGCGTACGTTTCAGGTTTTGTCCGAAACCGGTAAGCGATATACTAGGACCCTCTGCTTTAGGGAGGACATTACTTTTACCAACGATACTTTTCCGAGCTAATGTCACGCCGCTTCCTGTATCTACCAAAGCTTTGTATTCTGCTTCACCTAATTTAACCGACACACTCAAATCGGGAACTGAAATCGTACTGACGGAGCTCTTTTCCCCGTCACCCTTACTTGTACTGGGCTTGAGTGTTCTAGGCTTAGAACAATTTGCAGATAGGTGTCCATAGTGGCCGCAATTAAAACAGCGAGCGCCTTTACTTTTATCAGGACAACTAGCAGTTAGATGATACTTAGACCCACAGTTGTAACAGCGCTTTGAATCCCGTTGGGCTTTTAAGCTAGACTGATGTGCTTTCTCCTGACTACGCCTATGCGAACTACTTGGCCTTTGACAAGCCTTCATGGCTTCATAAGCTTTTATTTTTGATTTGAATTCATCTAAGGTTCTTGCCCCATACAACACAGATTTATTTTGCACATCATCACTAATCCCCGCAATAATATAAGCTATGAGCGACTCGTCGTCAATTGTGCCTCGGCTTGCTATGTGCTTCATGGCGTACATATACTCCAGAAACGTTTCAGCAGATGTTTTTCTTCTACTCTCTAACGACCGGTGAATACTTAAACTCGTGGGAGGATCTTTAAACTCTTTCTCTAACGCTGCCTCTAATAATTCCCAACTATGGATACCCGATGCCGATTCTATCGCGAGCTTTGCGGCTCCACGTAAAAGCCTTCTTGCATACAGATATTTCTGGATATCATTCCACTGGCATACTGTGGCAATATCTTTAAAATCTTTTAACCACGCACTGACGCTTTTATGTGATTCCCCATTAAAAGTTTCAAGGGATTCTTCCACATCCCTAAAAACGAAATTGCTACCTAACGCTTGTTTCGGCTCTACCATTGCGTTACCCTTTTCTTCGTTAACCCAATTTTCAACCGCTAATTCGTCAGCACTACCCTCTTCAGGAATCCCTGGATCTCCAAAAACACCACTCGCTTCAGAAATCCCGTCTTCAAGAATACTCGGAACGTCGCTTTCGGAATCACCGTCTTCCTCTATCTCCTCCCTGACCCTCAAAATTCTTTTTATTAAATCCGTCTTCTTTCTATAGCTTATCGACAGACCCCGCTCGCGACAAATATCTTGCAGTGCGCTAACCGTAAACTTATGATATAATTCATCCATACAAACAATTCATTAGTAGCTTTACGCGGTTTTTACTTTCATTCTTTTATCGTTTTAATTTCCGAATAATTAAAATTTTTTTTTTTTTTTAATAATCAATTTGGAAAAATTGTCCAAAAAAATTATTTACTCAAAAGTTGAATTGTCCGCTCGATTATTTCGTTCTTTTTGAGAGCTCAGTTTTAGTATTTCTTGAATTTTACCAACACTTTGGGCCAAAATGCCTCGTTAGCATCAAAGTTCACTTCATTCAGGCAATACATAAAAATAAAGAAAGATCTGATCTTAATGTTCCATGGACTTGGGGATTACTTGTTTTTTTTTTCTTCTCCGCAGCACGAATTATTTTTTTTTGCAATAAAAATGTTGTTGCAAGTTGCACTCTGCGTTCTCTCAAAGTCAACGGTTCACCACAGACACGTGTCTAACTGTTCACGAATAACTCCCGTTTCTTCCCGTTTAATGATAGTTCCCGTTTCTTCCCGTTTTTCCCGGTTATCCCACTTCTGACACCATTTACGTTGTGGGAGGGATGGTATTGGGAAAAGTAGGGATAAAATGCAAAAAAAAGTGAAAGTTCAATAAGGTGTATTAGCACTGATTGATTTTTTGGAGTTCAATGGTAAGTCCAAAATACAATTAAGGAATAGTTCTTTTTTCACAATTATTTCACTGGGATATTATTTTAGCCTTTTTAGAAACAAGCCGCGATTAACAGAATTTTCAGCGTATGATACAACGTAGGTAGGTATGCAATACAGCGCCATTAATCAACTTCGAATATTAAACAGCTCTTTTTTCAGCGGGATCAGCGTAGCAAAACTCGGTGTGACCGGCGGATACTGCGATGTAACTCTGACTGCCACCCACTCAGCGAGCGATTCCTCCTCAGGACAGCGGCGATCGACGGCGGTGCAACTGTACCGCTTAACGGCAAGAGGTACAGATTTTTGGGTGTTAGCTGCAGAGTTCAAAGTAATTTGAATTTTTGTTTTATTTTTTCAGGGTCATTCGGAGTCGAGTTCCCATATATATATATATAGTATATATATATAATATATATACGTAAAATATGAAAACAAACACTCCACTCGGTTTATTTGCGGGGCACTCCCGAATTTATTTTAACAACTTTTAATTTTACCGACGGGCGGAAGGACGAGCAATGCCTCGGAGGTCTTCCTCGCTTTACTGTCTTTTTGCAACTCTTTTAAAAAACGGGAGGACGGGCGACAACTCGAGGTCTTTTTCTTGTAACGGACCTTTTGCAACTCTTACTTCGCCGCCGGGGACTTAAGGTCCCGGTCGGAACTTTTTGGCAGACGCGCTGAGCGCACGTTTTTTGCCTTGTGCCCACACGCGCAACCTATCGGCTCAACGGTTGACCCCGCTGGCCTTGCACAATTTTTGCACGGGCCAGCCGAAACTGGAGCGGCCGCCCGTGCTGCATTTCCGGCCATTCAACTGCCGGCTAAGGGGTTTTGGTTGCCCAGCGGTATCGATTTTACAATTATCGATTGTTATATTGATCATATGGATCATTTCTTTGCACAACTTTTTCTTCTTACTATCCCAATTCGTGCGCTTATTTAATTTTTTTCTATTTTACCACATTCTACTCAGTGCGCTTATTTAATTTTACCTAATTTATAACATTTCAATCAGTGCGCTTGATTTATACAATTTTTTCTTAATTTAAACTATTTAAGTCCTTACTACATTGTATTTATTTACTCTAAAAATTCTGCGCATCTATTGCAAGTATTTTCACAACCTAACAAATTTGGTTAGTGAATGAAATTCTGTAATCCGTTGTGGCCAAGTCCCTGGAGCCGGTATCAACATTCGCCTTCCTACCGCTAACAACTTGTCCGGTTAGTTTGGAAGTCTCAAGGGCATTTCCTAAAATGTCGATTTTCTAGCTTTAGTATCAGTCACAATAATGTTAATAAAAAAAAATTTTCCTGCCTTTTCTACTCTACGTAGGGTTTAAGGCGGTCATTGCGAACCAATTTGTTGTGTCTACCCATGCGTATCGTGGTATTCACGGATGACGGGGTAGCGATTACCAGGTAAGGTCCTACCCAGATCTCTGCGAGTTTATGTTTTCTGTTCTCGCTTTTAAGGAGGACCTTATCCCCTACATGGAAAGAAAGGGGTCTAGAGTCTTTGTCGTAATATTCTTTAGACCTTTGCTTACTGGCCAAAATATTTTTCCTGGCTATGGCGTAAGATTTTTGTAGCTTATAACGGAGCATATGATAATAGCTCTCGTGATTGTATACGGGTTCAGCTTCCCTTTTTAAATTAGATGGGACGTCTGCCGTGAACCCGAACAAGCAGTCCATAGGAGTTAACTTCGTCCCTTCGTGTGTACTATTATTGTACACGAAAGCTGCTGTGCGCAGATATTGATCCCAACTTTGGGGATTTTCATCTACTACTGTGCGCAAGTACTCAATCAGAGGTCTATGGGCACGTTCTAGCGCTCCATTAGACTGGGGGTGGTATGCTGACGTTTGTAGCCTCTTCACCCTTAGCAGTTTGCATAACTGCTTGAATAGATCGCTCAAGAAATTGGTACCCTGATCGGTAACTATTCTTTTGGGACTGCGGTAGCGCGTGACGATCTCGTCGAAGAAAATTCGCGCTACTGTTATAGCTTCCGCATTGGGTATTGCGTACCAGTCCACGAATTTTGTCAGGTTATCCTGGAAGGTTAGGATATATTTATTTCCTGACGTGGACTCTTCCAGTGGTCCGACAATATCGAGGTAAATCTTGTCAAAAGGTTGCTCGGCTATGTCTGTAATAACCATGGGCATTTTATACTGTGTTGAAGATTTTAATCTCTGGCACTTTGAGCACTTTTTGATATAATTTTTTATATCTCTCAACATGTGCTTCCAGCGAAATTTTCGCTTCATTCTCTTATAGGTCTTAATTACTCCCTGATGGCCTCCGAATGCAGAGTCATGGTAATCATGTAGAATGATTTTAATTTCTTCGGGGCCCGTGATATATTCAGGGGTATTTCGCACATCTGGCGATGGAGGTTTGTCAACGGCTACTTCTATAGGTTTAGAGAGCTTTTCCTCCGGATCGGGAGCACTTTCTTCAGGCTGTGCTTCCGCCTGTTTCGTTTCTTTGTCATCTGGAGTGAACTCGTTATATTTTTCTTGGGCTTTTCTTTTCTGGGCCCTTGTAACTGCGTGTACCCTCGGAGCGGGTTTATTTTCCTCCGCAGCCGAGTTCATAGATCGATGTACTTGGGGCACCACCGTTAAGGTTGGGGTGTTTCGATCTTCACTATTTTCCCGTGGAATGCGGCTTAGAGCATCCGCATTTGTATTATACTTTCCGGGTTTGTATTCGATGGTGTAATCGAATTCGGAAAGCTTATGGTGAAATCTCGCCAAACGGGATGTAGGGTCTTTTACGTTAAAGACTCCTTTTAGAGGCTTGTGGTCGGTGTAGACCGTGAACTTTCTACCTTGAAGGTAGCATCGGAAATTCCTAGTCGCCCAAACAATGGCCAACAACTCTTTCTCTATTGTAGAGTAGTTGTGTTCCGCCTTGTTTAAGGAACGACTAGCATATGCTATGGGCTGATCTTTTCTTACTTCTCCTTGAGAGAGGACAGCCCCTATTGCCTTGTTACTTGCGTCTGTCGTCAAGTTAAAAGGTTTATTGAAATCAGGATATATTAATAGAGGGGGAGAAATTAAAGACTTTTTAATGCTTAAAAATGCTTCTTGGCATTTATCAGTCCAATTAAATTTGACATCCTTTCGGAGCAAATTTGTAATGGGTCTTACTATTTTTGAGAAATCTGGAATAAGTTTCCTATAGCAATTGGCAAGTCCTAGGAATGATTGAACTTGTCTAACAGTTCGTGGAACTGGAAAATTTTGGACGCAAGCTGTTTTGCTTGGATCGGGCAATGCTCCTTTACTGGAACATTTGTGTCCCAAATATACTACCTCTTTCCGGAGAAATTAGCATTTCTCCGGTTACAGTTTTAGGTTGTTTTCTCGCAACCTATTAAAAACTTTACGCAGCTTAGAATTATGGTCCTCTAAGTTTTTTCCGTATATTACGATGTCATCCAGATACACGAAACATTCAAGGCCCTGCAGGCCTGTGAGCACGTAGTTCACGGGGCGCTGAAATGTAGCGGGGGCTCCTTTGAGCCCAAATGGCATTCGTTTAAATTCATAATGCCCGTAACTCGTGCTAAAGGCTGTCTTTGGACGATCCTTGCGATCGACGAGCACTTGATGGTACCCACTGGCCAAGTCGAGGGTAGTGAAATACCTCGAATGGCCTAATTGGTCGAGAATGTCCTCGATCCGTGGGAGAGGAAAAGCGTCGCCTATAGGTTTTTCGTTGAGCTTACGAAAATCTACGACTACTCTCCATTTCTTTTGGCCGTTTGGCCCCGGCTTTTTGGGGACTACTAATAGTGGCGAATTCCAAGGGCTTTTGCTTGGCTGCACTATTTTGTTGTCGAGCATGTCTTTTATTTGCGCGTTGATTACGTGACGCTGGGTCTCTGGTAATCTATACATTTTCTGGTTAATTGGTGCTTGATCTTGCACCACCGGAATAGGGTGGGTGATAGCATTCGTATGCGTTAGATAGTCACCCTTTAGGTGGAATATGTCGTTGTATTCCTGACATAATTCCAAAATTTTTTCCCTTTTTTGACTGCTTAAAATGGGGCTCAGGTTGAGTTCTTGCTCTAACCTGGCTACACGCTCCTTTACTGGGTCAGTTGTATGTCGATCCGCCTGTGGGATTCGTACATAAACTAGATTGGCTGTTTGGTCGCCTGCACCGTTTGATTTCAATTTTTGGGAGCTTATTGCAGTCTTTGTGTCATCATTATTATTAATAATGGTACTTCTTTGGCTCTCGGGCCTGGTTTTACGCGCGCTGTGGCTGCTTTGGCTCTTTGGCCTTTCTTGGGCTCTTTGGCCGCTTATATTTATACTAATTTTATTTAGCTCAAGTTTGCTTGAACTTGGCTCTATTAACCCTTTTGACGCAAACTCCTTTTGATTACCCTCCGTGGGGTTTAGTGGTGCTAGACTGTAATTATTTACTGGTTCTAGCAGCAAAGTTAGGTTTTTTAGGGCTATCTGGGAATCGTTGGTGTTGAGAAATCCAGCAGGAACTTCCTTTTGCTTAGAGGGTACGATAATATTGGCTAAGAAAACGCCGTCGCCTAATTCTTGCGAAAAGCACAGCATTTCCTCTGGCAATAGTAAAGGTAATTTTGCCACCAGTTGTGATCGTGCAGGTACGCATATTGGCTTCCTCAGGGCTACTACATGCCGCCTGATTTCACCGATCAAAGGTGTTTTCGCAAAATTTTCCCTACTGTTTCCCAATTGGCAACTTACTTCCACCTCTGGAGAAGTTTCGATAATATGGCAGGTGGACAGCTTAACCCCTTCGGATTCCATCTCTTCTGCCTGTATATCGTTTTTTGTCGCCCTTTGGGGACAGTCACTTTTCGTATCCAATAGAATTGGTAACGAAAACTCCTCTAAATTGATTTCCGTTCGAGGAAATCGAAGTTTTCTGTCGGGGCCCTCTATATTGCAGTATTCTGCAAGAAAATCGTTCCCCAGTAGTCCTTCGTGGGACAGATCGGCATTATTGTCGATTACTTGGAAAGTGCAGGGAATTTTAGTCTCCCTTTTGCCAGGGAGTTCTTTAACAATATTTCCCTTACAGCTTCCCAAGGTATGTCCTGTGCCAAATGGAGTTTGCAGGGTATATGTCTTCTCGGGGTTAATGCCCTCGAGAGACTTTAAAGCTTGCTTTTTTGTCAAGCTTATCTCAGCGCCCGTGTCCACCACTAGAGGGGTCTTTGTATTTAGCCCGATATCTAGGGGGAGCTCCACTACTGGAGTGCTTGGCTTGGGCTGCTGAGTGTGTCCTGTATTTTTGTAATTATTTATAGTCGAGCCGGGGATTTCGGGCTCGACTGAGCCTCGTTTCCCTGGCTTCCTAATTCCCACCTGAGTTTGTACTCGCAAGTGTTTGTTGTGTGCCCTTTTCGGCCACAGAAACCACAACTTTGCGTAACATTGTAGGCTCTACGCGTTTCGGAATTTCGCGGCGCGTTATCATCTCGCGGGGGCCCCCGATTAGGGGGTCTATTTCGATTTCCGTTTTGGCCGTACTTCGAATTGTTGTTCCCGCCTCTGGGAACATTGGTAGGCCTTCTATTGTCGTTCCGGCGACACGAAATAGTATCATGCCCATACGTTCGGCAATGTTCACAAGAGGGTGTATTTTTCCTATTAAGGCAATCCGCGTAAGTATGCCCGTTTATCTTGCAGAAACTACAAGTGATTCTCGCGACGAATTCCCGTGTAGGGAGGTCGGGATAATTGGTTGCCTGCTGAGCGACTTTATTAGTGCTGCCCGCCGCAGGTACAGGTGGAGCTCCGGAATTTAGTGACGGAATGTACGAATTTGTGGACAAATTGGAGTACCCTCCAATCTGCCTATTCAAATCCCTATTTGGGATCTGCGTTTGTAAGTAGGGAGAGCTCTATTGCAATCTCTTCATATCTAGAGCTTTCGTAGTAATTTGCTCTAGAGTACCTTCTGTCAAAGTAAGAAGGTACTGACATAAGTGGGGGTTACTTATCCCACTCTTGAGGCCGCCTATTGCAAAATCTCACAGCTGTTGCCGCGGTCGCGCCGTATTTCCGCTCGGCTGCCTCATTACACAAAGCTAAGGCCTGTTTTATTCTTGCCGGGAAGGCATTGAGAGATTCCATGGGATATTGCCTGGTGGTAATCAATTTGTTCACCAGCTCCTGGTATGTCTCTCTGGGAAGATACGCCCTGTTTAGGCGATCTTCAAAATCACGGAAACTGATCGGAGGTTCAGCTATAAACAGCTGATAGGCTGCTCCCCTTAGTCGGGTAAGCAGAAGTCGCGGAAAGGCGATTTTTTCCTCCTCCGTGAGGCAGCTCTTGACCTGATGGCAACACCCTAAAAAGGTCTGGAGCTCTTGGCTAATTTGTGGACTGTATTCGCCCGAGACGAAACTCTCTGCGGAAACTTGGGGCTACCGAACGACTCGTCTGCGGATGACGATTCCGCGAATGTAGCACTTAACCACCCGGACAGGCCGTGAATCACAGATTCGAGTTCACTGACACTTTCACTTTTCGAACTTAAATCTATTGCACCAGACTTATCTATTAGGGAGAAAGATTGCGAACGTTCTTTAAATTTTCTAATTTCTTCACGAAATTCCTCTGAATCTCGTTTAGCTTTAGAAATTCGAGCTTCTCTTTGCATGCTAACTTCTTCAAATTTCTTATTAATTAAGTCAAAATGCCGATTAGAAAATCCAGCTTCTGACGCTCGCACTCTTTCTAACAAAAACTTAAGATGATAAGCTAGACTTACTGGTAGGGAACGGGGTATCACGGTTCCGCTTCTAAGTCTTAGGCCGGGTTGGTAGCCTCCTACTTCAGGGGGTGATGAGGTGCTTGGTTGCTCCCTCGATGCTGTAGCCGATGCGGCGTGTTGCTCCCTCGATGTTGCTGCTGAGGTGCTGGGGTGCTCCCTCGTAGTTGAAACTGAAGCGCCGGGGTGCTCCCTCGATGTTGAGGTTAAGGCGGCGGGTTGCTCCCTCGATGCTGTTGTTGAAACGAAGGGATGCTCTCTCGATGTTTGAGTTGCTGTCCGGTCTTCCTCAGCTGGGATGTGGCCGATGTTGTCCTCGCCTGACATTCACGTCCTTCCTGGGGCAATTGTTCTACCAATGTAATCCCTCGTTGGTGCCTTGATGCACGACTGGGAATTGTAGGGATATCGCTTGTTCGCCTGGAACAGCGGCGACTAGAGTTGTTCTCCCTTAAAGGTGGGGTAATTGCTTGCTCGCCTGGAGCAGAGGCAACTATAGTTGGTTACCCTGGAGCGTTGGGGCTTCTCGAAACCCAATAGTTCGCAGAATCAAGGCTTTTCAAGCTCTTATGATTTTCGTTGCTGTGAAAATCTGGCTTCCTTGATCCTACCGGCTGCGCCAATTTTGTTATATGTTAATAACAAAATACGTATATATATATATAATATATATACGTAAAATATGAAAACAAACACTCCACTCGGTTTATTTGCGGGGTACTCCCGAATTTATTTAAACAACTTTTAATTTTACCGAAGGGCGGAAGGACGAGCGATGCCTCGGAGGTCTTCCTCGCTTTACTGTCTTTTTGCAACTCTTTTAAAAAACGGGAGGACGGGCGTCAACTCGAGGTCTTTTTCTTGTAACGGACCTTTTGCAACTCTTACTTCGCCGCCGGGGACTTAAGGTCCCGGTCGGAACTTTTTTGCAGACGCGCTGAGCGCACGTTTTTTGCCTTGTGCCCACACGCGCAACCTATCGGCTCAACGGTTGACCCCGCTGGCCTTGCACATTTTTGCACGGGCCAGCCGAAACTACAGCGGCCACCCGTGTTGCATTTCCGGCCATTCAACTGCCGGCTAAGGGGTTTTGGTTGCCCAGCGGTATCGATTTTACAATTATCGATTCTAATCGATACCGCTACGCAACAACGAATTATATATCTTGCCATGAGGCATATGATTTCCTTTTAGTGTGTTAAGTGTGATTTCACAAAGTGCTTTCATAACTTCGGGATCTGCATTTTTAATAATAGCATTTCTCAAGTTTGGTGTAGATTGCTGAAGTACATAGAGCATATGCCTGTTTAACCGTTTCACTCTTGACATCATTTGCAATTCAAAGAACTTTGCGGACAAAAACAGGTTGCGAAATCTTCACTAAATATGTCCGTTCGGAATCTTAACGTGTCGTTAATCTCCTGAGTAAGACTTATCAGTAAACATCCTTAAGGCTCCCGAGTGGTCTCTTTAAATATTTTTAGAAGTTCTAAATTATCTTCCGGATAAATTTGTCTTACTAAATGCACAAATTGATTTTTATCACGGGGATTTTTACAAGGTACATATTCAACCTTTCTAATAAGAATTGTATGTATATAAATAAAGGTTTTATATTAAAATGAGGTTATTTTATTCCAAACCATCATGTCGATAACACTCTCCCTTAGTGGTAATTCATCGGTGCTCACTGCCGAGTATTTTCCGCCATTAGAACTGGAGCGTGAGTACGTCTGTGGACTGATTGATTTCCAAACATACAATTCTATTCCCAATATTGATGAGGGAAACAACTTGATGCATGTGGGGAAGACAGTTATTGAAATACCAGTCGGATCATATGAGATTGATGATATAGCGAATAATGTGCAACAAAGTTTAAATAACAGTAACAGCAAGACAACAATCTCAATCAAAACAAATAATAATACTCTGAAAATTGAAGTGAAATCTTTGGAAGTAATTTATTTTGATAAGGAAAAATCGATCGTTCCATTATTAGGATTTGGCAAACAAGTCCTTCCGCCCTAATATACTGCATACATCAGATTTACCTTTTAATATCATCAAGGTAAACGCCATAAGAGTTGAATGCAACATTATATCAGGCTCGTTTATAAACAATAATCATGTACGTGCGCTCCATGAGTTTTCTCCGAGTGTAGGCCCGGGCTATAAAGTAGTGGAGGTGCCCAAGAACGTAATTTATTTACGTGTGAACGTGAAACGTATAATTCTCTCGCATTAAAGCTTGTAGATCAGAACGGTGACTTCATAAATTTTAGAGGAAAAACAATAACCGCTAGACTACACTTAAAGCCTCAGAATGCTTGTCTATAATAAAAATAACAATATGAATAATAACAATAGTAATAGACAGCAAGTCATTATTCAACCAACAACCTTGAAACGTACAAGACGTGAGCTGAATACTGTTAATAAAAAGCTTCTAAAACCAATGGGATTTATTTTGAAAAATGAGTGAAATCTTGGATATTACTCGAAACGTTGGTTATGACAATAACATAACAAAGATCGATTACCACACGTACTCACCGTTCCTCGCATCATTCAAGATTTGTATATACTGCAAGCAGAGAGTTTTATTTATATTGAAGGAGTACTAACCAAAGTTGAGGGAACAGTAACAGATACCGCAAACCTGATCAAAATGCTGGAACCTTTCTCTTTGACGAAATTCGCTATGAGATCAACGGTGTGGAAATTGACAGAACACGAAACCTTGGAATTGCTACAACCTTAAAAAATTATATATCGCTAAATCAAAATGAGAGTGAAATACTATTCAACGCAGGGTGGTCTCCCGAAAAGTTGATTACAACACCCAAAGGATTTTTCAATTAATGTGTACCATTGAAATTATTGCTTGGCTTTGCTGAAGACTACAAGAAAATCATTGCAAATGCTAAGCATGAGCTGATATTAATACGAAGCCGTACAGATGACAATGCAGTTGTATCACCTACTGATGCAATAAGCGTAAACCTTTTCAAACTTCAATGGCGTGTTCCTCATGTAAACGTTGCTGATGACCACAAATTGATCCTGCTAAAAACTATTGAAAGTGGCAGTGAGATACAAATACCATTCAGGAGCTGGGATATATACGAGTACCCAGCACTCCCATTATCAACGCATCATTCATGGACGGTAAAAACAACATCACAATTGGAAAAGCCAAGATATGTCATCCTAGCTCTACAAACTAATCGGAGAAATGATAAATCAATGGATGCCAGCAAATTCGATCACTGTAAACTGACAGATGTCAAAGTTTACCTAAATTCTGAGTCATACCCTTACGATGATTTGAACTTGAAATTTGGGTAATTACGCCCTCTTATATGATATGTATATAAAATTACAGCAATCGTACTATGGTCGTCAGTTCCAGCCACTTCTTTCAAGAGAGAAGTTTGCGAATGACGCTGCGATTGCAGTAATTGATTGTTCGCGTCAAAACGAGAGCATTAAAATTGGACCGGTGGATATTAGGCTGGAATACAATGCAAAGGTTCCAGCCGATACAACAGCATACTGTCTGCTGCTGCACGATCGTATTGTGGGATATACACCTTTAACCAACGAAGTCAGGAAACTTGTATAGAATGCCTATCATCATCATTGATTTGCAAGGATTTAAAGACAACCACAATAAATTTATATTGAAAGAGCTGGCAATTTTAACGAGTGAAAATCAAGTACAACACTACGTATTCCAACCTCCATTTACCTATAAGGATTTAACTCGAGCAGAAAAGAGACAAATTGAATGGGTCCGACACAACCTTCATGGATTTAGATGGGCTGATGGAAATATCCCTTACCACAGAATTTATGACGTAATAGTACCATTATTGCGAGATATAAAACATTTATGTGAAAGGAAGCGAAAAGATGAGATGGTTGAAACAGATTTTTGGAAATAAACTAACACATTATGATGCAGGGGAAGAGGGATGTCCCAAGCTAACGACTCTGGAAACAAGTGAACCATCTTGCATTCTACACCAAGGACAATGTGCTCTGAAAAATGTGTTTATATTAAGGAATTTTTTGAATAAGACAGTTTATTAAAACGTTATAAATTAGTCTTCGAAGGTTATCTCCGTTTTCACCACAGCAATTTTTACGCCCTTTGCCTTCTTTGTTGTTTGATGTCGTCCGGCTTCTTTTTGCACTCTCAATGCATACATTTTAGCACGTAGACCAACAAACTCCAGCATTATATCACCGCTGTTTTCATCCTTCATAAGGCCTGGTACCTAAATAGAAAAAATTACATAAGTATTTATGTTTCTTTAAGAAATACTAATTTGTAAGTGTCTGTACTACCTTCTTATTGACTTAACATATGTTGTATGGATTATTTTGAGGGTAGTCGGATGTACAAAAACGATGAAGATGTTGCTTCATATCCTCATAAATGTCATCAGTCTGTACTTCATATATAAGAGAATCTGTGTCGGTGTAGCACAGCTGAAAATTGGTATCATATCGGTTTTTCATATAGTTGTAGTGGAACTCGTACAACAAAGTTTTTGATATGTCCAATATTGCCATTCCTACGTAGATGGGCTTATTGAAAATTACTTCTGCTACAGCTACCAAGTGATCGTCAAAAATCGAGCGGGAGTGGAAATTAGGCTTTGATATCAGTGCTTCGGCTCCATACCGACCTTCCCACGCTGTTACAAGCTTAATATCTCGGCGAAGGCGAACATTCTCCATCGTTTTACCAAATACTGCATTGCACAATAACTTGAAGAGATTCTTCTCGAAATCGTTCTTGGCATTTTTTCTCAAGTTGGCGTTTAGATCTATGTAAGGCTTCATCCACGCAGCCTGAGAGAATTGCAAGGCGCGATGAATTTTTGTAACCTTGAGGCCTTCAGCCAAGTACTGCTTCAAATTTCTGTAGTGTATCACATAATTTGTCTTACTGCATAATGTGGCCAGCATTTTTTCCTCCTTGAAACCTGGTGGAGCACACTTTTCTGGAGCCATGGGTAGATCTTTTTGTCTCTCGTGAATATACACTGGATATTCTAAATCAACTTCTAATATGTAGCCAGTTGGTGACTCATCAGGAATATTAAAGTTTAATGTGCTAACATCATTCACCCATTGAATATCCTTGTATGGTAAATATTGGGTCATAGCCCAAGAGTACATTGCGTTTATGTCATAGTACATGAGCTATGACGATGGCTTACTGTTATCGTAGTCCGTCATGTACTTATTATTAGCTCGTGCATACCTTTTTGAGCACTGGGTCATACCACCGCGAATTCCCTTTTCGATAAAGTGAAGAATATTAACGTTGTGCAAAAGTTCGATCTCTGCGTCTGTATATTTTAGCATCGCATCCCATGCAAGCCCGGGTGCGGTATAATAATGCGCTGCATCTAATCCATAGTTGTTGATACATCCATCCCTGAAGTTCTCAAAGACGTCGGCGAGGAGCAGTACATCAGTTTTCAAGTAGAGATCGCTATATTCACCAAGATTTTGCACCTCAAACTCTACCCACACCTTCTTTGCGTGCTCATAATCTTCACTGCTAATTTCGCATTTTCCTAGAGAGTTGTAAAAAGATTTACGATCTGGTAATTGGGTCTCCTCAAGATTTTCCCAGTCCTTGATATGCTCGTATGGAAAGACACCTTTTCTTGTGAATAATGGAACTTATCATCGCTTATGTTTGGAAGTTCAGAGCGTACAATTTTCTTTTCAGCTAGATAAGATGAGAGTTTATCCAGTGATGATGGCATGAAGCGAAAAGAGTCGATAAATTAATATCTGATTCCGCCGCCTTCGATATACTTTATGATTGAAATATAATTTTCCGTATTATTGGGTATTATTTTTAGATGTCCCTGGATGCTGTTTGCCACATCTCTAATAAGGAGATGAGCATCGTACTTGCTAAGATTGTGGAATACTATTGGTATGGTTCTAGTGTCCTTGTAATCAATGTTGCAATCTTGATGTGCAGCGCCTCTGTATTTTCCTGTGAGGTGGCAGTGGTCTCTCACCTTAATGTCTGTGGGAGTGAATCCTTTTCCGCAGATATGACATGTTTTTGCAACCACAAAATCTTGAATTTGCTGGGGTGTAAGAGGGGACATTGTTTGAGGGTTTTGAATAATATCTTGAGCTCGACCCGCTATATTCTCTAGTTCTTTTGCGAACCACTCTGCGCAGTTTAAACCTCTATAGCTGTTGTAGTATGAAAGTTGTTCATCATATGAGCATTTTAAGTAGTACCCCACACTGTGCGGCTCATGCTGTTGATATTGTTCTGTCTTTCCGATTTTTTTATAAATGGGTTTCAATATGCATTCAAAATCAGCATAGAAAATGAATGGAACTCGTTCTTTATTTTTGAAGTTCTTATATTTAACACTTTTCTCAGGTGGAAAAGTAACTCTGTACTCGTTGAGTTTTTCACAATCTTCCAAGTGTTGCCTGAGCTTTTCTTGCGTGTAAAAGTAGTGAAGGCACCGGTCGCAAAAATATTTCATATGCTCGTTCTTAGATAATTGCGATGAAAGGAGCTGCGATAATTGCTTTATCCATACGTAGTGATAGCGAATGGGCTCATTGTTTGTACTAGAATCTTCCTCCTCCTTCTCTTCATATCGGTCCTGTATTAACAACAGATTCACATGTTGTTCTTGACGATTTTTCGTTAGACGTGATGGGTTTACCTTGTACTTTTGCTTATTCTTTTCCAAAATATATACATTTATGCTGACGTCATTCATTTTCTCAAATTTTGCAATATGTGGTCTGGTAATTGGGAATGTTATTCCGTCTAGTTTCAGAACTGTGGAATAGTGGGGGTATTTTGTTACGCGATGTGGATTCCCCTCTGGCGGATGTAAGGCAGATATTACCGCCCACGCAAAACAAGCATTGTCATTATTCTTTACATTAACACATGCCTCACGACGTTTGATTTCAAGAGGTAGCTCAATATAGGACGATCCGAGCTGTGGTGTATACTTATTGATGTTAATCATCAAATTAATTACTTGTTTGAGCGCCCAGCCTGAGTCTCTTTCTTGGAATTCTTCTAATTCTGACGTAATTTATTCATTACGTTTTCGGCGAACCATTCTGCTATGTTGGTTTCTCCCGATATAACCACATTTTTTGTGCTTATATATTTTATCTCTTCCAATTCTTCACCACTTGAAGCCTTAACAAATTGACCGCAGAATACACTATTAATTTTTAAAAACGCTTCTTTCTTCAAAGCATTTATGATCCTTCGAACAAATAATTTTCCACAATCCTCCAAGAATTCGAGAGGGTCTTTGTGGGCAAGATTAATAATTACCCCTGTTCGAATGCTACAACAAATAAAAAGTGTATAGTACCGCCGAATAATAATTATTAAAATTTGTATTAAAAAAATTAACATACCGATTATTAAAGGCTGAGTGCACGTCCTCCCACTTTACTTTGGTGCTAACGTAATTAACTCTATTAGGGTGTGGGTTCATATAACCAGCACCAGTTATTTTTAATTTTTTTATATGTGCGCGATATCCCTGCACGTGACTAATACCATTTATACAGCATTGCTTTTCACCCACAGTCTTTGCCCTTTTTAGAGCTTTCCGAAGAGCTCTCAACTCCCTGGAACACACTTTCGCACTTTGATCCACTAGTCCGTGATTAGTTTTAGCATCCTCAAAGGCTGACTTAGCCCTTTGCACACAATCATTTATTTGTACCATTTTTAATTAACTTTAACACTAAAACAACTGTTCTTTTCACATAAAATATTCTTTTAACTTTTCTACTTTTCAAAATGAAACTTAACTGGAGACACTAATTCTTCAAGGGCCGAACAAGAACTGATCCAAATCCGTCATAGCATTTAATATATCAATCAATCAATCAATCAATCCCTATCAGCAAATGCTACAGCATCCCTGGAGAAAGGAAAAGTATAAACTATCCGAAATCTCTATAAGACCTTATACAATAACAACAATTCCATTACAAGTAAATATTAAAATAAAAATTGTCAAACGAGTGAAAATATTGCGTGTGTATTCACCATATATGTATAGGCTCATTTACAAGGCTAAGTGTGAAGTATATTGAAGAAAAATTTTTTCTTAGCAAAAATAAAAATAATATACTAATATCTCGGAAACCGTTGCTCGTAGACGATTTTTGATTAAAATTTGTTCCCCCAACAGTATCAATACCCTAACTGGAAACATCATCTCGAATCCATAGAACTCAAAAAATATATACTATTATTAACGTTAATTATACTTCTAATATTTAAAATTCATCTTACTGCAGAGGGCGAATCATCTCTAGAGATAAGAACCACGTCACCATAAACTGCTGATAAGATTCCACATAACATAAACAATGCCACCTGCAACCCAAAAATATTGCAATTCAGCGATCGCATCGTTCAAAGCTAGATAAGAAACAAAACCAAATGCCTCGCACTCTGCTCATTTCTCCTGATTATTTCGCAATATCACAAAACGTATCACGACGAAGTAAGAACAGGGGCGGGGGACCGATCTCAGCGGGAGAGGGGGAGGGGAATATATCTCAGCGGGGGAGGGGGAGGGGAACAGTTCTCAGCACGTGTGGGGGAGGGGAACAGATCTCAGCGGGGGAGGAGGAGGGGTAAAAATGCCACCCCAAACACAACCCCTAGCGCCTGATGCAACCCCTACCGCCTGATGCCACCCCAAACACACACAAAAGAGCTTTCAGCTGATCGTCCAAGACCAGAAGAAGCTTTCATGACGTCACACACCTCAAAACCGCTCGTCCAAGACCAGAAGAAGCTTTCAAACGCTCCTCCACGTCCAAACCAAGAGCTTTTGGGACCGTTTTGTAGTTTTTTGAGCCCCTGTACATTTCTTATGGAAAAAGTGTTCCCGAACCGGCATAGCCTATCTACTTACATAATTTTTACTTATTTCCTTAAATTTCCAGAAATACCCAAAAACTTTAAAAAAAATTCGAGTGTTTCTAATTCATTGATCACCTACTGTATATATATAAAATCGAAAATTGGTTTGTTTGTTTGTTTGTTGCTCAATCACGCCTAAACGCCGAGTCCAATCATATTCCTTTTGTGGGTGAAGGTACTACATATTCCGGCCCAACATATAGGCTAATTTTTATTCGCGAGTTTCAAAATGGTGGACCCAAGATGGCGGCCAGAATTTGAAAATATGAAGCGATTTCCGTGAAACTTGGTATTTGTGTGCTGTCATTATTGCGAATCTACGTTCGAAATTTGGAAATTCAAAAAGGCGGATTCAATATGGCGACTAAAATGTTTGAACACCAGGTAATCCATCAAGTCTAAACGGTGAATCCAATCATTTTCCTTTCTTGGATAAAGGTACTACATGTTCCGGCCCAACATATGGGCTTCTTTTTATTCATGATTTTCACAATGGCGGACCCAAGATGGTCCAAAATTGAAAGTATCAACGGATTGGCATGGAAATTGGTATTTGGGGGTTTTTAGTCCTCGTTATTGCGAATCTATATTCATAATTTGAATATTAAGATGACGGACCCAATACGACGCTCGGCCCAAATATTCGTACACCGGGTGAAACCGGGTAACCCAGCTAGTAATATATAAAACTAGTGCTTAAATTCAAATTCAGTAATAACTTTACTAACATTTAGATGAATCAATTTTACTTTAACTTTGTCTTAAGTTATTATTCCGCACATAATGTTTTAAAATTAATATGTATATTAGCGGATTTTAAATATTTTAAGGAACAATATAAATTAAGGGTTACAGAAATTAATGGTTAATACATATTATAGACACTGAGGAAAATCCTTGTCAAATATTGTTTTTGTAAGATGTTTCCATTGGAATTTCTTGTAAAACTATATATTAGAGTAATAATATATTATATTATTAAAGATTACAATACCAATTTTAACAAACTTGACAGTAAAAATAGATAATTAAATGTGATGCATTTGTGATTCATAATTTTAATTCAACTTATTTGTTCTTTTAAAGTATTACGCGTAGTCTTAAATATTTGTTATTAGTTTAATCAAACGTTTGTGATGTATTTTAAGATTGATCATTGTTAATTTTGTAACCTTATTGTTGTTGAAATACATAAGGAGGTTTTTTATGCCATGCGATTTTTCTCCTTGGAAAAAATTAGTGTTTTCATTGCAAACATTAAAGGGAACTTATGTCTAAAGCCAGCGGACAACTACTCAGTATATGCAATTTATTACACATTTTAATCTCTGAGAATACTTATATTTCAGGAAAAAGAAAAAATAAATGTGTATACAAAGAATATATTATATTCTTAAAAATTGCAATAGAAATATTCAACTATTTTGCAATAAAAACAATTTAGTAAAGCTCGTGCATTTATTTAATTCAATGAAAGTTTTTTTTTCAGTTTTAAGTGATCAACTGTCGGCACCCTGTAGCCTCTGTACCAGTTCCTCTAAATTCCAAGCCCCGCCTCAGCATTGTTTCTTTCGTTTTCACTACGATGCGTAAGCATGCTATCGACTTCTAGCAAAACCGTGGGGTTGGGAGAAATAACGGTACCAAGGTCACGAAAAATGAGAAGCTAAATTACCGGAGTGAACAGTCTTTGTAACGTAGGTTCCATAGTCTTTGGCTTCGCTTCCAAAATTAGTAATAAGGAGAGTTTCGTTTTAAACTTCGAAGTGAGGCAAAACCGAAAGGATGGTTTTGATCACCAAAATGAATAACAAAATGTGTATCCAATTTAGCTGCAATAGGCTGCAATGTAAGGAAAAGAAAAGTGTTTTCAAAGCTGTGAAATAACTCTGAACATTTAACTATTTTAGCTCTAAATTATTTATGTATACAATATTCCGAGCGCACTAAAAACAACATGGATTAAGTTCAAAACGCATCAACGTGATCAGACTGCGTCGTTATGACTTACAAATTTAGCATGTACGAACTTGTCTTCAAGCATATCTCCGTTTTTCTTCTCCAATTTTGGTCCTTTAGGACGTTTCTTGGAGAAAATTGAGTACCAATGCAATTTTATGTGCTCTTTTATTTATCCCTGAAGGAGCTGTCCTCACTTTTCCTGCTGGGATCTTCATATTCTGTTATCTCTAGTTCGGGCTAGTCTGACTACAACACTCGCTTGTATCACTCGCCTCACAGCCGCTAGAATCAAAATCTCCGGCCGCTGGAGCTTATTTCTTGTGATCATCACTTCCCAGCATTGCCGATGCTGGGCTTTTTGTCTAGGATTTCGCAAATCTGTGCATTTTTGCAGCTAGGCACAAAACAATTCTTGGACATTTTTTCTAAATCAGCCGCAGGATTTGCAAGGGCAACTCCCGCAGACGCAGAGACAGCAATAGGAGGTGCCGCAACGGTATGAGCAGCTTCAGCTGCCGTCAGGGCCACATTATCAACAGCGGAATCGGCAATGGCGGCAGCGTCAATCGACGTGGTGACGTCAGCAGGAGGGAAAGCATCAACAGCCAATTCATTAGAATTGCTTTCCCGCGCAGCGGCAACGGACTCTTCATCGGCAGTTGTCAGAGGGAAATGCTGCAGATACAAGCGTCTCAACCGCACAATTCCCGCCGTTCCTGGAAAAACGATGCCAGTTTGGGCAAGAGCCCCAGCGATATCTTTTATCGTCGCTTGGCTTAATTCCTTTCCTTCCATTTCAACTTACTTTTCGCTAATTTGGTTAGACCCCACACCTGAGTTGAAAACACACAGAAAAAAAAGAATAGTTTCCCTTTCTTATTATAAAAAACACCTTAAATGGTTTAACTTTATTTTTCGGTCGCACCGCCGATCCGTGATGGTCGGCCACTTGAATTTGAGTGACTCGCCAGTATATGCCCATGAAGTTGGGCGCATTTCTGTCATGTCCTGAGGGGACAGTCCCGTCTAAAATTTCTTTTTGGCAGCATGAGACATCACAATTCAGCGGTCGGTCAACATTACATTTAATCATCTTATGTTCTAGTTTTACACATTCTAGGTTTACAACGTATTCTAGGTTTACATATATTTACAATAAATTAAAGATATACTATATAAAAGAATAATAACTAATTCAAATTGAACGGATAAAATTATCCGAAGTGTTCCGTATGTGAGACAGGTTACTCTCTCATGTGGCGTTAAATTGATGGGGAAATTTCATCATCGGCAGCTCTGACAATTTCGGCGGGACAAATATGCCAGGATTGCTACAAAAACAGATTAAAAGACGAGGGAAATGAGGCGGAAAAACGAATCAAACACCCTCAAGAAAAGAAATAACGATAAAGTATAAGAATTTCCAAACAATTAAACCCTACGCGAGGAATAACAACCTCTGCTGAAGCAAATATAACCGTTGGGAAAGGAGCCGGGGAAAACCCGGTGCTAAGGGGGCCAAAATAAAGTGTCCGGGGTATAAGAAAAATATTAAGACACTTGTGATGCATCAGGGGTATAAAATAAAAGTCGGCGATATTGTCAGCTAGATGGACGTCCACGACAAGGTGTTTTATGCCCAGGTCCGCGCCTTAACCGCTGACATGAACTGTGATAAGCATGCGTATATCACGTGGCTGATCTCCTCGCAGGCGAACCCTCCCCCGAGTGAGCGGATTGATGACAGCACTTATCTGACTGGCCATGATGAGGACGTCCCCCGCTCGCTGAATCTCCTTGAGTTGGTGATGCATGGTCCCAATAGCTACTTCCATGACAAGACGCCACCCCTTCCACTGGAGGCGGAGCCAACGGAATTTACGTGGATTCGGCATAAGAGGGGCGCTCTTCCTGCGCCGGCCATCGTAACATGCACTGTCATTTTTGCGGCAGCGGCCGTTCAAAATAGCCTCACAACGGTCACTGTACCGGTCACATTACCTACCCCTGTAGAAAATGTCACCGAAATTTCAGCTGTAACAGATAAGGGGACTGTCACTCCCACCACAATTAGAATTACAACACCTGTTGGGGCCTACTCATCGACAGTATCTGAACAGTAAAAGAAATATTTAAAAAAAAAATTGCCATGTATTATTTTCATATTCAAAATTCAATTATATTTAGTTTAAATAACATTTATTTTATATTATAAATTATCAATAGAGTCGCACGAAGAGAATTCGGGCTAAACATTAATTTTTATAGTGGTGTTTTTTTTCAGAAAACTCCGCTGAAGTTCAAAAAAAGGAGTAGAACTTCAAAATCAAAATCAGTCTGAAGGAAAAATCTGGAGAAAACGGAGTAATTTTAAAATTGGGGGACGTTTACAAATTGAAATAAATCTTTTTGTTTTCACATATTTTTTTATTAATTGTTTTTAGCTATGTCGAAACGCAAAAGGCCTTTTTTCAAGGTCCATTGTATGTGTATCACAAAATACAATGTCTCTACTCACTTTTGATTTTGCTGACAAAAATTTAACAATCATAAGAAAAGTGAAAATACGAACTAAATACAACAACGATAAATAAATCAAAATTTATTAATTTTAATGAAAAAATAATAAGATATTTATTTTATTTCGTAGTATCTTCATATTTTGAATGCTTCTTCTGCTTCCTAAAACATCTTTAAACGACGATTTGAATCAAGGTTCTTTTTATTTAGCTTTAAGTTTGCAGCGTTAAAACAAAATTTGGAAGCAATTTGAAGAGGACTTGAAATTTTTAATCGCTATGGACAAAATTACTATCTTTTATTTTGTTGTAGTTGATGGTAGTTGAGGATGCTGTTAGTAATTTTGTTTACAACTATCAAAATTATTATTTATTGAATATTTATGCCGGGTTTTGTTTTTTTATAAAGTCGTTATGTTTTTTAAATTCTCTTTTTACTATTATGTGTAAAAATAGAATAAATATTCAACTTTGGTTTATAAACGATATTTGTTTTTTTTCCATAACGGAAGTTAAATTTCCTGCACAACATCTTAAATAAATTTTTTTCCCTTATTTTTCTTGTTAATTATTTAAAATAAATAAATAAATAGATGTCGTTAATGAATAATAAATACATTTTCCGAATATTTTAAATGTAAATAATAATTAAAAAATGAATAAATTTATGGTTTGTTTTTCCTTTTGTATATATAAATTATCTATGTGAGTGTGCAGGTCGAATTCGGTTTATTGTTTTTTTGTTATTTTTTGTTATATATCAAATATACATAAAGTGGTATTTTTGGCATTTTTTTCTGTTTTTGTAGAATTTTTATAAAAAGATACTCCTTTTAGTAAAGCGAAGTAATTTAACTTTTAAGGAAGAGTTTAATTCTTTTTGAAAATGTTTGCTGGTTCGGTCGTTGGTGGAGAATTTCCCGAGAAAAATTAAATTAATTTTAGACATCGGTCGTGAAGACGTTGATTGAGAACGAGGCGAATGTCTCTCCTTTCTTCCCGATCGCCTTCGCCTGGTACTGGCCGACGTCTTCAACGGTACACTTGACCACTTCGAAAGAGTAGCGGTTCCCATCCTTAAAAAACTTAAACCTGGGGCTTGTTTCGTCGATCTGTTTTCCGTCCTTTAGCCATGAGAGCTGCAGGGGCGTGCCTAGCGTCTCGGCCTCGAAGCGCACCGCCTCGCCTCGTTGGACGGTGGCGGAGCTCGGGAATTTGGCGAAGGTCGGCTGCTTCGGCTCTTCTCCTGGGACTTCGACGTTTATCGTGCACGTGCTGAAACTCTCGCCGGCATCGTTGAATGCTTCACACGTGTAGGTGCCCGCGTCCTCTGGGAAGATTTCAGCGATCTGCAGCTTGTAGATGTTCGCCTCGCTCGTGTACTGGAAGTCTTTCGAGGGCTTGATCTCTTTGTTGTTGTGCAGCCAAACGACGTCAAAGTGCTTCGCCCCGATGATCCTGCAGGCCAGGGTCACCGTTTCGCCGTCTTTGACAAACCGTGACTCTAGATGACTAACAATTTTTGGGGGCTTGTCCCCACTCGTCGCACGTTTTGCGTTATTGTTTTCCATTGCTGCAAAGGAAATTTAATTATAACAATTGTTATTTGGTGGCCGTTCGTACTGCTTTGATGAAACATTTTGGGAGATAGGACGGGCTAAACAATACTTTTAATGGAGCTCTCTTTTAGAAAAAAAAAATAAATTTCTGAAATCTGGAAAAATAATCGTACAGTCGCAGGCTCTCAGAACATCTCCTGGCTTCGAGGAAGTTGCACATTTATAGAAATTGGTCTGCAAGCTTGAGAATTTAGAAATCTTTTGGATGTCATTCGCGTTTATTTATTAGTTACTTATGTACAGAAGGTTAATTTATATATCATGTATATATCATGTACATATATATATAAAATCGAAAGTTGGTTTGTTGGTTTGTTTGTTTGTTTGCTTGTTTGTTGCTCAATCACGCCTGAACGCCGAGTCCGATCATTTCCATTTTTTGGGTGAAAGTACCACATATTCTGGCCCAAAATAAAGGTTACTTTTTATTCACGAATTTCAAAATGGTGGACCTAAGATGACGGCGAGAAATTGAAAATGTCAAGCGATTTCCATGGAACTTGGTATTTGGATGCTTTTGGATGTCTTTATTGCGAATCTACGTACGAAATTTGGAAATTAAAAATGGCGGAATCAATATGGCGACTAAAATGTTGGAACACTAGGTAATCCATCACGCCTAAACGGTGGATCCAATCATTTTCATTTTTTGGATAAAGGTTCTACATGTTCCGGCCCAACATATGGGCTTATTTTTATTTATGATTTCCAAAATGGCGGACCCCAAATGGCGGTCCAAAATTGAAAATATCAACAGATTGGCATGGAAATTGGTATTTGGGGGTATTTAGTTGTCCTTATTGCGAACCTGTTTTCGAAATTTGGAAATTCAAGATTCAATATGGCGGCCAAAATTTTGGTACATCGGGTGAAACTGAGTAGCCCGTCACGCCTAGACGCTGAATCCGAGCTTATTCATTTTTTGGGTGCAAGTACCACATATTGTGGCCCAAAATAAAGGCTACTTTTTATTCACGAATTCCAAAATGGCGGACCTAATATGATGGCAAAAATTTGAAAATATGAAGAGATTGCCATAAAATTGGTGTTTGGGGATTTTGGATACCCTTCTTGAGAATACATGTTCGAAATTTGCAGTGAGATGTGGCGGATTCAATATGGCGTAGACTAATTTTCGAACTTCAGGGAAATTAAATGAAAGGTAGTACTATGGATATATTGAGGTAGTTTCGAATTTACTATCAAAGTTTGAAAATTCAAAATGGCGGACCCTACACTGTGATGCAAATTTGTATACACTGGGTGAAACCGGGTAACCCATAACGCCTGAATATTGGATCGGACTTTATTTATTTTTGGGGTGAGTTTGCTTCACACTGCGGCCAAGCATATAGGCTGCCTTTTACTCTCTAATTTCAAAATGACGGAACCAAGATGGTGGCCAAAAATGTTAAATAGTAAGGGATTGGTGTGAAAATTGATATTTAGTGGTTTTAGATTTTCTTATTGCGAATATATCGAAACTTGCAAATTCAAGATGGCGGATCCAATATGGCTTCCAAAATTTGTGTGCATGGGGTAAAACCGGGCAACCCCATCACGCTTAGACGCTGGATTCCAACATATTCAATTTTTGGGTGAAGGTTCTACATATTTCGGCCCAATATATAGGATACTTTTTCGCGAATTTTAAAATGGCGAACCCAAGATGGCGGCCAAAAATTGAAAATATCAAGGGATTGGTATGAAAATAGGTATTTTGGGGGTTGTTAGATGTCCTTATTGCGAATCTATTTTTGAAATTTGGAAATCAAAATGTCGGATTCAATATGGCGATCAAAATTGTTGTGCAGCGAGTGAAACCGGGTAACCCATCACACCTAAACGCTGGATCCGATCATATTCATTTTTGAAGATAGATACTACATATTCCGGTCCAATATATAAGTTACTATTTTTGCGAGTTTGAAATCGCAGTTCCAAGATGGCGCCCTAAATTTCAAAATATCAAAGGATTGGCAGGAAAATTGGTATTTTGGGGGTTTTTAGTTGTCCTTATTGCGGATCTATGTACACAATTTGAGAATCAAGATGACGGATCCACGATGCGCGGCCAAAATATTGGTACACCGGGTGAAACCGGGTAACCTAGCTAGTGGTACATAAAATAAAGTCTAATAAATAAAATAAGGGTCATAGTTTTACTTACGTTTTACACTCAATTTCGCCTTCGTCTCAACGGATCCAATCGAATTTGTGGCTGTACAGGTAAAAACTCCCTCGTCCTCCGGAAAAATCTCGTTTATGGTTAATGTGGCAACACCATTTTTGTATTTAAGGTCCATAATTTCGGATGACGAAATCGCTTTACCATTTTTCGACCAGGTGATTTGTGGTTCGGGGTCCCCCTTAACGGTGCAAGTGAGGACCAACTGGTCACCGTCGCGAATTGTTAAATCTTTTAGGGATTTCGTAAATTCTGGCTTACACATTAAGGAATCATCTGCAGGAACTTGGGATTTAAAATTGAATTTGTTATAAGTATTTGAAAAGGGTCAAAATAAAATAAAAATTCTTACGAATTAGTTCTTTTGTAGCACTCCTTGATCTTGAAGGGCTCCCAGGAGCATCCAATTTGCCGTATTTTTTCTTTGAGCTATTCATTTCTGATGATGCGGCATTGGTCGATAAAAACGCAGAGTTTTGAATCGCAGTCTAAAATTCAGAAATTTCATTTATTTATTCTGTTTTGCTAAAAATGCTTAGGTGCCAAATTTAATACAATTCAATTTTGAACTGTCATTCACCTTGTTCGAAGACTGGAAATTCGACGAGGAGTAATTTGAGCTACTTTGCTGTGATGATGAACTTTGGCGGGCATTTGAAGTGATTTGGGTCCTTGTGATAATTGGCGGAGGGGCTGGTTTCAGCGGCTGTTCGATGTATTTTCGATCTGCATTTTTTGTTAAAAATAGTTTTAAGGTATTTAAAACAAAGAAGTAATTCGATTTTTAATTAATTGCAGTGGAAATAAACACCAGTTCTTATTTTTTCAAAGAAGGGATGGGGGGGTTAAGATTCAGGCATTCCTTTAAAGGATTTTTGTTTTATATATTTAAATGTTGGTGATTATTTAGTACAATTTTTACAATTATTTATAAATTTTATTATTATTTATTTTCGAATTCATGCAAAAAATTGGATAGGTTATTTTTTAATTTTTGTTTTTAATTATTGTTTTTACAGCAAATTTACCAGATATTTTATTATTTTTATATTTTTTATTTTAGTTAATTAATTTTACCTCCTGAGTATAGGAAATTGTGAGCAAGTTGAGCCTGCTCGGCTGATTGCCATTCGCCTAAAAATGTTATTATTTAAATTATTGAAAGTTGTAATGTTTACCAGACATTTAATTATTTAAACATTATGAAGTTCCTAGAAATGTTTAAACGTATTCTCTTTTAAAAATTTATAATTCCAATATTTATAAAGCTGCAAAATTTTAAATTAGCTTTAATTGCTATCTAGTTGATACTCTAAAATTGTAGTTGTAATAATTAAACCAAAAACTTACGCTAAATCTCATTTAATTACGTACAATTAATTATTTGCAATTATTTGTCTTTTTTAGCGGATTTAAAATTTTGCAACGATTTTTATTGGTTTTCACTGATATAACATACCTTCAACGATTACAACGCATTCAGTTTCATCGGTACCGTGACAATTAGTCGCGACGCAGCGATACTTTCCAGAATCCTCAGGGCGACAGTCGACAATTTCCATAGTGACGACACCGTCCGAGTGCGTCATTGAGTATTCGTATTTGCTTAGTTCGCGTCTATCTTTGTACCACTTAACGGTGGGCGTTGGCTTACCGCTCAGGCAGCAGAGCAATTTACACGTGTCACGCTGTTGCATGACACGTGGACGCAAGAGGAATGTAAAGCTGGGGGCGATCTCAGACTCCTCCTGCCAGAAAGTGTAGGGGAGAGGCTCGCGCCGACGGACAGCTTGTGCCTCCTGCCGGTAGACAGGGGGCTGCTTCGACAGAGGCTGGACATTCAGAAAGACGACTTCCTCGCGGGAACCATAGTGGTTTTCGGCACGGATTATGTATTCACCGCGATCTTCCAATTTAACCCTATTAATTATAAAATAGTAATCGTCGCCGGTGTACCGTTTCATAAATTTAACACTCTGGCGCAGCTCCTGATTATTGTGGGACCACGTCAGGGTTGGGGTCGCAATCGCGATTACACGACAGTAGAATTTAACGCTCTGCCCCTCGTAGCAAAATTGGCTATTTGGTTTTATTACAAATCGTGGGGCCGCCTGGCGGCGGTCGAACGATGTATCGTGAATCTTGTATTTTTCAATTAGCAATTTCCGGAGTGACGAGTATTCCGATAATCGTCCAATTGGTAGGAGGTATTTCTTGAAGTCTTCGTACTTTTTGCGCAATTTATCACGCATTGCCAAGTAACGCTCCCGGGCGATTTGATGTGTCCGGTCGCTGTGGTCCCCGGTAAGCCACGGATGCAGCAAACACTCGTGAGCCGTCATTCGTTTCTCTTTGTTGCTCATCAAAAGGCGTCTGATGAAGTCCTTACCTTCCTCGGAAATGTGCCGGAAAGCCTCTTCGTCAAAGTCCCAGTCGCAGGCCTTAACGTTTTTGAGGGTATCAACGTCTGTGTCACCAGCGAACGGTGATAAACCACTCAACCTGAGCCAAATATAAGAGACAAATTTAAAATTATCCGGTTATTTTAAGCTGATTACAGTGTAATTACTTGTTACTTACTTTATTCAACTATATATGTATATTTCTTAATTAATTATAATCGATTTGCACCACACCCCCATAGAAGAGGAAACAAAAATTGTATGAGTTTTGATTTTATAAAATAACTTTTTTCGTAGACCTGATCTTTCTTTAGGCCTAGGTATTCTGAGCAAAGGTTTCCCTTGTTAAATTAAGCAAAATAATTAAATAAAAATAAAACGTTCGTCATTAATTTCCAATCGTCCATTAAATGTTAAGATACGAAACTGCTGCTTGGGCAGGGTATTCACTTAGGAACCTTGATCATTGTGTTATTTATAAACGATACTTAATTTCTTTTATTTTGTTTTTAATTGCTAATTTAATTAGCACGTAATTACCTATTAATTTCTGAATAATTTAAAAATAAAAGTATACTTACAGAACATAGGACAGCACACCGACTGCCCACATGTCCGTGTAAAAGCCGACTGGTTCACGATTAACAATTTCTGGTGCTGCAAATTCAGCAGTGCCAGTTGAAATTTTAACAACCTCATTTGGATCAAGTTTGGTTGCCAAACCAAAATCAATTAATTTAACATTTGTGCTAGCCCTTGTTTGGCACATGATATTTTCTGGTTTTATGTCTAAATGAATTATGTTCTTTTCGTGCATATGCTTAACTCCTTCGCAAATTTGGCGCATGTAATTAATAACTTCAGCCTCAGACATCACGTATCCTTCAGCTGTGATGCGTTCGAAAAGTTCACCTCCTGATAAGCTGTAAATATTTATACATGTGTTAATTTTATTCAGAAATATTTTAATTTAAAATGCTTACAATTCAAAGATTAGAACCATTTCGTCGTCGTCTTCGAATGCATCGTGTAAATTTATCAATTTTTGGTGGTGCAACTGATTCATAATATCAATTTCTTTTCGAATTAATTCCTTTTCCATTACGTGTGATACCGGAATAAATTTAGCAGCAAAAATGTTACCAGTGCTTCGTTCTCTGCACCGGTGGACGACTCCGAAAGCACCCGTTCCGATTTCTTCGAGTATATCGTACTTGTCGTACACGCTAGCGTGGGAGATCTCAACTGGCTGTGGAACGTATTTTGAGTAGATATCAAAAACGTAAGAATCGTAATCTTTAATTGGTCCATCCGCTTTTCCACGAATCTTTTTACCATTCTCATCAATTTCGTATTTCTTCTCTTTTGGTATTTTTTTACCAGTATCTTTGGTTGTAATTAAAGTACTAACTTCGGATGGATCTGATCTACCGTAGACATTTTCGGCGTAAATTCTGAACTCGTACTGATGACCTGGAGCTAGTGCGGCTACTGCGATTGATGTAAAACGTGTGTTTCCAACACGAATCCAAGTTGACATTGGATGCTCACGTTTTTCAACCATGTAATTTGTGATGTTCGAACCACCGTCCCAAATTGGAGCCTTCCAGCTAAGCGATAGTGAGTCGACACCAATATTTTCGACTAGTGGGAATCTCGGTGGATCTGGGCGGTCACTAATTTGAACCTTTATTATTGCCGTATCCGAGCCAAGCTCATTTTCAGCGATTATTCTGTAAGGTCCTGAGTCTAGTTTCGAACCATCACGAATTGTTAGGATTGCGTGCCGTTCCTTAACCTCAACGTGATAGTGACCACCAGATTCAATCACTTCACCTTCACGGACCCAACTAATTCGTGGCTTAGGATGCCCAGTGAAAGGTATTTTAATAATAACGTTTTCTCCCTTATCAAAGTATGCGGTATCCCTAAACCTAGGTGGCACATTCAATTTAGGTGCGGTCATTATGTAAAGGCTAGCTCTGGTAGATTTAACACCAGCTTTGTTAACAGCTCTACAAACGTATTCGTCGGCATCTTCGCCAAAAACGTCATTTATAGTTAAATTGTAGGTATCACCTTCAGCGTAAATCCGGTATCTAGCTCCATTTATTATTTCTCTAGCTCCCTTATACCAAGTAATCGTTGGTTTTGGTACACCAGTTATAGTACAAGTAAATTGTGCATTATGATTTTGAATACAGTTGCCTTCTCTAAGGGGCTTAACAATTGTTGGTGGTATAGCTGCTTTTGGATCAATTATTTTGACTGACGATGATGCTGATGATTCCTTCGATAGTCCAGCTTCGTTTTGGGCAAACACCCTAAATTCATATTGTCTACCTTCGATTAGATTTGGACAATTAATTTGTGTTGCTGGACAAATAGAAACATTAACACGTTGCCATGTATTGCTGCCAACTTCACGTTTATCGATCCAATAGCCTTGAATTCTAGCACCACCATCCGATTCTGGTTTATCCCATTCTAAGTGAACAAAATCATCGCCAACTTCGGTAACTTTTGGTGTACCTGGAGGTGAGGGTGGGTCGAATGGTGCCTTGGCTCGGACTGGATTTAGTCCTTCTAGAGGTGGCCCCATACCATTGTCGTTTACAGCCATTACCCGGAACATGTACTCTTGACCTTCGGTTAAACCTTGGACGACACAACTTAAGTCTTTTGCAAAACTAGAGACTGTTATCCAGTGAGTGAGGGATGTATCCTTTCGCTCAACAACATAGTGAATTACTTTTAAACCCCCGTCGTAAGCAGGTGGCTTCCATGATATTGTACAAGAATGTTTTGTTATAGCAGAAATTCCCATTGGTCCTGTCGGTGGCCCTGGTAGACCAGTTATGAATACGTTGAACGCACCTGAAGCTGTTCCACTGTCATTTTTAAAATCGATATGGTATAGTCCAGCGTCATCTTTACAAATATCTTTTATAAATATAGCAACATAATCGTCAAATACAGTATATTTAATATGAGGACTATCTTTAATAATTTGCCCAGCTTTGGTAAGTGTAACCTCCATTGGCTGATCTCCAGAATAAAATATTTTTATTTTGCTATTATCATTTTCTGGCAGATACAATTCATTTCGTATCCTATCTATTCTTGGTGGCGATCCAATTTTCAAATGTCCGGTTGTATGAACAAAACCAAGTGAATTAATTGCTTCACAAGTGTAATCCCCATCGTCTCCAGATTGTACATCAGAAATATGTAATTTAAATATACCATCTTTACTTTCTGATGTAAATCTACCAATTGTATTAATTTCTTTGCCATTTCGTAACCATCTAGATGTCGGTTCTGGTTTACCTGTAGCTTGACACTGTAACATAAAATACTTTCCCATCGGTGCAACTTTGTCGGATAGCCTTTGAATCCATTCTGGTTTTTCGCCTCCGAGCACTTCGCAAACTTTAATTGGCATAGTACAGGAGCTCGGATCGGATCTACCAGCTGCATTAACAGCAAATATTCTAAATTCATAGTCTCCCATTTCGATTAGATTAATTACAGTGTAATCAGTATCCATGACATTGTAATCATTACATTTAACCCAGATGGCACCACCAACGTCTCGTCTCTCAATTATGTATCCAGTGATTCTAGAACCACCATCACTTTGTGGTGGTTCCCACTTGAGATCGACGTAGTTTTTGCCAACCTTAACCACTTGTGGGGTTCCTGGTGGTGACGGTACTGTAAATTTACCCTTTAATTTAAATCTGTTCGATGGTGGGGACGGTTTACTAAATCCAGCAGCGTTTTTAGCCTTTATTCTAAATTCGTACTCTTGACCATTAACCAAATTATAAACCTGGTATGTGGTACCTTTAACCAGAAAATCGTGGGTATTCCACGACGTGTCATGCACAACATCGCGGTATTCGATTTGATACCCTTGAATCCGTGATCCGCCATCTGAGTGGGGACGGTCCCAAATAAGGGTTACATTTGCAGAGTCCCAGTCAACTACCCTTGGCTGGCCAGGAGGGTCTGGAACCGTAAACTGGTATTTCGCCACAACGGCGTCGTCCATTGCTAGCGGCTCGCTAACTCCGTACTGATTTTCAGCCCTAACCCTAAAGTAGTACTTCCGGTTTGGTTCGAGACCCATCACGTCGTAATGGCAATTGCGGACAAAGCTACTAATTTTAACCCAAATGCCGTTATTGTCCATTTTCTCAACTACATAATTTGTGATAGGAGAGCCGCCATCGTCTAGCGGCGGCTTCCATGACAATGAGCAGGTGTCTGGGGTTATGTCGTAGGCAGTCAAAGGTCCCACAGGGAGCCCAGGTTTGTCGACAACGGTCACATGACATGAGGCCGAGTCTGAGCCCTCGGTGTTCACTAAATAAATTGTGTACGTCCCGGTCTCGTTTCGCTTCGCGTAATTGTTGTGGAAAATTGTTGTGTAATCGCTTGTCTCAAATTTGATCCGCTCATCCTGAAGTACCTCGTTACCGTTAATCGTCCAGTTTGGTTTCGGCCTTGGATTTCCATGGAATGGTACCGTTATTTTGAAGTCTTCTCCTGCAATAACGGTCATGTCCCTAATGCTGAGGTCCGAGGTAATCTTTGGAGCGCTCGGTGGAGCCCGACAAATAATCGGATCTGATGACGAACTCCACTGGCCCTGGCCGGCCGGGTTTATCGCAGCCACACGGAACTCGTACTCGTGGTTCTCAAGGAGGTTAGGTACCCTGAAAAAGTTATTTTTTTTATTTATTTACGTACAAAGGTTAATTTTCGTGTGTACATATAGTAAAAAGACGCGCACTCGAAAATGCGGTTCATGGAAAAACTAAAAGACGACTTTTAGTTTAACTTTGTACACATCAAACACACAAATTAAATATTTAAGTTTTTACTTTAAATCGCTTTCCAGGCGAAATAAAAACAAGATACCTCCTGAGAGAATGTGTTGATATATGGGATTCATGTTGAAGTTAGACAAAATATTGACAATTTGTATATTCCCAAAACCAATAAGAAGAAAAATATTATTGGATCGTAAAATTTTTAAGGCGTTCTCAGAGTGCTTCCTGCTTTTCAGGATGGTGAAAGTCGTTATATTAGTTCTGGAGGAAGAAATGTGAGAAATGGGGCTCGAAATTTCGAAAAGTGTAAAGCTTCGCCTACATGTTACTTTTAGTGGGACTCGTGTTCAGAAAAGTTCTTTGATGTATTGAAAAATAAATTCATTTTATCCCGAATTTCAAGAACCCACTGACATATAACTTCGTTAAAATGTTATCATTTTGTAGTATTATCCAGTTATTTTTAAAGCACTTTACGTTATTTTCTGAAACTTAGTCGAAATTCTAGTAGTTACCATAGCTTAAGCTCGATTGAACTTCTCTGTCCGCTTACTTCGTTATTTGGTTTTCGTGCGTGGGGCTCGCTCGCTCAACGCTGTTAACAATTTCTAAATTATAAATTTGTGTTGTGAAGTGTTCTGATTTTTGTGGTGTTTTAAATTGAATTAGGTAGAGTTTTTAATTTAGGTTTGTGAAATTTCGTGCGCTACGCATCGCGTCGAGAATTGTGAAGCGCAAAATTTCTTTAGAATTCGCTGGAGGCGTTGATTAACGGTAAGTCGTATGATACTTTTATTTGATGCTGTATCATACCGAATAGAATAACATTTTATCTGACACGGAATTTGAGTTTTGATTTTGTGATATTTTCGTAGGATATTTAAGTTATTTTTCAGATATTTTTAGAATTAATTATTGCTTACTTGCAAGTGAGGTCTGGGATGTGGGTGTGGGTGGCCTTGGTCCATTTATCTTCAGACATGAGTCGTTTTTCGACGACGTATCCAGTGATGGGGGCCCCGCCGTCGTGTCTGGGCTTGGTCCAGGTGACCGTGATTGAATCTTCGGTCGAATCAATTCCCCTAGGAGCGCCTGGTGATCCCGGAGGATCGAACGGATGGCGGGCGCGAATCGGTTGCTCGGTCGTAGCTGAATCTGATTGCCCATATTGATTTTCAGCCATCACCCTAAATTCGTAGTCTCGGCCGATTGTTAAATTCCGGAATCTAATGAAGGGTGTGGTACAGTAACTGCTCACCTTCGTCCAGGTGGGGCTGCGAGCTTCCTTCTTTTCAACAACATAGTTCGTAATTGGGGCTCCACCATCATCCTTTGGCGAGTTCCAGTACAAGGTGAGGGCATCACCAGCAAATTCGTCAGCCCGAAGGTTAGTCGGTGGTTTTGGTCTATCCAGAACACGAACGTTAATTGTGACAGTATCGAAACCAGAGGGATTTTTAAGCTGTAGACGGTACTGTCCAGCGTCCGATCTTTTTGAATTTTTAACAACAATGCTAGCGGCATCATCAGCTAATTTTTGGAATATTCTTGAGCCATCATCTTCGAGAATTGTATCATTTGCAAACCATGAAGCTGTTGGTTTCGGGAAGCCAACATATGGCGCGTGAATGCTGAAATCTTCTCCAGCACGAACGGTTATATCGCGAACACCTCCCAAATCCATGCAAGGTTTGTTTGGTTGTTCCTCGATTGCGATCGGATTTGAGGGCTTCGATGGGTCAGATTTACCCACTTCATTGGCTGCAATAACTCGGAAAACGTATTCTTCTCCCTCTTTCAATTTTGGAACAGTGTAAACAGTATTGTGAATAGAAACTTCAGTAACATCGCTCCAATCTTTATCGCTCTTTGTTCTCTTCTGCAGGTAATACCCCTTAATTTTGGCTTTACCATCATTACGAGGTGGTCTCCACGATAGTGTAACACTATCTTTAGTAATTCTATCCGGTTTTGGTGGATCTGGTGGATCTGGACGGTATCTTTGGAGTTGTGCAGTCATCGGTTCAGATGGCTTACTTGGTTTTCCAGGTCCAGCTTCATTAACAGCGATTACACGGAATTCATAACGATTTCCTTCACGTAAATCTTGAACTGTATAACTCGTATTTGGGGTTGGATAATTATTACATTTAATCCATTCACCACCTCGTTCACGTTTTTCAACAATATACCCGGAAATTGGTTTTCCACCACAATAATCTGGTGCATGCCATTGTAAATTGCATGATGTTGGACTATATCCAGTAATATCTGGTTGGCTAGGTGCATCTGGTGGATCAAATGGACATTTTGCAACAACTGGTTTGCCCTCGAGGGGCTCTGAGACACCATAAATATTTTCAGCTCTCACACGCAGAACGTATTTTTTACCCTCTGCTAAACCTCTCACAGTAAATGCTGTTTTGGGACAATATCCAGGCACTGGCCTCCATGAATCAGTACCAAATTCAGATAATTCGACAATATATCCAGTTATATCACCGCCACCATCATCTTTTGGTGGATGCCAGGAAAGTGAAATTGTTTCTTGTGTCGTTTCGGTGTAGGCCACTGGTCCTTCAGGTATTCCAGGTTTATCAACAACAATTACTTCAATATCAGCCGAATCTTTACCAAATTCATTTGTAGCAGTTATCGTGTATTTAGCAGCATCTTGCCTTGTTGACTTTTCAATTCTTAGAATTGTCGTTTCAGAATTTGTTGATAGAGATACTCTATTCGATTCTGGAATTCTAATACCAGATTTTTGCCATTCAACTGTTGGAGTTGGTGCACCTGACAGCGGGATGTTTACGTTAATTGGCTCACCCGCACGTACTTTTGTTTTCCTTCCAATTAATCCATCCAGCCATAATTTTGGTTTCTCCTTCATCGGTCTAGCGCCTAATATCGCCGTTGGGTCTGATGGTTTACCATTTCCAGCTGCATTAACAGCCGATACTCGATATTCGTATTGATGACCCTCTGTGACACGATCATCAGTGTACTCTGGCGAATGGACTGGTTCCTTATTAAGTTTAATCCAACGGCCTGTCGCTTTGTCACGACGTTCGACATCATATCCAATAATTGGTGATCCTCCATTGCTAATTGGAGGCTTCCATTTAACAGTGATATGATCTTTATCACTATCGACCAATTCTGGTTTTCCAGGACGTCCGGGTACATCATATTGATTTTTGGCTATAATTGGTCCATCTGAGGTCAAAGGATCTGATCGTCCTTGAAGATTTTCAGCCATAACTCTAAATTCGTATTTAGTACCTTCTAAAAGTCGTGGTACAACAGCGTGATTGTATTTTGCGTTAACGTAAGTAACAGCTGGTACCCATCCACCTCCGTGGGTAAGGTCCCTCTTCTCAATAACATAGGCAGTAATTTCAGATCCGCCATTATCTTTGGGTGGCTTCCAAGATATCGTTACACTATTAGCGGTCACCTCTTCATATTCAAGAGGTCCGGCTGGTGGTCCAGGCCTATCGAGGACGATTAGTTGGAATGAGCCCTCATCAATACCTGAATCGTTTCGTAGTAGAAGGTGGTAGACTCCTGAGTCAGATCTATTACAATTAACTGTATGAATTACGGTGTGATGACCAATTGATGTAACTGTTGTTTTTTCGTTAGTCTCAATTGGAAGAGCTGATCTATCCCAGATAACTTCTGGTGCTGGTTCACCGATAAAGTCAATATCAACATGGAAGATAAGTCCAGCTTTAATTCGAATATCGTGCAGTGGTGTAATAATTTTCGGTGCTAAATATCTTGCTTTAGCTGTAACCATATCTGATGGTTCTGAAGGTTCCGATTGACCAGCTTGATTGACTGCAATAATTCTGAATTCATACTCCTGACCCTCAGTTAAATCTGGTACTGTTGCAGCTGTTTTGTTCGGTGGTACATGCACTGCATTTACCCAATATGGACTACCCTTTTCTTTCTTCTGTATTATATAACCAGTTAGTGGTGCTCCACCATCTGATTTTGGTGCTGCCCACTGTAAATCAACATGATCCTTATCCCAATCTGTAACAGCTGGTTTACCGGGTGCATCTGGCTCATCAAAATCATTTTTAGCAATAATTGTTTTATTTGCTTCTAGTGGTTCTGATTCACCAATTGCATTAACTGCTTTTACACGGAAAAGGTACTCTTTTTTGTGAACTAATCGTGTTACATCATGTGATAGTAAAGTGCTCATACCAGCATCCGACCATGTTCCACGAGATAAATCCATTTTTTCAATAACATAATGTAAAATTGGTGAGCCACCATCATCTTCTGGTAGTTTCCATGTTAGATGGCAACCTTCTTTTGTAGTATTGGTTATTTCAAGCAGTCCCTTTGGTGGGCTTGGTATATCTAAAACAGTGGCTACTGCTGTTGCAGAGAACTCACCAACTTCATTTTTCAAAGTTAGAGTATATCTTCCAGTGTCACTTCTAGCTGAGAAGGGTATCTCAAAAGATATTTCGTTTTGGAACAAGTTCATATCAACGCGACTGCTTGGTTCAAGGATTTTTCCATTAAGTGCCCAAGTAAATTTGGGTCTTGGCGCTGCTTCGATTGGTAAAGTCCATCCCAATTTTTTACCAGCATGTACAACAATATCTTCCAAAAGGCTCTTGTCGAAATGTGGTGCAATAAACCTTGCTTTCGCGACAACCGATTTGGATGGGTCACTCGGTTCGCCTGAGCCACCTTTGTTTACTGCAACAATCCTAAATTCATATTCTTCACCCTCACTTAAATCTGGTACTGTTGCTGCTGTTATATCAGCTGGAACTTCCATAGCTTTTTCCCAAGGTCCAAAACGTGATCGTTTCTCGATAACGTATCCAGTAATTGGTGAACCTCCATCTTTTTTCGGTGGGATCCACTGTAAATCGACATGATCCTTGCCCCAATCGACAACTTCTGGAGTTCCAGGTTTATCTGGTTTTCCAAATGGATCTTTAGCTGTTATTGCTTGCTGAGTTCCAAGTGGTATAGATTCACCCAACTTATTAACAGCTTTTACTCGGAAGTTGTAATCGTGATTTTCAATTAAATTATCAGCTCTAATTGTTGTACCAGCGCAATCTCCAACTGGTACCCAACGCATCGTTTCAGTGTCCATTTTTTCTACCGCATAGTGGGTAATCTCTGAGCCACCATCATCTTTAGGTGGTCTCCATGCAAGAGTAATCGAATTTTTAGTTACTTCTTGTGGACGTAGGGGTCCTTCTGGTGGTGATGGTATATCTAAAACAGTTACTTTAGCAGTAGCTTTATCAATTCCGTTGATATTTCGAGCAACCAAAGTATATTCTCCGGTATCAACACGTTTTGCATCGATAACCTTTAGTTTTGTACCATAGTCCTTGTTGACTATTTTTACACGATCGGCATTTATGACCATGTTATCTTTATGAGTCCATTCTTTTGATGGGGGTGGTTCACCAGTTACTGGTACATCAAATTCGAATGTTTGACCAGCTCGAACTTTGATATTAACCATAAAGTTACGATCAATCTTTGGTGCCAAATTTTTAGGTCTTGCAATATGTGGTGCTGTTTGATCACTCGGTTCACTAGGACCAGCCTTATTTACAGCACGTACCCTAAATTCATATTTAACACCTTCAATTAAATTTGGTACTATACCAGTGTTTGTATCGTCATCAACTTCAGCACATTTTTCCCAACTTGGACTATACTTATCTTTCTTTTCAATTATATATCCAGTTATTGGTGATCCACCATCACTTTCTGGACGGTCCCATTGTAATTGTATAAAATCTTTATCATAGTCTTTAATTTCAGGTGTACCTGGTTTTGTTGGCTCATCAAATGGATTTTTAGCTTCAATTGATTGTGGAGCTGTTAGAGGATCTGATGTACCTTGCTTATTTCTAGCACGTACTCTAAATTTATATTTATGTCCGGGGTTAAGACTGTCAACTTTAAGGCTTGTAGTGGGACCACCGGTTTCACCAGCTGGTACCCAACGACCAGTTATTTCGTCCATTTTTTCAACTACATAATTCTCAACTGGTTGACCACCATCATCTTCTGGTGGATTCCACTTAAGAGTGCAACCCTCAGCATGAATGTCTTGAACTTTAAGCGGTCCTTGTGGTGGTGATGGTTTATCTAAGACAATTACCTTCACATCAGCTGTATCATTTCCGTTAATATTTTCTGCTGTAACTGTATAAGTACCAGAATCAGCTCTTGTTGCATTCCTAACTGATATTTTGGCATTGTAGTCAACATGGACAATTTTTAAGTGATCGCTCGGACGAACTTCACGTTTGTTAAGAAGCCATTTTGTTATAGGTACTGGTTCACCACTGACTTTGATATCATAAATAAAGTTTTGTCCAGCCTTAATTTTAACCTCAATTAGATTTGTTCTATCAATTCTAGGGACTTGATTTCGTGGCTTAGCGATTATTTGTGGTGTTGCATCGCTTGGTTCTCCAGGTCCAGCTTTATTAACAGCTCTAACTCTAAATTCATACGTTTGACCTTCAACAAGGTCAGGAACTGTTGCTTTTGTTTGGTCAGCAGGAACTTCAACCGCCTTCTCCCATTGGCCGTATTTATCTTTTTTCTCAATAACATAACCAGTTATAGGTGAACCGCCATCTTCAAGTGGTGGTGTCCAGGCGAGATCAACATGATCCTTATTCCAATCGGTAGCTCGTAAATTCCCGGGTCTTCCAGGCTCATCGAACGGATTTTTCGCAACAATTGGCTCATCAGCAACAAGTGGAGCTGATTCACCTTCAGCGTTAACAGCTGATACACGGAATTTATATTCGCCACCTGGTTTCAGGCCAGTAACATCGGCTTGAGGTTCCGTTGACCTACAAACTGGGATCCAACATCCAGTTTCTGGATCCATTTTATCAATTTGATAGTACTCAATTGGAGTGCCACCGTCGTCTTTGGGGCGTTTCCATTTGAGGTGGCAACCCTCCTTGTGAATATCGGAGATTTGCAGTGGACCTTCAGGTGCTGCTGGTTTATCGGTGATTGTAACTTCAATAGTGACTGTATCTTTTCCAGAACTGTTTGTTGCTGTTATTGTGTAAGGTCCAGAATCGCCCCGTTGAGTGGGACGAATAACAAGTTTTGTAAAGTAATCTGGACTTTCCACCGAAATGTTTTTACTAGAATGTAGGGGCATATTTTGGAAACGCCACTCAACCTTTGGTGCAGGTTCACCAATTATATTAGCATCAAGTTTAAGCGGTGTACCAGCAGAAATTGTAACATCTCGAAGATTTCGACGATCGATCTTAGGTGCAAGGTAACGTGGTTTAGCGACAAACGTTTTTCCAGGCTCTGATGGCTCTGATTGGCCTGCCTTATTAACCGCAATAACACGGAATTGATATTCGTTACCTTCCACAAGACCGTTTACAGTCGCTGCTGGGGTCGAGCTTGTTGTTTCACATGCCTTCTCCCACATTGGACTATATTTGTCTTTCTTTTCGATTATGTAACCAGTGATAGGAGATCCTCCGTCAGAGGCTGGCTCTGTCCAAATTAATTCAACGTGATTTGCTGACCAATCTGCTGGCTCTGGAGCACCAGGACGTGATGCAGTTGCTGTTTTTTGAGAGAAATTAACAAAATATTTATTATATTATAATTTAAAAATGTAAAATGTTCATTTTTAATTTGTATCGAATAAATCGAATCTGAATGAATGGAATCGAATTCAAACGAATCTTTTTCGAATCGAAAAATTTAATAGAAATTTAAAATAACTCAACTTACTGAACGGATCCTTTGCAACAATTGTTCCGAAAGTTTCCAGTGGTTCAGATTCTCCTTCTTTATTAATTGCTTTAACACGGAATTTATATTCATGTCCAGGTGTTAGGCCATCAACAGTCATTTCGGGTGAATCAGTTTTACCAACAGGTAGCCAAATTCCTGTATCTGGATCGAATTTTTCTACTAAATAAGCGTCAATTGGTTCACCACCGTCATCTTTTGGTTTTTTCCATTTCAATTTGCATCCTTCTTTGTGGATGTCGGATGTTTCAAGGGGTCCTTCCGGTTTTCCTGGTTTCGCTAATTTATTTTTATTTTTTTTTTATATTACAAATTAAATAATAATTAATATAATAAACACTTACTAATTACATTGATTTCAAATTCAGCTGTATCTTGTCCATATTTATTAGTTACAACAATTTTATATAATCCAGTATCTTTTCGTTCTGGACTGTCGTTAAAGAATTTCGTATTATATGGGATATTATCGATTCTTTTATTGCTCGTTTGTGGAACTGATTTTCCATTTAGTGACCATACGACATCTGGCGGTGGTTCACCTTGGATTTTAATATCCAAGTAAATTGGTTCTCCTTCGCGAACAGTGAGATTTTTAATATTTTTACGATCAATTTTTGGTGCCACTGTGTGAGGAAAATATTTTTAATTTTAAAAAATATGCGAGATGAAGTTGTGAAGTTGTTTTCAAATTCTAAACTTACCCTTTCTAGGCTTAGTTGTTACGGGCTTACTGGCTGCGCTTGGTTCGCCAGGACCAGCAGCATTGATCGCTCTAACTCTGAACTCATATTCGACACCTTCGTCCAGATTTGGTACAGTACCCTTGCAATCTGCAGATGCAGGAAGTTCTGCAGCTTTGACCCATTTTCCGGTACCCTTTTCTCGTTTTTCAATTGCATACGCTGTGATTGGAGACCCACCATCATTAGCTGGTGGGGTCCATCTAAGGTCAACATGATCCCTGTCCCAGTCTCTTGCTTCTGGTTGACCAGGTGCACCAGGCTCGTCTAATTTTAAAAGTTGTATTAAATTATATTTATATTTTTGTAATATATTTCTATTAAATATACATACCGAATGGATTTTTGGCAATTATCGAATGATCTGTTTCTAGTGGTTCTGATTCACCCTCTGCATTAACTGCTGATACACGGAATTTATATTCCTGCCCAGGAATTAAATTATTGAGTTCAACATGTGGATCCCTGGTTCGTCCAGCTGGCAGCCATCGACCAGTTTCAGTGTCCATTTTTTCAACAAGATAGTGATCAATTGGAACACCACCATCATCCAAAGGTGGATTCCACTTGAGATTACATCCCTCTTTGTGAACATCGCTAACTTTAAAGGGGCCTTCTGGTTTTCCTGGTTTATCAAGAACAGTTAGCTCAATTGAAGCCTCATCATGGCCTGATGTGTTCTCAGCTTTAATTGTATATTTTCCAGTTAAAGCCCTATTTGCAACCGGAATATAAAGTTTTGTCCTATAATTTTCTAAATCAACTTGAATGTCCTCACGATTATCAATTCGTGCTTTGTTATGGAACCATGTTTTAGTTGGTGGTGGTTCACCTGTAACTTTAATATCCAAACGTACGTGCTGACCAGATTTAACAGTTAAATCTTTAAGACTAGTTCTATCAATTTTAGGTGCTGCAAATCTATCTTTAGCTAGAAGAGTATTTGAAGCTTGTGATGGTTTACTTTGACCACCTTTGTTAACAGCTTTAACACGGAATTGATACTTTTGCCCTTCAACCAAATCATTAATTTTTGCTTCCGGTTTGGGTGTATTCGTTTCGAGGATTTTTTGCCATTTATTTGTTAGATTATCTTTCTTTTCTATTACATATCCAGTTATTGGAGAACCACCATCATGTTCCGGTGGGGCCCATTTGAGATCGACATGATCTCTAGCCCAATCTTTAAATTCAGGCTTTCCAGGTGTATCTGGGGCTGAATAAGGATTTTTAGCTGTTGTTGGTACATCTGTGACCAATGGTTCAGATTCACCCTCTGAATTTGCAGCCCTTACTCGGAAATGATAATCTTTGCCCTCAGTTAGTCCGGTTACGTCAGCTTCTGGAAGTTTTGTTACACAAACCGGAACCCATCGACCAGTTTCAGTGTCCATTCTTTCAACGACATAATGATCGATTGGTTCGCCACCATCATCTTCTGGCTTGTCCCACTTTAGGTGTACTCCGTCAGCTGTTACATCTGAAACTTCTAGGGGACCCTTTGGTTTGCTTGGCTTGCAAAGTACCTCAAGTTCAACTTCTACGGTATCAGTACCTGAATCATTTTTGGCTTCTACAATATAAATTCCTCTATCTGATCGTTTTACTTTTTGAAGAATGAATGTCGTTTTATACTCTTCGTTTTCTATTTTTAATCGATCAGCTGATCGTAACACCTCACCATTGTAGGCCCATGTAACCTTTGCTGGTGGTTCCCCTTTGATATCCGATTCCATTCGAAGCATTTGACCACTTCTTAACACTTTCTTTTGAAGATTTTTACGATCAATTCTTGGAGCCAAAAATCTTGGCTTGGCAACAACTGATTTTGAGACATCGCTTGGTTCACTGGGTCCAGCTTTGTTGACTGCAACAACTCTAAACTCATATTCGTGACCTTCTTCAACGGCTGTTACTGTGCCAGAGGTTCGATCCCCAGGAACTGTAGCAGCATCGACCCATTGCCTGCCAGATTTATCTCGCATTTGTATAATATATTTTTGGATTGGTGCTCCTCCATCGCTTTTTGGTGGGGACCATTTGAAATCGACAAAATCTTTGTCCCAATTTGTTGGCTCTGGACGTCCTGGCTTTTCTGGCTCATCAAATGGGTTCTTAGCAATAATTGGTTTATCTGCTTCAAGATCTTCTGATTCTCCTTCTTTGTTAACTGCTCGTACTCGGAATTTGTAGGGTTTTCCCCCTTGTAGTCCTGTAATATTAGCTTCTGGATCTGTACTTTTACCACATGGAACCCATTGTCCAGTGTGTGGGTCTAATTTTTCAATTTCATAATAATCAATTGGAGCTCCTCCATCATCATCTGGTTTTTCCCATTTTAATTTGCAACCATGTTTATGAATATCAGACACAGCAAGTGGTCCTTTTGGTTTTGATGGTTTTGATAGAACCGTTATATCAATTTCAGCTTTATCTTCACCAACTTCATTCTTTGCTGTAATCACATATTGTCCAGTTTGTGTACGGTTTGCGCGCATTATAAAGAGTTTTGTGTTGTAGTCAACGTTATCAACATGGGTATTATCGTCTGTAACAAGCAGTGATTCTTTGAAAAACCATTCAACTTTTGGCGCTGGTTCACCGATTATATTTATGTCTAGGCTAACTGAAAGACCAGCTTTCATTTGAAGTGGGTTCAAATTTGTACGGTCGATGCGTGGTTTTACTGGAGATATTAAAAATAATTAACTTAAATTATTGAATAAATTGTAAGTGAATTTTTCAGAAACTCAAGTTATTTTCTGATACTTACGGAATCTTGGTTTCGCTGTGTGCCAGTTGGTTTGTTCAGATGGTTCTGATGGTCCGGCTTTGTTAACAGCACGTACTCTAAATTTGTACTGTTGACCTTCTTCGAGTTTGGGGACTGTACCCTTACAGATGGGTGTATCAATTTCGACAGCTTTTACAAAATGTCCAGTGTCCTTGTCCATGACCTCAATTATGTAACCAGTAATTGGGGCTCCACCATCTCGAATTGGTGGCTCCCACTTTAATTTAACCATATGCTCGTCCCAATCCTCGAGTTCTGGAAGTCCAGGTGCAGCTGGAGAATCGTAAGGATTTTTTGCAATAATTGAGGTATCTGCTTCAAGAGGTTCTGATTCACCCTCCTCGTTAACAGCTTTAATTCTAAACTGGTATCTATGATTTGGCTCTAGACCCTTAATTTCTTGCTCTTCTTTTGAGGGGTCAACATGACCAGCTGGAATCCAACGTCCAGTTGCTGTGTCCATTTTTTCAATTATATATCCAGTTAATGTTAGACCACCGTCATCTTTTGGTTTTTTCCATTTTAATTTACATCCGTCTTTGTGGACATCGCTGACCTCAAGTGGTCCTTCTGGTTTTGCTGGTTTATCCAAAATAATGACCTCAACAATTGCCTCATCAACACCATTTATATTTTCAGCTCGTAGTGTATACTCTCCACTATCTTTCCTTGTTGTTTCAAGGACTGTTAATTTTGTATTATATTCTTCATTTTCAATACGGCAGTGTGGACCATGCTCTAGGATCCTTGGGCCAACAGTCCATTTATAGGTTGGTGGTGGCTCACCACGAACATCCACATCAAATTTAACTGCTTGCCCAGCACGGACTCGAATTAGCTTCATCTTATCACGATTAATAATAGGTTTTACTATACGTATTTTTAAAAAAAAGTAAGAATTAGTTAAATCGTGAATGGATACAAAAAATATCTATAAAATGAAGCATACTAAGTAAAAGCTTCTAAAAGGCTTGCAATATTTATTTAGTAGTGGCTTTCTAATTGCGGAAAAATTGCTGGAAATATTCAATTTTGTTTTCTTATTAGATAAATATATTATATATGAAAAAATCTGCAAAGGTTCATCGCCTTACAGTTTCTTGGTTTGGCAACATGTGGCTCAGTTGCGTCACTCGGTTCTCCAGGGCCAGCCTTGTTTATAGCTCTTATACGGAATTGGTAGGTGTTTCCCTCTTTAAGACCTTCAACGGTCGCTTTTGTAGCTGGGGTCTGTTTGGGAATTAATATGTTTTTGTTTCTTAAATAGCTTCAAAGATAAATTTAATTTGAAAATAAAAACTTACATCAGTGGTAAGAATTTCATCCCAAATAGGTGAGAATTTTTCCTTTTTTTCAATTACGTAACCGACAATTGGAGCACCACCATCATTTTTAGGTTTATCCCACTTAAGATCGACACGATGCTCATCCCAATCTTCAATTTCTGGCTTTCCTGGCTTACCAGCGGGCTCATAAGGATTTTTAGCTACAGTGTAACCTTCGGTGTCGAGAGGTTCAGATTCGCCCTCCTCGTTCACAGCCTTAACCCTAAATTTATACTCATGACACTCTTGCAAACCTTTAACATCAAGTTCAGTTTCATTGCCCGATGTACGCCCAACTGGGACCCATCGTCCTTGATCCTTGTCGAATTTTTCAACTTGATAAGCTGTGATTGGTTTACCGCCATCATCTTCTGGTTTCTCCCATTTTAATTTGCATGCATTTTTAGTAACGTCTTTAACTTTAAGTGGTCCTTTTGGCTTTCCAGGTGCTGCTAAAACAGTTATTTCAACCTCAGCTTCATCCTGGCCGTGATCGTTTATAGCGCGAACTTTCCAAAGTCCAGTATTTGAACGAATCGAATCGACAATCGATAATTTAGTATTATAATCGATATTTTTAATTTCGACATTCCCTTCTGATTTAATTTCCTTATCCTTTTGTATCCAAGTTATTGTTGGTGGTGGTTCACCGCGTATATCGACATCAAATTTAATTGGTTTTCCAGCACGAACTATTACTGTCTTTAAGTTAGTACGATCGATTCTCGGTTTTACTGAAAAGGTGTGTTTATTTATTTATTTATTTATGTACAAAGGATAACAGGATTATATACAAAAACTAAATTTCTGTCCGCGACTTCGAAATAGAAATATAGGACTGGCAAAATAAGGTAAAACGTTTGAATGAAACTCAGTCATTTCAAAAGTCTTGACCTGAAATTAAGTACCGATGTTCCGGTTTGTAGCCTTTCATGATTTTAACCTTAGAAAGTAAGAAACCCTCAAACTTTCAGACCCTATTTTACTCCCTAAGGGGGCCAATTTGTAAAAAGACTGAAGCATATTGTTCGCATCTGATGTATAACTAAAAGACTAAATACTCATTCTAATTTAAACATTCTCTTGGGAAAAAATTCTCTCTTAGTGGGTGCTTGCGTCACTAAAGAAGACTACTATCCAAATTCCATGTAATTTTCTTCAGCAGTTTCGCCTCAGTGTTCATAAATCAGATATTGACATTTTCTTTTATATGCATATGTAGAGTATATGTAGATATAATGCGTATGTATGTCATTAGTCATTATATTTCTTTATTCATCGAGCTATACTCAAAGTATAGTTTTATAATTGCATTTTGACATGCTCAGAAAAATTAGTTTGAACGACTAAATGGTTATTATATACAACAATAAACTAAGAATAAAATTCTAGTTATTTGTAAAGGATTTAAGTTTTCGGAAGATTCTAAGTTTCACAAATATGTAAATCAGGTATCCTATAGTTTCGGACGTAGTTCATAGAATGCTGTGGTTTTAGATTAAAATTCGCATGCAAAACGTAAATTTTGATTTTCCGGGCTTTCCTTTAGCCTCTTCCAAATTGTCTGTCTTCTTAAATCACTTCAGTATTGAGGCGAACAAAACAAAAAAAAAAGGAAATCATCCGAATCGGTCGAACCGTTCTCGAGAGTTTGCGAGACTAACGCGCACGGAACTAATTTTTAAATATAATACATATCATCTAAATATACATATAAAATCGAAAGTTTGTTTGTTTGTTTGTTTGTTTGTTGCTCAATCACGGCTAAACGCCGAGTCCGATCATTTTCATTTTTTGGGTGAAGGTACTACATATTCCGGCCCAACATATAGCCTATTTTTTATTCGCGAATTTCAAAATAGCGGACCCAAGATGGCGGCCAGAAATTGAAAATTTCAAGCGATTTCCATGAAACGTGGTAATTTTGTGCTCTTGGATGTCTTTATTGCGAATCTACGTTCGAAATTTGGAAATTCAATATGGCGACTAAAATTTTTGAACACCCGGTAATCCATCACGCCTTACGGTGGATCCAATCATTTTCATTTTTTGGATAAAGGTACTACATGTCCCGGCCCAACATATGGGCTTCTTTTTATTCATGATTTTCAAAATGGCGGACACACGATGGCGGTCCAAAATTGAAAATATCAACGGTTTGGCATGGAAATTGGTATTTGGGGGTTTTTAGCAGTCCTTATTGCGAATCTAGTTTTGAAATGTGGAAATTCAAGATGGAGGTCAAAATGTTGGTCGATCGGGTGAAACCGGCCTAGACGCTGGACCCGAGCTTATTCATTTCTTGGGTGAAGGTACCACATATTCCAGCCCAAAATATAGGCTACTTTTTATTCACGAATTTCAAAATGGTGGACGGTGACGCAAATTTGTGTACACTGGGTGAGACCGGGTAACCCATAACGCCTGAATATTGGATCGGACTTTATTTATTTTTGGGGTGAATTTATTTCATACTGTGCCCAACCATATATATAAGCAGCCTTTTATTCTCTAATTTCAAAATGACGGAACCAAGATGGTGGCCAAAAATATTAAATAGTAAGGGATTGACGTGAAAATTGGTATTTAGGGGTTTCGATTTTTGTATTGCGAATATATATTCGAAACTTGGAAATTCAAGATGGCGGATCCAATATGGCGTCCAAAATTTTTATGCACGGGGTAAAACCAGGCAACCCATCACGCTTAGACGCTGGATTCGATCATATTCTTTTCCTGGGTGAAAGTTCTACATATTTCGGCCCATTATATAGGATACTTTTTCGCGAATTTTAAAATGGCAAACCCAAGATGGCGGCCAAAAATAAAAGGCGGCCAAATAAAGGGATTGGTATAAAATTAGGTATTTTGGTGGTTGTTAGATGTTCTTACTGCGAATCTATGTTTGAAATTTGGAATTCAAAATTTCAAATTTATTATGGCGATCCCAAAGTACAGCGAGTGAAACCTGGTAACCCATCACGCCTAAACGCTGTTACCGATCATATTCATTTTTTAAGTTAGGTACTACATATTCCGGTCCAACATATAGATTACTATTTTTGCGAGTTTAAAAATGGCAGATCCAAGATGGCGCCCTAAAATTTAAAATATCAAGGGATTGGCAGGAAAATTGGTATTTTGGGGTATTTAGTTATCCTTATTGCGGATCTATGTACAAAATTTGAGAATCAAGATGACGGACCCAATACGGTGCACTGCCAAAATATTCGTACACGGGGTGAAACCGGTTAACCCAGATAGTATGTGTACATATTTAAATTAAAACTATGCGCACTAGCAAATACGGTTCATATGACGCACTAAGTATGTTTTTTTGTATTATGGTTATTATAAATTTTATTTTGAATGAATAATTAATTAATTATTAATTAATTTTATAATTTTGGTTATACGAAAATTTTCATGCCTGGAAGGAATAAAATTTTTCGTATCACCAGTTACTTACGTGCTTTGTGCTTAACAACTTGCACCTTGCTTGGATCAGAAGGAGGTGACAGGCCAGCTTTGTTTACAGCTATGACTCGGAATTGGTATTCACCATACTCCTTAAGGTCGTCAACTGTTGCCGCAGTTGTTCCACCAGGGACCTCACATGCCTTCTCCCAATCTGGCTTGTAGCGATCCTTCTTTTCCACAGTATATTTTTCAATTGGTGCCCCACCATCGGATTTTGGTGGTTCCCATTTTAAGCTAACACTGTGATTATCATAGTCAACAACTTCTGGTATTCCTGGCTTAAGTGGCTCATCGTATGGATCCTTTGCGACGACACCAACTAAAGTTTCAAGAGGTTCCGATTCGCCCTCATCGTTAATCGCAGTTACTCTAAATTTATATTCAGATCCGGGATTCAATCCAGTCACATCAAATTCTGGTGGCTCCTTGTCGCCTGGTAGACGGCCAACCCGTATCCACTTACCAGTTGCAGTATCCATTTTTTCAATTTCATACTCTTTAATTGGTACACCACCATCATCTTCGGGCTTTTTCCATTTTAATTTACAGCCCTTTGCGTGTACGTCTGAGACTTCAAGGGGGCCCTTTGGTTGACTGGGTTTACCCAAAACGATTAGTTCAACAGTCTCTTTATCAACACCATTTCTATTTTCTGCTTTTAATGTATATTTCCCACTATCCTTTCGGACAACGTTTAAGATCGAGAAATCGGTGTGATAGTCTATATTTTGTATTTTAATTCGATCTGTTATTGTTAGAGGAACCTCATCACGCCAAATCCATGAAAGGGTTGGTGGTGGTTCACCGCTAACATCAACAGACCATTTGTGGGTACGTCCAGTCTTGATTGTGACCGACTTGAATGTCTCGCGATCGATTCGTGGCTTCACTGTAAATATTATTTATTCACAAGTAATTCATTTATTTTATAAATTCAAATTTTTTAGGTTATATACCTAGAACGTCATTACATCAGGTAAGCTGTTAAAATAACAATTAAAAAAAGGAAAATAATAAAAATAAAGCGCAGCGTTGATTTGTTAGAAAAGCCTTTTAGAAGCATTTTTTACTTAGCAAGCTATAAAATCTTAAGTAAACTTGTTAAAAATATAAATTTATAAACATTTTCTCCTTACAGTTTTTATGCTTGCAAATGTGATTATCTGTTGGTTCAGAAGGTGATCCTGGTCCAGCTTTATTATGCGCCTTAACCCTAAATTGATAGGTCATTTTTTCTTTTAGACCATCTACTTTTCTTTCACATTGTGGTCCTTCGGTTTTAGCAACTTCTACCCAATCTGGCGAGAATTTATCCTTCATTTCGATTGTATAATGGGTAATCGGTCGTCCACCATCAATTTCTGGACGGTCCCATTTTAGAGATACGCTAACATTATCATAATCGAATATTTCTGGTTTTGCTGGTTTACCAGGCTCATCGTATGGATTTTTAGCTTCAATTGCATCAAACGTTTCGAGGGGTTCAGATTCACCCTCTTTGTTAACAGCCTTAACACGAAATTTATATTTCTTTTTCGGTGTTAGCCCATTAAACGTGAAGTTGTCGTCGTTTGGACCAACCTCACCGGCTGGAATCCAACGTCCAGTTTCTTCGTCCATTCGCTCAAGGACGTAGCCAGTGATTTCGGTACCGCCATCATCTTCTGGCCTCTTCCACTTAACTTTGACATGATCGGCACGAACCTCTGCTAGCACAAGAGGACCCTTCGGTGGCAGGGGGCGATCAAGGACAACAACGTCTGCTTTTGATTCGATAATACCGGAGCTATTTTTCAACGTAATTCGATATTTACTACTATCGGCACGAACTGCTTTCTTTACAGTGACCGATGAATTTCTTTCATATTGATCTAAAATTACCCTCTGTCCATCAACTTTAAGATCATCACCGCCCTTATCCCACATAGCGTCGGGCTCTGGTTCACCACCATATTTTATATCAAATCGAATTGTTTGTCCCTTTTTGACTGTAATATTTTTCAACTCGTCCCCGATTATGAACGGCTTAACAAATCGACATTTAGCAATAATCGGTTTTGTTGCATCGCTTGGTTCACCTGAACCAGCTTTATTAATTGCACGAATTCGAAATTCGTATTGATTTCCTTCGATTAGATCGTCGACTCTTGCATCAAGACTTTCAGCTGGGACCAATTTTGCTTTAACCCAATCGGTTGCAAATTTATCTTTATATTCGATTACATATCCCGTAATAGGTGCACCACCATCTGAATCTGGTTTCTTCCATTTTAAATCAGCATGATTCTTATCCCAATCGACAACTTCAACATCTTTCGGTTTACTCGGTTCATCCCAAGGATCTTTAGCTAAAATTGTATTTTTAAACATGTTCGGTTCACTAGGTCCTAATTTATTAACAGCACAAATTCTAAATTTGTACTGTTTTTTTGGTATTAAATCGTCGAGCTTCTTTTTGCATAGTTGACCACCAGGAACTTCTGCAACATTTTCCCATTTATTTTTTAAACTTAAATCTTGCCGCTCGATTACGTATTTTGTAATTGGTGATCCACCATCATCTTTTGGAGGTTTCCAATGAATTACGCACGACGTTTGATAAACGTCGGTCACGTCGATATCTTCTGGTGGCGTTGGTACATCTTGCATTATGACTGTAGCCTTTTTAACATCTTCACCCTGACCGTTTGATAATTTTATCTCGTACGGGCCTGACTGATCTCGGGTCGGTTTTTTAACCTTAAATGTAACTTTATTGTCCTGGACTGCAACTTCTACGTCTTTAACTGGTAGTGGTTTACCATCCTTAATCAGTTTAGCTTCAACTGGAGTTTGCTTGGTACCGTCAACTGGAATTAAGGAAAAACAACAAAGCATTTTTGTAAAATATAGTTGCAGTTCAATTCCTATCAGAATTTTTGGTTCAAACAGACATACCTTTGAATGGCACTTCAATAACCAAAGGTTGGCTAATTGGACCTGCAAATTCTTCCGGACATTCAATTTTAGGCTTACTTTCGCCTTTGTTAACAGTCAATTTACAGGGTGAGCTTAATTTTCCTGATTCGCAGGTTATTTCACCAGCATCAGTTAATTCAATATTATGGAATATTAACTGATGTTTTCCACCACCCAAGTTTTTAATTTCCACACGTTCATTTGGCACGATCGGTTCACCATTAAATTTCCAATCGGCTGGTGCTGTTTGATCCTGGAGTTCAATATCTAAAATTAATTTTTCTCTCTCAACAGCCACAGTGTCCTTGAGTTTCTTATTGAAACGATTTTGGTCTATAATTTAAAATCAATTTGTAATTAATCAATAATTAATTTCAATAAATAAATAAATAAATTGTAATAAATTTGTTCATTGTAAAAAATTAATGTATTATAATCATTTTAACTAATTCGAGTTATCCTTACAGTTGATGATTATTTCAGCTTCCGTTTTATCAGCATTTGTTGTGCATTTGTACATGCCAGCGTCAGTAACTTTAGCATCTTTAATAACCAATTTTCTTTTACGGCCATCCTTAACCACTTGAACCCTTTTGTCAGGTTTAATTTCTTCATCGCCCTTAAACCACTGAACCTCGCCAGCGGCATCATCAATTTCACAAGCTAAGGTCACTGTGTCTTTTTCGATTAACTGTTGAGATTTAAGGACCTTGACGAATTTGTAAGGATACTCTAAAATGGGGTAGAGTTTTTGGTTTTTAAAAATGTAGATATAAAATAATTAAATTTGAATTCCCAGTACTCACCAACAATTGTTAATTTAGTGTCTGTTTTGTCTGGTTGTCGTTCGATGCGACAGGAGTAGGCTCCAGAATCTTCTAGGGTACAATTTCTGATTACTAGCTTAAGACATCCGGATAAATCTTTTGAGAAAAGGTATTTTTCGGTGTCGTTAAGGCGTGTGTCACCCTTCCACCAGGAAACGATTGCCATTGAGTTGCTTACGCTGCACTCGAGGACAGTTTCGTGGGCAGTAAAACCCTCATATTTCTTCTTCAGCTGCTTGGTGAAGGTATAAACGGGGTCGGCTTCTTCAACATTCAAGAATGCGGTTGAAGATACTCCACCAATTTCGATGGTATACTTTCCGCTGTCTTCAACTTTTGGATTCATGATTATCAGTTGGTAGATGTCGCCCTCGACTTTAAATTTGCATTTACTTCCAGTAAAGAGCTCCTGTTGAATTATATAAATTTTGCTTTTTTGTAAATGTAAGCTATTTTCCCCAAATTTAGAGGTATTTCGGAGTATTATGTTACTATTTTAAAATTAAGTTTCTAAATAAAAATTAGAATGTGCAGATATAGGATTGGATTCTGACATAGTCATGGAATTTGGCACTTTGGGGGTTTTTATTAAACTTAAAAAAATACACTCACATCCTTTCTGAAAAGCCACTTGGGTTTGCAGTTTGGCTTACTGAATCCAGCCTCAAAAACGACCTTCTTGTCTTTACCTTCTTTGGCGAATTGATCGATGAGTGGGCGCAAGAAAGATTCTTGTTTCTAAATTTGATTTTAACGAATTATAAAAATAGAATAAAACAGTACACATTTTTGATTTATAATTTTTTTGGTTTTGTGTTTTTTATATGTGGATTTTACAATTTTTATCTTAAGAAATTTCAAGTAACATTCTTAAGATAGTTCAAGCTGAGCAAAAGTGTAAATGTTTTACTTATTTTATTATTTTTATTTAATTGCTGAAAATACACTAGAGATAAATTAATTAGGCAATGCTTGCAAACTAAAAATTTAAGGTAAGACAAAAAACATAATATAAGCTAGTGCGAAGTACGCCCTAAATTCTATAAATTACTACAGTACTGCTCTCGATCGCACTGCTAAAGAGGAATATTTTCGAACATAAATTTTTTTATTATTTGAATAAAATTGTGCATTTTACTAAAACTAGAAAAAATTGTATTACTTTTATAAAATAACGAAAAGCGTGCATTGTAAGAATTGTTTGCCAGGAGTAAGTAAAATGAAAACAAAACAAAAGAAACTAATACAAATACATTTTATTATTTAGGTAAGAAAATATCCCGAATAAAAATGTTATACAAAAATAACAAAAAAAGTTTAAATAACGCACACAAAAAATGTATATCTATGGTAAATTTTAAACAAAATTGTTATTTGCAATATTTATTAAAATTAAATATTTTCCTGTAAAAATAAAAAATCCTTTCAAAATTATTTTTGTTTACTAGAACAGCTTCAGAAAAAGGATAAAAAAAATTGTTGTTTTTATGACCCCTATTTCAAATTTCCAAAATAATTGTTTTGTTGGGTTACAAAAATGTTTGACAATGAACATAAAAATGGAAAGAGACACAACATCGAATGTTTAATATGTATGTTGCTTTCTTTTTCTTTTAACGATAGAAGGAGTGCATTTTTAAGAAGCATATTTTGGATAAAAGGGAGAAAGACACAGAGATAAAATAGAAAGACACAAAAAATAACTTGATGCAACTGTTCCAAAGGTAATATGTACCAGAACAAAAAAATAAAGAACCAAAGGGTCGAAATGTTTAATAATAGTGTTATAATTTTAACACATTTAGTAGAATAAGAAAGAAACAGAGAAAAAGAAAGAGACAGAGAGAAAAAGAGAGAGAGAGAAAAAATGCAGGAAATTTGGTCTTTAAGGGATTTTTGAAGAAGTTGAAGATTTTGTTCTACCCTTGAAAAATGAACGATGTATGAGAGAGTGGGAGAAAAAGAGAGAGAGAGAGAGATATGCGGAGAAGAAGACAAAAAATTAGGGTTGCGATAAATAGAGGCTAATAGAATGTTTTTTAAGTAGTTATGTACGTCTACATTGTGAAGTGTCGAACCTCCTCTCGACGGAATGGATGCAGAGTTGGCCAATCAGGAATCAGGTCAGCTAATGATGGTCTACGAAATCCAGGACCCTAGAAAATTTTTATGTTTTTACGCTTTAAAATGCAAGTCCAACTTTGTTTGTTTTGAATAATTTTTAGAAACATTTTTTGCTTGATTTAGTAATTTAAAATTTAATGAAACACCCTGTCACCTGATCGTAGCTCCACCCAGTCTTAGGATAAGAGTTCTAAAAATTGATAATTATACAAAAAATAGATCGATAGCCGTTAAAATTAGCGGTTTACATTTACACCTGAAAGAAACATTTTTGGAATTTTAAAAAAAAGTTATATTGAAAAACATTCTTTTTGAGAATAAAAAAACAGGGTGCGCTCAGGGATTTCCGACTTTTAGGGTTTGTGGTGGTTAGGGGTGGTCGTTAAGAAACTTCAAAGCTTTTATGGTATTTAACTTCTGCAAAAAATATAATAGAATCAGGATAGGGTTTTTATGGGTTCTAAATGGGGGAGTGTATTTAAATTTTTATAAAAATCATTCCGCTTTCATGTAGTTGATGCGTGATCATGCGATTTTTGTTTGGTCTCAACTGAATGCCACTTTTTCAGAAACTTGGACGAAGCGAAAATACGAAAAATCTGACTCCTGACGATTTCGTTTTTAAAATATGTATATACTTTTATTTTTGGAAAAACATGGTGCCATTGACGAATTTTGTTTTTTTATTTTAATTGCACCTAGTAATTTGCGTTTTGATAAATATTTTACTTAGAGCTCAAGCTTTAGCTCCCCTTTTTATCTTAAATAACTAGAAAAAATTGAGAGTACAAGGTGGAAACGAAAAACGTAAATCTTAATATTCCGGGTTTATCGTCTTCACCGTGTATACATTTTTTGGTGTTTTGTTGATTTCGAATACTTCGAATTTGTTTTTGTTGTTGAAAAATTATACAATAGGTTAGAAAGAAAACCAAAAAGTTAATATTATTATTAATAGTAACTAAAAAACTATTCAATTTAAAATTTTGCAAAAATTAAAATTAAAAATGATTTCACGATGTCTTTTAGAATCGTTGAAATCAAAAATTTAAATGCAATTTATATTTACATATGAGCTCTAAGCTTTGTTCCGTTTTTGTTCATATTTTACATTCCATTTTTTTGGAAAAAAAATTTCGGTAGTACCAATTCCTTTTGGTTTGACCGTTTTAAAATTGTTTTAAATAAAAGCATTTTTATACAAGCACCTTTAGTTCTCTGTTTATTTGCTATTTACAAGTATTAAACTTATATCTTTTATTCATTTTGTTTGCTTTTGAGAACTTGTGAAATTGTTTAATCTTACTTTTGAGAATCATTTGACATACCTTTTCGACTTTTTTGAGTGTTGGCACCGGTTTTTCGGTTTCTTTGAGATCACCCCAATCAGGGTCACCCTTGTCCTTGTCCCATTTTGCGTATTTTCTCTTCCTCAGCATGGCACGGAAGTCCATGCCACTTGAATCGGAAACGTACAGCTGCATTTCAGCTGAGTCCTCTCCGTGAATATTTGCAACTACAATTTTATATTTCCCTTCATCGTTCGGCTTCACTTTTCTCATGCATAAAGTGACTGAATTTGTTTCGCCATCGGTGATAAATTTGAACCGACCACCCTCAATAATTTCACTAACGCCTTTGTAGAATTTGAAAGTTGGCGCCGGATTACCTTCAACTTGTACAGTCATGTACGCAGTTTGGTCTGTAAGTGTTTTTATATGTATATATATATATATTTTGGTTGATTACTTTTGATAACAATTTTTGAGCCAATGTTTTTTTTTGTCCTTAAGGCACTTAAAGCAGATTGCAAGAAAGCGTTTTATATTGTTTTAGTAGTAGCAGAAGGATGAGGAATATACTTCTATTCTTTTTTAAATGAAACTTGTTCTTAAACCTTTGCTGCATTCTAATTGTAATTTGAATCATAAAATTAAGTAGCCAGAGACTTTTTGGAATATATAGATTCCTGAAACTAAGTGTTTGGGTGATGCGGAGTCATTTTCATGCGTTTTGACTCATGAAAGTAAGTAAATACTAAGTTTCTCGAGGTATGTTGATTCATGAAAGTACGTATTTCTAGAATTTGGATATATTTTGAACTATTAAATTAAATACCTGTGGCGCTTAAAGGTATGCAGACGACTTTTGATATATTTTGATGCATTTTGACTTTTTATATTAGGTACTTAAAGCTTATATGGGATATTGAGCAGTAAAAACTCACAAGAAGTTGCACTTTGTTTTGCCTAAATAGAAACAATTTTAAAAGAGATTTAAAGATGGAAGCGCATAGGGCAGAAAAGCGAACTATTCTAAAATAAAATGGACAGGCAAAAAGTTTGGTCGTCTACTTGTTTTACCTTCAACAGCTGAGTAACTTTCTTGAACGTCGACAATCGATGGTGGACCGCCATCGCCGATGTTTCGAAGCGGTGTTGATGGTTTGTCTTCCAGGTCTTGAATGCTCGGCCTTCGCAAGTCGACTGATGGTCTCCTCCTCTGGTTTTTTTTTCATTATTTATTTTATATTTATTTACATTGCATTTTGACATCATACGATGACGGAGTGAATTGAGACAGCACGATGAGGATTTGAAGATGACGCACGAAATAGAAAATATTTAAATATTAATTATGGGGTTTTGCTATTTTAATTAATTAGCAAAATGTACTAAGCAGCTTGGTTTTATATACAGTAAAATTATTATTCAACAACATTATTTACAGACAACAGAAAAACAAAACTATGTTTTTAAATTTTACATATTGTACAGAAAGTGCTAAACAAAAATTTGATAATCAATTTAATTTTCACACAGTTTCGATGGCGGGAAGCTCTTTGTTCTGTTTAAAGTAATTTAATATAAAATAAATTTTTTAAAACATTAAGTACAAAGCAGCAAGTTACGACGATTAATATTAAAATAAAAATTGAAAGATAGTAGCAGTTTAAAATAATCTAGAAAAAAAATTAGAAAAATAGTGACTAGAAAATGAAATATAATTAAAATAGCAGAGTGATAGAAAGCAGTTGATGTTTAATGATCTTAATTTTTGATTTATTATTATTATTATTGTTTTATTTTGTAAAATTTATAAATTCAGTTTTATATTTCTTCAAACAAAATAACAGTCGCATGTTCTGTTTGCTTGTTTTTTTTAGTATTTTCGTCTTTAGTTTATTTTAAGAAAATATAAATTAAAGGTATTTATTTTAAAACACTTTACATATCTGCTGTTTTTTTCGTATTTAAATGTTTTTATTATTTGTTTATACAGTTTTTGTATTAAAATGAAGGGCTACGTTTTACTACTAAAATAACGATAGGAAAATATTTGTTTGGTATGTTTTGTCATAAATAATCATACCTAAATGTTTGTTTCATTGTTTTGCATATTTACATATAAAGCTAGCATCAAAATTATTTAACTACTTCTACTACTGATCTAAATTGTCCCCAAAGAGAAAACAAAACAAAAAAAGAAATAAATAAATAAAAATGAAAAAAATTAAATAAAACAAAGCTACTACTTTCTATATAATTATTCACATAGAATTTGAAATTTCACTGGAATAGTTTTGTTTCTAAACATGCAAAAAATGTTTAATTGAATATTTAAGAAATTTCCAGAAAAATTAAAAAATCTTGACTAACATCTACATTTTTATCTCAATTTAATTCTCTTAAAGTCTTCAAAAACTATATGGAAAACATAAAAAAGCACAAAAAGACCTGTTTTCCAGTTTCCAATTCCCCTGGACGAACACCTTTTTTCTACAAAAATAACATTTGTGAAATCACTCTTAATTCATGATTCAAAAAAATAATTTTTGTTTTTTAGAAGCTCTAAGAACAATTTCAAATGTTTTCAAAAATATAGTGTAAAATTAAATAAAAATACAAAATAATTTAAAAAAAATTTCTTTTGTGTATAGTGTACAGTGTAAAAAAATCATTCCTAACATATTTTCTTATTTGGTTTTAAAATTTTCAATTGCTGCCCTTCAAATTAAGTAAATTAATAAATTAATTAATGTAATTAAAGTTATAAAAAATGAACTGAAACACCAGTTAATTGATAATTGATTATATTAATCTACTTTTTCATAATTCAAAAATTCCTATTTTTATTGTAAAAAAGAAAGGAATCACAAGTTGTTTTAACTGCTTTTTTTTGAAACGTATGTTTTGCAATTAATTTTTTTAATTATCCTCACCTTATCATCTAACATCTCTCCAGGTCTTAACTTCTGCAATTTTATTCATATTGGTTTTTTAATTAATAAAATTCTTGCTTGGATGACCTTTATTTAAGTTTTTTTGTTTCTTTTGATTTCGCATTTAACCCCGAAGAAATTATTCATTTTATTTATTTATATTGTAGTTTTTTAATTTGTTAATTTATATTTGTGTATAATTATGAAATACGTGTATAAAAAATGTAATGTTATATGGTTTTTTTATGCTACATTTATCACATGCGAAAGGTAGTTATATAAATTGTAAGAAGTAAAAATTAAAAAATAAAATTAATACTAGACTGAAAGATGCAGAGTTTAAGAGAGTGGAAATTTGCATCATCTTATTTTTAGAAGAGAGAAATAGAAAATACAATGTGATTTAAATCCGGATCGAAATTTGTAGGTTAAATTTTCCTTCAATATAATTCATACAATACTAAGAGGTAATAAAAAAATGTGGTGACAAAATCGTTTCTTAATTAATAAAACCTATAAACTCGACATAACAAGAAAATGTTGTTAAAACTTAAACCCACGAAATTTAAGAACAGCTGTAAGCGGACTCATTTATTTATTATGTGTTTATTTTATTTATTCATTTTTTTGTTGATGAAGATGTATCTCGCTGCTGCATAAAATTTAAAGTTAATTGCTATAAAAAATAAAAAAGTAAACGAAAATGTAGACGACTTTTGTAATATGTATATCACGTTTTTTAAATGGAGCGGCTTAAAGCTAAATTCATAAACATGAACAATTTTATAAATTTATTTGTTTTGTCGTTTGAGGAAAAAAGTCTAAAAAAAAGATTAGTTTAGAGGTTATGTATCAAAATTTGAAACCAGCTATTGAAGCACATTCGGAATATACCAGCAAAATTGTTGGCACAAATAAAATTTGCATTTTAAATTAATAGAGGAAAGATTTCAAGCGGGGGGCAAGGAAGAATAAAATGTTGAAAGTCTTGCCAATTGTTATTGGCATCGAAAACTGGGTGATAAATTTAAAAATCATCATCATCACCGGCCTCTTTTAAGTAATATTAATTTGACTTTTTTTTCCTTTTCATTTTCCAACTTAAAATAATTCACGACGGGATTTTAATTTGTAAAAATAAATAATAATTTGATACATTTTAAATTTGAATATTTTCTTGTGTGCCCCAAAGTGCGACTGTGAAGTTTATATATTTCTTTTGTATTGGCCAATTAAAAATTATGAGTTATTAAAAATAATTGTTTTAAAATTCAGAGAGCGAGGGTGAGAGGCTCTTAAGTTTTTGTGGGTGAATGCATTTAATGATTTTAAATTTATCGCATTTTTTTAGCCCAATTATTTCAGGGCATCAACTGAGGGTGGGAAAGGAGCGCTTATTTTGGATTATTTTTCAAATTTTCATTATTCAAAATGGCTTCTAAAAATTATGTTTCTTTAAGTTAATTCGTTTTTTTAAAAAAATGTTTATCCTCGATAGATAGTAATTAAGACAGATTGAAAGAAGAATAAATAAAATTTTGCATTAAGTGTAAGTGTGTGCGACATTTGTAAAATGCGTATAACAAAGGCCAATTTTTTTCATGTTTAACAAATATTCAGATAAACGAATTTTCTTTACCTTTTTATCGTCCACAACTTCACCTGGTCGAAGTTTGCGTTTGCTCTGTATATTATTTTTATTCATTTATTTATTTAAGTTTTATTAAATTTAATTTCCCCGATTGTTTGATTTGAAAATTTTAGTTATATTGTGAATTTTTTAGGGGTTTTTTCGTGTAATTTTTGTTTTATATATGAAAAGTAAAAAAAGGAGATTAAAAATTGTTTACGGTGAGAACTAATTAAAATGAGTTTAAATAAATAAAAAGACTAAGGATGAAAACTAAATACTAAAATAGTCTACTTTTTGTTGTTTTCGTTTTGCAAAAAATTCTAAATTAAATTAATATATAAAGTAATATAACTACAATTTCAAAATATCAAAACATTACTTATTTTATTGGTTTTATACTGTCTAGACTTACTACGAAAATTATTTTGAAATTATTCGAAATCTCTAATTTTTTGTGGGTAAATTAACTAATTTAAAAAAGTGTAATAAGTAAAATAATAAGTAAACAAAAATTTTAATTTATCTAGAGTTTTGGTGCGGATGAGTTCAGAAATCTAAAAACGTACCTCATCGTTAATAAGTAAGCTGGGGCGTCGGCCTCCTTCTTCCGGGGGCACCAGGGAGCCCCGGCGACTCGGGGGTCCAGAGCCAGGGGCCAGGGAAGGTTTTCGCTCCTCCCGGATAACCTCAATTTTGGGCGTTTCCAATTTTGGTGGAGCCTTAATTTCTGGAATTTTCGGCTTGTCCTCCTGTTATTTAGTTGTTTTGAAAAAAATAATTAAGTAATACTTGGAGAAAGTAAGAAGTAAAATTTTAAAATCATTTCTGGGTCATCCAAAAGTCTTTCTATCGTCCTGTTGTTTTTTTATAGTTTTAGAAAAGTATTATTTTATGAAAAAAATATTATTAAATATTAAAAAAATATTACAATATATTGTTTTAGTAAAGTAACTGTGCATCTGTAAGTTGTTGCAAGAATTTTGAATTGTTATTAATTAATTTAAGAACTACAATTTTGTTTTGTATAAAACTTTGTTCCACTCAAACTGAGGACTTAGAATTAAATAATTTTATTCCAAAATCTCCAATTTGTATAAAATATAAATTCTATAATTATAAATAAGTTAATTTTAAATATTAACTTTTACCGGTTTTTTGCTCATTTTGTTGGTTTGCTTCACAAAAATTTAAAAAAAAAGCACAAATTAATTGTAATGGGATTATAATATAATATAATTATTTATTTAATTATTATTTTATTCGAGTCATTGTTCTTTTATTTTATTTATTTTTTTAAAACTGGTAAACAAAAACTTTACACGTTAAAATGTTTAAATAAATATCGTTCAAATTTCCTTGTTTTCTCAAGTTGATTTTATTTCATTATGATTTGTTCATTAAATTAAATTAAATTAATTGCTACTATCGAAATGTACATGTATATATATATATATATATATATATATATATATATATATATATATATATATATATATATATAAATTAAATTTATTTTCTTTTGGACTTAAAATCTCCCGAAACTAAATAACCAAAGCACGACACTGCAATCATCTTTTTTCTTCAAATCACGACTAAAATTTGATTTACCCCACTCGCAACACGAAGAATGTTTTCTAACAACTAGCCCTAAAACCCTTGGAGGGAAATATTTTGAAAATCGAATAAAAGAAAACCGTGAACAATTTTTGAATTGTACTACACACCGACGGCCAGTCATAGCACTGACGAAAATTTTTCATCGTCCCCGTCGACAAACTAAAAATTGTGTAATAATATTTTTATATTAGGGGGGAAGAGTAGAAAAAAAATACAAAAACAAGTATAAATACAAATAATGTATATATAATAAATACTGAGAAAAAAAATAAGATGCTAGATGTTAGACTAAAAAATTCAGATATGATCTCTCTTGTATTTGAACATATTTATTTTGAATCTAGGGGTCAATATTTTATTTTTATGTTATATTTGAAAACAAAACAAAAATAAAAGGACTCTTTAAGAAAATTGAATATATGTACAGTTTTCTAAATATAAATCAAGTAGGTAGTATCCACAGAAATGTCTTTTATCAAAAAGGGTATGTCTAAAAATTATTTTTTTTTGTGTTTTTCAAGAAGGGCTGCATTTTATAAATTATTAGGTCTAGAGGGAGTGGTGGGGTGAAGGAACGAGAAGGAAGAAGAGGGGTACCTTTAATCAGAGCATATTTTTGAATCAGTTTTATTTTTATACAGCCAAAATGCCAATTACATAATTTTTGATATATTTTTTACGTGTGTTCATTTTATTTGTGAGTTTTGCCCAGTTGGTAAAAATAAAGAATACGTTAAAGGGTTTATTTATAGAAAAATATTTTGAAACCATGAAATGCTATCTTTTATTTGTATGATTGTCACGCTCATGAAATGAAGGTATGTATGTATAATAAATTATATATACATATAAATATATGTATAAACGCATTATGTGTTTTTTGTACCTTTGTGTTTCACTGGCATTTTATTTTTGACCTCCTTCGCATGATAAAATCGCATTCTTGCATAAAAGTCTGATATTTTCCCTGGGGTATACTATTTTTAATTGTTTCTATTTTTTTCTGAAATTCTTGGGATAGTGACATTCATAAATTTCTTTTAAATTAAGCATAACTTGAAATTTTTCCCTTATTCTATAGCATTTTTAAAATGTGTTTTATTTTTAAATTTGAGATAAAACATTCATATTTATTTTTTTTAAGTTTTAGTTCTACAGTGGATATAAGTCTGTTAGCGAGTTAGTTTCAAATCAAACAATGTACAGTTTTCTAATTTTTGGCTAAAACCTAATGAATATATCTAAAAATGCAAAAATTCTTGTTTTTGGAGTTTTTTAATTCTTACCTCAAGTTGATATTCAACGACATCAGATATATCTGGGATGTCATCAATTTTAGGTTTTAAAGGTTTTCTATCTTTGCCATCAATTTGTTTCATTGTTTTCTATTTCATATATTATATTAAAAAAAAATATAGTTGCGAAAATTGGAAGTTTTCAATAAGAAAATATTTTCAGTTAAATATATGGACGATTGAAAACTCACTCAAAGCTGCAAATAAAATAGGCGCGAAAAGTATTTGAGTTTTGTTCGAAATTGAAATTTCGGAAAATCAGGACAGAGAAGAATAAACATTTATTGAAAATTTGTTTTTTTTAAGGGAAATTCAATAGACGGAAGTAAAAGTGGAAAGTATAAGAAGAAAGTCCAGAGATATACTTTCTTTTTTTATAGATATACATATACATATATTATTACCTTAAGGTAGTGACCCTTTTGCGGCTTACTTAGGTGAATTTTCGAAAGTCTTTGGACGAGTTTCAATTGCACGGAAAGGAAACTTTCATTTTCGATCAGTTCCTTTCGTAGAATTTGACTTTGGCCTTGACTCGAGACCCCTGCTGGTTGGTTTTTTGGCAATTTCCTCGTTTCCTTTATGTTTTTTTGTATCCATATAATGTATTTTTTTTAATCGCAATTTATTTAAAGGTATATGAAGCATAAACAAATATTAGCACATAAACATAAACGAACAATTAGAAAGTATTTACAAAAGGAATATTTATCCTTGAGAAATATTTACAATAGTTCCATTCCTTTCAAATTTTAGTGTGTAAGAATTCTTCTAGTGTTAATCATTAACCAATTTTTACAAATATGTATTATGTTTGTTGAGTGAAAACTTACCAATTTTTCAGCCTGTATATTTTTGTGGTTATTACATTAAAAAGTTCGTGTATAATTTTTAATTAAAGTTTTTTGATGCAATGCCGTAGAAACCAAGGTTGTGTTTGGAATGAAGGGAAACATAAAACAAAAGTATATCGTAAAACGAATTAAAAACAAGTAAATGTTAAACAAATGTTTTCTTACCTTTGGTTCAACAATTATTGGCCGAAGTGTCGGTTTTTCATCAGAACCAAGACCTTCTGGCAATTTTCCTTTGCCAATTTTAAAACCTTTGGGCTGTTCTTGAGGTTCGGATTTGGCTTCTTCTTTCTACAAGGCAGGGAATTGGTGGTATGGTTTTTATTTACTTTTTATCATGCAATTGTTAGTTTCTAAATTTATAAAATGGACTTTTTCTCTATATGAAAATTTTGATTGAATTGGAAATTAAAATTTCATGGAATATAAAAATTTCTATGTATATATTTTGGTACCTATTTAGAAAATATAAAAATTAATCAAATCACAATTTAAAAAAATACCTTTGGTGGTCCATTTTTAAGACTCGCCTGTTCTGGTTCTTTTTTCTGTGTTTCAACAGCTTTTTTCTCCATTTTTCCGGGTATATCCAATTCACGTTGAAAATCGCTTGGCAAAAATTCAGATTTTTCATATTTTTCCAATTCCGGGCGTTCATAATCTGGAATTTCTGGTAATTCTTCATATTTCTTTGCTTTAGCAACTTTTTTAACAATCTTCTTTGGTTCGGGTTTTATTTCTTCTTTTGGTTTATCAACTGATGTCTTACGGAGTTTTGGCAACTCTTCAGCTTTTACCTCTTCGACTTTAGTCTGTGATTTTGATTTTAATGCGATGGACACATGCATATTTTGGTTTTGGGGGAAAAAACAAAATTAGAAAATAAAAAACACTTATTTATAAATTACATAGCCTCCAAAGGCGACATATTAAAAATTGTAGTGTAGATTTTTATTAAATGTTTTGTTCTAGTTTTTGTGTAGAAAAAGTGTTGTTTTTATTTAAAATCTCGTGCCGAAATTGAATGTCAAATGTGCGCAATAACAATTTGTTATTTTACATAGAGCATACAAATTATGCAGAAAATTAATTATTATTATCATGTACTTCTACATTTGCTCACCTTCATTGACATTTTGCGTTCAACAGCTGGCTTCAATTTCGGAATTTCTTCCTTAATTTCAGTCGGAGACTTTTGTGGTTTTAAGATTTTATTTTCCATTTCATCCTTTATTATTTCATATTTTTAATTATTTTGTTATGTTTTAATTTGTGTGTGTGAGAGTTTTAATTATTTAGTAATTTAAAATTGTTGGTTTAAAATTAGTTCCAATTCCATTTTTGGTGTTGTAAATAATGCAGAGGTAAAATGTGAAATATAAAAATATAAATTAATGTAAAAATTGGGAATATAATTTTAAAAAATAACTTTATTCTTTTTAAGGGATAGTATCGGGGAATTTGGTTTTTACCCAATAATTTCCTTGATTTTGATAATTAACAAATTTTTATTACTCACCTTGAGAGCCTTTTTTTCAACAACGGAAGCGCGCCGACTTTCGCTATTTTCTTCCTCGATCTGGATCCACAGGGTACACATAAAAATTATTATTTTATTTGGGGATATATTTTTGTTTTAAACTACCTAAATTATGCACAATTTCTCTCACCTGAACTGATGATTTTCGTGATATTTTTCCATCTTCAGCGATAACTTGCTCTTTTGTAACCGACTTTCGACGAATTTCCATTTTACTTTCTTCCTTAAGTGCTGTAATCTCCTGTTTTTTATGGTTTTTCGAAACATCACAAGAAAAAGACAAAACGAAACAACTTTAACAGAAATTGTCACATTTTGGGCCTTAACGTTAATTTTTTTTTAAACATTACACTGTTATTTACGATTTCATAAAAATTAAAAGAAGAAGGTGATAGATAAGCCTATATCTTTAATTTTTGCATTACCTAGTTAACACCATAAAATTACCACTAAGCCACTGAAGCGAAGAAGGAGAAAATATTAAAGTCAACTTTTAAATCATTTTAAATGTGCTATGTACTTCTCAGTTTTTAGTGTAGAAAATGTGTTATTTATGTGTAGAAGGCAAAAAACCGTATATTGTCTCAAAAGTCAAAATTTGTTTACCTGTTGCTCAAGTTTTTCTTCATCTTCAGGTTTTATATCTTTAAATAATTTGTCTGGTTCTTCCTGTTTTTGTATGTTTTCGTATTTTTTTTTAAATTTTAATTTATGAGTGCTTAAATCTTACTCTTAAATAATTTACTTAAGTTTGTCTTAATCTTATCAATTTTAATTAAATTCTTTAATTTAATACTTGCCTTTCTCTCCAGCTTTTTAATTCCGATTTGTTCTGTAGTTTTCTGTTCATTCAAAAAAATATAAATATTAGATGATTTTTTATTTTTGTAAATAAATTTTTTAATTAATAGAATCGATATATTTTTCAAAACAAGCTAGTGTAAAAATGTGTTTTTGTGCTACTCTACCTCTGGTTCAGTTGTTCCATTTGCTAGGCTTGGTTTCTCCTAAAAAAAATATCAAAACATATTTTTTTATGTAGTGTAATTTTTGTATTTCGTGTATGGGTTTTTCAAGCGTTTCAATTTTAATTGAAATTTTACTATCTTTTGATTTTAAGGTGTAAAACATATAAATTGAGTACCTCCGGTTTTTTGGCATCTTTAATTATTGGTTGTGCCTCCTCTGGTCTCTTTTCCTGTTTTTTTATTGTAATGTAAAGAAGTATATTGTTTAAAAAATATGTATGTTAATGTATATGTGCATAAACTTAAAAATATTCATTGAAAAGAAGCGAATATTACATCCCCATTATTTACGAAATATATAAATATATTAAACGATACATTTGTTAACGTGTAGTGACCTGTTATCTTTATCCACTGCTATTTTTACGCAAGAACAAAAATACCTACATCAATTAGAGGTTCTTTTGGTTTTTCTGATTTTAGGCTAGGCTTCTTCTTTTCAGGAATTGGTTCCACCTTTTTCTATTATTATGGTGTAAATAAATTTTGTTGGTGTATGTGTAAGTGTGATTGTACGGAATACAAACGATTTTAATGTTAGTAACTTTGCTTCTAAAAAATCTAAATTTTCTTTATATATCTCAATTTCCTTAGGCTCTTTCACCTCAAGCTTACGGTCCTGTTTTAGTTTTATTTTTCGTTTTCCAAAAGTTTGGTGTATTTTATGTAGAATGTAAATGTAAAAATTTATAATTAAAATTTAAATTTTAGTTAAATTTCAAGATATTAAAAATTTAAGGAAAAGAAGCATTACAAAGACTTTCTAACACAGTACGATTTTGTTTTTTGTAATTTGGAAAACAAAATTTACCTAATTACATTTTGAAATGCATACATATGAGTGCACGAACAGAAGTAGTATTAGTAACATGACTCACCTCAATAATTTCAATCTTTTCTTCTTTTTTCTTCTTTTCCTCAACCTTTTTCCTTTCTCCAATTTTTTTAGAGTCAATCTTCTTTTCTGTCTCCTTCTTCTTTTCTTCAACCTTTTTCTTTTCTTCTTCTATTTTCTTATTTTCAACTTCGACCTTTTTCTTTTCTTCTTCGATTTTCTTCTTTTCTTCTTCGAACTTTTTCTTTTCTTTTTCCTTCTTTTTTTTTTCCTCGTCTTTCTTCTGTTCTTCTTCAATCTTTTGCTTCTCTTCCTCTTCCTTCTTCTTTTCTTCTTCTTCAGCCTTTATTTTGTACATGTTTTGTTGTTTTTTTATAGTTTTGTTATTTATTTCAGTTGATACCATGAAAATTTAGTAATTAAACACAAGACAAACAAAATAAGTTAGACAAAAGTAACATGAAACATATAAGGAATTGTTGTCTTCTTTGTTTTATATATATAAATAAATAAATAAACAAATCTGCACATCTAATATAAAAAATGTATAAATGCTCACATCTAGAGTAAAAAGTAATCGATTTGCGATTTGTTCAAATCTGAACTCTATCTAACATCTATAAGAAGAAGAAACTATAGGAGAAAAGCATCACGTCTTCAATGATTGTGCTTCTTCCAAAACAAGAGCAACTATCTTAATAAAAACGAAGCACAGAGGAAAAAGGTGGCACAACGGAACACAAAAGATACCTCTTCTTCTTTATCTTCCTTTTTTTTCTTAAGTGGCTTCAACATAACGTCAAATATTTTGTTGCCTCCCTTTTCCTCTGGCGGTTCAATTTGCGTTTTCTTTTGTACCTTCTTTTTTTCCTCTTCGACTTTGTTTTTCTCATCCTCTTCCTTCTTCTTCTTCTTTTCGTCCTTCTTTTCAACTGTTATCTTCGCACTTGACTCATCCTGTCCCATGTCATTTGAGACCACAACTCGATACGAAGATGTGTGCTCCTTTTTCGCTGAACTAAAAGTCAGCCTAGCCGTCGTACCGTCAAAAGTTGTTGTTATCTCTTTCGTTTCTTTTATTATAACTGTCTCCTTGTACCAAACTATCTTACATTTTTTGTCAGAATGTTTAAGCTGAATTAGCAGCTCAAATGTTTTTCCCTCTTCGACCTTTTGATTGACTAATTTTCGGGAAATTTCTGGCTTTGTTTGCTTTTTCTCCTCTTCGGGGATGTCGGTGAGTTGAACTATTTGTGAAACAGCTTCACCCTTTTCATTGCTTGCAATCAATTTATAGGAACCTTTGTCAATTTCTTGAACTTCATTAATTTCAAGTTGTACGGCAAATTCACCGTCTTTCGTTTGTTGAACTTTAACAATTCGACGTTTGTCTTCTTTGATGGCTTCGGTCTCTTTGAACCAAGTACATTTTGGCTCGAACTTTGATGCGACTGTGCATTCAATTACTACTGTACGTTTCTTGATAATTTTGATAATCTTTGGCTTATCTTTAATAACAGGAACAACTGAAATATGAAAAATTTAGATTATAGTCATTTTAAAATTGACTACATATCTTCAAAATTCGTTAACATATATTAAAAACTCCCAGAAATTATCGTAAAAATTCTTCAAAGTTTTTTAAAATTTGTCAAACGATATTAAAGTTCGTCAACATTAGTCAAAATTGATTAAAAATTGTTCATCAAAATTCCCCAAACTTCGTCAATGTGTTTTAAAAGAGGTCAAAGAGTATCAAAGGTCGTCAGGATTCCCTGACATTTGTAAAGATTGATCAAAAATTAATGTCTTAATTTTGTCAAAAGCTGCCAACGATAATAAACATTTTCGAAAATCATTTAATTTGATAATACTTACTTTCAATATTAAGCGTAAGATTTGCGTTAAGTTCGCCTAAGTTATTTTTAATGTTACACTTGTACAAGCCAGAATCTTCCATTTGCGGATCCTCCAATTCTAATTTTATATAGTAAATGTCACCGCGTTGTTCCATTGATATTTTTATTTTATTGTTCTCCTTAACAACTTCACCGTCACGAGTCCAAAGTATGTCTGGTTTCGGATCTGCTTTAACTTTACATTCCATGATTACCAATTTTCCATTATTTTCTGATACAATTCTTGGCTTTTCAACGAATGTTGGACCTTCACCTTCAGGTTCTGGTTCAGCTTCAATGTTCAAATTTAGATTAGCATTGCTTTCACCAAAATCATTTTTAACATGACACCGATATGTTCCACCATCAGCAGCATCAGGATTCTAAATTTTAATTTAATTATAGTTATAATTACATTTTGCGTTTTGTTAATTTTATTTTGTTTTGTTTGGGCAAATCAAGCCATTTAAAAATTTATGCTTCAGTCCTAACCTGATTTTCAAATTTAAATTTTAAATGTCGTTTTAATTCAATAATTGACAATCCTTCAATTTCGTTAATCTTACCTTTATTTCGAGAATGAGTTCATACAAGTCTTCGCCGGTTGAAGTCGATTTGATTTTTATTTTTTTGGACTCTTTTACGACGTTCTGACCCCTGTACCACGTGACAATGGGTTCTGGTTTCGCTTTACATATGCATTTCATCGTAATGAGGGTTCCGGATTCGTTGGGGATTATCCGAGGTTTTTCAGTAAATGACGGAGCAAATCCATTAGCGTCATCGGCACCTTGATTTGTGAAGTTATTTTTCATATTAATCGAAATTTAAGTATTTATTTTGTTTTTATGCTTAATTTTTTGGCGGATATACATATGTACCAAATTTTATATTGATCTTAATGAATAAAAAGAAAGAGTAAAACAAGCTTATGTTGGAGCAAACGCTGGTGTTATGAGGTTATTATGTAGTAAATATTTTTATTTTTACTTATTTTAACTATTTTTGTTTTTATTTTTTTTTAAAGAGAACCAACCTTGCTCCCAGTATTCAAATTTTGCATGGCTTATGTAGTCTATTAATTTTCCTAAAAAAAACAGTTATCTAATTTTTGTTAATGAATATCGGTGTGTGTTACAATTAGTAGCAAATTGTGTTTTAATAATATTATATAGAAGAAATAGTAGGAATAGAATTATTTTATTATGATTACAATTACATCATGTTTTCTTTTATTGCTCTCTTTCCATTCAATTGTTTTATAAATGTTGTTTTTTATGTAATAAATTAATATATAAATCATAAGCTAAAAACAGTATATAATATATATATACATATATATGTATATAATAAGGGTATATACCTTGAAAGTTAAGTGCGATGTTTGCATTGCTTTCGCCATAAATATTAAATGCGTTACACCGATAGTTCCCTCCATCATCTCTTGTTGGATTTGTTATTTCGAGGGTTAAAATATAAACGTCCTTTGATATCGCTTTACGCGACATTTTTATTCTTGGTGAATCGGTTATTTGCTTATCACCTTGGAACCAAGTTATGTCTGGAACCGGATGTGCCTCTAAAACGCACTCCATTATAAGTATATCTTCTTCTTGTCGTATAGCTGGCTTTTTTGGAAAACGTGGCGATTTACCGTCGGGTATTCTATGAGATTTTCATTTGATATACATAAGACAAAGTAAAGGATATCTTTAAAAGCAATAAATCAGAGTTACAACTTTATAAAAGCAATAAATCAGAGTTACAACTCTATAATTACCGATGAGTTAATTATTAATTAAAGTAGTTAAATTATAATTAAACAATTCTGATTTATTTCTAATAACCTCAGTGTCTTACTTTGGTTTGGTGCCACCTTCAAAATTAAGATTTATCGTAGCAACACCTTCGCCGTATTTATTTTTAGCTTTCGCTCGATACTCGCCCTTATCGCCAGTTACAACATTCGAAATTTCCAATTTAGCCATATGGTAAAGTTTCTGGTCTAGCTCCAGTGACATTTTGTAACGTCCACTAGGCTTAAGCTCCTCCTTTCCGTGATACCTTAGTTTTTAATAATTGGCAGTGTTTATAATTGTCGTTTATTTAATTTTTTATTTTAATTTTTGGTTTTTTTTATATATTTTCGTGTTTTGGCGGTGCAATTTAAATTTAAAGCGCATGAAGTCCGTTTGTTGTTTGCAGCCGGTAGATGGCGTTGCGTATCAGCAAAAGATTTGTTGGTTAGGGTGAAGAAAAAAAGGGTTTTATGAAATTTTTATTGCATAATATTAATTATACCAGATAACTGTTGGTTTCGGATCCCCCACACACCGGCACTCAAACGTTATATTACCACCATCTTCGCTTTGTCGAATAACGGGTCGTTCGGTAAATGTTGGTTTTATGCCATCTTCGGGAACGGGTGCTTCATCGCCTAAATTTAATTTAAATATTTTGGTTTTTGTTTTTGGTTTTTTGGAATTATTCTTTTATTTCATTTTATTTCCTTTTTGTATTAAACGTGCACATTTTAAATTTATATATAAAATATTTTTTTATTCGTTTATTATTTTGTTATTAACAGGTATAAACCGTCCACTTCATAACTGGGGACTTTTAAATTTTTTAATTATTATCGTTTCTCAACATGCGAATTCTTGTTTTTGCTGTTTTTTCAAAAATCCATTCTTTTACTGAATTATAATTTTAATTGATTAATTAATTATATTCAATTAATTGTATTTAATTATCACACATTTTTGAAAAAGGATGGGTCTGGATTTGGTCGCTTTTTCCTTTTTTTGGTTTATTATAGAATTTCACACTTCAGTTATAACAACAACAAAATTTATTCTATTCCATTTTGTGTATATAGTGGAGAAAATGTGTAAATTGAAAATAAATAGTATTCCAATTAAAGATAAGATAATGGGAGTAAATAGCATAAAAAAGACTTTTCCTTTTATGGAATTTTAATTATAACAAGAATATTAAGTGGACATTTTGTTATTATTTAGGCTCACGAAACGCAGCAAAAAGAAAAAAGCGCCAGTAATTTTCAACTATCCGTAAATATTTTGTTATATTTATTTCATTTTTTTATATATAACATCAAGAAACAAATGTTTTCTATCTCAAAAAAGCAGTGAATTTATGAATGCTAGTAATTTTTAATAAAAAAAGCACCAATAATGTTTAATTTTTATTGTTAGTTTTTATTATAACTCACAAGTTATTAGTGTTAAATATAATTATAATAAGAAATATACATGTAAAATAAAAAAAAATTAAAAACTAATTTAAAACGTTTTTCGTAACTTACTATCGAAATTTAAACTAATTGTTGCGTTGCTTTCGCCCAGTTCGTTTTTCGCGGTCACCTTGTATTTTCCAGCATCCTCAACTGTAACATTTTTAATCTCAAGTGACGCGAAATACGAGTGTCCATCCTTGTCTACCATTATCTGGATAATTCCGATAAAAAAGAAGGTAAAAGTAAGTGACTTCCATTTCTTAACAACAGTTTTCATTTAATTTTAATTTTTTTCAAGATTGGACCCCACTAGAAACAAATTTTAGATTGAATTCCACCATTTTCAGTTTTAGTTTCAGACCTATCTCAATTTTGTGGAATGCTCGAAATGCATCAGAATGAGTTAAAGATGCGAAATATCCAATTATTGAAAACTAGTTGATGTTTTGAAACTAAGTATTGAATCCTCATCTTTGTTTTGATATGTATTATGGGACGAATACTAACTTTAGGCCTCTTCTTTAAGTAAAAATATTAATTTAATTTAAGTAATATCGGTTTGTGTTTTGATATAAAAAATTCTTTAAAACAGTTTCACAGGATCATAAATCGTAAGTTTCGTGACATGATTTAAAAATAAACTCCTCAAGCTGAAAATTTTGCGAAGAAAAATATCTTAAGGATGCAAAAAGAAACGAACTTAAAATAGTTAAAAATAGATTTTAAGAAGAGTTGTTGACCCAAATGTTAGTATTTTGCTAAGGAAAGAAATTATGTATTAATTTGTATTTCTTTAGTTATTTTTGGTTAATACAAATACCCAATAATTTTTTTTCCTAAAATACACTCCGGCTTACTTAATTTTATCAGATAAATTCAAAAATAGCGCGCTAAAATGTGACAGTGGCTAAGAGATTTTAGGTATAAGAACTTAAGCACTGGCGGATTGTTTTATTATTTAGTATTATTTATTTACTGATAATCTTAAATACTGTACTGAATGAAAATCTGCCAAAAAGTAAACTGCAATAGACTTACATTCATTTACAGTGGCTTTTTCTAATTATAATTTTGCTGTACAATTTTTTATCTAATTAATTATTTTGTAATTTTTACCTTATGTCTGGCTGTTTCTTTAACTGATGTGCCATTGTGAGACCACATCACGGCTGGTTTTGGATCGGCATTAATTTGGCATTCAAAAAGCAGGCGTTTTCCATCATCTTCTTGCCGGATCGCTGGCTTTTTCGTGAATGTCGGCGCAAAGCCATCGATTTGTCTAAATTATTTTTGTTATTAAATTTTGTGTTAACTATAAACAATTGTTTTGTAAAAAACAAATTAAAGCATAGTAGATTGAAATTAAGACAATAAATTGAAGCCACTTACCGTCCCCTAGAAACTGCTCCTCGAATTTCTTTTTATTTTATTTATAATTTTGGTGAATGTTAAATAAGCGGCAGTTTTTAAAAGCATAAACCAAACAGAGAGAGAGAGAGAGAAAGAAATAAAAAAGAAGATAATTGAATAAAAACATAAATAATTATGGTTAGCAAAATTACATTTAAAAAATTACAGGTTTTAAGATAATTACAGTATATGGTATTAATTTGTTTTCGTGTAATTTTTGTTGTATTCTAAAATATAAGTATTTTTATATTCATTACTTTTGTAAAGCAGAGGTAAGAAGCGGCAGAAAATTTGAGAGACAAATTCTTTTTAGTATTTTTAAAGCTTTTAATTTTGTGGCGGGAATCGCAAGAGTAAGAATTAAGACAATTTTGGATTTAATCTCACCTCTCTTTGGGTTCGTCCGCCGCTGAAATCGGATACAATCTTAATTAGTGTAATAAACATTTAAATCAAATGGAGATTTTAAAATTTGTTTCCGGATATTTCATATTTTATTAATTTTTTGTATAGAATGATGATGAGTGTAGTTTTGTTTTGTTTTAACAATAGAATTTCTAAAATGTCAAAGAAATTCTATAGTACCACTGTTTTCTTTTAATATTCGATATATATAAATTTATATTAAGTATAAGTTAAAAAATTAAGGAAACTTACGGCTAAAATTCAGATTAATCGATGCTGAAACTTCACCCATTTTATTTTTAGCTTTAACCTTATAAAGGCCAGCATCTGTTTCGATGACATCGTCAAGGTCTAAAACTACTGTGAATTTGTTATCGCCTACAGATTGAATTTTAAATTTTGTCCTTTCATCTTCTTTAACCAGCTCATCACTTCGATACCATTCGATTTCGGGTTTGGGTGATGACAGCAAAACACATTCAAAAATTAATCGATTACCATCATCTTCTTGTCTCAGTTGTGGCTTTTTAACAAAGCTGGGAGCGAAATCTTCAGCCACTCCCATGCTGATATCATTTGTTTTCTATATCACAATTTAAATGTGACATTAATCGATGTGATCCTGTAAATTAAAAATAATTTTATAAATATTCAGTATTAAAACATTACATAGAATTAGTATCTTTTTTACAAAACAATGGGCGAAATTTGCTTGATTTCCTTGATTTATGAAATATCCAGCTTAGTCAGTTTCAATTAAAATATGTAATGACTTAATTAATTATGTTTTTTTTTTTGTATTTAAAAATAACAGAGTACGTTTTTCAAAGCAATTTTGCTTAATTATAAGTAATTATAATTTTAAATATTTAACTAGTTAAGGATGTAGTAAATGTGAAAACTAACTTAAAAAAAAACACAAAATTGGTCAACCGGGGAAGGATAAGGGAGCAACTTCAGACTTCTGTAAATATTGTGAGTTTAAGTTCTATTTTTATAAAACTGACTACCATATGACGCTTTGTGATTTATTTTATTCCTTTAAATAATCTAACTATTAATTTTAGGTAGGATATCTTAATAACAAGTTTTAAGTTAGGTTACATTAATTTTTGTTTGAAAATATTTTTAACTAGTTTCTTTTTGGTTTCGTATTACTTGAAAATACAAAGAAGGGGAAAATAAAAATATGTATGTAAGTTTGAAACGTTTGTATTTTAATCTCCCGGTGCGCTCCTCAATTTGAATTTTATTTTTAGAACGTATCCTCAACTCATATATTCGTCAGTTTTTAACAGACACAAGAAAATTAGCTACTTGCGTCTGCGCAAGGTAAAATTTGAGCAGTTTTTTTTTGTTGCTGTAATGGAAGCTAACTTATCCCCCCTTTTAAAGATTAAGATTTTGCAAAAATAATATTAAATAATATTTTAAATGTGAAAGAAAGCCTTGCCGTTGATAATCTTTAAAAATTAAAATCACGAAACAAATACTATTTATAATTTAAATAAAAAATAAACGATGGGTAGTAATTTAGAAATAAAAATTCTATTTCAGTTTAAAATCTAAAAATATCAAGCAAAAATATTTCTAAAATTTTCACAATAATTTAAACATTTTTGCCTTTTCTTTTTCTTTACGGTGAAAGAATTCACTCAGGAAGTTGTAAAATTATAAAAACCACAATTGCAATTCTTTCGATAAGCTTTATGTTTAATGCTTTCGAGCAGTGCACAAAAAATTGAAATATATATAAAGAAAGTAATTAAAATATCTCAAAAATTTCAATTATTAATATCATTCACTCAATATAATTTCACTTTTATTTTCCATCACTTTTCCATTCTATTCAAAATATTTTCCCACATTTACATTTATCTTAAATTCACTGAGAGCCACTATAAAATTTATTTATGTATTTGGACAGTTTTCCAGATTTAGTTGAAATCAATGAAATGAAGCAAATAACCTTTTTTTTATTTTTTGAAAACTATCAAAGAAAAAAAAATTCTATTTAAGATTATAAAAATTTTACTGAATTATTATATTATTTTTATTCCTTTGATATTTAATAGTATTATTTGCATACGCCACACAATTTTTTTTCTTAAGAAAATGTTATATTACTTTTTTATAGATATTTTATTATTATTGTTTTTTTTATGGATCTGCTCTCGGTGTGCCTCACAAAAAATCCCAACTTCTTTTTTAAAGATAAAAATCTTCACTCGCGGCGAAACGCGAACTACAACTGAATAAGAAATTTCGATTCAAAGCTCAAAGCTTGCGCCTCTTATGTATTTCTAAAACTGATTAAATATATAAAAGTCAAGATATGTGAACGAAAATAAATTCAAGTGTATGGGATTCACATTTTAAGAGGGCATCCTCTTTTTGTACTTTTACAAAATATGCTTTTTTAAAAAAGAGATTTTGCTAATTGCATTTTAGCACATCGTTTTATGGAGTCTAGTTTAAGATTTTAGATTTTTTAAGGTTCGAAAGTCTATGAAAATGAATACCATAAAAATGTATGCCTAGGAAAACTTTTTCCATAATTTACTTTAACACTTTATATATAATCATAAAACTAAATGTCTACTATTGTCTATAAAAACATTAGTTTTTTAAAAATTAATGTCCACAAGGGTCTTTAAAAAAATAGTAAACACAAAAAATAAGTAATGTCTACTAATAATTAAAAAACTTTAAAGAGCTTAATTTTTGTGTGCCGAGTATAAAAATAAATTTAAATTAATCAATCGTTCGTCAGGTGGAAGCACGTACAAAATTCTTAGTTTCAACTTAAGGCATAATTCTCATTGTCACATCCTTTAGTCACTCAGCTGCACAAATTCTGTTTTGTTTGCCTATTATAAAATTGCGATTAAAGAATTAATTTCTACCGAAGGAATCCATCCTCACCGCTATGTGCGGCGGTATGCTTCTAAAATTAAACTTTATTTATATAGAAAATGATAGAGTGTATGATGCGTTTCGATATTTAAAAAGTATTTGTAGGTGGGTATGTTGAAATCTAGAACTTAAAGATAGATGAAAGAGTCAAGAGATTGTTTGCAGTATCATATTTTTTATTGTTTCGTAGATTAATCAATATCTATATAGCAAAAACATATTAATTGCATTGTTTTTTTCTTTTTGTGGTGTGACGCGGTGCCCTGTTGAAAAAAAAACTTTTATTACCCGATTGTCATAATTTTTTGCAATATTTTCTGGAATTTTTGGAACCCTAAAATTCACCTGACTATTCGATACCCTGGTTTTCAAAAATATTGTTCTAGACTTTATTTCGAATTTTGGGCTTTCTGTAGAGCTGAATATGTTAGCCTCCAAAAAGTATTGGGTATCTGAGATTTTTTTTCTGGAAATTTGGAAATCATTTTCACTTGAATGACCTTATTTGGTGTAATTTTAGCTTTCTGAGGAGTTTGGCTTTCCGTATCGTAAAATTATTGCTACGGACTTATCCTCATTTTAAAGTTAAATTCGATTTAAAAAACAACACAATTTTTAATTATTTTAAGTTGTAGATCCTGCGCAAAAAGGTTTCCATCAACAATCAAAAAATTCCATATTCTCTTCAAGACGTGCGAAAATTGCAATGAAAATAAATTATTTTTTTCGTTTTTCGGAGAAAGAAACTTTTATATTCAATTCTCGTGTTTGATGTAAGGCTAAATTTTATATCCAGCTGCATAAAAATTCCCATATCTCTCTAAGAAATAAGCAAAAATATAAACTGTCAGCTTGGTCACTCTGTGACTTGATATTGTCACTTGATAGGTACCAGATTTTATTTTTCCTGGAAAGCAGAATGTGTTTAATTAGTCTAGGTGAACATTTTGAATGCCTAAATTATTTTTCAGATCAGGTCGGCTATTTTTGGTTAAGTGTTTTTTCGCCTTCAACAATTTTCATTTTCGCTTCAAGACGGGTAAAAATTGCAATGAAAAGGATTCATTTGTTCGATTTTTCAGAACAACTTTTATATAAGAACCATCACCTTAGTACAAGATGAAACAGCCATCATTTGGTTCTTTATTTTTCTTTTTTTTAATAATGCAGATTTGGACCTTCACAACAAATTGCTGAAGATATTCACCTAATTTTGCTTCATGCCTGTGACACACACGTAGTATAGATATCATAGTACACGGATGTACTACGTGTGTGTCACTGAATACTACGTTAATACCAGGTGAGCAGGCTGGTATAAACGTAGTATCTATACTAGCATTTTAGTGACTACAGCGCCGATTTCGAGCAGTGGGAAAATTTTGAACGTAAAAATTTGTCAATTTTTTAAAATTTGTTTGTCATTTACGCAAGGCTAAGGTCAGTTAATACTCGGTTTCGTGTGTAATTTTGAATTTGAATTTGGTTTGCCACAATGCAAATGACAGTTTGTACTAGATTGCTGTGTGTCACCCAGCATAGTATAGAGGATACCATGATATCCGTACCATGGTATGTATACTACGTGTGTGTCACAGGCATTAAGCATCAAAATTTAGGCTCTTCGGATCCCTACTGAAGTACCTAATCTATTCGCGATTCGCCAAAGACTGACTACTACAAAATAAATATAATTAGAACGCTCAAGCCAATCTAGCCTTAATACTGTTCTTGGACAGATTGAAATCTATATGGCCAAAATAATTAATAATAGATCGAGACATTGATGCCATAGGCCCGTGGAAACCATTTCCACCTGTATGTCTCAGAGAGCGAGCCGAACCTGAATATTAAAGCAAGACAACAGGGCGAAGGAATCAATCGATGTGCAGGCACTCAAATGTGAAAGCAGTCCTAGAGACCTCATATCTAAGCTGGAGTGAATCCAATATTATTAATTTCAGCCTATCGGCATATGGAGGTAACGTAACTGGATCGCTCCAATTCAGCCCCCGAAGAGCAAAACGTAAAAACCGACGTTGAACAGCCTCAATCCGATGTATATGGACACAGTAGTAAGAAGACCAGACGCAAGAAGCGTACGCCAGGATCGGCCGAACGAAAGAACAATATAGGAGCCGCCTTATGTAAGGATCTCGAAATTCCTTGGTCTATCTCTTGATAAGTCCCAGGACGCTCTATTAACTATTGCGTCGGTGCGGTCATCATAACAAAGACAGTTGTTGGGTACAACAACCACACACCTAGGTCCTTAACTTTGTCAAGTTTGGCTAGGTCACAGCCGTTAATCGAATAGTCAAAAGTGGTTGGAGTTCTTTTGCCACAAATAGACTTAAGGGTGCACTTATTATTATTAAGTGGAAAAGAATTTATAGAACAACATCGACTAAGAGCGTCTAAGTCAGAATTTAAGAGTTCGCAATTGTGACCAGTAGACACAACACGAAATATCTTGGCGTCGTCGGCATAGCAAAGAATTTGCGAGGAAGAGGGGTAAATCATTAGTAGATATGGAAGAAGGCCAAGGTGGCTCTCCTGGGGCACACCAGAGGAATTGCTAATTTCCTCTGAAAGAGAGTCTCGGAATAACACTCGCTAAGCACGAAGCGTCAAGTAGAACTGGACCCACTGCACAAAGACAAGAGAAAAGCCCAAGACCTCGAGCTTGCAAATTAAAACGGCGTGAGTGATCCTATCAAATGCTTTACTAAAGTCCGTGTAAATACAGTCGACCTGTTTGTCATCTTCAACTGCGTTGATACAGAAATGCGTAAATTCGAGAAGGGTCGTAGTTGTCGACCTACCCTTCATGAAGCCATGTTGAGAGTTGCTAAGGAGAGGCTTACCATGAAAAGACAAGACTTTAGAGATGAAGACCTCAAAAATGTTTGCAAACTGGCCAAATTAGCAACTGGTCTATAGTTGGATATATTGCACTTATCGCCCTTTTCATGGTGGGGAATAATAATGGACGATTTCCTACATGACGAAATTCGTCCAAGAGAGGTCGATAAGTTAAATACATAACGCAAAATCGGAACAAGGCAAACAGAAAAATTCGTTAGAAGGGAAACAGGCACACCATCAAGACCGCAAGTATCACTATCAGTCAGATTATTAATGTCATGATTGTGTCGTCATGGAGTAAAAGGTTTTTTATTTCCAACGAGGTAGAAGGAAGTGACGTCAAGAAATCAAACTCGCTAGAACTAATCTCGCAATTGTTGCGAGTGAAAGCAGGAGCAAAAAATTGTCCAAATAAGTTCGCTATGGTCAAGGGGTAACCATTCCCAACCTCATCCAATTTCATTAAGGACGGGAAGCCATTTGTCTTTCCTTTGGAATTTACGAACCTCCAGAACTGCTTAGGCTCATCATGCAAAATAAACTTCATTCTTTGAATGTAAATCTCATAAGAGGTTTCCACAGCGGAATTAAATTTATCGCGGAGTTCAATGAATATAAAGTGATCCACATCGCTTCCCGAAACACATAACCGCTTCAAAGCCTTATTCTTCAAGTTTTTAAGCCTTCTGAGCGAGTCATCGAACCAGGAGGTTAAAATCAGAATTTCTGACTTTATTAGTAGGCCCACATTGTATGTAGCACGCAAGCGAACTAAGTTTCATAAAAATTTGCGACAGCGGCATCAATATCTCGTTCCACAGTAACGTAAGACCGGTCATAAATAGAAAATTTAGAGTTGAGGTTATCGTAATCAGCCTTCGTAAAATTAAAAGTATAGTTGGCATGCGATGGAGGAGGGGGATCACCTGTCATAAAAGTTAATGACACACACAGAGCCGGATGATTCGACGACTCAAGCAGTAGAGGGTCCGAACAGCGTCTAGCCACTCTGGCAAAAGCATCAGAGCTAAACAACTATCCAAAAATCGTTCGTTGTCGTCATCAACACCTGAACACTGTTTCAATCCAGAAGAGCCCATGTCGTCAATGAAGCGAACAAAATGCTGTGGGGTTGAAAACTAAGACGGAAAGAAATCGTCAAGACCAGATGGCTGCCAGCCAAGACAAGGTAGGTTGAAATCACCAAAAAGGTAGAAGACATCACAAGGCTGCATTGAATTGTTTAGTTTGTCAATGCGGAATATACGCAGCAGCAATGTATATATTCTTCCTGGGAAACTTCATGCAAACAACAAGAAACTCCAAGACCTCACTGCGAAAACACCAACCTGGACGCATGAAATATAGTAGCGGACCGCGCAAAGGGCCACATTTAGTAACTCAACACAACCACATACAACGTGCATCAAGATGCAATAAACAAAAGTTAGAGAATACATAAAGGGTGCATTGAAATAACAGTAATATTTACATGCAAGATTCTAGAAAACACAAGATAACACAGTAAGAGAGTTAAAAAAGGACTTCTTTAGTACATTTTTTTCTTTGGCCCCAATTCCAGGTAATAAGGGGACCAAACTTGGTTTGCATATTCAAGAATATGTCTCACGAAAGAGATATACAGGGTGTTCAGAGGTGGGAGGGAAATATTGCAGGAAGTGCAAGCTCAGGCCGAGACAAGCAAAAAATCGTGTGGGTGGGGCGGGGGGGGTCATCTCGCACCGTTCGGCAGTTACAGGGTGATTCGTAAATCTGAATTTTGCCTTATATAGGAACCGCTTTTGTATTTTTATCTTTTTTTCTACGCATCGAGACCCCAAACCAGTCTTAAAAAATCACTATTTTGAAGCCCTTTCCAAACAGGTCAACATCACCCCCCTTACCTCCATCCCTTGGCTACAACCACCTCTGGAAGTTGAAAAATTAACATTTGTTTCCCGATTTTTCACCTTTCGCACCACTCTTCTCCGAAATTCACGTTATTAGCATACATACTTTATATTTTTTATAAGTTACGTATCTAATTATCTAATACCAAAAAGGTGCAACGTGCCTAAGCAGAAAGGGGTTGCGAAACACAGGTAATCAATTTTTATTATTTCAGCAAAACTGTTATAAAATAAAAAATGTAATCTCGTTAAATGGCGTTTTTAGTTCATTATCAACTAAAATATTGACTCGTAAGTATCCTGACGCTCCTTTTATAATACCTCCTATGAATAATGTTATAAAATGGGCAAGTTTGAAAGGACATTGACAACAGTCGAAGAAGCAATCGATAAGAACAGGTGTTTAATAGAAAAAATTAAGAAAAAATGGCAGAATTCAGTGTTGAAGAGTATGCCGATATTATTTACGTATACGGTTTAGTAGACGGAAATGATAGTGAGACCGTATGGGAATAGCAAAGGAGATTTCCGAATCGGCCACCAGAACCGCAATGTATTTACAGTACGACGGAGCATCTGCGCATATTGGGAACATTGTTAGGGCAAGGTTGAATGAATATTACCTAGAGCGCTGGATTGGACGAGGTGGACCGATTCCTTGGCCTGCTAGATCCCCGGTCCTTACTCCACTGGACTTTTTCTTATAGGGAATGTTGAAAGACGAAGTTTACTCCAGATCAATCAACAGCAAAGAAGAATTAGTTGCCAGGATTGGAACTGCAGCGACAAATATACGGGAGAGACTGGCTATCATAGACTTCAAACGCGGTGTTGATTTGAGGAGGAAGAAAGCCTTGGGTGAATTGGAAGAAAATAATGCACTTAATTCTTGCTGTTTAATGCTGCACTGTACAGATTGATATTAACGGTGATGATGTGCTGGACCTTGGCTGGGTTGCTATCGACGGCTTGGTCGCGGTGAAGTGCTGGACCGTGGTTGTTGTGTATCGCTCGAGCTGCTGTTATCAAGTAAGTGTCCGGGCGTAATCAGCTCCTCGTTCTGTGTACTCAAGAGAGCGGTGTGACTGCACGATGATTAGAACGCAGCGGATTCGGTGCCTGCTCCATATTCTCTTCATGGAAGAGGATATAGGATGTGTTGAGGATGGTTCCATGCATGAAGAATTTCTTGGAAACTCGAACACGCGGAATTAGACGACAGCTACTGGCGGAGAACATTTCGAACAGTTTCGTAGCACAAGTTTTAATTGTAATTAGTTTTTAAGTAAATAAAATGTCTTTTTTAGTTAATTTAAGTATAATTTCTTAAAAATTCGTATTGTCATGATATTTTGTATAAGTATTTTTGTAAATAAATTGTTGTATCCATTTTCTTCCTGAGCATGTAGCACGTTTTCGGAAAAGTAATTAGATAGGTAACTTAAAAAAAATAAAAAGTAGGTATGTTAATAACGTAAATTTAGCAGAAAAGTGGGACGAAAGGTGAAAAATCGGGATATAAAAGTTAATTTTTCAACTCCCAGTGGTGATTTTGGTCAAGGGGCTCGGGGTAGAGGGGTGATGTTGACCTTTTTGGAAAGGGCTTCAAAATAGAGATTTTTAAGGTTTGGGGACGCAGCGATGCGTAGAAAAAAAAATGAAAAAGCGGTTCCCATATAAGGCAACATTCTGATTTACGAATCACCCTGCAGCTGCCGAACGGTGCAAGATGACCCTCCCTCCACTCATACGATTTTTTGGTTGTCTCGGCCTGAGCTTGCACTTCCTGCAATATTTCCCTCCGACCTGTGAACACCCTGTATATGGTAATGTAAGAAAACTTGTGGGACCATCTTTGATAAATCCTAATAGACAGAAGCCTTAAAAGGCCTGCGCAACTCTAGAGTTAATAGGTCTGTTCGTTTTGAAAGGCGTTAAGAAAAACTGAAGCGCTCCTCCAAGTGTCAAATAAAAACCCAGAGCGCTAAGAGTTTTGGTATCTCCTCGAAAGATTTCAGAGCGAAAAAGGAGGGGAAATGAGATAAAAGTTCGTTCTAAAGGATTTGTGTGTTTTGAAGTGAATAACAGTTCATATGATTTATTCGAAATTATTTTACAAAAGCCAATAAATTCTTCAATTGAATTGAAATTCAATTATATCTGCCAGAAAAATCAATAAATGCATCAAACCAATTTAAATTCAATTTAATTTCTCGTAAAAATCAAGTATTCTTCAGCTTAATTTGAATTTTCTTTCAAATTCACTTAGCCGTTACGCAGCTCTTTTTCGTCCCAGCCTAAAGCCTGGGTTAGTTGAAGGGCTTCGGAGCGCTGTAGGTTTCTTTGACAAGAACTCAAAAAAAAGTGAATTGAAAACTGAAAATTGAGAGAGTTCTGGGTTTGCTGTAAAAGTGCTCAAAAAACAGCGAATTGAGAACCCAGAGCGCTCTGGATTTGTTGAGGTTTTTCGTCGAACAGGCCTGATGTATTCGATAAAATAGAGTTTATGATCGAGAATAACACCACGGATAAATTTGGTGCGTCAAAGAATACATCCTGAAAGAGTTAAAGTGAAGATGATTCTGTTTTCTACAGAAAGAGACGGTCTCGCATTTATTAACATTTAGTTCTAAGTTGTTGCGGCCACACTAGAAATATAAAATATTCCGGTCCTCTTGAATCAAAGACAATCGCCTATGCTCTCAGTGTATTGGAATAACTTCATATCATCACCATAAATTAGAACATTACATCCTTTAGAAGGTGTGTAATATCGCCAATAGATAAAATAAATGAAGAAGATCTAAGATTTCCCTAGAAGTGGCCCCACGAAAGATGACGTGGTAGGACCTGTCGATTAAATAGGAGCGAATCCAATTCAAAACGATGATAGAATACCCAATCTCTCGAGTTTTAGTGATATAAAAGAGTGCTAAAGTTTGTCAAATGCTTTGCTAAAGTCACTATAGATGTAGTCAGTTTGCAAACCTTTTTCAAAGTCTTAAATAATAAAAGGAATGAGCTCGAGAGATTTGTAGCCGTGGAGCGACCATCAAGAAATCCATGTTGATTGGTAGAGATAATGCGTTTGTAAACGGTTGATATTTTGAGTAAATAATAGACTCGAAAAGTTTAGGGATGCAAGAAAGTTTCGTAATTAGCCGGCAATTGCACAGTTCGTTTTTACTACCTTTTTATGAACTGGCATAATAAGCGATTTCTTCCAAAATGTCGAGAACTGCTCAGTATTTAACGAGTTTTGGAAGAGGATTGATGGCGTAGTTACCAGTGTATTAGAGCCCAATTTAAGAATTACCGGAGGGATACCGTAAGGACCAGCGGTATAATCGTCAGGCAGCTCTTTGATATATTTGAGTATGGCATCCAGAGTCATACAGATCGGAAACTCGAAGGGTGGGAGATTGGTGTTAAACTGTTTGAAATAATTTGGATCAAGTTGAAAGTCAGGAGGAGAAAATGATTTTTCAAAGAAGGTAGCACACATACATTTCACTGGCACTCCATTCGCCTTGCCCTCGTACCACATTGATGCATCAGTGCTCTTCTTAGAGTTAATAAATGTTTAAAAAGTGCGAGGGTTGCTGTACATTTCAGACTTGATTTTGCTGAGGTCATTATTATATGTATGTATAAATGCGAAAGTAGGCTTTTCGTTCT